>JACEVL010000477.1:375000-1097500 GCA_020284085.1 Aporrectodea caliginosa
TCCATTGTTGGCCAGAGTTTCACTGCATCTAGTGCCACTCCTGTAGTTTCGTAGACTTCTGTTAGAGACCCGAGGATCTCGGATCTGTTGGAGCTCTCATACGAGGCCACTCCTGTCATTTCTTCCTCGATGGCAGAAATTATTTTGACGGTGGAGAGTACGATTGGAAAGACGGCTCTGAGGCCACTCAGGCTGTCGTAGCCACCGACAACAATTGCCAGCCTTATGGAGGAATAGATGGCAAGGACGAGAACTGGAATGGTCGGTAGTCCGATCATGCAGAGCAACTGGTAGAACTGTCCACTGCTCGTCAGGGGATCGATCTCACAGCCACACAGGGTGATCTCCACTGGGTCAGAGGAATTTCGTGCCCGCCTCCTCGTCTTCAGTCGTTTCATCGTGACCGTTAGATCTTCTGCAGATATATACGAAGTGAAGAATTCACGAAGAACTGAGAGGCTGTCGTGACAACAAGAAAGAGACGGTGCTGTTATTATGCATCACGAATACCAGACAATACACCAACTAAAATGTAGCTGTCACGTTTTCAATATCGACCGTACATGTCTGGCCTCAACCCTTCACATTTTTCAATGATAGATTGGGCGA
The DNA here is from genome assembly GCA_020284085.1 of Aporrectodea caliginosa. NCBI lineage: Eukaryota > Metazoa > Annelida > Clitellata > Crassiclitellata > Lumbricidae > Aporrectodea > Aporrectodea caliginosa. Next base: position 375,610 of record JACEVL010000477.1, read on the forward strand.
CATCCTGCCCACCGCTGCCCGTTTGAATGGGTGCTACGCCATTTAAGATCTCCTTGTGCCGCCCTTACTAGCCCCAGATTCAACGCTCTGAAATAAGCCACCCTTTGCTAACCGGCAAGCGCACGCAGAGCCGCATGGGACGTACACTTTAAAGTTTAGCCAATGTAGCTAACTGGGCCATGCAGTAACTGACTGTATACGTGTATGTCGTCGATTCACTTCGTCGTTTAATTTAAGGTGCAGATTTAGTGGTCACCACCGCAGTCTGTGAATTTTCTCCCTTACGTGTATAAATGGAATTAATTTCTAATTTTCTACTGCGTTGTCCGTAACACTTCTTCCTAAATCCGGAATTTTTAACATCTATACATCAGACTACGCTGCACTTTAGCGTCAAGTATAGCAACAAAACACGTATATACAGCAACATCAGGCATTCTATTACTACTAAGTTGCCCTCATTCTATTACTACGGTGACTGTAAATTTCACCAAGAAATGTGTCTCTCATTACCTGCGGGACGTGCAGGGTGTAGCAGTGGCAGTTGGGAATGGTCCAATGGTCCTGCCTATCTATGGAAGCTACATGTGTTGCCCCATTTCAGGTTTGTCCGCCAGTCGCAGAAATCTTCGTTCCACGGGTCTATGTGAACTTTTGTTCCTTTGCAATCACTTCGACAAGGCGACGTTTGCCTTTTCAGTGTTGGACATTTCGCTTCGGAGGGAATTATGCACTAGGATGCCAAACTCGCCTATATGTATATCTTCCCGTATACATACACCTAGGCCTATGGCCAAATAATTTTCAGCTCTAAGTTTATAGCCAAACGGGTTTGCTTTGAGTTAGAGATTTTTGCAACTGTTGCGCCATTTAGGCCAACTGTGCTTCAGGACATGTGTAAGAATTCGTGGTTCACTGACCAGAACCAACAGGTCATCGCCCGCGACAAAAGCCGCTGGACCATGGCCTTGATCCATAGTTGATCGTGTAAACTACCTCAGTCTGTTTCTTGCAACTGCAAATCTACGACAGCAGCGAGTCGTGAGATGCAAATTGTCGCTTAATGCCGCAGTCATTACGCGTCTGTATGGAACCAAATCTAAAATGAAATCGTTTCTTTAACTCCGAACAGACGGGAGTTCGAAACCTTATTTCAGTTTACGACCAAGTAGGCTACGAGCAGTTTGTAACAACGAGTAATTCTAGTTTTAAAAGCTGATCTGAGTTAATTCGATCAAGTGCTTTTGGTGTACTATTTACATACAGTTTTAAGTAATTTAGTTCAAGTAGGCCTACAGTTTTTATGGTCGATTTGCGGTTAGTTTAGTATGGGACATTGTGTCCAGCAGGCGCGTAACTAGAATTACGCAATTGCGTAAAGATTTAACAGCTCTAAAAGTACAAACTGTTTAGATTAATTACTTATAATTGACGTTCTAGAGTAATACTATTCGTTGAATATCTATTGTGCAAACTCTTTTATTGTGAGGTCGGCAAAACATTTTCCTTCGCGGACACTATAACTCGTGACTCTGGAAATTTCGTGCCACTTCTGAAATTTCTATCACAGACCGACTATTTTAAATCATCGTAAGCTAATATAATCTGATCCACACACACTGCTCAGTAGCCTACATCAGTCAGTTGATTCAAGTAGGTCCTACGTACGTAGGCCTAGGCTATAATGAAACACGCCAAAACAGATGTGTATACATCAATGTATAACTTATCTAAATGGATATATTATATTTGAATATTTATATATAGAGCTTAAACCGCTTAAGTAATATTTAGTTTTTTATTGGTGCTGTTACAGACTCCCAACCCGAAAACTTTACGGCGTGTAAGTCAGCTATGTTGCAACGCTAGACAGTCCATCTATGCATTGCGCATTTTAACTGTTCATGGCCTCAAGGACCCTAACTTTTTGATGGGGTTCAAGCCTCGATTGTGGCACGCCTTCCTGTACGCTAGCCCAGCATTGCGGGATTTTGCTCGTTAGCAGGATAAAACAGGCTCCAATCCATCATAAGCAGGGCCTAGGACAGGGGGGGCCACCAGGGCCATTTGGCCCCAGGCCTCACTTGATAAAGGGCCTCGGAATTTTGGAATTACTTATTGAAATGGAGAATTACGGAATTAAGGAGTTATTCATTGAAATGTAGCGCTATACAAATTCTAATTATTTCGTGACGAAATCGTTGACGTTAAAATAATAATTGCAAACTGTGTAATAGCACATATATTATATTAATATATGTGGTAATAGATAGTGTAAACAAGTTGAAAAGAGTAAAGAAGCGGCTTTGAAGTTTGAATTATCAGAAACCTTTGCCATCAATCGCAAATGCACGACGCAAGAGAAAGCTGAAGACTTTTATAGAAAAGTTTTCAATAAGATTCTGGCAAACATTTAGTATCTTGGTGCATGTAGTATTTTCGGGCGTGGGACGGTATTTTTTGGCATGCTCCGCGGAAGGTACGATGTTTTCTAAAGACAACACAAACCCTAACCCTGACCCTAACCGACCCTCACGACGCGTAACCTGACCCTAACCGACTCTCACGACGCCTATAATTACGGGAGAAAAATACATGCACCACGATACTAAATGCTTGCCAAGATTCTTTCAACACTCTCTGAAAGTCTTTTAACAAGATTCTCAAGATTGCAAACATCGTGGAGAACTTTGAATTTTATGGCAATTCAATTGTAGGCCTATGAGTGACGCTCAGTCGAAAGAGGCAGCTACGAGATATAGGCTGCTTTAAGCCGCTTAGAAGAAATATCTCCTGAGCACGTCGAAGAGATGATTTTTCTCAAAGAAATATACAAAATTAATTTAAAGCTTCCTCTTTCACCAAGAAATCTACTACAAGAAATAGTGACTCAAAATCTGGTCGATCTGTTTCCAAATGTGTTCATTTCCTTGAGAATTTTCATGACGTTACCTGTATCTGCTGCAGATGCCGAGAGATCATTCAGTAACCAGAAAAGAACAAAGAAATTCCTCCATTCCAGCGTCTTAATGGATTGGCTATGTTAAGCATTAATTCTGATATCGCTAGAACTTTAAATTATCAAAGCATTATCGATAAATTCGTGGCTTTGAAGATGCGAAGGATGATTTGAACCTTTCTGTTGAGTTTTTAAAAGATATTTGAAAAAGGCCTCGAAAATTAGTTGTGGCCCTGGCCCCTGGGCCTCCAAATCCTGTCCTAGGCCCTGATCATAAGTAGGATGATCCTGCGAGGGTACCTCCCCGTTGACAGCCCAACCTTTGACCAGCTCTGTCACAAGGCTGATACTGGTATCTTCACAGTTGTTCTAAACAATCCAGGGCATGTTTTACATAAGTTGACCCCACCAAGGAAATCAGCTATCTATGTCCCTCGCCCACGGTCTCTTTACAGGGTATTGACTCTTGTCTAGACTAAGTGTCGACTATTCATTCATTCATTCATTCAGAGCATTTATATAGCGCCCCTTCAAGAAACTACTCAGGAGCGCAAACTATAACATGAGGGAAACATTTATAGGAAGAATGCTGTACTCCTATAGATATTGTATTTGTCCTATGATGTTTGTACACCGGAGTGCGGAGTGCGGCTCTCCTGCAGCGGTTTAACAAAGAACAGTGCTTACTTACTTACTTACTTACTTATTATTACTATTAATACTATAATAATTTATTATTATTACGTCTAAACTTCTAAAGCATAACGTTTTATTAAATTAGATTAAAAGAGATTCTGAACTAGCGATGCGATAATATCGTATTGACGTCATTTCCGCCCGCCTGATTGTTGATGACGTCATCGTAATTGACCACCCAGCCTTCTTGCGGTAGGGTCTGAAGATCGCAGATTTGCGATTTTTTCCTATAATTTGCGAATTTTGGCTGCGTTTCTGCTTGATAAATGAGAGATCATGTTTCGTCGGTTGCGTCGCCCTTTCGTGAGGCCCTTTGTGGACACGTCGACGCTCGATACGGACCGTTCTTCTCGTCGAGTTCGACCGATGGAAGACGACTGAAGTCCAGCGCTGCCTTCGGAAGCTCAACTTCGCCAGGAACAGGTATCACGTGACGCTTATTTCGAGGCGGGTTTTCTGTGAGATGACTCTGACCCTGCTGATGTCAATGAGGTCGAAATGCCGACCCCTATTCATACGGACACTGTCCGTTTATGAACATCACCAGTTTTAAGTAAGTGGGTAACTATATTCTTTGTTTAACCAACTTCCTCTCCGCACTTTGGTGTGCATCCATTAGATAAAATATAGCATTCTCGTTATGAACAATATTCACGTTCGATTATCTACCTTTTGAAACAATTTGGAAACAGAATGTTTGAAGTAGCTGGTCCAGCTCAATGGAACTCTTTACCAGAACCAGTCGGAAGATCATCCTCAATTAATATTTTTAAATCTAAACTTTAAACTTATATAATTATCTCTTCTCTAAGTAGGCCTACTATGATTAGTAACTACATTGTAACTCGTTCTTTCAGTAAGACTGTTTTATATACAAGTTGTATTGTATTGTATTGTACCTGGGGATAATACGGTCGTGGGCGCAAGGAGTAAGGAAGTAAAGACTGGGGTAGGAGACTAGGAGCCGATGCAACACATGGCCTGGGTTCCCCAGAACCGCAGTAAAGAGGCTTACATCGGCGGCAGCATGGCACAGTTTCTCAAATGTGGGGTTAGGTCCTATTATCTGTCAGAAATTGCATACGGATCAGTCTATCCATTACTGATTGCACTCGGTTTCGCTCCTGCCGCCACGCAAACCCCCACCAGGCCGGGGCGGCATAGAGCTTTCGAGACACTGTTGTCGCCCGCACCACATCGTAAAGCAGTGGTCCTGTGAGGCCATGCGTTACCATCTCCTGGGGCCGGGAGATGGTTGAATGGTAACACGCTGGCACGAAGATCAGAAGGACGCGGGTTCGATAACCGTTAGCCTTATAAGGTTGACTCAGCCTTCCATTTTCTAGGTGGCGTTGGTAACATGAGCAGTAGGACAGATGGCAGCCTTGCAGGCTGCCATGCAGTTAAATTCGACTCCTATTAAACTTGCTATCATCTGTTACTGCTATGTCATGTAATCTTACTGCGTCTACTTGTCGGTTTGAATTAATAAAGATTATTATTATTATATCATATCTATTATTATTATTATTATTATTATTATTATTATTATTATTATTATTATTATTATTATTATTATTATTATTATTATTATTATTATTATTATTATTATTATTGTTATTGTTATTATTATTATTATTATTATTATTTTTAAATTGATCCGGAGACATGAAAATGAACATCTGGTTATTACGTCTCCTCCAAATATTATTATAACAAACGTGCCCCGGAACGCGACAGCATTGAAGCGTCCTGGATTATTATTGAGAATATTATTAAAAGATATTAGCTTCTATTGTCTCCGGATACGCGGTCAGGTTGTGCCCCAGGTCAGAATTATCATCATCATCATCATCATCATCATCATCATCATCATCATCATCATCATCATCATCATCATCATCCACCACCACCATTATCACCACCACCACCACCACCACCACCACCACCACCACCACCACCACCACCACCACCACCATCATCATCATCATCATCATCATCATCATCATCATCATGACGACGACGACGACGACGATGATTGATGATGATGATGAAGGTGGTGGCGATAGTGATGATGATGATGATGACGACGACGATGATGATGACGATGATGATATTGATGCTCAGGACGCAAGAGGACTGTCTTAAGACTGTCTTACCTTACCACAGATTGTGTTTATGTGCGGCTCAAACTAAGATTCTCAGTCAGGATGACCCCAGGAAGACCATGCTTTGGACCCTCCGCAGACCCGGCATCTCTCCTGGGCCCTCGCCCTTTCCCCTTCCCAAAAAGCGACTGATTACCAACTCCGTAGTCTTTTCTTGGTTCAGTCCTAAGTTGCATCTCGCAGACCACACCGATATACATATAGCTAAACTCAGTATCAATCGTATCGCTGTTTGAATCTGGCATCCAAATATATGTATCGTCGGCATATTTGACCAATCTGTTGGCATGATGCTGCCATATTCTTTATAGCAGTTATGAAATTTATATGAGAGACCCTCGTGCAAAGGCACTCGAACTCTACGGATAGGTCAACGTCTATGATTCAAGAATGACTGGATAATGGCAGATGGTTGAAAGAGGCGCTGTAAGAAATCGCCTGTGAAGAGGCGCTGAAAGATCTCGTCTGTGAAGAGGCGCTGAAAGATCTCGCCTGTGAAGAGGCGCTGAAAGATCTCGTCCTGTGAAGAGGCGCTGAAAGATCTCGCCTGTGAAGAGGCGCTGAAAGATCTCGCCTGTGAAGAGGCGCTGAAAGATCTCGCCTGTGAAGAGGCGCTGAAAGATCTCGCCTGTGAAGAGGCGCTGAAAGATCTCGCCTGTGAAGAGGCGCTGAAAGATCTCGTCTGTGAAGAGGCGCTGAAAGATCTCGCCTGTGAAGAGGCGCTGAAAGATCTCGCCTGTGAAGAGGCGCTGAAAGATCTCGTCTGTGAAGAGGCGCTTGAAAGATCTCGCCTGTGAAGAGGCGCTGAAAGATCTCGTCTGTGAAGAGGCGCTGAAAGATCTCGCCTGTGAAGAGGCGCTGAAAGATCTCGCCTGTGAAGAGGCGCTGAAAGATCTCGTCTGTGAAGAGGCGCTGAAAGATCTCGCCTGTGAAGAGGCGCTGAAAGATCTCGCCTGTGAAGAGGCGCTGAAAGATCTCGCCTGTGAAGAGGCGCTGAAAGATCTCGCCTGTGAAGAGGCGCTGAAAGATCTCGCCTGTGAAGAGGCGCTGAAAGATCTCGCCTGTGAAGAGGCGCTGAAAGATCTCGCCTGTGAAGAGGCGCTGAAAGATCTCGCCTGTGAAGAGGCGCTGAAAGATCTCGCCTGTGAAGAGGCGCTGAAAGATCTCGCCTGTGAAGAGGCGCTGAAAGATCTCGCCTGTGAAGAGGCGCTGAAAGATCTCGCCTGTGAAGAGGCGCTGAAAGATCTCGCCTGTGAAGAGGCGCTGAAAGATCTCGCCTGTGAAGAGGCGCTGAAAGATCTCGCCTGTGAAGAGGCGCTGAAAGATCTCGCCTGTGAAGAGGCGCTGAAAGATCTCGCCTGTGAAGAGGCGCTGAAAGATCTCGCCTGTGAAGAGGCGCTGAAAGATCTCGCCTGTGAAGAGGCGCTGAAAGATCTCGCCTGTGAAGAGGCGCTGAAAGATCTCGCCTGTGAAGAGGCGCTGAAAGATCTCGCCTGTGAAGAGGCGCTGAAAGATCTCGCCTGTGAAGAGGCGCTGAAAGATCTCGCCTGTGAAGAGGCGCTGAAAGATCTCGCCTGTGAAGAGGCGCTGAAAGATCTCGCCTGTGAAGAGGCGCTGAAAGATCTCGCCTGTGAAGAGGCGCTGAAAGATCTCGCCTGTGAAGAGGCGCTGAAAGATCTCGCCTGTGAAGAGGCGCTGAAAGATCTCGCCTGTGAAGAGGCGCGCCGAAAGATCTCGCCTGTGAAGAGGCGCTGAAAGATCTCGCCTGTGAAGAGGCGCTGAAAGATCTCGCCTGTGAAGAGGCGCTGAAAGATCTCGCCTGTGAAGAGGCGCTGAAAGATCTCGCCTGTGAAGAGGCGCTGAAAGATCTCGCCTGTGAAGAGGCGCTGAAAGATCTCGCCTGTGAAGAGGCGCTGAAAGATCTCGCCTGTGAAGAGGCGCTGAAAGATCTCGCCTGTGAAGAGGCGCTGAAAGATCTCGCCTGTGAAGAGGCGCTGAAAGATCTCGCCTGTGAAGAGGCGCTGAAAGATCTCGCCTGTGAAGAGGCGCTGAAAGATCTCGCCTGTGAAGAGGCGCTGAAAGATCTCGCCTGTGAAGAGGCGCTGAAAGATCTCGCCTGTGAAGAGGCGCTGAAAGATCTCGCCTGTGAAGAGGCGCTGAAAGATCTCGCCTGTGAAGAGGCGCTGAAAGATCTCGCCTGTGAAGAGGCGCTGAAAGATCTCGCCTGTGAAGAGGCGCTGAAAGATCTCGCCTGTGAAGAGGCGCTGAAAGATCTCGTCGCCTGTGAAGAGGCGCTGAAAGATCTCGCCTGTGAAGAGGCGCTGAAAGATCTCGCCTGTGAAGAGGCGCTGAAAGATCTCGCCTGTGAAGAGGCGCTGAAAGATCTCGCCTGTGAAGAGGCGCTGAAAGATCTCGCCTGTGAAGAGGCGCTGAAAGATCTCGCCTGTGAAGAGGCGCTGAAAGATCTCGCCTGTGAAGAGGCGCTGAAAGATCTCGCCTGTGAAGAGGCGCTGAAAGATCTCGCCTGTGAAGAGGCGCTGAAAGATCTCGCCTGTGAAGAGGCGCTGAAAGATCTCGCCTGTGAAGAGGCGCTGAAAGATCTCGCCTGTGAAGAGGCGCTGAAAGATCTCGCCTGTGAAGAGGCGCTGAAAGATCTCGCCTGTGAAGAGGCGCTGAAAGATCTCGCCTGTGAAGAGGCGCTGAAAGATCTCGCCTGTGAAGAGGCGCTGAAAGATCTCGCCTGTGAAGAGGCGTTGAAAGATCTCGCCTGTGAAGAGGCGCTGAAAGATCTCGCCTGTGAAGAGGCGCTGAAAGATCTCGCCTGTGAAGAGGCGCTGAAAGATCTCGCCTGTGAAGAGGCGCTGAAAGATCTCGCCTGTGAAGAGGCGCTGAAAGATCTCGCCTGTGAAGAGGCGCTGAAAGATCTCGCCTGTGAAGAGGCGCTGAAAGATCTCGCCTGTGAAGAGGCGCTGAAAGATCTCGCCTGTGAAGAGGCGCTGAAAGATCTCGCCTGTGAAGAGGCGCTGAAAGATCTCGCCTGTGAAGAGGCGCTGAAAGATCTCGCCTGTGAAGAGGCGCTGAAAGATCTCGCCTGTGAAGAGGCGCTGAAAGATCTCGCCTGTGAAGAGGCGCTGAAAGATCTCGCCTGTGAAGAGGCGCTGAAAGATCTCGCCTGTGAAGAGGCGCTGAAAGATCTCGCCTGTGAAGAGGCGCTGAAAGATCTCGCCTGTGAAGAGGCGCTGAAAGATCTCGCCTGTGAAGAGGCGCTGAAAGATCTCGCCTGTGAAGAGGCGCTGAAAGATCTCGCCTGTGAAGAGGCGCTGAAAGATCTCGCCTGTGAAGAGGCGCTGAAAGATCTCGCCTGTGAAGAGGCGCTGAAAGATCTCGCCTGTGAAGAGGCGCTGAAAGATCTCGCCTGTGAAGAGGCGCTGAAAGATCTCGCCTGTGAAGAGGCGCTGAAAGATCTCGCCTGTGAAGAGGCGCTGAAAGATCTCGCCTGTGAAGAGGCGCTGAAAGATCTCGCCTGTGAAGAGGCGCTGAAAGATCTCGCCTGTGAAGAGGCGTTGAAAGATCTCGCCTGTGAAGAGGCGCTGAAAGATCTCGCCTGTGAAGAGGCGCTGAAAGATCTCGCCCTGTGAAGAGGCGCTGAAAGATCTCGCCTGTGAAGAGGCGCTGAAAGATCTCGCCTGTGAAGAGGCGCTGAAAGATCTCGCCTGTGAAGAGGCGCTGAAAGATCTCGCCTTTGAAGAGGCGCTGAAAGACCTCGCCTGTGAAGAGGCGCTGAAAGATCTCGCCTGTGAAGAGGCGCTGAAAGATCTCGCCTGTGAAGAGGCGCTGAAAGATCTCGCCTGTGAAGAGGCGCTGAAAGATCTCGCCTGTGAAGAGGCGCCGAAAGATCTCGCCTGTGAAGAGGCGCCGAGAGATCTCGCCTGTGAAGAGGCGCTGAAAGATCTCGCCTGTGAACAGGCGCCGAAAGATCTCGCCTGTGAAGAGGCGCTGGATGACGTCGCCTGTGAAGATGCGCTGAAAGATCTCGTCTACAAGAGGCGCTGGATGATGTCGCCTTTCTCAAGGCACTGACAGCCCTCACCTGTCATGAGGCGCTGAAAGATCTCGCTAGGGAAGAGGCATGAGAAAGAGTCAATGGAGAATTGAGTTGAAGTGGACGTTTGGATCGTTTGGTTGGTACTGATCGACGTGTATTTTGGAGTTTAAATCGTCAGTTCCGAGTGATTGGACGACGGTTTTAATGCTTCGGATGTTTTTGGACTGAGCGAAATAGTCACAGCATCGTAATACGAACGTATTTATAAGCGATAAAAGAGCAGTGACGGCGCCAGGATTTCAGGTTTGGGGGGCTAAAGCTCAAAAAACCTTCCATTTTGACCCCTCCTCGCTGTGATTTGCAGTGATTTCCCACTTTTTGGGGGCTGAGCCGCAGTTAGTGGGGGGGCTAAGCACCCTCTAGCCCCCTGGCGCCGCCACTGTATAAGAGTTAGACGTCAGCGGTTCTACGAGCGTTTGGACGGTCGGCTCTAGCTTGAGTTTCCATTGGAAGTTAGTTAAAGCGAGCGAATATCATTTCAACAGTTGTTCGTTTTGGACTTAGAAATACGAGGGACTTATACCGCGATTCGATCGTCTAACCGTCTAACGGGTGGGTTAGATGAACATGGTGTCGCCTGTATATTCGACGTCGAACTGGAAGAAACACGTCTGTGAAGAGGCCTTTCCTTCTAGGCATTCCTAGTCACATAGCCTAGTCGTAGTATATATATTAGGGTGGAGTGAAAGTCTAGAAAAAAATATTATTTGCAGTAAACGTTTTCTAATAGTGATGAAAAGTTGTCAGTATGTTAGAGTAAGTAGTGTCCAATATATTTTTGATTTAGCCTTTTGTCTTCTGCCCTCTACCGGCGAGGCAAGTTTACAATATAAATTCTGTGTGAAACGTCCATGTAGTGCATTGATTTTTCTTGAACTAAATATTGTTAGTGGTGAGGTGGCTTAGTGAAATTATCGTTACCTGGCGGATAAAAGCACCAAATTTGGCATGAAGATCCGATAGGGTCTACTAATTAATGTTAAAGTAGGAGCCCTCTGAAATTAATAAGCATTCTTATGTAAAACACCAAAAATCAAGGTCAAAAGGTCAAACTCAAGGGAAAAGGCCACAACTCAGCTAAATATTATTCTATTTGGGTGATTCTTTTACCAATATGATTGGACCAATAAGGGCTGCATCAGAGGAGACATAGAACTAGAAGGCTAACATAATCCAAGGTCATTTCAAGGTCAAAATGTCAAAATTAAGAGAAAATTGGCAATAGCTAGGCCAAATTTTGCTTGATCTGGATGATTCTGAGTTATGTCGAGCGGTGGCAAAGTCATGAAATACACGTTGAAATCAGAATCCAATGAAGTGCTGCAATTTAAAAAAATATTTCCAGGGACTGTGCTTTAATTCACTTACTCTTTCAGATCATGCGTGCATCTAGTTCTTGCCGCCCCATCTCCATTCTCAGCCTCTCCATGCCATTCGCATGTCCTATTGTCGGGGATCCCTTGACTGTCGGATGCCCGGCGACGCACTTCGTAGATGTGAGCTCTCTCCCCCGCCATCGACGCTTGATGCCTTAAACGCTGACCAGCTCTATACGACCTCCATTCCTCCAACATGAACCAGCCCATCGACGCCATGCTACCGCTTAGGGGAGTGATGACTCGCTGCCGACCTCAGGCCGTGTGGCTCGATCCATTGGACTAGGGATCCTGCTAACTGACTTGCTTGGATCACTCAATTTCGTGCTCTCCACCGTCGGAAGAAGGCGGCCTATAGTAGAAAAACTTGGTCCTACGAATTGAGAAAACCCAAACTTAAAGTCTTGTGAACTGGACTTATGGTCAAATTTGATGACAACAAGGTTTCAGGGCTCATCATTCGCCTTTACTTCCTATACACTGCCGACATCCCTGCCATATTTCTAAACAAACTCGTCAACGGGTCACCTCTATGCAGATGACATACAGGAATCGGTTCACACACCCCTCTGTTCAGCTTCCTCTTACTAGTTGCACTGCCTGTCTCTCTGTCTCTGTCTCTCTCTCGACCTTCACCTCTGGATGCAGCTCACCTGGTTTGGCACTCGCCAGCAGCTTCTTAAGCTTGACTACATTCTTCTTGCTGAGAGATTCCTGTTCGCTGCTTTCCACTCCAGCGATCGAGATCTTAGTGTGATCCTCGACACCACGCTTACCTTTATTAAACGCATCGCTACTCTTAAACCATCTTCCTACTTGCAACTCTGACGGCTCAGAGCAAGCCGACGCACCTCTCCTCATCCGTTTTTTTTACCTCTGTTGTTGATGCCTTAATTTGATTCTGAGTTGATTACTGTCACTCTCTCTTGTTGGCCTCCCAAAAGTCTGTCTCTCCTCTCTTCAGTCGGTTCTAAATGATGCGGCCAGATTAATAGCCCTACTTCCAAACTTTGCCTTCATTGACCCTACCTTATGGAATCAATTCCCTTCATTAACACGTTCCTCCTCATGAACATTGGTGGTCCAAGTGCCACCTTTTGTTGTCTTAAGACCACTTTCTTTTGTCTGGGTCATTCACACTGGGTACGCCTCTAATTGGTGAGCCGTGCGAGAGGCGTCTTATAAATATATAGATACAATACAATTTCAAAACTTATCGACATTCACTAATGTAAGAATCCAGTCACGCAGAATGATGTACGAACCGAGATATTTTGGGTGAAAATCCTTGGACTCTATCCTACAGCATAAATTAAATTTTACAATCTGTTCTTCGCTGCATGATGCATAATTGAGCTAAGGTTTCATAATATTATATAGAATATTGTATAAAAGCAGTACTCTGTTGTGACGAAACATAATGGCTTCTATATGCGATTTTTACCGAAAAAATTAAAATTTGAAATATTGCATTGGTGGTAGAGGGCAGAAGATATCATTTGAAATTTAAAATATTTGGTGTGTTTCTTTCTCTACCCATGATGCAACTTTTGCCCACTATTAGAATTCATTTATTAAAAAAATATTTTTTCACTCCACCCTAATATATATGCAACACATACAAATAAATCAAACCTGGGCAGCCAACTTGCGTGTACTCCGGCACTCTCCTTCACATTATGCAACTATGAAAACGAGGAGAGTAATCCAACAAACAACCAAACGTGGACATTATACGTACAGTCATCGTATAAGTGGGTGGCACGAATGAGGAAAGTTTCCCTCGCAAGATATGCACACTGCAAAGTCATAGTCTCAGTCTAGCAATATTTGACACGTGCACAATACCAGTAGTTCGCAATAGGCGACTGCCAGCAAAGTTCTCACATTCATTAAATCATCCCCAAAGCGTTTACAAGTAGCCTATATATTTTTCCTATCGAACTGGGTGACAAAGCACTGACACTAGGAAAAGTGAGAAGTACAAGAATTTGTGATTTGTCACTGTTTTTCGGTTAGTTTAAATTTTATTATAACTAACAGTCTGACGGTGTATAGAAAACTGACAACTACATGAAGGCCAAGAGCAGTTCTGAGAAACTAATAATTATGTCTTCGTAGATATCAGAATGATTAGAGAAAAATTGATTAATGTAGGCCTAGGCTACATGAAGAAATGATGTAATTCATTTCAGGAGCAAATCTGAATTGTTTCAATCAATTTAGATTTAGGCCTAGGCCTAATTGATTTATTCTAAGAGCAACGTTGAATTGCGGAAATTGCCTGAATCGTTTTCGCTCTGATCGGGTTAGAACAAGTTCCTTTAAAATTCTGTTTAGAATTATTTGATATTACGAGTCCGTAGGCCTATTGATGACAAAGCATCGGGTAATGTAGATTGAAAGAGGCATCGATAAGGAAGGCTGCCGGGCAGAGCAGAAAACACGTAACACTATTCTGGCTATTTGGTCATAAGTGCACTGCACAGAAGGATCTATCGAATTGGTCCGGGGAAGAACTCAAACACGCAGCCAGCAATTATTCGGTTTTTTACGAACAAATCTGAGCAATTTAAAACTGGTCAATTGGTTATTGGCTACAGTTATGAATGGCTAATTCACTAAAAGAAATGCACACTTCTCAATATATACGACGGGGATCATGGTGATCATACCTATATAAGACCGAGCTTGTCAAAATAGTATTAACTAGGCATAGGCTAGTGTCGGTCTTAGAAATGGCTGTACAATTTTTGGAGTCCGAGAAAGGTAAAAGAATGGTAACCTACGAAGGTCGTCGAAGGTTACCTTTATCATGTGGAAAAAACCGAACAAAAGGAGATATGGAGATGCTCTGATCGATTCCTCAGTTGAAACATTAGTAGGCCTACATTTCACTGCAATTTCACTTCGTAGCCTTAAGAACTTTTTAAACTTTTAATTCGTGACTTATTTGCTATGCATAGTAGTGTGGTTTTAGATTATCAGTTAGAAAATTATTATATTTCTCTGCAATAAAATTTGATTTACATTTTTAAATACTCGTTTGATTGTCTAGGCTATAGGTCTACGGCGAATTGATCAGCTCCGAATTGCCCGTCTCCGAATTGTGCGCTCCGAACTGCCCGCGCCCAATTGGCCGGCTCCGAATTGCCCTAGAACCCTACAAACCACAATACACTTAGGCCTTATGGGGTAAAATAATGCGCGAATGTACGCTCGGCCCTATTATAGGCGTGTTGTAGTGGAATATAAGATAGACCTATCCAAACTATCACAGGATGGTAGCTTGAGCTGCACTAGGCTATACTGCCATCCTTCTGAGCGACTGCAAACCGTAAAAGTTAGACAGTAGGCCTAATTGGCCTGATAACAATGAATAGTTATAAAAAACAAAGCAATAATAAACTTTGTTGCGTCAGAAATATTTTCTTGATGAATTGCAAAACGTTAAGTTCCAAAAATCGGCTAAAACTAGAGAAAACTCCTGAAGAGCCAACAGTGAGGCCGATGACAACGCTTAGAATAATTACGATGATCGCTGACTGCAAATGAGAAATGAATCGAATAAGTACGTCTAGCCTAATATCTCATTATGCGCAGGTGGACAAATCTCATATATTTGATAAACAACAATAAGTTTGGTTCGATATGAAATTAGAATTAATACACGATGTTAGCTCATCATTCCGGATGAGCCGTGGACGTGACGCTGCAGTGTGTGAACAGCGTATATTAAATTTTAATCATTGCGTTAAGAAAAGGAAACTCACCCACGGAAGAAAATTACATCAGAGGCAACGGCTTCAAGGTCCTGGACTGGTGTGCCCTAAATGAAAGCTCATCGCTGAGTGGACGTTGAATTAGATTAGTCGACCAAAGCACTCACCGCTCGACGATGGGAACAGAAGTGCGCTGCAGCAAACCCGCGCGTAGACTTAAATGATGGTCACAGATGATGGTGGACCTACCAAGGTTCCTTCCAATCGATTGAAACTAATGCAACGATCGTCTATATAGGAGATGCACTCAGCAATAACAGCGCTTTTGCTGCTGCCTAGATCGTCCTAGGCCACGCACGCATCGACCAGTGTGGCCACAGCGCTCTTCCACTTACTAGACCTATCGAATAGAATGCAATTTTGTGTGGCTTATTAACTGGACGAGATTTCTGGTTGTGAAACAGAAGCCTTAAGAAATTTCGTTGAATGCTTAAATGCGTTTTGGTGTAAGGAAGCCAGTGAAGAAGTTGTCATTTCCTACCACATAACTTTAACCTTTCTGACAAAGACTCACGAAGCTTTATATCTCGTGTGTTATTACTTAACTCCTACTAAGCTATTACTTCATACTATACTACCTATAGTTTTTTCTATGTACACCTACAACGTTATGCCTGTTGTTAACACAATAAACGAATATATAGGCCTATATGATACTATAAGTAACAAGTTATCATTAAACTTAAGTAAAACTAGTTATATTCTTTTCTGTTCACATAGGAAAAAAACTCCCTCCTTACAGGGCGTACTTCAAGTCGACAACTTTCTAGTTCCCCAAGTAATATTGGTTAAGTTTCTAGGAGTCCACTTGGATCAACACCTAACCTGGAATATTCATATATCTCACATAGCCTCTAAGATCTCAAAAAACGTGGGTATATTATCACGTATTGCTTATAATTATATACTACCTATTATACGCTTACGGTTAAATCTCTACTATTCACTCGTTCATCCATACTTGTCATATTGCAATATGATTTGGGCTTCCAATTATGCCTCTAGACTAAAAGGGGTCGTCCATTAATTATGTCAACAAATTTTAGGCAATTTTTGACCCCCTCCCCCTTGTCAACAACTGTCAAACATTGACGGACCCCCCTAAAAATTATGTCAACAATCCCAGAACCCCCCCTACAAAAAGAAACAAAATGGCTCAATACATGTAGAATCATTTAAAAAAAAAAATTTACACTAAAAATGCAATGTCGAATTTCAAAATATATGAGTTTAGTTTATTACCAGCTTTTTAGTAGTATTAAACATTAAGCACTTTATACATTTTGGCATTTCTTAATGTTTTCGCTACCATTTTGGAAGGGTCTGTGTTGATTTATTGGAGAAAATTTGTTGACGTCAACTTGTCCCGAACCCCCCTCCCCTTGTCAACAACTGTCAAACTTTTGCAATATCCCCCTATTTTGTTGACATTATTAATCTAGACTAAAAAGACTTGTCGTTCTGCAAAACAAAGCTGTTAGAATAATCTCAGGGTCGTTTACTTATGAGTCCACCGCTCAAATTTTCCACAAATTCAAAATTCCGAAACCTGAACAGATTAAAATCATCCAAATCTGTGAGTTTATTTTTAAATATAGGTCACATACGCTGCCACTTACTTTTGATGGTTATTTCCACTCAACCTCAGAAATTCACCGTTACGCAGTAAGATCTTCTGCAAACCTCAGAGGCATCTCCACTCGCACCAATTCACGAAAATTCTCCCTAAAAAACGCTGGCCCCGCGATATGGAATGATCTCCCGCTCCAACTCAGAAACGTCCATAGTTTCCTTTTGTTTAAAAGCCAACTACGCATGTATCTCTTCTCTCCGGTTGTTTCTTAAGTTTATCTTGTGTGCACGTTAGTTAACTAGTTAAGAGTTGTTCTTTGATAAATCATTCCTTGTTCTCTTTAAAACAGAGACTTCTAGATATTTTCCGACCACCTTATCATCAGTATTACTTTACTTTAGGGTGACCCTTGTTAGCGGGGCTTAGGCCCTTTTAGGACTCCCCTTTGAACCAATATCATCATTGTTTATCATCGTTACTGTCAATTACTTTGTTCAACTGGTTTCAATAAAAAGCGTGGTTGGTTATGGTTATAGGCCTACGCTAGGGATGGGCCGATTATCCGTTCAGTATTCGGTTCGCGCCGGATTTTGCACTATTCGGTATTATTCGAAATCGGTAATCCCAGGCCTTAATATCCGAATAACAAAAAAGCAATACTTTTGACCAAAAGCAATTTCTTCTTTCATTAATAAAGATATAATTACCTGTTTTGGTGACCTCCTGCGGTAATCTTTAATCTTTAGAATTGAAAGTCCGTGTAAGTAAAAAATTGTTACTCGACGTTCAAAAAAATGCGGACAGTCAGGCTATTTTCTTATTCCATGCGATTTCAAACTTTCAAGTGTTAATTTCTTTTAAATAGTTCAGTGCATAAACTCTTTTTGGAATTACATCTCGCGAGAATATACAAGATTTTGTTTTAATTTCTGTTTTATTAACTATTCGGATCGGAATCGGCGAAAATAGCAGGCCAACTATCCGGAATAGGAAATCGGTAAAAAATGCCAATCGGCTCATCCCTATTGTACGCCCTTGACGCTTTTGACTAACTGCTATATTACAATAAAAAAGCAACTCCACTGTATAAAAACTACTCCTTGCACGCCGGTGCTTCATTACAAAGAGATACTGTCTGGATTTATTAGACATTAACTGTAGAGGTGCAGAGTCTTCTTCGCAGCTCGTTTAGGTCTCCAGCGAGCGAGTCATCTTCCGGCGCTGCAGGCCTAAGACATCTCGGTATGATTGCTGCAGGTTCTGTGTCATCAAAGACACCGAATGCCCTTATCGATAACTATCTCATTATCACCTGTACAACGACGACGACGACGACAAAGTGCTGAGCCGACGAATCAAAAGCTACGTCGCTTTATCCGAACTCAATTGGATTAATTAGCGTTACTCTAATCACCCGAATCAGTTTGGTAATGAGCGCCAGGCGACAGTTGGGGGTTTGAGAATAGGTAGAACAAGGTTTTAATGGATGCCAATAATGAAATGATTCATCGATCTTGTACACTGCAACAATTATTGTGTAACTCTCAGAAGACAACGAATTCAATTGTTTTCAGTTACCATCTCTTCCTACAGTCTGAATCAATAGGTTACCCGGTATAGGCCTAATGTAACACGTAATAAAATGTGTAATAAAAGTTTGAAGAAGATAATTTAATTTTACGTGATCGATCATTATGATCATGTTATGATAACATTGCGGTGTTCTGGCCAACATTAGGATCTAAATAGGTACATATTATATGACCTAAATAGGCTATATATCTATATAATGAACTGATTGAATTTCATTTACATTTAAGGCCTAGGTACATAGGTCAGTGCTTTGCACTTTTCATAGTATTAATTACATGTATTTCATCGATAGTCCATACATCGTAGGCAATCAAATTAATTACAAGATAGAGCTAAACTAAACCAATTAAGCCATTTAATCATCGTTTAGAAGTATAGGCTTATAGTAGATAATTGTTTAAGAAGCAGTTTCTTAATTAGCACCAGAAGCCGCCATTCATTATGCCGCCAATCCCTTGATCTTAAGGATTTCGACTGATAGACAACATATCGTATACGCGCAGGGTTAAGGTCATGATTGTGTCGGTAGTCAACATCGAATAGTAAGCCAAACAGGCGTACGACCGTCGTTAACTTATGTAAGGTTACAGCTAGTACAAGTGTGCTCTATATATGCGCAGGTGGCAGACCTGTATCCTGCCTTTACCTAATTAAGCCCCAATGCGTTTCAATCGTGTCTTTTCCCAATTCCAGTCTGTGTAAATAAAAATGGTCGCTTGTGCTCAGTATACCCGTCGCACTTTCAACATAACAGCTCGATCCTGTCTGCCTTTGTGGTCGTTGCAGGTGTAGTTCTAATCAACTGCGATTGCTCTGCTTCATCAAAGCTGTAAGCGACGGTAATCGTTTACCTGCCGCCTTTGAAGACAGCTGCAGCGCCAGCTGATCTGTCGACCAATTCCGACTCTTGCTGCAGGCTCTCTTTCTTCTTTGTCGCCTGGGTCACTCAGTGCACACGTATTACTGTGTCCTTCAAATCGGCAATCATGGCAATATAATTTGTCCTGTTGTTTTTCTCGTTCTAATGAACGCACTTCAAACCAATTATTTTGGCTTTAGCCTACTTCTCATTTGAAACAACTGATAGGCCTATCAGTCATCTGAAAGGTTCCCTCACTCTCTGGACTCCCTCGAAGTTCCTCTCTTCATCAGGCTCTAGGGTCTATAATTATATGACCTACATCATTCTAATGGGGGACTCTGTGAGCAGTTCCTTTAAGCGGCGATAGGCGTCGCCAGTAGGCCTATGTGACGTGGTCAAACTTTAGACAACTTTAGCGTAAATAAACCATAGACATCATTATATTAAATGTAAGATGTCTATGAAATAAACCTACCGCACAACAGAGCACACATTTTACCTAGAGTAGCCTACTATATCCCATCCTGGCGTCATCTATAGCAGCCATTTTTACAGAGTCCCCCATTGGAATTGGCACCGTTTCGAGTGTGGGACAGAAATATCGGTGGGCTTTTTCGCTTATATCGATCTCTAATTAACCAACAAGTCGTCTGGCGATAGTGTAGTGGTTAGCGTGCGGCGGGACTGTCAATAAAGAGGTCGGTGATTCGAATCCCCACCAGGGCAGAAATTTTGTTCGAGATTCCTACACCACATCATGTGCCCCTAGCCAACTCAGCAATAGGCCTAATGAGTACACTGACCGTACACTGTCGGCTGTAAGATGAGACGATGAGGACTGCAGCCACCGCCATCATATGCTGAGGCTAAGAAAATGAAGTCGCTTACACTTCATACTCATGGCTGCCTCTCAGGCTAGCCCAGAGGAATGCTCTTCTTTTTCTTCTTCATCTGGCGAATAAAGTTTGAACTATTATAAATAGGTCGTCAAAGTAAGACTACATCATTTGTATACATAAAGTTCTGTTTCATGAAAATGTTAATTTAAAGTCTGTTAAATTCGTTAATCAAATACAATTTCATAAATATAATTCTAAAAATTATATTTATATTGTCATCAATGATAATAATAGCTAGGCCTACCAATTGGTTATTTCAACCCTTATATATAGGCCTATAAGACAAAAACTTCACTTTAATAATATTGCTTTGAAGATACCAGATATTCACCGGTTGAATTTAAAGCTAAGACTATTATTGACGTTGTGTGAGCCACTACGGTGTCGAGGATGTTTCAATTCACTCGACCCATGCTTAGTGGGGATTCGTTGGTCGGGAGGGCCGTGAAAGACTACAGGCAGTAGGCCTATTGAGGAGACTGGTTAGAGCACGAGCTGGTCGGAGCACGGCACCTGCCCGACTCTCAACAAAACTTCGAACAGCTTTGTCAGTTCATTGACTCCAGGACTTCGAAAGCGTCATTAATTAATGACCCAGCGCATGTTCTGCACGACTGTTAGGCTACCTCCAATAAAACTGACAAGCTATGCCATGCGACCTCGCGCACACAATAGAAAATCTTAGCAGCAGACACCTTAGCTCGGAAAACAGTTATAATTAGAATGATTCATTATAATAAGGATGATTTCTTCAAACTTTCATGTACATCCAGTGGCGGCGCCAGAAGTTTTTTGTAACCAGGGCATGACCAGGGCTATCATGCAAATAACCAGTGCAGGGGCAATTTATGCCCCAAGTAAATTCTCTGCAGGGCAAAATTTCTGGCAGGGCAACGACCAGGGCAAAGCCTTTTTTACCAGGGCATTTGCCCTTGCTTGCCCTGGTGTAGTGCCGCCACTGTGTACATCAAAGGGCGGTTAGCAGTTGGTTGAATAAAGGATATACTTGCTTACTTCCTTACTTACTTACTTACTTACTAACAATGAGTTGCGTTGGTTGTCCTTACGATTGCATTCAAGATCCTTGTGCTGAAGCGTATAGCTGTCTAGCTGGTTGTGGCCGATCTTATTAATAATTTTGAGACAGCATAATAATTTATTTAAAGATTACTTTTTAAACGTCCACTCAGAGTATACTCGGAGTCAAACCCGATGAAAGTTCTATGGAGTTTTGAATAATTATCATTGAATTGAATCCTTGGCGTGATCTGTAGTCTCTGGTTTCTGTTCTACACGAAGGCTATAATGATTCTACTGCGAGTGAGCGAGGAGCTTTAAATCGGATCCGTTTGCATTCATTTCAATCGGTTTTCCTTTTATATTTTCTGCTTGCAGTGTTTTTCGTTTCTTCAGCCTCCGATCTGATGGTTTTTCGTTCGTTCCATCGAGATTAAGACCGACTGTTCAGCGGGCCAAACGGTTGAACTAAAGATCCTGTACGGACATCTCATATGCAGTCGAGTGTAATCGCCCCTCCCCAGCCGACTAGTAAGCACAACACCTAAAAACACCCACACTTTCGGTTGTTGGGTCTGATTATCTTTGTACTAAACGAACAAAACACCCAAACTTTCGGTATATTATTATAAGACATAACCGTAAAGATGAAGTCGTCTGCATCAGCTCCAGCAATTCCCAAAATGGCCGAAAATATTGCGTACTATTCTGTCTGTTATGTGGCAAAGTTGGAGTCTCCGGAAATATTGGACGCCCCACTGCGGCAAACACTTGACCGAATGCTGGACAACATGATAGCAGAAAACAAGGGCTTCGCTAATTTTCTTACTTCGTTGAACCTGAACAAAGACAACTGCTGTGTTAGTCTGCGTAACATCTTTGCTGAAATGCTGTCTGATCAGAGGTTGAACTGGGGTCGCATCCTTACAATATATTGCTTCAGCGGTTGCACAGCAAAACACCTTATTGAGAAGGGCTGCTCATCTGAAGTTGCCAGACAGATTGCCAGACAGATTGCAAGAACCGCTGGCGAGTTTGTATCTTGTGAGATGTCGACGTGGATCGAAGAACAAGGTGGATGGGTAAGCAATGGCCCTTCACATTCTATATGAACTGCTGGTGAATGGTGATACAGATGTTTTTGTTGTTTCTGGTGAGATGTGATGTCCGTTGGTTGTGTTTCCTTGATGAATGTCATCAGAAAAGTTTGGGGAGATGCACTTTGTGTTCGCTAAATCAGACTTGTGCTGTTATTGAATTCTGAAAGAGTGCTATACAAAGTATCCTGATTCATAGCTGTACATATACATACTAACATATGCACATATGCTGTACATGATTTAACTCCGGGTATCAGCATGTGCAGCTAAGAAGCATAAATTTGCATTATATGAAGTTTATGATGAGAGAAGGGAAGCACTTATGCACATGCCCTGGGTGTAGTGTTCATTGCTCATTGTGGTTATTCATTGTTCAGCTATGTACCCAATTGCTGTCTTTGTCTTTGTGCCTATAACCAGTGTTATTTCTATTAACTGTAACTGTAACTGAAATAGCAAAATAACTGAAAAATGTTGGTCAGTTAACTGTAGCTGTAACTGAAACTGAAAAATACTGAATAACTGAAACTGTAATAGTAACTGAAAAACGAAAACTGTATAACTGAAAAATAACAAAAGTTAACTGAAAAATAAAACATGAGTGTTTTTCTTACTTACTTTTTGAATGGTAATCCTACTCTAGTCTACGGTCAGTTTTCTATACTCATTTTCAGGTGCTTCTAGTTTCTTTTCAGTTTTCTATGCTAGTTTCACTTCTGGTTCCTTTTCAGTCTTCTATATTCGTTTCACTTCCGGTTCCTTTTTCTTTCGTTATGTTGTCATTGGCGCTAAACCGTAAATTCGTAAAACAATCCACAACTACGAGAATAATGTTTAAGCCAAGTAGTGGTCAAAAGTAGAAAGTGGCGTGTGGGAACATTTTGTTTATGAAGCCGCAGACAACAAAAGTCGATGTTGTGTTCGCACTGTTGCTTTAAAGGATGCTGAAACAACGAGTTTGGCACACTAATTGTCGGAACAGAGCAAGTGTTAATCTGGAACGTCGTGTCTTCTTTAAAGTAAACTGACAATACGTTGATTTGCTGTATAAATATTTCTGGTAACTGTTCAGAATACTTGTGGTCAGTGTGTCATTAGTCATGACTTGTGAAAAAAATAACTGATGCTATAACTGAAAAATAAAGAGAAATAACTTAAACTGTAACTGAAAAATAAAAAAAATAACTTTTAACTGAAAAATCTGATTTCAGCTAACTGTAACTATAACTTTAACTGAAAAATCATAAATTAGATAACTTTAACTGTAACTGTAACTGAAAAACCATAACTGAAATAACACTGCCTATAACTGTACTAAAAGCACTAGATTTGACAACAAATGACCGAGAGAATGGAGATAATTTCTTCACACCCTTTGCCACTATTGTGGCTATTGTCAGGAATTGATTGACTAAGGTTGAGGAATGAGGATGATAATGATGATAAACACAGTCTAATGTTTTCCACTTCTAAATTGTTTCTTTAAGTGGTAAGGCTATAATGAGAGCGCAATTCTCACTTTGAACAGTTTCTTCGTAGATATTCAGCCATTCAAAACAAGCATACCTGTACAGTACTGTATTTTCTCGCATATAGCTGCACGCTCTTATTACAACACACAGGAATTAAGAAAATGTGTAGAAGAATTTGGTAAAGCTTGCACACGTGTATACACCGAAGGTATTCGTCACCTGGTGGTCAATAGTCGAAGTCCCACCAATGACTAACGATTTAGGTAATGCCAAAGACCTGCGTTGATCATTAGCTGAAAATGACCCAGTTTTTAGATATGGCATATGCGGGCCATTGATCCGAGATTTGAAAGCCCATCCCTTCTCATGCAGTCACATGGGCCAAGGCAAATTGTTTTAAAGGAAATACCATCAAACCATACAAAATCTGCAACAGAAATAAGGAATATTTCCAACACACAAACTTAGCAACAGTACAGTGCAAAATGTTAGAAATTGTTGAGCAAATTTTGCTTTCAGACAAAATAATCTGCCAAAGTTACAGAAGGCACATCAGTGACTACTGTCAACGCTGATATACACAGAAATCTCAAGGGGCATACATGTGTGAATGACCAGTTTTGACTTATGTAGTTAAGCATTAGCAAGTAATAAGTATAATTTTCTCTCCATTTTGGCTCCATCTGTAAGTTGGTCACTTTTGCTGTTTGCTCCAGTTTTCAAGAAGACCAACAGTTTGACTTAAATACCTATTCAGACAGTGGATGGTACTCAACTACTCCTGTCAATTCTGAATTAGGGCAGGGGTCTCCAAAGTTTTCCAGCGGGGGGGCCACATTGCTGACTTTCTAAAGCTCCACGGGCCAAAACTCCGAAGAAAAAACCGCGAATGAATAACTTTAAACAGACTATTTATTCCTGAGGTCTGATGCAGTGCAGAATTTCAATGCAGATATCAATAACAATTAAGATGGTTTCTCGTTAGTCCTGATTAGTGTGCAAACAGCAACATGGATTTTGGTAATATGCATGTCAGAGTACAGCGGCGTTGAAATTTTCAATTTTCCCAATTTAGTTTGTTTCTTCAAGGAGAGTTCCGCGGGCCAGATTAAAGGCCTTAGTGGGCCGGATGTGGCCCGCGGGCCGTACTTTGGAGACCCCTGAATTAGGGTGTTTAAGGTGAAACTCAGCTTAAAAACCCTCATTCAGAATTGAGTACCAACAAACACTGTGGTCTGTGGATCACTTTTGTGGACCTGAAGTCACACGGTATTTAACCCGATGGATAGGGAAGTAAATAATTCACTTGGCTTCCATCTCCTATGCCTCAGAAGCAGGTCCTTCACATGCCCTAATATTATGCCACCATTGGACAGACAGAAGACTACAGTATAATTATATTGTAGTATATGGTATACTTGTGTAGACTTGACAGGATATAGTTACATTTGTTTACTAATAGTGATGTAACTATATCCTATAGAACCAGGCATAGTGGGATTTTTGTCTAAGATGCCAGTCTGGGCTGACTGTGAGAAGTGGTATGTGAGATGGATGACCCTGCCATGAGCGCAGACATGGTAACTTGATCCACTGGAAATCAATGAGTGTTGGTTGGGTTGACAACTCCATCTGCTAATGTGTGCTCATAACGTTTTGCCAATTGATGATTGAAACTATGAGTCAGATGAATCAGCATGATATGTAGTGGGGTGCGCAATTGCGCATGCTTATGCAAATGCACACTTGCAGCTGATTAAAGAATATTATGTAGCTCACAGGCCAGCTCTAAGAGCCACTTTTCATACTGGCTTGGTTAGCTTGCGACAGAAGTGTACCATATGTCATAGTGCCTGTTTGGAAGACAATGTCTTTTATACAGGCCTGCTGTTCATGACTATTTCCAGGGTGCAACTTTTAAAACATTTTTTATATTTAATATATTTTTATATTTCCAGTTTTTGTATCTCATGCTGACATGAGTCATTATTGCTAGTTTTGGCTACCAAAAGTAGCTTAGCACTCCGTCAAGTGGGCAGCCTGATGATGAATCTTACAGGATAAAAATCCTGTAAAAATTTAGCAGAATATAATTATAGTTCTACAGAAAAACTGTACAAATATATCTGCGTACATGCATATTTTTGTATGTATTGCAACTTGAAATGTAATCTGAGTCAATTTAATAATTTTTATGTGTTCATTAGAGGTATGGTCATCACTGAGATTAAAATAGCCAGCCACAGATTGTTAGAAGCGTTTTAAATGTGCTGTCAGAATGCTCAGTTACATTACAGTATTTTTTGCTAGAGGCATTACAGTATCCAGACATGTTTGAAAACCCCTTAAGTTAAAGTGTGTTAACGTTTTCTACAGTGGTGTATCTGTTTCTGTTGTTATGTGATGTAGGCCTAGTACCAGTCTTTGCCGGGCCAAGTGCTTATGTAAATTTCTCCGCATGTATTTAACAATGTAACTGGGCATATAAGTTCACTGTTGAGGGGTCTCTCAACAATAATGTTAGGTAGTTTGTTATCTAGACTTAGAGCACCTATTAAGTACCTCACAACATTAGGCTAAATGGTGTTCAAGGGGCGGTGAGATGTTGACACGCTGGCACGAAGATAAGGATGCAGGTTCAATACCCGCTATCCCCATACGGTTGACTCACCCTTTAACTCCTTAGCGGCGACTGTAAACTGAGCAGTAGGACAGATAGGCACCTTGCAGGCTGCCATAAGTTTGACTCATGTTAAACTTGTTATTACTATATTATGTAATCTTATTGTGTACTTGTCAGTTTGAATTAATAAACGAATATTATTATTCTTATTATCATTAATGCTAAATTTTCCCCTTCCTAAGCATATGCAATTGAGTAAGTCCTGTCCCCTGCCTCTCCCTCCCTAGTACTTCCGTCCATCCGTCCCTCCAGTTTGTTGATCTCTTCCTCCTTCCCTCCCCCCGTCCGTCCAAGCCATCCAACTTTCCCTCCCTCCTCGGTCCAACCCCTGCCACCATCCCTTTTGTCACTGCCTGGCCAAGTGGCTTGTCGAGGTATGCCGGTTTGCGGAACTGGAATGTTGACTCGAGGAAAGACATTTCTCTTCTATTATTAATTATCAATTTCTTTTAGAACAAAAAGTTTATTGATCAGTAAGCAAACAGTACTCAGATAACGAGATGTCACCACTGACTGTCTTCCACACACATGCAGAGACCAACCAATGATTCCCTTCCAGAGACCAACCAATGATTCCCTTCCAGAGACCAACCAATTATTCCCTCCAGAGGTGACAGATGATGCCATGTTTAGGGTTCCTAGACTGTTCTGTTTGTTGTTTTAAGCTGCTTAGTTATTCTTTCAAGTTGGTTCACTGTGAATTTTCTTTTTTTTCTGAAATTTAGGATGAATTCAGAAACTATTTCGGGCAGCAGAAGTCAGAGTCTTCGATCTGGAGTGGATGGCACGATCTTTTCCGCAAAGGAATCGACGCCGTCTCATCGGCCGTCTCAGTTCGCTAGATGCAGACGAGGCATCTTCTCACATGCATCTACAGTTATCCATTGCCTTCTGCAGTTGCGCTGCAGTTGATTTCTCATCAGCCTCTTTCTTGTTCGTCTTCTTACTCAGCAAACAGTGCTTTTGGTTTATCGTAAATTCTGTTAACGACTTTTTTTACTGTAATTGCCCAATTTCAGTTTCACATCAGTAGTTTCAGAATAGCGGACTGTTTAGAATCGGTTGGTTTTGAATAATTGAACTGAAGGGGAAATTGCATGCATGGGTTTAGATAGCTGCCGAGAACTTCTGTAAATAGACTTTGACTTTCACACCGAGTGCCCAAGTAACGCCAGATGTCTTTATAGTTGCAGTTGCATTTAGAAGCTAATGTGGTTAAGAATCTCTTGCTAAAGAATAGTAATGTGGTTAAGAATCTCTTGCTAAAGAATAGTAGTCAATATGCCATAGAATAATAAGATAATTACTTGCTTATCACGTTTTATTTTGTCAGTTGACACTGTACTTTGAGTGTGCTAGAAATGGTAGTACAATGGTGAAATGAGTACAATCATGAAACAGATGAAGAAGAAATGTACTGGAAATGTTGGTAGAACAGTAAAAAGCAGATGGAGGAACGAAGTTGGAAGGATGACGTTTTAGTAAAAACACGAAGGAAGACAGATTGGTGAGAAGGAAACCAAGGGAAGACCAAGAATGTAATGTATGAAGCATTTATTATAGTTGAGGGCCATGCAACTGCTTATGTTATTGGTTATGTTCAGACTCTCACAGCTGTTTGCTATAACTAGCTATACAGGCCCTATACCTTTGTTTATTGGAGGATAACAGAAGAGGAAAGAAAACTGAACAGGTGAAACTTGGGAGCCACATTGCCTGGAATCTGTACATGCTACAGATGCTGCAGGTGATGAATGGCAACTCAGAACATCGTTCAGCTGTGTTGTTCGTTATCTACGGTAGATAACTGAAACAAGGTTTATCAGAGCTTCTTCGCTGTGACATGCAACGTAGGATGATGTGTCACCAATCTGAAGTTTTTGTTCTGATCCTTATCACCCAATTTAAAAAATTAATAACTGATATGACTTGCAGTCCTTCTGTTCGTGCATGGAATGTAAAAATAGTATGGTAGGTCTGTTGCCACAAGTACTTCTCAATGAAGACAAATGATGCTATCAGCAGAGTTAATGCATGGTGCTAGGTTTACTCCCATAATGCCACCACAGTCAAAATGCCTATGCAAGATACTTTGTGTAAAAAGGTCAACAAACAACTTCTTGAACCAAGTGATATGGACACTTCATGCAAAACAACTGTGAGACAAACATACACATACATGCAAGCCTCAGGTATGCACGTGTGCACACCCAAAAGGTTGCTTGCCTACACCTACGTGCAGGCATTCCTACATAATGTGTGCACCTTCCCATGCAGCACTTGTCCATGCACACACAAACACTAAGACTGGCAGTTTGCTTAACTTACATGTGTATTCATGCACTATTTGAGGTTTTTGAGGGTGGATTCGATCTGGTGATTACACAATTCCTCTAAGTTACTGAATGATGCCTACAGTGAAGTTTAATGGCTGTTTGGGGTGGGCGACACTAGTCTGCTAGCGCCATCTGTATTTCTGACCACCTACAGCAACCCACTTCACGCCTCACAAAGCTCACTTTGAATTGAAATAAGGCTGAAGACTAACAAAGTAGTGAATATTTTACATCTGTGAATCATTGAAAGTAAATTTTTACAAGATTTCGAACACCCTTTGAATTTGCAGGCTACCAGTTAGTGATAATGGTGGTAGAATGATTATGAATATGCCTTTTGCCTCTGTGTCCGGACTTCCAGTCCAGATACTTTAAATGGTTGTCCAGTTGTTAGATTGTTTTCAGGTATGCACTAAGGCTAAGCTGATAGATCCTTCATGTCTAAGACCAGAACTAATTCAGAGCATGTAATGGTTGAGTAACCCTGTACTGTATGCTACAACGTACACAGCCGTCTAGTATGCTTGCTATGCATGCATATTTTTGTGGGCAATAAACTATGGATCTGTTATACATACACAGAAATGTGTTTTAAATCTGAGGACTCGCTGTTGCCATGTACTGGTACACTTATCTGGAACGTTGTTAAAATGCATTACAACGAGACTGTTGTAAAATAAATCACGTGCTAAAACTAAATTACAATTGAGGTCTCTGTTCTGGGCTGTTGGATGTCAGAATTTGAACGTTAAATTATAAGGAGGTTTTACTGTGTATGTATGTATGCATGTATAAATACAAACTCAGCAGATTCAGTGTGGTATATATTTGGCAGTTGTCCTGTGCCCTTCCTCAGCAGATGGCTTCGTTTTCGTCGTGCTAAGGCTGAGGAAGGAAGAAATGTAAGAAATTAGTGAAGGAAGAAAGCTGTAATCAGGGAAGAGCACGAACCAGGATGAAGAGATGGCCAGTTTAAAAGCAGGACAAGGAAGGCAACCCACAGTGAATTTATAACTCAGCAATCAGGAAGTAACAGATGTAGTAGGGAGTATAAGCCTGTATTGTCTGTGTAGATTATTCAGATTATGTAAGCATCCACGACTGGTTGACCCAGATAGTTTCCTGCCGGGAGAAACCGAGATGAAGCAGATTATTATGATGTTTCCATACATGTTACGTCACCACTCCTTGCATCGCAAATTTCCTGCATTAAGACTTTTGTAGATGGACTACAGATTGAAAAGGAAAAGTAAAATTAACATAATTGTGAGAAATAGAAAGTGCAACTTTTGTGTATTATAGGTTTATTCAGATTCTGGGAATGCCCTGGTGATTATTATCACTCTAGGCTCAAATTTAGCCTTACCCTTATCTTGAGTTTCTTCTTGTGGTTGTACTATAATGCAGGGAATTAATGAAAGTGACTAAAATAGGGCACCTAACAGAAATA
Source organism: Aporrectodea caliginosa (assembly GCA_020284085.1). Taxonomy (NCBI): domain Eukaryota; kingdom Metazoa; phylum Annelida; class Clitellata; order Crassiclitellata; family Lumbricidae; genus Aporrectodea; species Aporrectodea caliginosa. The sequence continues at coordinate 405,681 of JACEVL010000477.1, forward strand.
ATGAGGATAGTAGTAGTAGTACAAGCCTGGGGCAACACATTAACAATAGTCTAAGAGTTGATCAGACAAGTGCAGATAGGATTAACACAAAGTGTACACGTAATAATAGGCACCAATAACAGGCACTGATGCAGGTCGAGAGCGCTGCTGATTTCTGAGCGGCACTATATAAATGTTTGGTTACAATTACAATAGATTCCACCAACACAGATGTGTAACACTGGAGTAGGGTGAATCTTATAAAAAAATTTAGTGGCAAAATCACTTGATATTAGTCAACTAAATAGGTCTTGGGTATAAAGGATCATTTCCGGATGCAAGCTTTCAATATAAACAATCTAACAACTGCAAACCATCAGTGTGGCTGGACAGAAATTTTTCCACACCCATGTGATGCCAGTTAACATCTGGATGCAAAGCATCAACACAATGTTGAAAGACCAACACATATCAGGCAATGGGCTGCACTGGTTATTATTATGCTAGTTTTCTGCTGATGTGTGGTAGACAGTTTGTCCAGAAAGTGACAGTTTCTGCATCTGTTCAGCAAGAAATGTATTTGGCTGAATATGCATTCTGCTGCATGTATATTTTAAACCAGTTCTAATAAATGATGAAAATAATTTTGGAAGTGCCTGCAAACAACTGGTCAGTGTTCTTGACTTGGTTTCTAGGTATTTTGATTACAGTTTAATTAACAGACAGAATAACTTAAATTTGTATGTGTTAAAATCATAATATCCTTCCTGGTAGCTATCAGTTCTTACGGCTGTACTGCACTAAGCATAACCATTTTTAAGGACAACATTTGGTGGAGATTGGATTTCCTTAAACAAACTTAGCCATTTGGTGTCGTAACCTTGCAAATAAGTTTGAGTTTAGTTTGAGTTTATTGAATCATTTGCATTTATAATCACAAGTACATAAACAGTAACCGATTATGCATCAGCAAGCAAATAAATTGACAAAATTAATGAACAGCATGTTAGAGATTTAACAATAGGAGAACCAAAACCAAGTAATTTCACTGAACATTGAGACTCCAGTTGCAAACGATTCATGGGGAGATGAAGCTGGGACAGCTTGTCTAGTCTTCCTCATTGTTACGAGACAGGAATACATCAACAAAATATACTAAGTTAACAGGCTAAGGCAGCGATTCAGTGTAGAGACAGTATCCATTGTCCAATGATAATAGTCAGCATCATACTCCCAAGATCTATGTTGCTCAATTAATACTGGTTGACAATTTTATTCCTATATATGAAAAATAAACGACATTGTTTTGTAAGTTGGTAGTTTTGTAATCTGGTAGTAAACTATTTGAGTGTATGTACACTTATTTACTCACACTGGGTTAAACATTCATATGTATGTATATACATTTGTTTTAATATGCAGGTTTAAGATATATGGCTTCCAGTGGGAATGCAGATTTACATTCAGATTTTACTGACAATTTAATAAGTTACTGATAAAGTGACAAATTTAATTCAGTTTGAGCAAAGGAACAGTTATGGTGCAGTTCAAATATAATTGTTACTGTTTGAACTGACCCATAGACGTGAGAAAATACTCTTAAATTACAGAGGATTCGTGTCTCTCAGTTTAAGCTTACACAAATTTACTCAAAGTATGAAAGCAAAATTACCAATTCTAAAGTGTGCAGATGTGGACAAGAGCATACTGAAATTCTTCATGAAATGCTTCAAAGACAATATGTATACCATAAACATACTTTTCGGCCAATTCTGATCGAATAGAGGATCAACCTTTAAAAAGTGTAAACACTAAACATGGATGATAAGTAGAATGGGAGATGATTTGCACATGCTGTGCACATGTAGATTGCTAGCTTCAATTGGCTACGCTCAGAGACAAAACAAGAGCAGGTATTGGTACGAAACTACACAGTGTTGCAGAAGGAAAGTGATCAGTTTTGAAGCTCAATGTTGTCAGCATAGGACAGTAGTAATCTATAAACAACCGTAAAACAGTTAATAAAACTCGAGGAAACAAATGCAAGCATTAATGTAGACAGTAGCACCTTTCTATTTTCTCAACAGTGTAATTAGCTACTGTAATTAATTTTCACTTTGCAAAGAGTTTGCAGAATACAATAGTCTACAATATAAAGTTAACATTATAAATAGGCTAAATAGCTGATTAGCAAGAATCATAATACTTATGACAATTTCAGTTATTAATTTTCACTTTGCAAAGAGTTTACAGAATACAATAGTCTACAATATAAACTTCACATTATAAAAAGCTGATTAGAAAAATCATAATACTGAAAAACTGTAATTTTACTAATTGCTTACCACTTTTTGTGATGTTTTAACCCTTAACTATTGTAGTAACCTGTTGGATGAGCCAAAGTCAAGTCTTATATATGTCATAAAAGTTCTAGGACAAAGAGACCAGCGTTAACACAAGTATTGGAAACCAGCAATTTCCTTTATAGTATATGTCGTTAAAAGGTCACCGAGGAGTGCTAGAGGGGTTAAACTGCATTGGGCATTTTCAAACCTTAGACACTCGGACACTGTTTTGATATTGTTTCGTCAATAAAGAACATTGTGTTTTAAAAGTGTATACTATAGAAACCTGGAAAAAGCACAGATGAGCAGAAGTTAAAGGGCTAAAACATCCTACAAAATTAGGTAGCCTACAGTTGAAACATAATTTTTTTCACAGACACCTGACTGCTTCTGCTGGAGTTCCTGTATTAAAATAAGCTCATTCATGACTTAGCTATTTTTACTCCAGAAATCCAGAGTTTGCATATTATGACAATTTCAGTTATTAGCATTGATAAGGCTAGATCCGCTATAACATACCGTAGTTAACATTCAAGTGCTAACAAACATAATGCCCAGGCGCTTGGTTGTTTCGACGTATAGGTGCTTGGTTGTTTGGGGAACTGAAGTTGATGGGTTGCTGAGGTGAAGAACTGATGGGTTGCCATGGGAAATAGATTACATAATCAGATAAGTAAACAATTTGTGATGGTGAAATAGATTGTTGTACCAGAGTGGAAACCCTGGTTTGATGTCATTCGGGATAAACTGAGTTGAGTTGTCTTGGAATTACTGGATCATTTCCCTGAGGATTTATTTGTCTCTGAGACCTAGAAATAAAAACAGCAACATACAATGGAAACAGCATTCTTTGATCCAGTTATGATTCCAAAGAGATATTATATTTCCAATTCCATTGGATCCTTGATCAATGATCATCCATTAACTGGCTTCCTCTTGGCTTCCACGTATGTCTCTAGCGATTTGCATGCTTTACGATTCCTATTTCAGAATGCAAAGAGTGTATAAGAATTTCAATGGTGAGTTTCAAATGGTTAAGAAGACTTCAATGCATGTCAAAGTTATTCATAAAAGTCTCTTCCTTGATCAAAATTTCTAACAACTACCTATTAAAAAGTTTTGCCATGTTATATAAGAAGCAACTATCAGTTAGTTTATCCCACAAAGTTGAGTAGTCTTACTGAATCCTGCAGGGCCTTAACAATTTTCATCTGGTATTTATTTGTATTTGTAGGCCTACTCATCTCGCTTGTGTCACTGAATCAAAAAGGCTTTCCTATGGAACCACTTCTTTTCCCGTGAACATCTTATGAGCTTCACCCTTGCCTTCTCTGCTCATCTGCGGCTCTGCCTATAACAGGTTTCAACTGCCTATAACAGGTTTCAACTTTTCTTTATAGCTCACTTGAATACAATTTCTGAAGCTCTTCTTTGCACTTTCTAAATTGTAATGTCTCTATAGATTACATAGTCAGATAAGTAAACAATTTGTGATGGTGAAAACAATGAATGTGGAAGTAGTGGCAGAAGCATGGAAGTGGTAGTAACAACAATATAATGTAGCCTATTGTAATATAATTAGGGCTGTTAACGATTAAATTTTTTTAATAGTTGGCATAAATGTTTTGCCTTCACACTTTGTATAATGCCTTTTATAGTTTGACATTGTTGGTCTTTGATAAAATGTCCCCATTAGAGTAATGAAGAGGCGCTACATAAATTCTCGGAATGAATGAATGAATAATGAGATCGCAAACATGTTTGTAATTGTATAATTGATGATAAGACACTCTCACAACCATCACAATGCGATGGTGCAAGAGACCATAGATATTATATTATCAGAATGCCTACAACATTACAGCTTGGTTGCAGTGTTCTATGCCATTTCTGCAATGAATGGATGAGGCACGATTAATGATGGATAGATAGATGGACGGCTAAACCACGATTTATCTGTTGGCCAATTCCTTGGCTATAATGGTAAATTTCGTAATGGTAATGATGAAGTCATGGACAATGATGCAATGCCAATACCAAATGCTGCTGATGTTAAGGCAGCTCTAATAACTGTTCAATACCTTTTTGAGGCTCAGCCAGACGAGAAGATGTAAAACTCCGTACATGAAATGGCATATTTTATCTAACAGAAATTTAACTGGGGACAATGAAAAAGTCTAAAGTTTTTATACGTAAAACTAATAATTTATTTGTAGATGTACTGTGCAATACATTATATGATTGTATTGTATTGTATTGTATTGTATCTATCAAGTTATATAGTGCCTTTCACAGTGCACACCAATCAGAGGCACTGATACAAGTAAGTAATTATAAATCTTCATTTCCAAATATGCACTAAAAAACCAAGAACTCGAAAAAGTTGAAGCAGATCTGAGAATCATTAGGCAAAATGGAAGATAATCATTATTAGGTTGTATACAGGCAAGATAAATAGAGATTTACCTCTGTTGGGCTTCTAGTAGAATGTCAGTGACCTTCTGATCATGAAGGCATTGGATCGGACTGACACGAGATCTGTTTTGCTGGTAGATGTCAGCACCATGTTGCACAAGAAACAATGCAAAACCAACCCAAAAAGTCGGTTCTGTGATACCTGGAGGTAACTGAGTCACTATCTGGAAAAAAACAGAAATTATGCCTTTTTCGAGCAAAGAACAGAATCCAATATTCATTGACGGTAATAGTTCGTGACCCTTTAACGACGAGCGTGTAGTATGGGAAACCATAAGCGACTCGTCATTAAAGGGTTAACACTTTCACATTGTGCTGTATTGGTTTCCCAGTCATTTTAGTACATTCCCATTGTTAAAGTGTTAATCAAGGTAAATTATAATATAAGTGCATAACACTTAAGAAAGTAATATTACATAAACTCTATAAAGATTAAAACAAGAACATACAGAAATGGTCTTCAAATTTGTGGGGTGCCAAACTTCATGACCCTGCCCTAGCTGGTCAGCATTCAACTACAAATCTATATTTACTATTTCACTAACACCTATCAGGCTATCACCATCATAGTGGATCTATTATAACAAGAATCATAGAAACAGACTCAAGTAAACGTCCTTCTTCTGTTCTTACCGATGCTATTTCTGGTGCATCAGATAAATCGACCGTAGGTAATTCTCGAATCTCTCGCTTTCCTATCTGGAATGCATCAATCAACTTCAGAATCAAGTGTAGACATGTCTCACCATCACCATCACATGTGTTTGGGTTTGCTCCTAAACGAATCAACAGTAATCAAAATAGCCATTTAAAGACGGATTTCAGCAACAAAACAAGAAATAAGGGGTACCAATAACAACATACAGTAACTGCACTTGATACTAGCCCTTTTCCAAAGTTCAGAAGTGCACGCACATTGTTGCACAACCATAAGATAGAACATCAATGGTGCTGAGCAATTGTGAGTTAGGATTTGCTCAAGTTCCTAACACAGTGATCACCTCGGGTGAGACTCATAATTTTAATTGAAGATTTATAAAGCGCCACTCAGTGATTCAGAGGCGGAATACAAAAGCCAACAGGTCGGCAACCACATGCCACAGTGCAAACATGCATCATCATACTTGTACTCTCCGCATTAAATGCCAAGCATTACAGGCAAATATTTATAAATCTGAATGTAACGTTTAGCTAAAATTTTGCCAAGTCTGACCATGTAAAGTCCTGAAAACGACCACAAATAGCATAAATTAAATGGTAATACCTTTCATGATTAACAATTCCATGGTTGCAATCTGTAAACAAGAGAAGGCTATCATCAGAGGTGTATGCTGCTCTCTATTCTTCAATTCTGTGGATGCATTGCCCTAAAATGAAAAAATCTTCATCTTTAGAACCACATCAAAGTATCGACCAGAAAAACATTATCTGACCTCACTTGTTCTGGATATAACATCAGTTTCTAGGAAGCTGTTATCTTCATGATATAGACAAATAATCAGTTCTGTAGATGAAACAAATATACCATGGATATCAAGATGTCTGCTGTATCTCTGTGGCCATTGATGCATGCGATGTGAAGAGCCGTAATTCCATCACGGTTTTGATCATTGACCAAATGCTGTGCTTGCTTCAGAAGCTGCTCCACAGCACTGCCATCAAACAGAACATACAGATGAATATATTGGTATTTGGTAGCAGTAGAGTATTCGAAGCCCGCTCTGAGAATACTCCTGAGGTTCTTAAGTATGTAGGCTACATTAATCCTCTGCTACTGACGTTTCCTACAGTATCCTAACTTATCAACAATTCTGACCTGTCCTCATCTACTCAACACCAAGTAAACAGCATATCATAACAGGCAGTATATAAATATCGTGTATTTTCTAGCTCTCTAAATACATCAAGGACACATACTGCCAAAGATGTCACTGAAATGCGAGTTAATAGGTAATCTGTCATCAGGATCAATTTTCCTTTATATCAAGTGCAAAGAAGTTGGAGTACAGAATAACTGACTAAGAATTATAATCATAAACTAAGCAAAATTTCTAAAGCACTACAGAGAAGCTATTAAGCACAGAACACCAGTTTGTTGGTGAACACTAGACCAAGTCAACGGTGTTGCTCAGAGACACCATGAAAATAGCAATATCCGATAATACCAGAAACAAGGCCGAGGAAATAGGAACTATACATTTTATTTCACTCTTTTTAAGGCAGTAACAAGTAAGAATGAATTATATAGACAGACACTAATGACGGGTACAGGTACAGGTATACCCACAGGTATGGGTCGGGTACCGGTAACGGTCTTGTGTTACGTACAAGTCTGGTAGCAAAAATGCTCCCCAGCAGACCTCTAGCATAAACAACTGTTGTCCATCCTCATTATTGATATGACTTTTTAACAGACTACTTTAACATGAGGCATCGCGAGTTCAACCAGAGTCATATAAAGCAGACGTTAAAGGATTGAATTCTGGTGGTACTTAATGGGCTCAAACCTTTACTTCATGTTACCGCATTACATTACTATTTATCAATTGGAATCTAAAAAACAGCATGAAAGATGAGCACAATTCGTAGATGTTTAAGGGGTTTGAAATTCTCCTGATTGTAGTATTGCATGTAATAACAAGAAAAAGTCTCACAAGCTATCTCCCTTGAAGGCAGCCAACTGAAGAACATTAAATCCTCGGTCATTCATGAGTGAAAAGTCGAAGCGTGGACAGTTTGCCAGAGCTTCGATCACATCTGTTTGTCCACCCCTAATGGCGTCATGCAGAGGAGTATCTCCACTCTGATCCTAGAACATAAAAATGATAACAAATGATCATATCTAATGTAGATAAAGTTACGGTGATTGACCACTATAGCTCCCCATGGCTTTCATATCTTGATCAGAAAAATTCCTCAAGCCAAGGAGCATGCACTGCAATTTAAATATCCTATGAACCATTCATCCCAATTAGGATTAGTGAAAGAGCTAAATAACACGTGTGATAAAAGGGTTAACTTCAAATCCCAAAAACTACAAATCTCTCTTTAGCTTAGGTTGAAAGCAAGTAATTCATCATTCTTTTTCAAATACGTCATTGACGTACCCCGGTATACATCGAACAGAACTGGAGACAAAACATCACCAGACTAACTCCACAGGTCAGAGTTATCATGTTTGATAATATATTGTCCCACCTCACGAAGGCTGCACTCAGACAATATCAGGTTAGAAGGTGGTAACTTCACCAGGAACCTAGTCTGTCCATTAGCTTATTGAACAAAGCACAGTGATTCACTTTGTCAAAAGCTTTTGACATGTCCAATGCACATAAGTTGATAGTTGACCCATGACTTGTAAAGTAGTCCACTACTACTCTAACTGCAAAGATTGCATGCGAACATCCCAACCCCTTTTGAATCCAAACTACAAATCAAAGTGCATAAATAGCTACCATAATACTCCAGCACACACATTTCAAAGAGTTTCGATAAATCTGAACTTAATTTGATGCTATGATAGTTATCACTATTGCCATTATGTAAGGTAGGCCCTTTCCCAAGGGAATGATAATGCCTAGACCAAAACTGGTGGGAACTCTGCCATGTACAAGCATTTGGTTGAATAAAAGTGAGTGTGGAACAACCAGTCTAGGATGAGCACGAACTATTTTTCTGTCTCAATGCTATACACGAATACATTGGTCAACTAGTTCTACTGATATCGCTTTATATTGTGAAGCTACATTATATTTTCTAAACCTATTGTGAAACCGTTTATTAAGTTTATCACTGGCTTAGTGGCTTTTACATTATCAAGTGAGCATGCGGGGAACGGACATTATCCCCTGGACATAATCCCCTGGACAAAAGCACCCCGGATAAAAGCCCCCAAGCTAGGACATATTCCCCCAGGCTACGATATAATCGTATAATATAATATCTTGATTCCACTGGAAAAGTTTATTGTACTAGTCTGCCCAAAATTGTCCAAAATTGTTACCAGCAGCAAAATGATGAAAATAAGTGTTGGCCTAAATGGAAGTTTGATTGGTTGATGAAACTAATTCTAACTAGCATATAATTGTTTCTATAAATAGAAGATGGATTGATTAAACTAAGTCTGTCTTTCAATAGAAGCTGGATCTATTAAGTTTTTTGCTTAAAATTAATAGAAGTAGGATTGACGAAAATAATTCTTGCCTAAATACAGCATGGATTGATGAAAAAATTCTTGGTTAAATACATTAACAAGTCTTTCAATTAACAACTGAACGACATTAACACGTCTTAACTTTAAATCTATATGAGTAATATGACAATAACAAGTCTTCACTTTATAACTGAATAGCCGATTGACACTAACAAGTCTTAACTTTTGAACTGAATGACACTAACAAGTCTCAAGTTTAGGCCTAGGCCTACACCTGAATGACATAGCGCACAAAAACAGGGCAGTTAAGGTTTATCAATGACAATGCAGAAATAGGTTAATTGCACAGAGGGGGATTATGTCCGGGGGATTATGTCCTACGCAGGGGTGTAGATGAGCCGGAGCGGTCCGGAGCGGCGTTCCGGTACTTATTATTTAGCCGGAGCCAGTGTTTAATCTAGACACGTCTCTTGGGTGGGAAAGTTGGAGCGGCGTTCCGGTACTTATTATTTAGCCGGAGGCAGTGTTTAATCTAGACGTCTCTTGGGTGGGAAAGTTCCCCCTAAGATCGAGTTTTCGCACGCAGAAAAATTAAAGACATAATTTTGTACAGAAAGTATGAAATTTAGGGATAATTCTGCCCCCACGAGGGAAAATTTTGTTGGAAAACTGTTGTTACTACCCCCCCTCGAAAATTTTTGGAAACTTCGGTTACTACTGGCCCTTGAAAAAGTGTTCTTACTACCCCCCTCGAAAATTCCAAATTTACGTCTACACCACTGGTCCTACGCAAAATCGGGGAGATTTTGTCCAGGGGGCTTTTTTCCGGGGGATTTTGTCCGGGGAGATTATGTCCGGGGGGTAATGTCCTACACCCGAGCATGCAGCTTTACAATTTGTAGTAAAAGCCGTGGCAATACCTATTCATTCACTATGATCATCTACAGATGACGGAGGTTTATGCTTAGCTTTAATTTGGTTTGCCAAGTTTCCCAGGAAGAATTCGTGTCCTTTGCCAGAAGATGCTCATGCAAGTTATTAGAAACATAGACATCTTCAATTAGGGTTGCCACCTTTTCGAACTAGGAAGTCGGGACGCAACTTTAACTTTCTCGTAATCATCGTCCGTCGATGCTCACGAACAGGAATTTTTAGAACTGCATACATAACCTCTTTAAAAAAAAGTTGACGACCGGGGGGGTAGTCACGGGAAAAAGTTGACGACCGGGGGGTAGTAACGACAATTTTTCACCGCACAAAATTGCTTTTACAGTTGCACAAATTGATTTCCAACTGCACATTGTGTAGAACTGCACGCTAAAAAAAGCCCTGGTCACAAACATTTTGTTAGTTTGGTCACACATCTCAAAGTCGGGACATTTCGCTGTCCCGACTAGGTCAAGTCGGGACACGGGACATTTCCCTCGAAATCGGGACTGTCCCGACAAAGTCGGGACGGGTGGCAACCCTATCTTCAATAGATTTCTTGCTTCTAATGGCACCAGTGGCGTAGCCAGGAATTTATGATGGGGGTTTTGGGATTTAAAATACCGGTAATTTGTGTTTTCAACCGAAAAATTGCGAATATTGTTAAAACTTCATCGTGCTGGGTGCAAAAAAGGATTTTCCCTAATGTAAAAGGGAAACATAGAAATCTTCAATAGATTTCTTGCTTCTAATGGCACGCTTATCTTCTGCTTTTACCTTTTGGCATCACGTGGGTCACCTAGTCTACACGCTTTCCGCAGATCATTGAGCTCAAAAATTCCAATAATGCTAATAGCACAGAATATATAAAGCGTAGCTACGCTTTATCTATTCTGTGCTAATAGTGAGATGCTGTGGTTTTGGGACAGTATTCATATGTGGCTTGACATAAACCATCTACAATCATGCTGGACACGGCATCTATGTCATAACGATGTTCCCACAAGCACGCAACATCAGAGTTTGTAAAGATATTCGACGAATCAGTCTGGCGTAGGTAAACAGAAGTGGCATTATTATTATTATTATTTTGTTTGATTAAACTGTCATTTATAACGCGGTTACGCGCCTAAACAATATAGAAATCTTGCACGAAGGCGAGTAACAAGAACAAATAAAGAAAGATAATGTCTGTGCTAGTTTCATGATGTTAAGTGTCATATTTGAGATGGTTAACATTTCTCACTAGAAACAAGATAAAATCTGATGAATCCCATTATTAAAGACGACCACATCTGATGCTGTTAGGACGCCGTCTAACCCAGTCATCACCATCATCCGGAAACTGTCAAAAAGGTTCACTACTAGAGGTAAATGGTCAGAAAGATTCATACCACTGTCAATTATCTAAGATGACTGAATCTTATCAAATAGTGCTTCATCAATGAAGAAGTGATCAAATAACTTATAAGTGATAATGACTTAAGAGTTGTACCATAACTGATAAATGACCTAGAGTTGTTCTCCGATAGGTTTATGAACCTCGTGGGACTAATCAATTTGCAGTCACACAGCTTCAACCTTGACGATATAATAAAAAAATTAAAAATTGCATGACAGTAGTGTATAAAGGGCCGGTACTAGAACAATAGACGATAAGCTACGCTCCTATTGTTCTAAAGCTCCGCTCCTATTGTTCGACTAATTATAAGCCCCATCCCTATTGTTCAAGTACAGTGGTTCTTAACCTTTACAAGGGAGCCGAACCCAAGAGAAATCCATGACCACTCACCGAGCCCTCAATTTTGAACAATAATTTTTTTAACTAATGGGAACAAAAGGAAATAAAAATTGTACCAAAATGTGATACAATAAAAATTATAAATACATTCAATACATGAATTACTAACAGTTAACTAACCGTACCAACACTACCAATTGCATCTTAATGTGTCCTTTGTTGTTGCCGTTTGGAAACAATGTGAGAAATGCGTGGTCTGTTTTGGAAAGACTCACTCTCATGTCATTTTCGCAAACAAGCCTGCTCCTTTAATCTTGGATTTAATCTCCACTAATTTTGAAAATCCTTGCTCACAGAGATATGATGTGACAAACGGTGTGAGGATTTCAAGGGCAGCTTTAGCAATGCGAGGATATCCTTCCATTTGGCGGCACCAAAATCTTGAGAGTGTTGTTGTACCAGAGCAATTGTTGAATGTGGCTCTGCTGAAGTTCGATAAGATCGTCCAGGTATGGATCGTTCACATTTGCTGTAGCAATATCGAAGCTGAAAGGCTGCCGCATCCATGGTGGATATTGCTGGATATCTTTGTCAGGGAAGTAAACGTCAAATGACTTTCCCAGTTCCTCCTGCGTTGCAATCAATTGCTTCAACTCCTCTGGTCCAACTTTAGACTCATTGTCACTCACACACCCATCTAGAAGAGGAAAGTTAGCGAAGTTGTTCTCTATTCGACACTTCCACAATTAGTGAGGGCTGTTAGCAAGATGAAGGGGACCGACTGGACAAAAGCACCAAACTTTCTGTGTACTTAGGTTTGGTCATATGGTAATAGCTTTTGGTAGGATCCACGCGATCCGACCACGGGGTCACCCCTCAAAAATGCATTTTAACCAAGATGGCGGCCAATAATGGCGCCAACACAGAAAACAGTATATATCAGGTCATAGGTAAGCTACAAAAACAAACGAAGTATCAAATTTAACATTATCAAGGTCAAGGAATCGATTTATCGTAATGGCAATAGTGTCCGAATGTTACTATTCAAGATGGCGTCCAATATGGCCGCCAACACACAAAAATATGTATATATCAGGTCAGAGGTAAGCTACAATAGCAAATGAAGCGTTGAATATAATATTTTCAAGGTCAAGGAATCGATTTATCGTAGTGGCAATAGTGTCCGAATGTTACTATCCAAGATGGCGTCCAATATGGCCGCCAACACACAAATATATTTATATATACCAGGTCAGGTAAGCTACAATAGCAAATGAAGTGTCGAATATAATATTTTCAATGTCAAGGAATCGATTTATCGTAGTGGCAATAGTAGGCTATCCGCATGTTACTATCCAAGATGGCGGTCAATATGGCCGCCAAAACACAAAAATATGTATATATCAGGTCAGAAGTAAGCTACAATGGCAAATGAAGTGTCGAATATAATATTTTCAAGATCAAGAAATCGATTTATCGTAGTGGCAATAGTGTCCGAATGTTACTATCCAAGATGGCGTCCAATATGGCCGCCAACACACAAAAATAGGTATATCTTAGCTCATAAAGCCTGGATCGGGGATAGGGCCTTTGGAACTGCTCTTTGGGACCATCATCTTCTCAACACTGACGAAAACTTTAAGCGGACTGTCTCTGAGCTGTTTGATTCTATTTGTAGCGCTCACACCAGCAGAAGCAGATCCGATAAGGTTTTGACTTTGAAGATCTCTTTATGATTTCTTGGATTGTAGCATTCCCGCACTATTGCCACTTCATTTGTTATTGTGGCTTACCTATCCATTCATTTATTCAAGGAATTTGATATTACGCCCCTTCAGGAGACCTACTCAGAGGCGCTCCCAGCCCAGCTTCGGCACTAATAATTAGACTTTAGTAACTTATTAAATGCAGGGGCACTACCCCTAGGCAGTAGACGAATCTCTAATGGGAGACCATTCTAGATGGAAGGTCCAACCATTGAGAAGGCACGGTGCTGCCTAATTGAGGAGCGAGCCCGAGGGACTAAGAGTTCTCCCCCAGCAGAAGATCGGAAGACTCGACGGCTGCAGCTGTATCAGAAAGCGGACGACAAAGATCACTCCGATAGGCCGAGGCACAGCCAAGGATGCACCGCCAGACCAAAACAGCAACCCTATTAGAGATGCGTTGTGGGACAGAGAGCCAGTACAATACATCCCACATATAATACAGAAACAGGAGCATATTTGGGAAAGCCCCTCTAAGACGAGCAGCTGAACGAAAAACCGGTCACGGCGCCCAATTAGTCCAAGTGGCTCTGTGGCAAACCCACCAGGATCAAACTGCAGTGATCCAATCTGCTAGTAACAAAAGCATGGATAAGGATCACAGCAGCGTCACGGGATAGGGAGCGAGAAATAACCCTCAATTGACGTAGCTGATAATAGCAGCTAAGGGCAAGCTCATTTATGTGCTGAGAAAAACAAAGTTCTTGATCCAAAGTTACCTCAAGTCCCGGACCGAATCCAATAAGGTGACATGCGGGAACTTTTCCGAAACCAGGCATCGGTCAATGCTCGCCAGCCGTCTACCACAACCCAAACAAATGAATTGATTCTTAGAGGCGTTTAGAAGCAGGCGATTGGATGCTAACCAAGTGGAAGGGCATCCATAGCTTGGCACATCTGCTGAACGGCAATCCACCCCGCAATTGGGGTGGCAATGGGTGTAGGTCTGCACATCGTCAGCATATAGCCTAGCTGGTGCAGAAGCCCACATGACGCCAGCAAGACCCCAATACCAGACGATTAGATAATATAAAGCATTGGGCCCAGCACTAAAACCTATGGGACACCAAAAGGGGCTAGAACCCAGCTGGACCTACAGGAGCCAAAGACTACACGATTAGTGCGCTCTGACAGAAAGGATCGAAGCCACTCTAGCGGTTTGTCTGTCAGCCCAAAAGAAGCAGAAAGGCGTTGAAGGAGTAAAACTTATTATGGTCAAGAGAGTCAAAAGCTGAGCTGACATCGAAGATGGTCAGAGAGAGAGAGATGTCCGACATCTATGGCGCCATAGAGGTCAGACAGTCCTGAGGCGTTTTGGAGAGTCTCCATAGAGTGATTCTTCCTAAAGCCAGACTGCTGGGAGGAAAGCAAACCATTTATAAGTAGATAAACAAGTAAGTAAGAATGTTCTTTATTAAACGCAAGCAAACGCTCAGCGCTTTACATACAAAGTCAGAAATAATTTATGTACAAAGAAAACGACATTTTAGAGGAAAATTAAGTCAAGCTAAAAAACATATGTCTAACTGTACAACATCCTAGCTCAAAGTAAGAAGCCCTGATAAGGAAATCAAATCTAGGGAGAACACGGTTATGTGAGCGTGGGCGCAGGTCATGACCAGTGCAATTGACAGGGGAGAAGGTCGAATGGAGGGTGTGGCTAGTATTTGTTAAGATGTTTCTAAAGAGGTCTATGTCAGATTTTTTGCAAAGCTCCTCAAAGGTGGGGAAAGATTTTTAACCGAGTAGGAAACCAAGGCGTACAACTTGCGGACCAGCGCGCTCAGAGAGTCAAGTTCCTGCTTACTGGCGAAGCCCCACCATACTTGGGAACAGTATAGCATGCGGTTGATAGTGGTAGCCCTGACCACATCATGAAGCCTGACCCCGAAAGCCCATGTGAGATCAAAATACGATGGGCATAAAGAGATTGCTTGGCCCGAATGCAAAGTCTTTGAACATACGGGGAAAAACCGAACTTTTCGGTAATCTCAATGCCCAGTATATTCAATGACACTACCCTTTTAATACCAGGCAGGATATCTAGATAAACAATAGCAACAATACATTCCAGAACCTTAGAAGGAAATGTCACATTTGCAATCAGGCGGTAATTTGCTTAATCACTTGAATCCAGCCCATCCAGCTTCAAGACTGGGTACAGGATCGAGCTCGCACGTTTTTGGCGCGATTAAATTGAGCATTCGTAGCTCAGCACTCGTGACCTCTATATTGGACGCCATCTTGGATAGTAACATTCGGACACTATTGCCACTACGATAAATCGATTCCTTGACCTTGAAAATATTATATTCGACACTTCATTTGCTATTGTAGCTTACCTCTGACCTGATATATACATATTTTTGTGTGTTGGCGGCCATATTGGACGCCATCTTGGATAGTAACATTCGGACACTATTGCCACTACGATAAATCGATTCCTTGACCTTGAAAATATTATATTCAACGCTTCATTTGCTATTGTAGCTTACCTCTGACCTGATATATACATATTTTTGTGTGTTGGCGGCCATATTGGACGCCATCTTGGATAGTAACATTCGGACACTATTGCCACTACGATAAATCGATTCCTTGACCTTGATAATGTTAAATTTGATACTTCGTTTGTTTTTGTAGCTTACCTATGACCTGATATATACTGTTTTCTGTGTTGGCGCCATTATTGGCCGCCATCTTGGTTAAAATGCATTTTTGAGGGGTGACCCCGTGGTCGGATCGCGTGGATCCTACCAAAAACTATTACCATATGACCAAACCTAAGTACACAGAAAGTTTGATGCTTTTGTCCAGTCGGTCCCCATCCGCTTAAATTTTCGGTCTAACAGTCCTCACTAAATGGTAACCTCTTTCACTGACCCTGAATATGTATATATGTCAGAGGACCTCTGCCGAACCTCTGGCACTGGCTCAGGCTCACCGAACCCCAGGGGTTCGGTCGAACGCTGGTTAACAAACACTGTTCTAGTATATACTACCATTGTTCGTGTCTATTGTGTCGGAGTCTAGGCCAACGCCAGGTGGTCTATTGTCTCCTAGTCTGGGACAACCTGGGCTACCACCTGCTAGTCCATTGTCCATGGTCTGGACCACCGCATGCCTGCTGGTATTTTGTTCCTGGGTAAGGGCCGCAGCATACTAGTATTTTGTTCCTGGGGCTGGGCCTACGCACGCCGGTCCATCGACTCCGACTCTGGGCAAGCACAAGCTATCCATTGTCTCCCACAACAGCCCCATACAATTTGACTGACAAGTAGGCGCACGCAGACCTATTGTTCACGAGTCGGGGCCATCCAATTTGATTGACGGGTAGACGCGTAGACCAATTCCCAGCTTTACGCATTGGCTGCTGCAACTGCGAACTGCTTCTCCAGCTTCAGAGAGATACGCGTGAGATTTTCGATTGGAAGTTACAGAGATTGATACAAGAGAAGGAGAGAGAAGAGAGAGAGAGAGAGAGAGAGAGAGAGAGAGAGAGAGAGAGAGAGAGAGAGACAGACAGACAGACAGACAGACAGACAGACAGACAGACAGACAGACAGACAGACAGACAGACAGACAGACAGACAGACAGACAGAGAGAGAGAGAGAGAGAGAGAGAGAGAGAGAGAGAGAGAGAGAGAGAGAGAGAGAGAGAGAATAATTGATATACGGCCGTGATTTGAGGTAATGTAAATTTTACAGTAACAGTAGGCCTATATACAGTAACGAGAGTTTTACGAGCGTTACAATATCACCTGGCGACAGGACCGCATTTCTGTGTGTACGTTGGTAAAATGAGATGTACAGGGTGGCCCAATATAAAATGTCCCACCGGATAAAATGCAATTTCTCCGCAACCAATGAGATTTTTCTACCATAATTTCAGCATTTACAGAAGAATGATTTTGCAACAATGTATGAAAATTTCACTAAACAATTTTCATAGCTTCAAAAGTTACAGCTGTTTAAATATTCAATTCCATTTTTTCGAATTTCCGCAGTTGAGAGGTCCAATAATAGTTATTTCTTTAAGATTTTTTCACAAAGAAATTGTTTTGTAACACCCAAATAATGATGCCGTCATATGACCTCATTACAAGTTATAAAGTAAGTGTTTATGAAGCAAGCTGTTAATAATTGCAGATATTTTAAAATATATTAAGTGCGTTTGGTCTGCCGGCAAAAAGCGCGATTTTCACGAAAAGTCGCCTGGTGGTCGAGAGATCCAAGTTTGCGAAGCACATCATGGTTTCTGCTGGCGTGTGTTACGGCGATAAGGGAAGACTGCACTTCATCCCAGACAAGGCTAAAGTAAACGCTCAATTTTACGTTGAAACTCTGTTACCCAGACTCATTGAAGACTGCAAGTCTGGTTTCATTTTCCAGCAGCACGGTGCGCCTGCTCACACGGCACGGTTGGCTCAAGGCTTTATTGCCACCAACTGCACTGAATTCATTGGCAATGATGAATGGCCACCAAACTCTGCAGACCTTAACCCTCTTGATTATCACGTCTGGGTAGCTATGCTTGAACGCTACAAGACATTTCATCCCATACCGAAGAACACTGACGAGCTGAAAAAGTCTCTTGCAGCAAATATGGGACCAGGTGCTGCAGGACTCAATCAACAAGGCCATACTAAGCTTCACAAAGACTTCGAGCTTGCGTGAAAGCTAGGGGTGGACACTTCGAACATGCCTTGAGATAAACTGCTCAACAGATTTCTGAATTCGTAATGAAAGATGATTTTATTTGACATTGAAAATTGCAAGCGACTGTCCATTTTTCTTCGGAAATTTGAAAAAATGGAATTTAAAATTTAAACAGATGTAACTTTTGCAGCTATACAAATTGTTTAGTGAAATTTTCGTGCATTGTTGCAAAATCATTCGTCTGTAAAAGCTGACATTTTGGTAGAAAAATCTCAATTGGTTGCGGAGAAATTACATTTTATCCGGTGGGACATTTTATATTGGGCCACCCTGTAGAACGTGATGGGCGCCTTGCATGGCTGCCATATACAGTTAAATACGACTCCTGTAATAACTTGTGATCATCCTTTCATACTGAATTCAAGTGAATTGTAATCATACTTCGTAATTGACGGTTAGAATAGGCCTATATTAAACGAAGATCATCATCATCATCATCATCATCATCATCATCATCATCATCATCAAAAATGTTATAATAACCAACATGGCATAAAACCTAAGAAAGATAATTTGATAGGTAAGGGAAGAATAAGGTTAGTAACCTGGACGTTGACATTGCAGCCGTAATGAATAAGCGCCTGGACACATCGTGGATGTTGTGTTTGAACTGCCAAGTGCAATACGCTCATTAGCTTCAAGTTTATATGGTCACTATAAGTCGCATCTCTCTCCAGCATTACCTCCAAGACTCGTGGATCATCCTTTCTACAGCGAAAATACCAGGTTTAATTACCATTACATAAATAATAATCAGATTTGAAGTAATAAAACATACAATAACATTACATAACAGAGAATAAGCTCTACAATAAGTCTCAAGGTTTGTCCTGGGATTATTATTACTGAAATAGTCCCAGGTTTGTCCTTCTGTTTGCCCGGCTAAAGGCTCGCGAACGGAATGTTTTAGCGATGCGAAAATGTTTATAAAACCTTCTTATAAGAATCTGTAGGTCAACGGAACTATTCTCAACTCACAATTAACTTTCAATTCCGATATATGGACACTTTAAGTTTCGAAATGGTCACATTCAACGAGGTAATATCAATAACGGCGGCCATTTGTCCTGCGTCACGCGCAGGGTTGCCAGATTTCGTTAGTGCTTGTTGGTCGCTAAGTCCAAGTCCAAAAGTAGCCCAAAAGTCGTGAGCTCAACATCTAAATGAAAACATTAATAAATTTTTTTTCGGCTCGTCAATATACTTACTTTATTGGTTTCGCGAAGAGACGTGATGAAACCATTGATGTAAAAATTTAGATGGCAGACTGCTTCATTCTTATCGTAGACTAGTCCGTGTTCCGTAGAGCACGTATTTATTACTAACTAAGCAACATCATAATATGAATAGTAGCTAGTAACAGTGACCCAGTAGCCTACAACGGTCAATTTATGAGAATTCATAATGTCGCCGTAGCGACCGCGGGACAATTCTAAAGTAGCCCAAATATCGCGAGGACGAAATTTTCAGTCGCGAGCGTATTGAAAAGTAGCCCAAATCGCGCTTTGTATCGACGCATTTGTTAATTCAGTAATTATGGCAAAATTACCTAAGAACCGAGAAATGAACAGGTGTATGGCCCATGTTGTCTGTGGCTGTGATATCTGCGCCGGAGTCGAGTAGGACCCGAACAGTGGCCAAAAATCCACCGAGACAAGACAGGTGCAATGCTGTCATGCCTTCTTTCTTGATGTTGATCTATATGCGTGAAAATCAGCAATGTACTGCACACCATTTCTGCCAAACAGGTAGTCTGCTTATATCGTTAAGAAACATAAGGTACAATTTTTGCTGATCTGTTAAACACCTCCATTAAGAGTAGTCTTCAGAAATACATACCTATATTTGTTAATTGCTTTGGTTGAGTGCGAGTATCACAGTAGTTACATTTAAATCAAACAGATATCATAATGCAATACAATGCTGTAGGAATACTTACCATCATCATCATCATCATCATCATCGTCAGCATCATCATCGTCATCATCATCATTATCGTCGTCATCATCATCACCTCTCTCAATGGCCAAAACTTAGAGCATTGAAACATGTGACCCTCCACTCTTCTCTGTGATGTAGTGCCAGTGAAGTCATGGCCATTTATTTTGTACCAGTTTTCTAAATCAGTGATCCATTCTTCCCCCTTCTGGTAATTTTATAACTGTAAATGTATTGTAATTCCAGATTTATATAGTATCAGAGGCAATCCTAATCTAATGACGAAAAACAGTAGCAAACAAAATGGTTTTTAAGCACTTACACAATAGACGTAAAGAAACACGTAGGAGTTGAGACATTTCTCTTCTCTACCTTAATAAAGCATAATCTTCTTTGGCATTTACAATAAATACGAATATATTAAAAAATGCAACCAACCATGTGTGGGTATTTCTCCACAATGGCTTTTACTAATTGAACTTTGTTTTCTGCTGAAAATTCGACAAGCCGTTCCGGCCTAATTAAGTCCGAACGCTGACTCAAGGCAGCATCCATTGGCATAGATGACACTTCAGAATCAGAGTCGTTGTCACTGTCGCTGCTTTCCTGCAAACCAGTTTCTGGGTTACACTGTACAAGTGCACAGCATTTAGCGTTGAGGTTCCATCTGTATGGCCTGCTTCCCACCTTCACGAAAACTCTTCCATTACTAGTGCCAACCACTTCTGCCACTTTTCCAAGATCCTGCCACAAAAACAAACATCCAATTACGCCACTTGGTAAGCCACGCAGTAGGCCTATGTTAGACATTTAACAAGGACCGGAAACTCAATTGACTAGGACGTCTTATTTATGTAACAAATTCTACTAGATAAACTTGAAAATTATGGGATTAGGGGCATACCTCATTTATGGTTTAAAAGCTATTTGGAGCATAGGTATCAACAGGTGCTATGTAATGGGACCCTATCTTCTAGAAAACCGATAAAAATTGGTGTCCCGCAAGGTTCAAACCTCGGTCCGCTACTGTTTTTATTGTATATTAATGATCTTCCCAATGCTTCTGCTGTGCTTAAACTTATTTTGTTTGCTGATGATACAAATGCTTTCTGTTCACATGATTCTTTACCCAGACTCGTTGAAATAATTAATACTGAATTAAACATTCTAGCTGAGTGGTTTAGGACCAATCGCCTGTCACTCAATATAAAAAATCCTGCTTTATACTATTCCATTCTACGAAGAAACGAATCCGGCGGATCTCCAGACAAAGTTGTCAATTGATGGAATTTCCCTGTCCCAAACCCGATCCACTAAATTTCTCGGTGTATGTATTGACGAATGTCTGACTTGGACTGAACATATCAATATTATTGCTGGCAAAATTTCCAGAAACCTTGGTATACTAGCGAGAATATCTTACCTTATCCCAAT
Organism: Aporrectodea caliginosa; assembly: GCA_020284085.1. Taxonomy (NCBI): domain Eukaryota; kingdom Metazoa; phylum Annelida; class Clitellata; order Crassiclitellata; family Lumbricidae; genus Aporrectodea; species Aporrectodea caliginosa. The sequence continues at coordinate 427,158 of JACEVL010000477.1, forward strand.
TCATATTCGTAGAAATTTATATTATTCACGAAAACTCTTCCATTACTAGTGCCAACCACTTCTGCCACTTTTCCAAGATCCTGCCACAAAAACAAACATCCAATTACGCCACTTGGTAAGCCACGCAGTAGGCCTATGTTGGACATTTAACAAGGCCCAATAACACACAGGACCGGAAACTCAAATGACTAGGACGTCTTATTTATGTAACAAATGCAGGTAATCCCGTAGTTTAGGTCGGTCTTTAAATTTAGCCAATGACCTGGCTCCAAGACGCATTTTCGCCGATCCAAGTTGAGTACAGCAAATCCTTTCGGACTAATCAAGGTTATTTATTATTTTGCGCTATAAATTATTTTATGTAGGGTAATTTTAAATAGAAGTTGGTTTGATGACAATAACCCTTGCTTCAGTAGAAGTTGGATTGATGAAAATAATTCTTGCATAAATAGATGATGGATTGATGAAGAAATAATTCTTGCTTAAATAGAAGCTGGATTCATGAAAAATAATTCTTGCGTAAGTAGAAGTTGGATTGATGACAGTTATCCTGGACATTGGTATTGAAATGCCATGTATATAATAATATTACTAATAAGAAAGCAAAAAAACCGATAAATAACCCTGATTAGTCCGAAAGTATTTGCTGTAATCACCTTGGATCGGCGAAAATGCCTCCAAGACGGTTGCGTAACCACGCCTTTCACCAAGTTTTTCCCAACTTATTATATTAATCCCTAAACCGCGCCAATCGTTCTGCACTGGTCAATTAATAAGCCTAATGCATCAAATGCTATCATTAATTGGCATTATATATATATTTTGTATAATATCATATCGCACCTATATATAATAGATCTAAGCATATATATATACATGTATATGGGTATATTTCACAACCGGAGACAAATTCAGAAATAGATTTATAGAAAAATAAAGTCATGCAAAATTTAAAAAATTTTACGCAAATATTTGCATGGCAGTGCTGAAGCATACTTACTATTGAGCAGAGCTTAAATTTGACAGATTTGGCCTAATTTTTCATTTTAGTTTTTTTACTATGTGAAACATATACAACTTCGATTCCTAAATATTTACAACTCCGTTACGTACTAAATACGCATTACAATATACCGCCACTGTTTATAAAAGTGACTAATTAGTATTAAGTGTGCATTAAATTATTACACAGCAAAATAAATTATTATGACGATAAATTATCTACATGTACCATTAAATAAATTCATTTTATAAGAAAAAGTAACGGAGTTGTAATAACGGAGTTGTAAAATATTCATAATTAGGTCTCCACGCTTACCGGGCGAGTTAAGATATAAAAAATAGTTAGTTTATAGTGGCGAGGCTGTCAGTTTCAATATTATTTTTGAAAGAAAAAAAATATATATATATATACGCAAAATGCAATAGTTACAGTCACGGAGTTGTAAATCTTTTTTATACTATAACATTACCGGATAAATTTTCGAAAATTGTCAACAGAAGCAAGCATCCATTTTTATTTCTTTTTAGTAAAATCAATGCAGAAATGTTCCCTGCTATCGAAGATGTCAATTAAAAAAACGAGTTTTCAATTTATTCCACAGATGGCAGAAACCCATTCGTAATGGAGTTGTAAGCAATATTTGAAGACAGCGGGTTTTATTTATTTTTTAATTATTTAGTTCGTTAATAAGTTAATAAAAACCATAAGGAGCAATGGATATTTGTAAGTTAATGATCTAAAAATTATAAAACATCAGTTCAGCGCTTCAGCTATTACCCTAACGTAACGTTGAATTGACGCACCATAAGAAAGGACAATGCAATTTCGGGTTAAAATTGGACTTTATAATTTTTTTCTCATACTAATCATCTAAATAATATAACATAAATAATTTTTATAACTAACTTATGCCCTATGATGTATTTAAAAATAAAAATTATAATTTTACACTTTGTGTAAGCCGCCGAAAGAAGAGAAGACGGAAGACTAATTTACCTATATATATATATTATATATATAAATATATATATATATATATATATATATATATATATATATATATATATATATATATATATATATATATATATATATATATATATATATGGGAAGATTTGTGTCATGACCAAGGACACCGTTACAGTTTGATGGTAGTTATCATGGACATAGCTAGACTGCTTACTTACCAACGTCAAGTACGGCATTGAAGAACATTACAATAATTTACCAACCTAAACTACAGGATAACCCAAATGCATTCAGTTAATATTATATTTATGAAGGAAAATCAATGAATAATTACACTTGCAAAGTAAATGTGGCAAACCAAACATCACAATTATTTAAGATCAGGTTTAAAAGTTAAAGCGAGCGATATCTGTTGGTAAGGATGCAACCAGTTAGTGTATTAAGTTAGCATTCCTCTATATATACAGATTCCTTAGACACACAAAAATGAACAGTATAGAGTTACTGAAAGGAATACAAGCTGTGGCCTGTAGGCCTACTTCAGTGGGTTCATGCAATGGTTTTCAACTCCTTCTCTTGTTTCTTATCTTCCACTGAATGCCAGTGACTTGCATTCATTTATAGAATTTAGAGAGTGGTGCCCACTTGGAAGTATTTAAATAGTTCTAGACACCAACTGTAAAGGTCTACAATACCTCTTTCATTCATTCATTCATTTCAGATATTTATATAGCGCCCCTTCAAGATTTCTACTCAGAGGCGCTCCCGACTACAACGCGGACACTGAATCGGAGTTTCACGCCGAAGCGCATGAGCAATTGCGAGTGAAGGACTTGCCCAGGGTCCCTACGCGGTGGCTTGAGGTGGATTCGAACCCGCAACCCTCCGGCTGCAAGGCACCAAATATACCCTCTTGAGGTGGATTCGAACCCGCAACCCTCCGGCTGCAAGGCACCGAACATACCTCTACACCACCGTGCCCCACAAGGGGCCAACACATCTCATTGGTAAATAAAGTAGTGCAACATCTCGAATCTCTCAATGTTTCTAATTTCTGTTAAGTTTATTCATATCATAAAGCACATCTCGTCATTTATATAATGCCAGGGTGAAAGTATTCTATTGAAGGGTTACCCATACAAACATTTGTTAAAACAAGAAATCCGTTTTAAATTAAATCAACTTGCCTCCTTCATTTTTTGAACCCAACCTCCATGACCTTTTTGCAAACTTTTAACTCTTTTCTCATCAGGTAAAATTCTCACTCGATCACCAACGTCAAACAACTGCAATTAACAATTTCTTATTTAATAGCTAACCACTAACCATCCATTAAAGCAGCTTATAACATATAATCAATCAAATCATTAACCAAAATCATGATAAACTGAATTTAAGTCATTGAATCAAAGTCAATCGGTAATTATTATTAAATAATCTTCCAATTAATGACTGAGGTAGCTAATCCTCCACCTTCCAATGATTCTCATCCAAAATGACACACGTCTTAGCAGCTACCCTGCGTCCTCTCTTAGTTAGACTTCCTGAAAAACCAAACTTGGACCTCCCTTTGACTACCCTTTGGAGACCCCTCTGACTTGATATAGCATTCGTGAATAAGCTGGTGCCCTGCGCTTTGCTTTCAAGTGGCACTTTAGAAATTTGAGTTCACCTTTACGATTATGATACAGCAATTATCCAACCAACCAGTTTATTAGCTTAATTAAAAATCGTTTTGTAGTACTTGTTGAAGTTGTTTACAAAATTCTTGGGGTTTAGTCACAGCTTCAAAGTGACAGCCAGCATACATTGCAGACATTGTTTGCAAAATGTCATGTCATGGAATCAAAGAAGAAAAATTACAAATTAATTTGGCACTTCCTCTGAAACCCCATTCAGAGTTGAATACTCATGTTAAAACAACGTATTGTTGATAAATCATTGAGAGTACTGCACTTGGCAGTTGAACCACCAGAAACGTACTCTCAAATGATTTAACACGTCGAGCACATATCCGAACGGGTTTCATAGCAGTGAAATAAAACCACCTGGACTCAGCAAAGCAGAGTGGAAAGGCCTGAAGGTCTAATCCTCATTCCATGATGGACAGGCATCAACTATTGGAAGAGCTAGAACTTGTCAAGGCCCATTGGGACGGAGGTGCTGTAGAAGGTAATAGCGTTAAAGCGTTGAATTGCAATGGCAACGCACGACCTTGACAAGTTCGAACTGTTCCAATATTTTTTTCATTCTCTGGAGAATTGTTTAACTTCTTAGGGATCATACATACACTGGTTATATTTAAAAATAATTTTGCAGAAACATACATTAAAACTGATCTGTTCGAGTTGCTATGATTAGCGAAAAGGAACAGAGAAAGCATAAAATAATTAAGAACATTAAAGAAATCACTAATTTGTAGACATCCCTTGTCTACTGACAAACTAATTCAGACAGATGTCTAAGTTAGTTTGAGTTCAGTCAATTTTGCAAAACCTTTAGACATAAATTAGTAGACTTAAATTTGTGTGTGAACAATCATCCATGAAGCACCTTTTTAGTTAGAGCTTCCGGATTGATGGGCCAATTCATCTGCAAATCATTGTATTGAACCATTATCATCCTTGAGCCAACTTCTAAAACAACTCCTGTAGCCCCGATGCACTGAAAACAAACATGCCTTTATGAACAGATAAACAAAGTATCATTTCAAAGGCAAGTCGTCCTGAGGAGATCTCAATAATGAAAATTCAGACACTAGAACATGACACTAAACAGAAACATATCTAAATAAAGTGTAACATTTAACACTTTTACGACGAACGACTGCATTGGTTTCCCAGTTGCTTTTAGTACCCTTTCGTCGTTAATGTGTTAAGACCATTAGGAGCCAACAGAAATTATAACGAGAACTAGTCTATAAGACCTTCTCAAAATATAACTAGAATAGCAATTTCAAAAACAAACACAACTCACTTAAATGTTAGAATATGTATGCATTATGAGTTTTACATAAGTGTAGACTATTTAATAGACGAACATCAGAAGGGAATTTGTTATACAGGGAAGAACCGGCACATTTCACATAAAACAGGTTAGTATCTGTGCATAGTCATCACTTCTGAGAAAGTCTTACAAATCGTCACACAACTGTCAAATACATCACATTGCCATAAAACTGGATAGGATTCTGACTAATCTATTTCATCAATAACCTGCGGTCAGTTGGTCATTTGTTAGGTCACTCAGTCAATGAGATGAATTACAGAAGGTGAGGTGTTACGTAACCTACTAGTTCCATTTCCGCATTCCATCCTCCGTGGTGATCATCCTGAAGTGATCGGAAGGCACTCAAATCCATATTAGGCCTAACCTGGACTCGATCACCCTGCCGAAACGTTGGCAGAATGTAACGTTCAATGCCTGGATTAGAAAAAGTAGTCACTAACAGTTTAATTTAGCCCAACATTTAACAAACACATCCGAATTTACATTAGGCATTGTGTTCTGAGGTTCTTCAAACTAGAACATAAATGCAAGATTTTAATGTATGGTACACAAACATGAATTCATACTAAATGACATAGGCCTACAAGGATATATGTGCACACACAAACACGTATACATTGGCACAAAAAGAGACTAACATAATCGTAATCGTAAACTTCAAATTTCTAAAGTGCTACTCAAAAGCTAAGCATAGGGCACCAGCTTATTCACGAGCACTGTGTCAAGTCAGAGGGGTTCTTTAAGGAGTAGTCAAAAGGAGAGCCAAGTATGGTTGCCAAGGAGTCCAGATCAAGATTTAGGCGAAGAAGAATTCAACGGCAGAGGATCAGACAAGTCGGGGTAGGAATTCTTGAAGAGGTGGAATTTCAGTCTTGAGTGGAAAGCTGAAGGGGTTATAGATTACAAAAAAGCCCGAGGCAGAAGATGTTGGCTGAGTGGCAACGATGATGGAGAAACAGAAATTTGTTGAATTCAGGAGGAAGTATCATAGTAGAGTCGTGGTGCAGTGTGGGATACACGCATATATATATCATACAGTTAATTGACTTAGGTACAAATTCTATTCACAAAGAAAACAACCTGGCAATGGTGTAAAGTTTGTAAACATAATGAGTCCAATATAGGCCTATTCTAACCGTCATTAATGTTATTACAGTTAGGGGTTTTGACGTAAACCAGACAATAAAAATTCACAACATGTATACTGAATGTTGCAAAAATCTTCTTTGTGAAAGAAGTTTAGAACTATTTATAAAAAAATTCAAATGTCATTTTAATATAAATATCATAATGATGAAACAGAATCTATATAAATTGTAAATGGGAATGTTAATGTCAGTATCCAGTGGTAGGTTACAAAGGCGAAAAATGATTATATACCTTTGCTGGAATGGTAGGTACTGCATTAGATCTCCATATTTCGATTTGCAGATGCCAGCGAACTTCCAAGTGCATAGTAATTTTGCAAAATAGTTTTATATAACGAATCAGAATGCATGGCCATGACAGGTTACAGAAGTTGTGCATAAAAACACTGCAGAATTGAACATAATGTACCTGTAACGAAACATTACTTCACATTCACAAATTCCTTTTATGATGTGAAAGCTGATATCAGTTGATATTATCTTTCATTTGAAAGTGTAATTGTAACATGTATATAGAACTCCATTAATTTCTTAGAAATTCCATTCCAGTTGTATTAAACTAACAAATGGTAAGTTGTGAAGATCACTGTGAGTTTACCCTCACCAATGCTTTGGCTTGAATCAATTGGACCGATTATCGGATAGTGCTGCTCTTCACTTTCTCCAGATGCTTCCGGTGGAGGAGATTCGTTTTCATCATTCTTAAATCGCATAAATTCCTCTACCGCGACAATGAACTGATCAGCATCAAGATCCGCCAGATGTTGCATGTAGTATTCTTTTCCAACTGCAGCAGTGACACACTTAAGAGCAACCTTTCCATCATTTCCACAACTGTGTTCCATTCTGTCCCCATTCTCCCATAGAACTATGACTCTTCCACGGTTGGAGTTCAACTGCTGTGGTGGTGGATCTTCAAGGACTGTTCCCAGCATTCCACCCATTCCACCTGCAAGAAATGACCAGACAATGGCAGACATAGAAAGCAGAATAATGAGATCTGTGTCGTTACTTATTGTGTTATTATTGTTCAACAACAGTCACTGAAAATTTCAACTAAACCTTTATTATGGTTCCATTACAATCATAGCAAAACATGACAATGACTTGGTCACCAGAAAGTGACCTGCCAAACAATGCTTAATCCGACAAAAGCCCAGAACCAAAGATGCCTTTGAGAATTATTCTTAAATGGAAGAAAACAGTCTAATCACAAGAGACAGCCTTAGTTAGAGCAGAGATAATATTTGCTATCTCAACCCATTTAATAACTAACTGTCAGAGCTTAGACAATTTTTCCTATCTGTTACCTGTAACAAGTTACGACCTGTCAGCTTGGTGTTGCGAATAAACGAAATTGATTGATTGATTATTATTATTATTATTATTGATTATTATTATTATTATTATTATTATTATTATTATTATTATTATTATTATTATTATTATTATTATTATTATTATTATTATTATTACAAACCATCATTCTGCCCATACAACCAATCCTCCACTCGACGGACAACTGTTGCTCCAGGAAATATGCCAAGGAACTCACTTTTCTCAGAATTTGCTCGTGAAGGCACCTCAACTCTTCAACAGATATAAATATAAATGTTGACAAGTCATTTTTGTAGGTTACTTGTTTATGGAATGTTAACCCATAAAGTCATATTTCCCTTTATCTTTTGTGAACTTAGTCAGTAAAAAATATTGAGTCACTTAGAATATCAAACTCAAATAGAAAGTAAGTAATTCATCATTCTTTTTCATCATTATGAAGCATAAAAACATATTTTGAAACTCTGGCGATGCTACCATTCTGCATCAATGATGGTGTGTCCTTTAAAAGCTTTGCATCCGTTTCAGATAGTATCAGAAGGATGAAAAGAAAAACAGATTAGTACAGTTGGAAAATAAATTATTTTATGCTGTTGCTCTTAACCAATTAGAGAAAGTGAAAGCAGATTTAAATTCACAAACATTCAGCATAGGTTTAATTGTTGATTTATGTCTTCTGTAATTTGTGTTCTTGTGAATTATTGTATAATCGTCATAGCATGTAGCCTGCATGTAGGATACAGCGCTGTGCGTTTGTCAGGCGTTTCATTAAAGAACAAATATTATTATTATTATTATTATTTATTAATGAAATGCTCAATATAAATTAATATTATTATTTAAAATAATTTTATTATTGTTCTTATTTTAGTATTATTATTATTTTGTACCCAAGGTAGAAATGATTACGATTATGATTATGACAATGATAGAGATTATCATAATGGTGATGATGATGATGATGATGATGATTATTATTATTATTATTATTATTTTGGCATGTATTACTATTACTATTACTATTATTATTATTATTATTATTATTATTATTATTATTATTATTATTATTATTATTATTATTTTTTTTTATTTTTTTTTTTGCCCCGAGGTAAACATGATCCCTCAGGGACTTCAATATTAATTAAAATGATAAAAGTCTGGAATTATTATTATTATTATTATTATTATTATTATTATTATTACTATTATTATTATTATTATTATTATTTTATTATACAATCATACTAGTTTCATGGCCCTTACAGCCTGGGCTGTAAAGACTTGCTCAGTGACGTGGATGTGATCTAAGGAACATTGTTGTTTTAAGTTCTATTCCAAATCGATTAGTTGCAGTAGCCTATGCCAAACAAATGGTCCAGCCACAGGAAAACTTTTTTGAGCCATATCTTCTAGTTCAGGTTGCTGGAATTTGGAGTTTGATGTAAGTTGCTCAATACAAATGACGCCGGTTGTGCAATGAAGAAAACGGAGTGCATAATCTGATGAGAAAGTCTGACTCAAGGCAGTTGTACTTTATACTTGCACTTTATATTTATATGGTATATAGCTAAAAAGGAATCCAAAGGGGTTAAAAGGAATCCAAAGGCGTTAAAAGGAATCCAAAGGCGTTGAAACATAGTTTCAGTGAGGTGTCGCACTTCTGCTTTTTGGGATCGGGCGTACAGCAGCACTCACTGCCACTCAGACTATAGACTGTAAGTTTTCAGGTATGATGCAGTGATGCCAGACAGAAAACTGGTATACAGTAGTCAAAGTGACTTGTGATGATGGCACGGTCTAGATTTTGAAAGTCCTGGCAGCATTTAGCGTAAGTTTACATCGAATTGTATGTAACTACGTAGAGTCGTAGATGGTAAAAACAGCATGCGGACAGTTAACTGATGTACAAATGTTACCGGTAGTTCACAATAGAGTAGAACTCTGAGATATGTAGTTTGACCTGATAATTTTATGAACGAACCACCGAGTTCAATCTCACTAGGAGGAAGTATGCGAAGCTATTGGCAAGTATACGTTACATTAGCCTATTGTTCATCTCACTGAATATTATTGTCTAGTAAATAACGAGGATGACTAGATAAGCTGTGTCAGCCTTTCTCCTCCTCGTGAATCGTCTGCTGCATCAGTATCAAGTCTGTAAGTTCGTGTACACTTACTCTAATTAAGTTGGGTGTTATTTTTCCTTGTCATTGTTTGCAATCTAGTCCGTGTAATTGTAATTTAGACCAATGATTGGTCATGTATTCGATTCAAACTCAATAAACTAAACTAAGCTTAGCCTAACTAAACGCATGCATGGATGATGGAGCACAGAAACTGGATTTTGTCGGTGTTCAGCTTGAGATGATTTAAGGTATTCTAGCTACTCAAGTCGGCGATGCATGTTAAGAGTCACGGTGGACTGTAAATGGCAGGAGAATATACTCAAACAAATAATTTTAAAGGCGTCACTTATGATTTCAAATCCATAAAATGTAACAATTGTTGAATAACATTTTATCGGAATGAACTTTATCTTAATGACACCATGTCGCACAACATTAGGTTTATATATATTTTTCATATTTAACAAAAAATATCAAAGTTATATATATATATTATATATATATATTATTTTAATATATATATTCAATTTCAATTCAAACAGTTTTATTGTTCCCAGTTTAAGATAACAGTAAGCAGTTAATAGGCTATCGTAATTGCTATTCGGATAACGGAGAGCCCAGAAGGGTCATAAGACCCACTAAGCAGGGCTATAGTCCATGCAATATACAGTTAGACCTGGGGAAGGAATCGATTTATCGTAGTGGCAATAGTGTCGGAATGATGTTATCCAAGATGGCGGCCAATATGGCCGCCAAAACCCAAAATATGTATAAATCAGGTCAGAGGTAAGCTACAATAACAAATGAAGTGTCGAATATAATATTTTCAAGGTCAAGAAATCGATTTATCGTAGTGGCAATAGTGATTTATAGTGATTTATACATATTTTGGTTTTAAGGCCGCCATCTTGGATAGTAACATTCCGACACTATTGCCACTACGATAAATCGATTCCTTGACCTTGATAATGTTAAGTTTGATACTTCATTTGTCATTGTAGCTTTCCTGTGACCTTATATATACTGTTTTCTGTGTTGGCGCCATTATTGGCCGCCATCTTGGATAAAATGCATTTTTGGGTGACCCCGTGGTCGGATTTTGGGGGATTTTGGATATGTTATTCAGCAATGAAAACTGAGCGGGAAACTGTTTAAAAAGCTTCTGAAGCAATTTTGCCCAGGTTGAAGGTATATTGGAGCTAGATTGCCTGCAGGACTAGGCCTACTACCTAAGTAAAAGGTGAAATAATTAATAACGACGGTTCACATACTTAACCCTAGGGCTACCAAGCTTTTTTGTGACATCGGCTACCAAGGGGGGGTTGAGACGACCCCCTGGATTTCGTGTTTGGTTTCACATATCATAACTTGTAATACAGCATTGGATTCAGCATTCATTTCTGCACAGAATGGTATATTTAGTTGTACATTATGTGAATGCACCTCGAAATTACATCACTTTTAACAACGGAACCCCTTAATTAGCGATATTTTATATTATTGCGTACATTTTGTACTTTTGGATAAAGAAATATAAAATTATGTGTGTTTTGAAACTGATCTATGTATCCAAGATACACATACATCCCTACATATGTTTATATACGTATAAATATACATCGGTACATATATATACATACATATATATCGGTTTACGTTGTGATGCTGTATTCAGCCGTTTTCACACAGATTACGCGTATTATTATTTATTTTGATCACTTCCGGTATTCAAAAGACAAAGATCTAGGTATGCAAATGAAGCCCTACATTCCCTCTAATGAATGGTATATTTGTTTCTCTTCCAGGAATATAAATGAATACGCTACCGACAAAAAACTAAGGGGGGGAGTCCTTCCATTCAGACATTTTTCACGCATATTACGCGTATTAGGCCTATTATTTATTTTGATCACTTCCGGTTTTCAAAAGACAAACATCTAAGTATGCAAATGAAGCCCTGCATTCCCTCTAAAGAATGGTATATTTTTGTCTCTTCCAGGAAGAAAAATGAGTACACTATAGACGAAAAACTAAGGGGGTCGTATCAACCCCCCCTCTGGTACCTCGGGTATATCGGGTGTAACTTTTGAATGGCATGAGATATCACAATGATGTTTACCTCAAAATGTGCGCAAAAGATCCTGCTACAGCTACCTAAATTATCAAAATTATATTCCACATGGAACAAGTTTTCTAAGCAAAAAACCTAGGGGGGTCGTAATAACCCCCTCCCTTGGTAGCCCGAGGGTTAAGGAATAAGCGTTCACATTAGTTAATTTTATCAAGTAGGCCTACCTATGCATAGTACAGTGTTCAAAATAATCTTTACTAAAAAGCATCGGCAAATATGGTAGTCGGACATTTATTAGGCGAGTACACAGTTTTCTCTGGTTTCAGGTTAGTAAGTATTAAAGTAAGTAAGTGCACGTGTTCTTCTTTATTAAACGCTGGCAAACGCACGGCGCTGTACCAGCAAGCGACGAATGGCAACAGGGATGTCATTCCAAACTGAGGGTCCCGTGGATCTTCATGCAAATAGCCTAGTGTTAGTACGAGCGAAGACTCTTCGGTAAGATTCAACCTGTCTAGTTGAGTAGGTATGAGTATCTGATTAAGGTAGACATTAAAAACCGAAGGTAGTAATTTATACGTAGGCCTATCTTCTTCTTTACGTTCTCTGCCCTCAGGCAGGTTCATGTGTCCAACGACGCCATTTTTCTCTGTTCTCTGCTTCTCTTTTCAGTCCGCTGTATCCCTCCTCTGCCAACATCCAGTCCAGTAGCATTGTTCTTGGTCTTCCTCTCATCTTTTTCCCCTCCATTCTTCCCTCAATGATGTCTCTTAGTAGGGTGTCGCTCCTTAAGATGTGTCCTATCCATTTCTTCTGCGGCTCCCGTATAGTGCCTACCAGTGATCTTCTTTCTTCCACCAGCTGTAAGATTGCCTCATTCGTTCTTCGCTCCACCCAGCTGATTTTCTCCATTCTGCGCCATATCCACATCTCAAAGGCCTCCAGTCGTTTTATGTCTTCTTGCCTCATTGTCCATGTCTCAGAGCCGTATAGGACAACACTCCACACTAGTGTCTTTACCATTCTCTTCTTCAGCTTCCTGTTTATACCGCCTCTGAGGAGCTCCCTCTTTTGTAGAATGCATCTTTTCCCATAGCTATTCTTCTTTTCACTTCCACATGGCACCTTGCATCCTCTGTAACCACACTTCCCAGATAGCAGAACTTCTTCACCTGTTCTATTTCTTCCCCATTTAATGTGATGTTTATTGTTTCTTCCCCTCTCTTACTAATCTTCATGACCTTTGTTTTCTTTATGTTTATTTTCATGTCAAAGTCCATTGATATGCTGTTTAAGCGGTCCATCATTAGCTGTAGACCCTTCTGACTGCCTGCCATCATCGCTTGATCGTCTGCAAATCTCAATGCTTTCACCATTTTCCCACCCACTTTTACCCCCTCTTCCAGCTCCTCTAACGTTTCTCTAACAATTTCTTCTATGTAGATGTTGAATAGAATTGGTGATAGTGGGCATCCTTGCCTCACTCCTCTTCATATTTTTCCGGGTTCTGAGTATTCTCCATCGATTCTTATCTTTACTCTTTGTCCCATGTATAGATTGCCTATCAGTCTTCTTTCTCTCCAGTCCACTCCTATTCGTCTCAATATTCTCATCAATTTCTTCCAGTCCACTCTGTCAAAAGCTTTTTCATAGTCGACGAAACAGATGTATATGTCCTGTCCATGCTGGATGCTTCTTTCCGCTATTACTCTTAGTGCTGCCACTGCATCTCTTGTCCCTCTTCCCTTCCTGAACCCATATTGTTCCTCTCCTAAGCAATTATCCGTTTCCGCTTTGGTCTGCAATCTTTTTGTTATTATTCTTAGTAGTATCTTTGATGCGTGGGTAAGGAGGCTTATGGTGCGATGGTCTTCGCAGTTTATTGCATTCGGTTTCTTCTGTATCGGTATAACTATGGTCTGAAGAAAGTCCCCTGGCCATACTCCTGTATTATATATGTCCTGGTATAGTTGCACCAATTCATTCATTGCTTTCTCTCCTAGATTCCTCAGCATTTCTATTGGGATGTTGTCGATTCCTTCTGCCTTGCCGTTCTTCATGTCGTCTATTGCAGCTAAGACCTCTTCTTTCATCACCTCTGGTCCAATGGTGTCGTCTGTTTGTTCCTCCTCATGTTCTCGTGCTTGTTTCTCCATTTCCTCCTTAAGGCTGTTATTTCCTGTGTACAACTCTTCCACATATTCCTTCCATCTTCTCCTAATATCTCCCGTGTCTTCTAGTAGCTTGCCATCCTTATCCTTGATTGTGCTTCCTTTTCCTCTGTTCTTTTTCTTTTCTAGTTGTTTTATTTTCCCGTACACTAGATCGTGTCGTCCCTGTTCCTGGAGTATCTCTAACTCCCTACACCGTTCCTCCCACCAATCCTCTCTTGCCTTATTCGTTGTTCTTCTTAATTGATTATTGAGTCATTTATACTCCTTTTTAGCTTCCTCTGTTCTCTGGTGTTTCCATTTCCTTCTCTCTTCCATGTCGTTGACCATCTCCAGTGTTATCCATGGCTTACGAGGTTCAGTACCCTTTTGAAATCCCACAGTGTCTGTCGCCTCTTTAACCACTGTCTCCTTTAGTTTCCTCCACCTTTCCTCTGTTGTTGATCCCTCTTTTACCATTTCTACTTTTTCCTCTATTCTCTCTGATAGTTCGCTCATCTTCATCTTTATCTTCTCCTTGTTCCATTTAAGTGTCCTTATCCTTCTCTTTTTGATGAACTTGAGTTGTAGGTTCACTGTCATAGCTACCAAGTTGTGGTCTGAATCTGCGTCTGCACCTGGGAGAGTTCTTGAATTCTTCACACTGTTTCTGTATCTCTGTCTGACCATTATGTAATCCAACTGATATCTCTCTCTATCCCCTGGTGATTTCCACGTGTATCTTCGTCGTTTTTCTTGTTGAAACCATGTATTAGTCACTACTAGTCTTTGTCTTTTGCAGAATTCCATCAGTTTCTCTCCTTTCTCATTTCTACCTCCCAGTCCAAATTTCCCTATTATACCTTATTATACCGTAGGCCTATATTCATACATAAATCAGTGATGCGGTCTCGAAACGTGGTCTTGGTTTCGAGACCGTCTCGAGACCGAAAAAATGTGGTCTTGGTCTCGAAGGCGCCGCTCTTGGTCTTGAAAGGTGTAGTCTTGGTCTTTGTCTTAAAGGTGTGGTCTTGGTCTTTGGCGTCTGGTCTCGGTCATTCGCCTTTGGTCTTGAGTCTTGACCTTGCGCCTTTTGTCTTGGACTTTCCGTGGGAATGAAGTGGAGTATTTGTTAAACGTTGTCGATATTTCCGGTTATTCAGGGACTTCTGAGATTTATTTATTTATTTATTTCAGAAAATTTATATAGCGCCCCTTCAAGGATGCCTACTCAGAAGCGCTCCAACGAAGATTGCTTCGAATTCATGAGACGATCCGCCAAGGACAAAGCGAGAGAGGACCTCGTTGCTCAGTTATCAGAAGCGACAAGAAATCGTTGAGGCACATGCAGTTAACCCTGACTGCTGGTGCTTTAGCGACTAGCTAGGCCTACTGTAACAGCCCTACACTGATGCAGCTTCTCGAGGCAAAATCAAGAGTTGCAGATCAGGTATTTTGTGACTTTTTCCCAAGATGGAAGTTTTCTTGTATCCCAGCAACATCTGCACTTGAGAGTGTTTAACAGTAATGGACTCTTCATGAGACCTCCCAGAGGAAACCTTGGGGACAAAACCTTGCTTTAGTACTTATAAAAGGTAATAAACATCTGATTTGAATTAAGGGATTATATAACACCAATTGAGAATTGCGTTTATGGTCTTGAGGCGCAAGTCTTGGTCATGGTCATGGACCACGCACTAATATTGGTCTCGGTTTTAGTCTTAGACCACGCGGTCTTGTTCTCGGTCTTGGTTCTGGGCCACGCCGTCTTGGTCTTGAAGTTTTGATCTTGTGCACAACCAGGGTGAGAATTGCCGAAGGGGGTTGGGGGTTCAACCCCCCCCCCCTATTCTTTTTAGGATCCCATAGTAAAGTCTACATTTCACATCCAAACTGCATATAAATCACCGTCTAACCCCCCCCGTTATTTTTTGACAATTCCCATAGTAACTGTGCACAAGACTGGCATAAATTCACTTATTTGTAAGGTATTTATTTAGTTAATTCTAAGCATTTTGAATCTTCTAAATAACTGGCTATAGTATGCGAATTAGGTTATACCCTAGGCTATTATACAAATTGCTCTTCTTTGTAAAATATTAAGTTTATGTAATGGTTGACTATAGTTGGATGCACATACAATACTACAATAGGTCAGATATGGATATAATTAATGAGTATTATAAGCTAAGTAGTACTTTATACATACATATAATATTTATATAATATATATTTATATAATATAGGCCTATATGCATAATATATCCATATATATATCCACATTTAGGCCTATATATCCATATATATATATATACATATTCATATAAGAAATTAAGAACAAGACTTGCCCCTTGTCAGAGTCAGATTCAGAATCATATCGAGTGAAATGATGCATCAAATCGTGCTTGTCGCTATGGTAACAAGTATGGCAGAGATCATAGTCAACACAAACAGCACATTTCCATCTGGTGCCGATGAGACCATTCTGTCTGCATTCATCACAGTAGGTGCCAGGAAACCTGATACCTGGCAAGTAAGCAAATGAAAATAATATGAGGGATATATTTAACACAAAGATAAGTCAAATTGTCATAAACGGTAGACCTGCAAACGATTTGTCAAAATGCCGTCGCAATCCCCTACAAATTTCTGACTAACAAGACTTATTTTAAGAGAAATAAGTGAATGAGTTTGGTAGTTTTAGATTTTGTTTACTGTGTTCTTTTAGTCTAGAGATTCAATCATCCATTTGCAGACTGATTCACCAATTCTTATATCTAATGACTTTTGTCATGCAAGGGTCTAATGCACAAGGCATTATTAGTGAGAGGCATGTGACTTACCTGCAGGGCCACTGTCGAATATTCGCAGGTCATACTCTATATCCTTTCCAACTCTGTAGTTTCCAATGAAACCATTATCCCACTGAACAAAAACCGTACCACTATGAACGACATTGACGGAAGACTCAAAAGGCTTGACAACTGTTCCCACAAAACCACCATCCTGGTCATCCCATTTCCAGCTCGGCCCTCTTATGACTCTCACGCCAACATCCATTAATTTTGTCCTGAACAGCTTCTGTGATAGAAAGATAGTTAAAAATTATACTGTTACAAAGCGTGCACGTGATCAGATAATTTTATGGGGATTGGAATAAGATGGGTATGTTTAGGCCTACTGTATGTGTGTGTTGATAGGTTGACCAGTTGGTGAGTTGATGGAGAGAATTGCATAGATAGATAGATAGACTGCCGACCATCAACGTATAATATACGTCGATGCTGCCAACAGATTAAAGAGATAGCCTCAGATAGGGCTAATTTAGAGGCAACAGTGGTTAGATAGTAGCCATATGGATGACATGGCCGTTTAGACTATGGAGCGGTCTTAGAAGAGGCGGCGTCAGACAATTTTTGTAACCAGGGCATAGCCAGGCCAGTCATGCAAGTAACCAGCGTAGTACAGATGGCGATTTGTGCCCCAACTAAATTCTCTGCAGGGCAGAAATTCTGGCAGTCGTGTGGCAGGGCATCGGCCAGGGTAAAGGCTATTTTTGCAGGGTAGGCCTATTTGCCCTGGCATGCCCTGTCGTAGCGCCGCCACTGGCCATCTTAGAGACTTAGACTACTGTATATCTATCGTAGAGACTTACATTAGGCCGATGACTAGGGGTGATTAGGCTATAAATATCGCAGTGTTAGATAGAAAATTACAGAGAATTTAAATTAATGCATCTATGTTAGTATTGATGCTTTGTCATTATACCGCACGTGCATCTCAACAATAGCCTACAGAAATTTAATAATTATAGGCCTATACTTACGTCGCGGCTAGGTCAATCGCCAGAGGCAGAGGATTGGTTTGGTGCGCTTGCATCAATTTCTTGATGCGGAACGCAAAAAATCCACGGCAACACAGCAGCTTCTTTCGCCTACTAGCATCATAAGATTGATTGATCTGATAAGTTGTGAAACCGTGTTTTCGACATCAAGCAAATGAAGTATAAAAATCTAAGCAACACTAATCCAACCCAAAAGTGAGAATGACAAAATACTTTCACTTTCTCTTCAAAGGCCTTTGAACCAAGGTGTAGGCCGATAGCGCAAGAAAACGCTAACAGGCTGCAGCCAGAGCTATCTATTACCAGTAGGGGAAAGGCTTGTAATATGGGCCAGTGTGTAATATGGGTCTCGATTGTATTTCCAACCTATCATGTCTGCGGAAACCTCTAGAAGCTTACAGTAGGAAACCATCCGTCTACACTGATTTCAACTTCCTGTTCTGAATGTGTGCCTTTGCAAATAACGTCTCGTTACGTCTGCCCGAAAAGCATCAATGTTTATGGTTTGATACATATTGCTTATAAGACTGGTTGAACTTCAACAGCTGTTGTGTAGTTTAGGATTTCAGCTATGGTAGTCTAGCTATGCCCTGTTGTTTCAGAAGATAGATAATTTCTTTATTATATAAAAGCACAACTTTGTTGATCTATAGCCTAATACATTCGTCGATCACGCTATAACAGATTTCCCCGAAGCACACCATTTGTGTAATATGGTCCTCTGATCAAATGTGTAATATGGGCCATATTTTTATGGAATGAGACAGTAGAAATAGGCCGTTATTTTATTTGGCCACAACAGTTACTCATGCCAAGTAATGCATGGAATAAACAAACTACACGCTTAATTGCTTCTGTACTATCATGAGATAGTACAAGTTTCTTAGGGGGTCCATATTAGAAGCCCTTCCCCTATTAGAAGGCTCTGGCTGCAGCCGTTGCACCGCACATCGACGAATATAGCCTACGTCGAAGAATTAGACAAGTGAAACGCTGCCTGGATGAAACCTGCCTCCGTATTCTTACTCAAGCCCTTGTCATCTCTCGCATCGACTACTGCAATTCCGTCCTATCTGGGATAATCTGGCCTTCCCACATCGACGCTACAACCTCTAACATTTGTTCTGCACGCCGCAGCTCGCCTAATAGGCTAAAATGTCTTGGTCCCAGAGTACATCACACAATCTCTTCAACAACTACACTGGCTTCCCATTCGCGCCCGTATTGCTTTCAAAATCTCCCTCCTCATGTATCATAATCCATTCTGGAACCTCCCCCTTATATATGAAATCCATGGTCGTGCCATGCTGTGCTTCAAATCATATAGAGGACTCAGATCGGCCACACGAGGAGACTTTACCGTTCTTCGCACCAAGACGAAGTTTGGAAATCGTGCTTTTGTTGTCTGTGGACCCAGAGAATGGAACAGTCTCCCAGCTACAATTCGTCAATATGTTCATCTGTTACGAAATTTAAATCAAAACTAAAAACTCATCTTAGGCCTAGTCATCTATTCTCATTACACTATGACTAAGAACACAGCGCAAACGCGCTTTCGTGCAAGACTTGTCTTGTTAAAGAGCGCTATAAATGTCTAATTGTATTGTATTGTATTGTAATTAGAATTAGATGACGTGCCATGCAGTCAGTCCATAATTTCTTTGTCAACCTCAACTCACCTTAACATGACTGATGAAGTTTGACGATATGTAGGCCTAAGCTTGCTTCCAAAGTTCCAATTAGTCTTGATAAATTTCACTGTCTTTTTTTATCTCAATGCTATTAAACAAAGTTTCAACAAATTCAGTAAATTTTTATCACCGGTCGCCTGCACAGCCATTGTGAGAAGCAGAGAACTAATCGATCAGCTAATCGTTTTAAGCAATGACGGTTTCTGCATCTGTTCAGCAAGAAATGTATTTGGCTGAAATATCCGCTGAATATGCATTCTGCTGATGTATATTTTAAACCAGTTCTAATAAATGACGAAAACAATTTTGGAAGTGCCTGCAAACGACTGGTCAGTGTTCTTGACTTGGTTTCTAGGTATTTTGATTACAGTTTAATTAAGTTTTAAGACAGAATAACTTAAATTTGTTGGTGTTAAAATCATAATATCCTTCCTGGTAGCTATCAGTTCTTACGGCTGTACTGCACTAAGCATAACCATATTTAAGGACAACATTTGGTGGAGATTGGATTTCCTTTAAAAAACTTAGCCATTTGGTGTCGTATAAACCTTGCAAATAAGTTTGAGTTTAGTTTGAGTTTATTGAATCATTTGCATTTATAATCACAAGTACATAAACAGTAACCGATTATGCATCAGCAAGCAAATAAATTGACAAAATTAATGAACAGCATGTTAGAGATTTAACAATAAGTGAACCAAAACCAGGTAATTTCACTGAGCATTGAGACTCATATTGCAAACGATTCATGGGAGATGAAGCTGGGACAGCTTGTCTAGTCTTCCTCATTGTTACGAGACAGGAATACATCAACAAAATATACTAAGTTAACAGGCTAAGGCAGCCATTCAGTGTAGAAACAGTATCCATTGTCCAATGATAATAGTCGCATCACGCTCCAAGATCTATGTTGCTCAATTAATACTGGTTGACAGTTTTATTCCCAGATGTGAAAAATAAACTTGACATTGTTTTGTAAGTTCGTAGTTTTGTAATCTGGTAGTAAAGTATTTGAGTGTATGACTGTATGTACACTTATTTACTCACTCTGTTAAACATTCATATGTATATACATTTGTTTTAATATGCAGGTTTAAGATATATAGCTTCCAATGGATATATGGCTACACAAAGAGTGCCAGCTTGCATTGACTATGCTCAGACACAAAACAAGTGCAGGTATTGGTACGAAACTACACAGTGTTGCAGAAGGGAAGTGATCAGTTTTGAAGCTCAATGGTATCAGCATAGGACAGTAGTAATCTATAAACAACCGTAAAACAGTTAATAAAACTCGAGGAAACAAATGCAAGCATTAATGTAGACAGTAGCACCTTTCTATTTTCTCAACAGTTTAATTAACTACTATAATTAATTTTCACTTTGCACAGAGTTTACAGAATACAATAGTCTACAATATAAACCTCACATTACAAAAAGCTGATTAGCAAGAATCATAATATTGAAGAACTGTGTAATTTTACTAACTGCTAACCACTTTTTGTGATGTTTTAACCCTTAACGATTGTGGTAACCTCTTAGGATGAGCCAGATAGCATACAGAAAAAGACTCGAGGCAGGTGGCTAAGAAGAATTCCGACACTATTGCCACTATTGTCAAGTCTTGTATGTCATAAAAGTTCTAGGACAAAGAGATCAGCATCAACAGAAGTATTGGAAAACCAGAAATTTCCTTTATAGTATATGTCATTAACGGGTCAGAGAGGACTGCTAGAGAAGGTTAGGGTGCATTGGGTAATTTCAAACTTTAGAACACTCGGACACTGCTGCTTTCATAATCTTACTTCAGGAAAGAGGATTGTGTTTTAAAAGTGCATAGAAACACCTGGAAAAAGCACAGATGAGCAAAAGGTTAAATGGCTAAAACATCCTACAAAATTAGATAGCCTACTGTTGAAACATAGCATTATTCACAAAAACCTGACTTTGTTTATGATGGCGTTCCTGTGAATAAGCTGGTTCATGACTTAGCTATTTTTACTCCAGAAATGCAAAGTTTGCATATTATGACACTTTCAGTTATTAGCATTGAAAAGGCTAGAACATAGTTAATATTCAAGTGCTAACAAACATAATGCCCAGGTGCTTCAATGGTTGTTTCGACTTACAGGTGCTTTTTTGTTTGGCATATACAAGTGTTTGGTTGTTTGGGGAACTGAAGTTGAAGGGCTGCTGAGATGAAGAGCTGATGCACAGATGCTAATGGTATCTCGAAAATTCAAGACTTTGAAGGAGTGTCTGTCTCTCGTTTACATGCCTGACTTTTGCTAGTCTTTCTGTCCTGTTTTTAGTTTCAAATTTCTTATGGTAAATCATCGTCTAATTCCTCATCAACTTGAAGGAATATCATAAAATATTGGTAATTTCGTATAAATTATTTATTATAACTTAGATCCAGTTGTAAATTAAAGTCACTAGGCCCATTAGGCTATTTATTTGGATAATAACTCAAATGTCAAGTCATAAATTTACATCTAGTTAAAGATTTTATGGCTGCTAGAAAACCAAGGCCAATTAACTGCTGATGAATCTAATGCTGATAAGCACATTGTTTTTTAAATTCAAGTTATTCAACTATAATATAACCACAGTTACAGTTAAAGTTACTTAAATAATTGAAATGGGATGACATTTATAAGCAGTGGCGTAACTAGGATTTTACCATAGGGGTGCATAATGCAAAGTGTTAGGCCATGTATATGATTCCGGTGGAGAATAGAATTCAGTCAGAAATCGAAGTTTTTCTGCATCACTTAACTTTTCATCAACAGATAGTCCAAAATCATTCTGATGAGTGATGTTGACCTACGTCTGTAACCCTACTGTGCTCGCCCCTAAATCCTCTGACTGAGCAAGTGAGATTGTGTTGAGTGACATAACTATTAAATCGTTTTTTTAGCACATTGCCAATAGAATTATTATCTGCCGTGCTAACCTCTTCAGTCTCATTTCAAGGAAATTCTCGGAAGAGTCTCTTACGAAATTTCGACATGGTGTTGCTAGTTACACGTGGAGGAATCAGGCCTGAAAGTGAGCCGGGTCTGTCTGGATCTGCGACCCGGCATTCATTTTCGTAACCTGTAAGATAACCTAAATTTTACCCTAAAACACTGAATATTATTACGTAATAGACCCGTCTACTTTTTCAAACCACTTTCAGCACTGGGAGGAATGCATCCTCAAGCTCAGATACTAATGTGTCTTTCGACACCTTCCTCAAGCAATTTACCTCTTTCTGTGATCTTAATTTTCCACCATAGTATAGTGGTTAAGAACAGACGAAGTCAACTGATCTGCCTTGGCTAACATCAGCTCTACGGAAATCTCTACTGCAAAAAAGAATCGTATGTACAAAGAATGCATAGAAGAAACTGGGAAAAATTATTAGGACGCTATCGTCAATCTAGTAGACATCATAACAAATTATGATTATCTTTTTCAAAGGGAAAAATGATTATCTTTTTCATAAAGCTATAGAAACAAGTTCACCACTTTGCTCAGAGCAGCTAGAAAAAAAACTAATAGGGGCCTATGGGGCCGTCCATAAATGACGTCAGGCACCTAGGGGGGTCAGGGGGTCGGAAATTTGTGACGATGTGTAACATGGGGGTGGGGTCTGAGAAGTGTGACGTCACACCAGGTCTATGTTATTAAATTTAACAATTAAGAACAATTTAATTTTATTAATAACAGCACTAATTTTGAGGATTAAATTTTCATAATTTTCATAATTATTTTAATGTATACGGGCACCATTATTAATAATTTTCTAATTATTTCAATATTTGGTCACCGTTAGATTTTAAAATATTCATGCTTTCCTTATTTGTTCCATGAAGGAGCATTTTGCTTCGCCATGGAAATTTGGTTTTAGGGGGGGTCAGAGCTTTGTGACGTCATTTTCAGAGGGGTGCTACTTTTTGTGACGAAGTGTGACGAGGGGGGAAGGGGGGTTAAAAATCGGCCAAAATTGCGTGACGTCATTTATGGACGGCCCCTATGCGGATAAACTGGAATACCACAAAACAATTATTTACATAAGGTTGGGAAAACTATTAATACAATTATTGGCAGAAAGACTCATAAGCACAACGTTACTGTGATTAGGGGCCGTCCATAAATGACGTCACGCGATTTTGGCCGATTTTGTCACCCTCCCACTCGTCACAAAAAGTAACACCCTCACAAATGACGTCACAAAGCTCTGACCCCAAAAAAACAAATTTCCACTTTGATAATAAAGCATATTTAAAATCCCATTTATTGTCTTTGTAATAAGTATTTAATGTGGTACTGAACTTTGATGTTGTGTAAAAGGAGAAAAGCACGTATTAAAAAAGAGGCAAATTAGCTTAAAATTAACTTGAAAATATTCGTTGTCTAACCAATTACTACAGATGTTCAGAATATTATAATATTCTGAACATCTGTATTATTGGTTAGACCTAAGACGAATATATAAGACGAGAGTAGAATTAGAACAA
Organism: Aporrectodea caliginosa; assembly: GCA_020284085.1. Taxonomy (NCBI): domain Eukaryota; kingdom Metazoa; phylum Annelida; class Clitellata; order Crassiclitellata; family Lumbricidae; genus Aporrectodea; species Aporrectodea caliginosa. Next base: position 451,012 of record JACEVL010000477.1, read on the forward strand.
TCACATATTCATTGTAATTGAATATGTGATTGAATGAAACAGAATAAAAAGTACTTGTAGAATCATTAGAATTAAAATGTCTAATAACAATGATTTCAAAAATGTATGTTTCTCCATTGTCCCATGGTCAAGCAATATGCTTCTTCGTGGAATAAATAGGGAGAGCATGGATCGCTACATCCTGTGTGGAATGAATATTCCATTCATATCAAGCTCTTCTTCGTCTATCCAATCTAATAACAATAACAATACTAATATTTATTCTTTAATGAAGCAGCTGACAAACGCACTGCACCGTACATGTACACGTTATGGCTATTAAACAATTCACAAGAAAACAAATTACAAAAGACATAAATCAACAGAGTTGCAGCCATGCAAGACGCAAGCTGATTGTACTTTTTGCTACCATCTAGGGAATGAAGGCATCAGCTAAACCCAGAGGGGCCATACGGGAATCGAACCGGAACCGGTCCAGGAAAACTTCAGGCAAGAGTGTTATCCATTATAGGCCTACTATCCCTTTTTCCATTACACTCTCTCCATTCAAAACTATCAAGTGTTTTATAACTACTGTTTTAAAACATCATTACTAGGCCTACTTCCTCTTCCTGACGAGGTATATTATCAAAAGTCAACATAATTATATTTCAAACTGTAGATATAAAATAATTACTAGATCACTTATCATTTATTTCAAGTCCTAGGATAATGACATCAAGTGATTAAAGATAAATTTAGCTATTTAATATTGCTATGAATAAAAGTTGACGGTTACCTAATTATTATACTTAAATAATAAAAAAATTATAAATAATGGTGACCGTATAGGATATATTTAAATAATAAAAAAATTCATAATGACAATTTAATACACAAAATTAGCATTGTTATTGTTAAAATTAAATTGTTGTTAAACTGTTAAATGTAGGCTAATTACTTAGACCAGATGTGGCGTCACATTTCTCAAACCGCTCCCCCAGGCATATATGTCACACATCGTCAAAAATTTCCGAACCCCTTTCCCCAGGTGCGTGACGTCATTTATGGACGGCCCCTTACCCACAATGGAAAGACTGTAACTGATCTAACAGCTACCTGACACAATTTAACAAGTATTTTAATAATATTGATCTGCAGCTTGCCCGGGGTATTTCTTTCGTTTCTGACTCCCACACTTACCACTTAAAGTCCAGACTCCCACACTCCATTTACTTTAATCTGGTTTCACCTAAGGAAATTATTGATATTATTGCTTCCCTGAAAAATTCTCACAGTAAAGGTTTTGATGACATTATTTTCAGTACGGACGTTAAAACATTGCTAACCGCACTTTGGTGTACACTATTATATAATCACGAATAAATCATCATTTGCGTGCCAGACTGCCTGCAACAGGTAGAATTCTGTCACCACTCCACTGAAACAGTTCTGCTATCCCTTCTGTCTGATATCTACTCTGCCGTCGATCAATCGCACCTTACGCTGGTGGCTCTTTTTGATGTATCTGCCGCCTTCGACATGGTAGACCACGATATCTTACTGCAACGCCTTGAGATTTCTTTTGGCCTAAAAGGCCCTCCTCTCCTTTGGCTTCGGTCTTACCTCACTAGTGGCCGCACCCAAATGGTAATCTGCGGTGACTCCAGAACCACCTGGGTAATGGTCAAATTTGGTGTGCCCCAGGGCTCTGTCCTCGGTCCACTTCTTTACCTTTTGTACACTGCTGACATTCCTGCCCTCTTATCAAAACACCTGTCAACAGGCCATCTTTACGCGGACGATGTGCAATCCTTTGTCTATGGACTTCCTTCTGCTCAACTTGCTCTTACCGGTCGCATTAATGCTCACTCCCAAGACCTTCACTTGTGGATGTCCTCCAATCGGCTTTCACTTAATTCATCAAAGACTCAACTGATCTGGTTTGGTACTCGACAGCAGCTTGCTAAGCTTGACTTCGCTCTACTTGCACAAACCTTTCCTTCTTTCACCTTCTCGTCCAGTGTCCGTGACCTAGGCGTTGTCCTTGACAGCATGCACTCACCTTCTCAGAACACATCAAGAATCTCACCCGTTCCTGCTACTTCCACCTGAGACGCCTCAGAGCAATTCGACGTTCTGTCCCCTGCTCGGTCTTTACGACTATAGTCCATGCCTTCATCTGCTCCCGCATTGATTACTGCAACTCTCTGTTTGTAGGCCTTCCTAAAGTGCGCCTCTCCCCTCTTCGATCTGTGCTTAATGCGGCTGCCAGGCTGATAACTCGACTGCCTCGCTTCTCGCACATCTCCTCCTATATGTTGGAACAACTTCACTGGCTTCCTCTCACTGCTCGAATCCAGCTTAAGGTCCTTGTTCTTGTCTGCCGGTCTTATTCTGGCCTAGCTCCCAAATACCTCTATTGCCTCGTTCGCCGGCCTATCTACGCCACCTCTCACCGTCCGCTTCGCTCACTTGATCGCCTTGACCTTCTTGTCCCACGAGCGAGGACTACTATGGCTAAATCTCGAGCTTTTGCCTTCATTGGCCCTTCACTATGGAACCAACTCCCTTCATCAACTCGTTCTTTGATGCTATCTGGTGGGCCAGGTGCTTCTTTTCGTTGTCTTAAGACCACTCTTTTCGCTCGGAGTCTTTCGCACTGGGAGCGCCTCTGATTGGTGTTCACTGTGAGGGGCGCTTTATAAATTTATAAATACAATACAAGTTTACGTGAACGTACAGAATATACTACAGTTTTAATTGGGAGCAGTAGGTCATGTAGAACATAGCCTGGATCTGCACAAACAGCACCGAAGAGGCGGGTGCAGCAGTATCCCAGTCCTAGATCTTAGACATTATAGAGAATTTAAATTAATGCATCTAGTTTACGATTGATGCTTTGTCAACATACGGTGGTTCTTAACGAATGCAGAAAATAAGTAATTATAGTTACGTCGCCGCTGGGACAATCGCCAGAAGTAGACGATTGGTTTGCGTCAATTTCTTTATAGGGTAGGGAGGGGGAAGATGGACGCCGGGGTCCGTGGACACTCGACGAAACTCAATAAAACATTTATTTCTAATGTCTATCTTACCTCGTAACTGAGGTAAGTTGGACAGCATTTATCGACGCGTCGTCATTAAAATGCAAAGTCGGGCAGTCTACTGAAGGAGGCGTCTATCGATGATCACCACTTGTAGGAGGAAGGGTGTGTTTTGACTAAAGTTAAATAAGAAGCTTAGTAAAACGGCTAAGGGAATTGTGTAGGCGGTAATTATTCATGACTATGACTAGTATTTTTTTAATAGATTTGTATATCGGCTTGTTATTTAGCGCATTAAAACTGAAGTTCTTGGTCACATACGGTGCCACTGCCAGTGATACCGAAGGGTAGGGTGTCTGCCCATCTCACCCCTACATGAAAGTTCATCACCCAATTTATATTTCACAACAGATTACCGAAAAGATTGTTATTTATATTAACTGTAATTAGTCCCCTCGATTCTTTTTGGCAGTTCATATTGCATACTGCTATGTACAGTTCACAGTTTGTTAGAAACAGAAAAGTTGGTGTCCATCTTACCCCAGGATGGCCAGGAAAGTGTTAAGTACGGTACTTTAGGCTATGGTTGGTTAAATACCTTGTTTTATGCACATGACTTAATATATCTGAACGATTCCATGCGGAGCTGTGCTTTCGGCAGATGAGTCATAGAATAGAAAGCTGAAATTATAAGTATATGTAGTATTGTAGACCTGCAGATCCACCTGTCCATCTTACCCCTACATTACGTCCATCTTACCCCCGTTCAAGTTAAGACGGACATCTCAGGAGGTCATATTTGAATGTTTATAACATGAATATGTTCAAGCAGGGAAGTGTGTTTACTGTTGGTTAACAATAATGAAATGTTTAGTGAAAGAAAAATGATAAAAAACATGTTCCAAAGTTTATTATTATTGTCATTATTCAGCAAATATTGCTTAGAGTGTCCATCTTCCCACATTGCACCCTACGGAACGCAAAAGATCCATTACAACGCAGTGCAGCTTCTGTCGTCTACTGACATAAGATTAAACGATCTTTACAAGTTGTGAAACTGTTTTCTACATCAAACAAATGAAGTATAAAAATCTAAGCAACACTAATCAAAACTAAAAGTGAAAATGACATTATACTTTCACTTTCTCTTCAGAGGCCTTTGAATCAAGTTATATAGCGCTTGACCCCGAACACTGCAGTCTACAGCCGTTGTATCGCAATCGAAGATTTAAGTACGCAGGCGGCATGCGAGATAATTGAAAGAGCGCACGTGTTTTCTGCAAACTCACTTTACGAGACGAAGTAAGGCGTCCTCGTACTTTTCCCTTAATTAAGATAGCCGCATTGTATTTCTTACAAAGAAATATAATTTGCAGGACTATAGGGGTCGTAAATATTTAATAGGCCTATCATATCTTTAATTCACCAAATATTGGTAGCACAAAGCAAGAAGAATATGAAAAACAAAACAAAAAATCAATCACTTGTAGGCCTAGTGTTTGAGACATTGATATTGTTTTGTAAGGATGCTATAAGAAGTATTTAAGTGTAGGCCTATGTACACTTATTTATTCACACTGTGTTAACATTATGTACAGTCATGGCCAAGTTTGCGACCACCCATTTTAAGGAAAAATTCATTGTAAAAAAGCAATCTATTGTTTTGAGAAAATAAAGATTATTTACACTGTCTGAAGTGTCTTTTCAGTGTTTAATGTCACCATATACCCCAGGAACCAAAAAGTGAATACTTGCAATGGTATATTTTATCAGTAATGACAATTATTGTGTGTTAAAGTATCGATTTTGCGAGTTTTCTGCATAACTGGAATAAAATCGCATTGCAAAGGCAGTGCTCAAAATCAGACATTTTTTCCATTGTTTCGACTGTCTGTGCAACATTTAGTGTCACCACAGCCAGCAATAGAACTGAAAGACAGTAGGCCTATTTGCAATGACATCCTTTGTTTTCAATTACAGTTATTATGCCACTTGGCATCGATCGGGCCAGTTTTCAGCAGAACTCAGGAGTTATCTCGCGCACCTATACGGCCTTGATCCAGGTGATCAAGTCTGCTTCAGAAATTTGATTGCGGACAGAAGCCTTCTGTTTTAACACCGTCCACACACTCTCAGTGATGTTCAAGTCTGGACTGCTAACAGGCCACGGCTCCTGAGACGGACTGCGCTTCTATTTCAGTCAGGATTTGACGGCCTTTGTACCATGACATGGTGCACCGTTCTTTGGAAGGGGTTGATGTTGATGAAGTTTGGCAGTTTCTTACTCAGGATGTTACTATACATTTTTCCATTCATTGTGGTGTTCTTTGGCATCATCCAAAGACCAGCCAGTCCAGCATCTGACACTGCTTCCCACACCATGACTTTCGGTGCCTGCATCACTGTCGATATGATGTTCTTGGGATTATGCCTTTCGTTAGGTGGTCTCCTCACATGCCTGCAGAAACTGTACAATTGTGTATAAGTGCTCATCCGAAAACGTTACGCTTTCCCACTGGTCAGAAGTCCACTGTTTGTACTTATGACCAAAGATCAGCTGGTCCTTTACGTTCTTCGGTTACAGGTTTGATTTTCATGCAGGACGATAAGACTGCATGCAGATCAATATTGAATAGCCTTTTTCAATTATTCTGTTGCTGGGTTCCTCCCTGGAGACCTAAGTAATCTGGATCTGATCACACTTGCAATAAAATTTGTAAAACTGTTAGGATACTGGGCTACAAACTTCATACAGCTTCTTGCCGGAAACGACAGAAAACATGCATAAAATTATCAAAATAAGAACTTTTAAACTATTTTCCACATATTTCCACCTATTTTTCCAACTATCTAGTAGCAATCTTTTGTCACAACGTTAATAGCAAAATAGGCGAAATAACATAGAGAAATAGCTCAGGGATAGTCAAACCACCATCAGAACAGTGGAAAAATGCACAAAATTGAGTGGTCGCAAACTTTTGGCCATGACTGTATGTAGGCCAATATTTCTTTTCATATGCAGGCTTAAATTAATTAATACATGTATATGGCTCCAGTGGGGATGTAGATAGACAGGCAGATTTGACTGACAATTTGGTAAATTACTGACAAATTCAATTCAGTTTGACCAAAGGAACAGTTCTGGGGCAGTTCAAATATAATTATTACTGTCTGAACTGACCCACATAAGTGACCAAATACTCTTAAATTACAGAGGATTCATGCCTCTCAAATGAAGCTCATACAAATTTACTCCAAATATGAATGCAATATAATTTATAGGGCTATAGCGGTCGTATAAATTTCATGGGCCTAAAGATATGACTCTTTAATTCACCAAATACTGGTTGCACAAAGCAAGAAGAATATGAAAAGCAACAAAAAACTCAATAACTTGTAGCGTTTGAGACATTGACTTTGTTCTGTAAGGATGTGACAACAAAGTATTTAAGTGTATGTACACTCATTTATTCACACTGTGTTAACATTTCATATGTATATACATTTGTTTTACATAAGCAGGCTTAATATATATATATATGGCTCCAATGGGGATGTAGTTAGACATGCAGATTTGACTGACAATTTGATAAATTACTGACAAAAGTGACAAATTCAATTCAGTTTGAGCAAAAGAACAGTTCTGGTGCAGCTCACAGCTAATTATTACTGTTTGAACTGACCCATATAAGTGACCAATTACTCTTAAATTACAGAGGACTCATGCCTCTCAAATGAAGCTCATACAAATTTACTCCAAATATGAATGCACATTACTAACTCGAAGATGTGCATATGTGCACAAGATTATACTGAAATTCTTCATGAACTGCTTCACGAAAGTGTTCAGCAATTGTTCTGGATGGTATTTATTGGACTTTTCTGTAGCACCTTTTAAAGACCATCTCAAACACACTGAGAAAGTCTGCCAAGCAAATCTAAGTAGATTTTTGTCCAAAGGTGGGTATGTAGCTTAGCTCAGTCAAAAAATTGCTTCTGTAAGCTATAAAAATAGATTTTTAAATATTTGCCAACATCAAGTATCAACAACAACAGCTTGTCATCAGTGGCATCTTAACTTTAATGTAATCAGCATGGGGTGACATGTTGAAATTTGGGGATATTATGGCCCTGGCCAAAGAGCTCTGAATTTATATTTCATTTGTGCAAATTAGTTGCATTGATTCCGACTACAAGTGAGTGGCAGTAATCAAGGTGACTAGAAACTGGAAACTTAAGAACTATAAAGAGACTGAAAAGTCAATTTTTTTAGTTTAGAGTGAAAGACAGTCTTGGTAGGAGAGTTGCAAACATAAGGGGTAGAGAATTCCAGATGACGGAACCACACTGCCAGCATTTCCATGAGCATTAAATGAGACCAATATGGGCTCTATACAGGTCCTGCATGGGAACATGGGTCCAATGTGGGATCTACATGGGCATGCTGGCAGGGCAGAGCAGTTAATAAATGCTGCCCAAAGACAATATCAAGGTGACTAGAAACAGGAACATACTCTTCGGCCAATAGTGATCGAAGACAACATGGATGACAAGTACAATGGCAGATGATTTGCACATACTGTGCACACAAAGAGTGCCAGCTTGCACTGACTACGCTCAGAGACAGAACAAAAGGAGGTGTAACGTGGCATTTGCAAGAGACAACACAGTGTGGCAGAAGTGAATGATCAGTTTTGAAGCTCAATGGTGTCAGCGTAGGACAGTAGTAAAATATCAACAACCGTAAAACACAAAATAAAACTTGAGGAAACAAATGCAAGCATTAATGTAGACAGTAGCACCTTTCTATTTTCTCAACAGTTTAACTATTACTACTATAATTTATTTTCACTTCCTTTGTATCGGTTACAGAATACAATAGTCTATATACAATATAAAACTTCACATTATAAAAAGCTGATTAGCAACAAACATAATACTGAAAAGTGAAAACTGTGTAATTTTACTAATTGCTGCCCACTTTTTGTGGTGTTTAAACATTTAACCATTGCAGTAACCCCTGTGATGTTGCCAAGGTCTTGTATGTCATAAACGTTCAACATGTAGAACAAAGAAACCAGCATCAACAGAGGTATTGGCCATAAAATACTTGTTAAATTGTGTCAGGTAGCTGTTGGATCAGATACAGTCTTTCTAGTATGTGGCTTTAACAGGTCACAGAGTAGTGCTAGAGGAGTTTAGAGTGCATTTGGTATTTTCAAACCTTAGACACTCGGACACTGCTTTGATAATCTTTCATCAGTAAAGAGCATTGTGTATTGAGTGTATAGAAACACCTTGAAAAAGTACAGATGAGCAGAAGTTAAAGGGCAAAACATCCTACAAAATTAGGTAGCCTACTGTTGAAACATAGCTTTATTCACAGACACCTGACTGTTTATGATGGAGTTCCTGTGAATAAGCTGGTTCATGACTTAGCCATTTTTATTCCAGAAATGCAGTTTGCATATTATGACAATTTCAGCTATTAGCATTGATAAGGCTACAAAATAGTTAACATTCAAGTGCTAACAAACATAATGCCCAGGTGCTTGGTTGTTTCGATGTACAGGTGTTTGGTTGTTTGGACGTACAGATGCTTCGTTGTTGGGGCGTACAGGTGCTTGGCTGTTTGGGGAACTGAAGTTGAAGAGTTGCTGAGACAAAGAGCTGATGGGTTGCCATGGGAAACAGATGAGGAAGAGTTGTTGCTTCCAGAGTGGAAATCCTGGTTTGATGTCATTCGAGGTAAACTGAGTTGAGTTGTCTTGGAATTACTGGATCCTTTCCCTGAGGATTGACATGTCTCTGAGACCTAGAAAAAACCCGAGCAGAAATACAACAGAAACAGCATTCTTTGATCCAGTTATGATTCCAAACACATATCATATTTCGAAATCCATTGGATTCTTGATCAATGATCATTCATTAATTGGTTCCTATTAGCTTGCACATAATGTCTCTAACGATTTGTATGCTTGTGATTCCCATTTCAGAATGCAAGGAGTGTATAAGAATTTCAATGGTGAGTTTCAAATATTTAAGAAGACTTCAATGCTTGTCAAAGTTGCTTTTTAAAAGTCTATTACTTGATAAAAAATATAGATCTCACAACTACCTATTATTTGCCATGTTGTATAAGAAGGTACTATCTGTTAGATTATCCTACAAGTCGACTACTCTTACTGAATCCTACAGCAGACAGGATTCAGTAAGAGTAGGATATTCAGGATATTTGTATCTATAATCATCTTCCTTGCGTCAGTGATTCAAAAAGTCTTTCCTAAGGAACAGGTTCTTTTCCCGTGAGCTTCAACCTTGCCTTCTGTGCTGATCTGCCTATACCAGGTTTCAACTTTTCTTTATAGCTCACTTGCATATAATTTCTGCAGCTCTTCTCTGCACTTTCTTCAGTTAGTGTCTTTCTATATATTACACAATCAGATAAGTAAACAATTTGTGATGATGAAAATAATGAGTGTCGTTTACTGACAAAAACTATCTGACAAAAACGCAGAAATGCTAACATGAGTGATAATGGATAATTAAAGTTAATTAGAAATAATTTTTAGAAGAAAATTAGTAAATATATTTTTATATAATGATCTGGGAATAAATTGAGAGTTGTCCTTGGGTGGGAGAGTATGGTTGTGTGCTCTAGGTCTTAATTGGTGAGAGGAGAGGGGTCGGAGTGGAGGTACATGTAGGAGTTGGTGAAGTACATGCTTGGTGTTGTGTAATATGGACAAAAGGAGTTTCGCATCGGCAATATTGGCAAGTTCAGAGACTGTTGGAAAGGATTGTTCTAGGTAACCTAAGCGTTTGGCTCTTTTTAGAAGTTTTCCAGGCGTTCTTTATCGGAAGCCAGGGTAAGACCCCACCAGTATGGGGAGGCATGTAGAAGTTTAGCAACCGTAGTGGCTTTGGTTACATTATGGATGGAGGTGGAAGTAGTGGCAGAGGTAGTGGAAGCGTGGAAGTGGTAGTAACAACAATAATGTACTGTAATATAATTAGGGCTGTTAATGATTAAAATTTGTTAACTTTTTTGTTTGCATAAACGTTTTGGCTTCACACTTTGTATACGCCCTTTATAGTTTGATAATCGTTGGTTTTTGAAAGAATGTCATCCTTGAGTAACGAGATCACATACATGTTTGCACTTGTGTAATTGTTGACACTCTCACAACCATTACACTGTGATGGTGCACGAGATCATAGATATTATATTATCAGAATGATGCCTACAACATTACAGCTTGGTTGCAGTGATCTGATCGTGTCGTTTCTGCGATGAATGGATGAGGCCCGGTTAATGATGGACAGATAGATGGCTAAACCACAATTTATCTGTTGGCCAATTCCTGATTATAAAAGTACGGTAACTGGTAATGATGAAGCCATTGACAAAGATGCAATGCCAATACCAAATGCTATTATTGTTAAGGTGGCTCTAATAACTAACTGTTCAATGTCTTTTGATGCTCAGCGATGTGAAGAGAAGATGCATAACTCTGTACATGAAATAGCACATTTTATCCAATAGAAATCTATTTGGGGACAGACAGTGCAAAAACTCTAAAGTATTTATATGTAAAGTAGATTGATACCAATTTGTTTGTAGATGTACTGTGCGATACATCATATGACACATGTAATTATAAATTTTCATTTCCAAATATGCACTAAAAACTAAGAACTCTAAAAGTTGAGGCACATATGACAATCAATAGGCAAAATGGAAGATATTATTAGGTTGTATACAGGCAAGATAAATAGAGATTTACCTCTGTTGGGCTTCCATTAGAATGTCAGTGACCTTCTGATCATGAAGGATTTGGACCGGTCTGCTACCAGAGCTGTTTTGCTGGTAGATGTCAGCACCATGTTGCACAAGAAACAATGCAACACCAACCCAATTCGGTTCTGTGATACCTGGAGGTAACTGGGTCACTGCCTGGGAGACAAACAGAAATTATGCCATTCTCCAGCAAAGAATAGAATCCAATATTCATTGACGGTAATAGTTGGTAATCTTAAAACTTTCACATTGAGCTGCATTGTTTTCCAGTCACTTTTAGTACACTCTAGTCATTAAAGTGTTAACATATTTGCATAACACTTAAGAAAGTAATAGTACATCAACTCCATAAAGATAAAAAACAGTGTACAGAAATGCTCTTCAAGAGTTACTATGCATATTTAAGCTTAAATGAAACAATTAAATAAGTAAATTAAATGGGGCGGTCAACATTGTCCAACTTATTCAGTTCTCTAAATAAGTTGCCTTCATAAATGATGTTTCGAAGTGCATATTCACAAATTCTATGGGTTGCCAAACCCTATGGCCCTGCCCTATTATTGCTGATCAGCTTTCAACTACAGATCCATATTTACCATTTCACTAACACCTTATACATGTCACGCACACCATCATAATGCCCATTAAACAAGAACCATAGAAACAGACTCAAGTAAATTTATGACCTTCTTACCGAAGCTATTTCTGGTGCATCAAATAAATCAACCTTAGGTAATTCTCGACTCTCTCGATTTTCCATCCGGAATGCAGCAATCAACTTCAGAATCATGTGTAGACATGTCTCACCATCACCATCACAGGTGTTTGGGTTTGCTCCTAAAGGAATAAACAGTAATCAAAATGACAATTTAAAGACAGGGATTTCAGCAACAAAACAAGTAACAAGGTACCAATAACAATACAATATAACTGCACTTGATACTGTTCTTCCAAAGTGCAAACACAACCATGCCATAGAACATCAATGGTGCTGAGCAATTGTGACGTCACATTCATCAGACCCCTCACCTGCATGTCACACATCGTCACAAATTTCCGACCCCAGGTGCGTGACGTCATTTAGGCAGTAGCAATGTCGGTAAACCTGTATTTTAGCATATTTTATTGTTTCACTTATCTGGTTGCGCAAATGGAAGTTGGGTTGATAAAAATGATTATTTACGTAACTAGACGTTGGATTGATGAAAAATATCTTTGTGTTAAAATAGAAGTTGGATTGAGGACAGTTATGAAAATCACTGAACTAATTAAATACGCTTAAATACAGGATATGTTCTATGAGATAATTAAATACGCTATAATGCAGTTTTACTGCAATGTCAGTAACTGCAGAATCATGTATTGACCCATGTATTCCCAGGGCCGTTTTATCCACTAGGCACAGTAGGCACTGTGCCTAGGGCCCACGAACATTTTAGGGGCCCACGAAAGTCTGAAAATGAGATATTGAACAAATAATTTTAATGGTTGAATTTGACAAGAAAATGAAAGAAATTTCAAAATCTACTTTAATAATTTTTATAATTGATTAATAAAAAGTTAAGTTACGCTGTGCAACAGCATAATATAAACTATGTGAACGTTTAAATTACGGCTCTTAATTTGCATTAGCAAGATCACTTAGGCCTATAACGTCTTCAAATGTAATTTTCCCGCCAGTGATGGGTAATTAAGATTTCATAACAAATTAATTAGAATTAGCATTACTTCGAATTTCATTAGGATTAGCATTACCAAAGGATAACTCATTAATTAGAATTAGAATTAACGCTGAACTAATTAACTAGAATTAGTTGCTGGCGTCAGAATACAAACGACTCAAAAATTGTCTGTGGCCAGTTAAGCATTCAATCTATTAAGCAAACATTTCAGATTATGACGAAACTCAAATTTCAATGATCTTTAGGCCTATCCAATTTCTTCTTATTACTGTGGAACATATTTATATTTATATGAGATCGGACTTGCACACTGAAATTATCATGAGTTCTAAAGTATTGTCTTCGAGCCTATTTCTTTGCTCATTTGTAACAAATCTAAATCTTGCAAAAGCAAATTCTTACAACATAATGTTCAGATGCAGCTGGAAAAAGCTGAGAAATCTCAAATTATTTTCTTACTAGAAGCTTAGAATGTAATTGCTAAAACAGACACTTTCCAAAAACTTTACTATTGGATTCTTTTATGTAGGCCCTACTGAAATTTTTCATAAACCCATGTTCATAACAAAAGGCAATTCTTCCTTGAAAGATATCATAAAAAACTAAAAACTCAAATAAATTGGTTGATGTTTATTAGTCACATGGAAGCATCGAGCAAAAGGTAAGTAAAGAAATATGTAGGCAAGGTGAAGCTAATTATGGAATTTTAATTAGATTTAGACAACTTTTAATTAGTAATTTAATTAGAATTAGCAAAATTTTAGTTACTAAATAATTAGAATTAGAATTTAGCTACCAATCTAATTAATTAGTTAATTAATTAATTTCTAATTAATTAGTTACACATCACTGTTTCCCGCATTAACTCGCTTTTAAATTTAAGAACGGGCAGTTGGGGCCTACGAATGCAGAGTGCCTAGGGCCTACGATGACCTTAAAACGGCCCTGTGTATTCCTCGCTGGTTGGTGGACTGTTCTCACATATAGCAGTTGTGAATCTTAGGGTATTGTAATAGACTACAGTTTTAGGTATTGTAATAGGCTACTGCTTTAGCAGTGGCGTAAATCATGGGGGGGACAGAGGGGGACTGTCCCCCAAAGTTTTGACTTAAACCCTTCTGTCCCACCCAAAATCCGGCCCTCGTAGGTACTCTGTCCCCCATAAAGTTGTGTATAGATTTTCGCCTCTGTGCTTTAGGCATTGTAAAAGGTTACTGTCTACAGCAACTTAATGAAGCAAATATGTGTATCGAACTATCGATTATCGAAATCTAATTCTAATTACTATTTGATTAGCTGATGCTAATTTTAATTCTTATTAACTAGAAGATTTTGCTAATTCTAATTCCAATCGATTAGCAAATTTCAGCAGCTAATTCTAATTCTAATCGATTAGCAATTCTAACTAATCGTAGCCATCTCTGAATAGTATAAATTAATACCTTTCATGATTAACAATTCCATGGTTGAAACCTTGAAACAATACAAGGCTATCATCAGAGGTGTATGCCCATCTCTATTCTTCAGCTCTGTGGATGCATTGCCCTAAAATGAAAAAATCTTCATCCTTAGAACCATATTAAAATATACTGACAAGAAAAATATTATCTGACCTCTCTTATTTTGGATATAACAACAGTTTCTAGGAAACTGTTATCTTCGTGACATAGACAAATAATCAGTTCTCTATATACCTTGGATATCAAGATGTCCACTGCATCTCTGTGGCCATTAATGCATGCTATGTGAAGAGCCGTAATTCCATCAGGTCTTTGTTCGTTGACCAAATGCCGTGCTTGCTTCACAATCTGCTCAACAGCACTGTCATCAAACAGAACATACAGATGAAAATATTGGTATCAGTAGAGTATTCAAAGTCAGCTCTGAGCATACTCCCAATTGAGGGTCTTAAAACATTTACCCTCCGTTACTGACGTTTCTTACAGTACCCGAATTTTTCAACATATCTACAGTAAGACTTACCTGTCTTCATCTGCTCAACACCAAGTAACCAGCATATCAGAAAAGGCACTACATAAATATTGAGCATTTTTCTTTTAAGTCCCTATAGGCCTACATACATCAAGTACACATAATGTCAATCATAACAGTGAAATAACTAATCTGTAATCAGAGTCAATTTACCTTTACATCAACTGCAAAGAAGTTGATGTACAGACAAATTGACATAAGATTATAATCGTAAACTAAGCACAATTTCTAAAGCACAACAGAGAAGCTATTAAGCACAGAACATGAGCGTAGAAGCAATATCCGATTGCTAGAAGAAAGGTCGAGGAAATAGGAACTATTTCACTCTTTCTAAGGCAGTAGTAAGTAAGTATGAATTTATAGAAAGACGGGTTCAGGTGCAGGTACAACCGCGGGTATGGGTCAGGCTGGGTACCGGTAACCGTCTTGTGTTACGTAGGCCTACAAGTCGGGTAGCAAAAACTCTCCCCAGCAGACCTCTAGCACAAACAACTGTTGCCCTTCCTCGTTAGTGATATGACTCTATAGCAGACTAATTTCACATGAAGCATCAAGAGTTCAACCTGGGCTGAAAACCCTTACGTCCTGACTTAGGATGTCTTTTGTTGGACAATGCCACCACATTTTGCTTAGTTTACGATTATAATCTTATGTCAATTTGTCTGTACATCAACTTCTTTGCAGTTGATGTATTGCAGGCTGTCTGTTCTGTTAGTAGTTAAGATTTAAATTGCATAACATGTAAATGTACAGCGCAGTGCGTTCGTCAGGCGCTTAATAAAGAAAAGACTATTATTATTATTATCATTATTATTATTATTATTACATTACGTTACTATTTATCAGTTTGAGTTTATTGAATCATTTGCATTTGCATTGATGATAACAAGTACATAAACAGAAGCCGATGAAATAAAACGACAGTTAATTAACAGCATGTTACAGATTTAACAATAGGTGAGCCAAAACCAGTTAATTTCACTGTTGAGACTCAAGTTGCAAAAGATTCATGGGGAGAGGAAGCTGGGACAGCTGACCTAGTCTTCCCCATTGTTACCAGTCTCAGGAATATATCAACAAAATGTACTAAGTTAACAAGCTAAGGCAGCCATTCAGTGTAGAAACAGTATCCATTGTACAATGAATATAGTCAGCATCATGCTCCAAGATCTATGTTGCTCAATTAATACTGGTTAATCAGAGAAGTTTTATATGCACACTTGGATGCAATTAAAGAGTGTAGTTCACGCATGCATGAAGCAATAGTTTCAACTGCGGTCATTTTATTCTGACAAGAAACATCTAGCATTTATCCAGTCTTTTTAAGTTTGGTAGTTTTGTCTGTCTAGTATTATAAACATGTATGTTATTCTTTTGTTTGTTCTGTTTTGTTTTATTCATTCTATTTTATTCTATCTTGGTTTGAAGCACCACATTGAATGATGCATTCTGAAACTGGAAATTTGTTACTAATCACTCGATACATGTCATAGTTAGAATGAATCTCACTTCTTGATGGTTAATTAATTGCTGTCCTTGAACTACATTGTAAGGTGGACTCGATAAGCTCAGTTGAGCTTTTTTCCCCTTCCAGAATGATTCTTATGTTAAGCCAACACTTTGTGTATCCCATTATGTGAATAACTGTACCGTTGTGTTGTGACAAATAAATTGAAATTGAAATTGAATTGAAAAATTGAAGTAATCACTGTGAAGTATGAGTTAAATAAGGCTGGGAGAGTGCCTTTGTGGTGCCTGTACATTAAGATTGCAAGTTAATTGGAGTTTATAAATGTCATAAATTGTTACGAGTTTTAAGGACTTAAATAGGTGTCAACTCTGCTAGATAATGAGCCCCACTGATAAGTCTTATTCCCCATTTTTGGTGGCTGCATATAGGCTTCAGCATATTCTGATACCCTCCTGTCCACACCACAGTGCAATAATTTAAGTAAGGCAGTAGTAGGGTAGTGTATAATAACTTGAGAGTTAGCTGGTAAGGACCGCTTAAGTCTGTGAATGATCCCTAGAGTTTTGGCTACTTTGTTCTTCACATATTCAACATGGTCCTGCCAAGTAAGGATGTCGCCAATGATAACCCCAGAAATTTGACTTTGGAAACTCTGGCACAATTGAACATTATCGATAGTTAAGGTAGGGTAAAATAAATTCGGTATCCGTGACTTTTGGTTTTTAGATAAAACATAGTTTGACTTTTTACGTTCAGTGATAACAAGTTCACTTGGAACCAGCAAAATAGTTTACTTACCACCGAATTCATAATTTGCCAAAAATTGCAATCTAAAAAACAGCATGAAAGATGTGCACAATTAGCAGATGTTTAAAGGGTTTTAAATTCTGGCGATCATAACATTGCATCTAATAACAAAAGTCTTACAAGCTATCTCCCATATAGGCAGCCAACTGAAGAACATTAAATCCTCGGTCATTGAAGAGCGAAAAGTCGAAGCATGAACAGTTTGCCAGAGCTTCGATCACATCTGTTTGTCCAGCTGTAATGGCATCGTGCAGAGGAGTATCTCCACTATCATCCTAGAAAAGAAAATGATAACACACGATCATATCTAATCAAGATAAAGTTAAGGTTATTGACTATTATAGCTAAGGTAAGAGCAGAATACGGTTAGTAACCTGGACGTTGACATTGCAGCCGTGCTGAATAAGCGCCTGGACACATTGTAGATGTTGTCTGTGAACTGCCCAGTGCAATACGCTGGTTAGTTTAAAGTTTATAAGGTCAGCATGAGCCGCATCTCTCTCCAGCATTACCTCCAAGACTCGTGGATCATCCTTTCTATAAGAAAAATACCAAGATTAATTACCATTACATAAATACAGATTTGAGGTAATAAAACACAGAATAGAATAACATTAGATAACATAGCATAATATAATCACATAACTCAGCACAAAATTGGCAAAATATCACACAAATGTACCATGACATAGCTGCCACACATTAATGCACAACAAACTAAACTAGTAACCATTTGCCACAGAAACTTTTGGCAATCAAGGGAATTCTGTGACTTTGGTTCTCTTAATTGTTGCACATTCAATTTTGAAGTCATAGACACTGGTTTCTAATAAAAGACAATAAATTTTCAATCAGAGACAGTGGTTGCTCATCAAAGACAATGGTTTGTTCATCACTAGAGAACCAATCATATTTTTCAATTATATTATGTAGATACTACAGATCTACAGGCTTTCTGTTGTGGAACAAATGGCATTCAAGGTCATCCTGCTAGAACATGTAAATGTACAGCACAGTGCTTGTCATAAGCTTATTAAAGAAAAGATATTATTCCATTATTGAATTATCTTGCTAGAACATGCCTCAGTTGTCAGCAAATGCTAGACATAAGAAATACATCAGGAGCTATGTGTTCCAGTCTTGAATCAGCTGAGCAGATGATCATTGTGCTCTCTTAACTGGTGGATATAGGTGTGCTCAATTCAACTCGAGCCCATCCTGTCTTCTCAAGTGTTGGTCCTTCCCCCTGGAAAAGTCTCCCGTTGCAATCACTGAATGTTGAAATTGCATAAATTGTTGCAATCACATATTGTTACAACAAATTCTTCGGTTATGGCGCCCACCATTCTACATCGGTGACACTATTCGACCATTTGCCGGCTACTAAGAACGTCGTCCTCTGCAGATCCTGTGCCAGAGGGATGCCCGTACGCAACGTCTTCTACCATCTGAGAGGAACTGTCATGGTGTCGAGGTGCGTGTGTTCCGACCCTCGTCGTCTGTCGTCATTCCTCTTCTTCGACGCTACCTACCACGACCTGGAACTTCGAATAACGTGCCAACCATTAGCTCTGGATGAGAATCCGTTGACTGGGCTCCGTGTTTGTGGGCCAGTGATGACTCATCTAGTCATCTGTTATTCGAGCTGTGTTCATTTTCGACTGACTGTCTGGTCATATTGACTCTAACATCATTTAGAATAGCGCAAGGAGCGCCTCTGAGTACGAATCTTTAATGGGCGCTATATAAATATTTGGAATGGATTAATTAATTAATGTTGCAATCACATATTACTGCATTTGACTGGGTGCAACCTACATTTTCAAACTACCATTAAAATACATTTGTACCTTATATCTGTCAGATATGTGTAGCACTTCTTCGAGGTATTTGAAGGTGCAACATCAAGAGTCTGTGCACATCACACATACTCCCATTTCCAAAAATATCAGTAATGTAATAGATGTAGCACCACAAAACAGCATACAAGTAACAGACAGCCTAATGTACACAAAAGGTAATCTTACTAGGGTATTCCATTCCGTAACAAAGCATTTGTTAATTCAGTAATTATGGCAAAGTTACCTGCGCACTGAGTAATGAACAGGTGTATTGCCATCATTGTCTATGGCTCTGATATCTGCATGGGCATCAAGTAGGATTCTAACAGTGGCCAAATTTCCTTTGAGACAAGACAGATGCAGTGCTGTCATGCCTCCTTCGTTCTTGATGTCGATCTATATGCATGAAAATCAGCAATATACTGTACGACAATACTGCCAAACAGTAGTCTGCTTATATCGTTAAGAAACAAAAATATCTTCAGAAATACAGACCTATTTTGTTACTGCTTTTGCCGAGTGAAATATAGTAGTTAGATTTAGTATATCAAAATCGCCAATGCTGGATTAGTATCATCATCATTAATCATGTCATCATCATCATAAAGTCATCAACATTCATCAATCATCATGTAGCAGATGATCATAATGCAATAAAATGCGGTAGAAATATCATCATATAATTATCATCATCATCATCTCTGTCCATGGCCAAAACTTAGAGCATTGAAATGTGACCTCCTTCACACTTCTCTGTGATGCAGTGCTACCAGAGTCCAGTCATGGAGTTTTATTTTGTAACAGTTTTCTAAATCATTAATCCATTCTTCAGGTAGTTTTATAACTGTAATTGTAAATGCAGATTTATATAGCACCTTTTCAAGAAGGACTCATCAGAGGCACTCCTAATCTAATGGCGGAACACCAGGAGTTGGCAAATGGTTTTTAAACACAGTTAGAGGTATAGAAAGATAAAGGAGCTGAAACTTTTCTCAACTCTACCTTAATAAAGCATAATCTTCTTTAGCGTTTACAATAGCTATGAATAAACTGAAAACAGCAACCAACCATGTGTGGGTATTTCTCCACAATGGCTTTCACTAATTGAACTTTGTTTTTCGATGAAAATTCGACAAGCCGTTCCGGCCTAATTAAGTCTGAACGATGACTCAAGACAGCATTTATCAACTCAGATGACATTTCAGAATCAGCGTCACTGTCACTGTCTTCTTGCACACCAGTTACTGAGTGACACTCTACAGATGTACAGCAGTTGGCATTGAGGGTCCATCTGTATGGCCTGCTTCCCACCTTCACGAATACTCTTCCACCATTACCAGTGCCAACCACCTCTGCTTCCTTTCCAAGATCCTGTAACAAAAACACACAACCAATTATGCCACTTAGTAAGCCACACAGTATGTTAGACATATAACAAGGACCAAAAATAATGGTAACCAATAATACACAGGAATGGGAACTCTTCATTTCACATCTAGTAACTAGGAAAAATATCATGTCTTATTATTTATGTAACAAATGCAGTTCAGTTAATATTATATTCTAAGAAGGAAAATCAACGAATAATTACATTTGCAAAGTAAATGTGGCAAGACAAACATCACAATTATTTAAGATCAGGTTTAAAAGTTAGAGCAGGCAATATCTTTGAAACAAAAAATGAAGAGTGTAGACTGTTGAGCTACTGAAAGAAACAAGAGCTGAACTTACTACTTATACAATACAATAGCTTCCCACCTTCACAGAAAGCTCTTTCCAGACATTGCTAGTGCCACACCACTTCTGCCTCTTTTCCTAGGTCCTGCCACAAAAACACACATCCAATTATGCCACTCAGTAAGCCAAACAGTGAGTTAGGCATTTAACAAGGACCAATAACACACAGGACCGGAAACTCTTCATTTCAAATTCACGTCTACAATTTATGTAACAACTGCATTCAGTTAATATTATATTTATGAAGGAAAATCGACGAATAATTACATTTGCAGAGTAAAACATTATAAAATGTCACAATTATTTAAGATCAGGTTTAAAAGTTAAAGTGGGCAATAGCTGCTGGTAAGGTTGCAACCAGTTATAAAATTATTGTAATGAGTTACCATTCCTCTATGTACAGATTCCTTAGACATACAAAAATGAACAGTGTAGAGCTACTGAAATAAACATGAGCTGTACTTCAGTAGGTTCATGTAATGGTTTAGCTGCCTCATGGATGTTTCTTATCTTTCACTGAGTGCACATGACTTGTAATCTTTTACAGAATTTACACTGGGAAATATTTAAATACTGCAACTTCTAGATATCACCTGTAAAGATCCACAATACCAATACCTATTTCAAGGGCTCTTTGGTATATAAAGTGTCCAAAATCTAATAATCTCCAATGTTTCTAATTTCTGTCAAGTTTGCACTCTTTTGCAGAATTTACACTGGGATATATTTAAATACTGCAACTTCTAAACATAATCTTTAAAGATCTACAATACCAATACCTCTTTAAAGGGCTGCTTGGTAAATAAAATAGTGCGAAATCTCATAATCTCTCAATATTTCTAATCTGTGTTAAGTTTATTCATAATTATCATAAAGCTCATCTGGCCATTAATATGATGCTGGAGTGAAAGCATTGTATTCAAAACTTACAAGAATTTGTGTGAAAAGCAAGCATTTTATCTGTTTGTTAAAACATGAAATCAGTTTTAAATGAAATCAACTTGCCTGCTTCATTTTCTGGACCCAACCTCCATGACCTCTTTGCAAACTTTTAACCCTCTTTTCATCAGATAAAATTCGTAGTCGATCACCAACATCAAACAACTGCAATTAACAATAATTATTCTTAATTTAAAAACTAACCACTAACCATCCATTACAATTGTTTACAACATATAATCAATCAAATCATTAACCAAATGATTAACTGAATTTATTTAATTGAATCAAAGTCAATCGGTAATTATATTAAATAATCTTCCAATCAATTACCGGGGCAAGTAATCATCCAGGCTTTCCAGTAATAACTCCCTGTAAGCTTTCCACTGAAAACTAAAGTCCAATATTTTCAAGAAATTCCTACCCTGATTCATCTCATCCTCGGCCTTCCAATGCTTCTCATCCAAACGAAGTCTGCCTTAGCAGCTCGCTCTTCCTCCTCTCTTGAGCAGGACTTCCTGGAACCAGACCTGGATCTCCTTTTGACTACCCTTTGGAAACCCCTTTGACTTGATGTAGCACTCGTGAATAAGCTGGTGCCCTGCGCTTGGCTTTCAAGTGGCACTTTAGACGCTTGGAGTTTACAATTTCAGTTACGATACAGCAATTATCCAACCAACCAGTTTATTAGCTCAATTAAAAATCATCTTTAAACATCTTGTTGGTCTTGTTGACAAAATTCTTGGGATTTAGTCACAACTTCAAAGTGACAACCAGTATACATTGCAGACATTGTTTGCAAAATCTCATGTCGTGTATACAAAGAAGAAAGATTATAAATTAATTTGGCACTTCCTCTGAAACTCCATTCAGAGTTGAATACTCATTATTAAAACAAATTGTTCTTGATAAATCATTGAGAGTAGGCCCACTGTGTTTGGCCGGTCGAGCCACCCGAAACGTGACCCTCAATGAGTTAACATGTCTGACGCACATAATCAAACAGGTCTCCAGGCAGTGAAATAAAAACATCTGGACTCAGCAGAGCAGACTGGAAAAGGCCTGAAGGTATAACCCTCATTCCATGGCAGACAGGCCTGTCTAAATTGGAACAGCCAGAACTTGTCAAGGTCACCACTGGTGTAGAAGTTCCTAGAAGGTCCAATATTTGTTAAAGCGTGGAGAATTGTAATGACAATGCACTGGAAAAAGTAACTGGTTTCTCTCATGTCACCAGCGATATAAACCTTGACAAGTTCTAGCTGTTCCAATATTTTCCTTCTCTGGAGAATTGTTTAACTTCTTAGGGATCATTAATATAGGCCTACACTGGTTATTCATTCATTCATTATGAGAATTGTATATTGAAAATTTATAAGCACCACTCAGTGATTCAGACGTGCTCCTGACCAAGGTCAGTGCTATCACTAACAAATAAAATGGACTCCGGGCGTTTCCGGAATGGGGAGGAGAGAAAGACTACGGAGCACAAGCCGCAGTTCTTGCGGCAGCGGAAGATGGTTCCAACTATAGGGCGACATAAACAAAGCCTCTAGATTGATCAATAGCCCCACGCATGCTGGGGAGTGGGGTGATCGGGGAGTGGAGTGATCGGGGAGTGAAGAGACCGAGTTACAGAAGGTCTTGAGGTGAGGGAGCTACCCTGACCAAACAGTTGCACATAAGAGTTAGAATTTTGAACTGGATGTGCTAAATTAAGAACATTAAAGAAATCACTAATTTATAGGCATCCCTGTCAGCACTTGTCTTCAGAGGTATCTGTCTGAGTTACTTGGAGTTCAGTCAATTTTGCGAAACCTATAGACATGAACCAATTTCGTAGATTGAAATTAGTGTGTGAACAATCAAACATGAAGCACCTTTTTAGATAGAGCTTCTTGATTGATGGGCCAATTCTTCCTCAAACCATTGTATTGAACCATTGTTATCGTTGAAAAAACTGCCAAAACAACTCCTGTAGCCCCGATGCACTGAAAAACAAGCATGACTTTATGCACAGATAAACACAGTATCATTGCAAAGGCCAGTCATCCTGCGAAGATCTCAATAGTGAAAGTTCAGACACTAAAACATGACAACAAACAGAAACCTAGCAAAGCAATCTATACTAATGCAAATGTAACAGATTAAAATAGCTTACAAACAATACACGATTTGTGAATTTTAATACGGATTAAAAGCATGCTGTTTAGATGCACCATCACAGCACTGTTTCTCTTTCCATTTGAAAAAATCCAATCATTAACAATATTTCTTCCTGGCAGTAATCAAATGCACTGAAACTAACCTCCTATGCTTTTGAAATGGAAGTTGTAGATTAAAAGCTGTGAAAATAACCACTAAAACTGTACAGTACACTTCTGTCAGTTTTTGTGTAATTTCATAAAATGGAAAATTATTAAAAATTTGCCATAATCTGTATAATTTTCTGTTGTCTAAAATTGAAAAAAATTTATGTACTCTACCTAAATTTCATCATTACATTAATTAATCTGCTTGTGTGTGGGAGTCCACCATTAGTGACTTTTCTAGTTACCTCAGCAACTTCTTTGTTCTCAATGACTTTAAGACTGGTATTTATAGGCTACCAGAGACAGCACTTTGTGAGGTAAGCGTATCCTACTTAAAAGGTGCTATATTAAACATCTAGATACATACTTCCATAAAGGTACTATATATTGAGTACATAGATCAAAATGCACACATTGTCATGTACTGTTGGTGGAAAGATCAAGCAGTGAGGGAGAGGACTCACCACCCGGCTTCATAAACCAAGGCTAACAAAATGACTGCTAATATTTTATACCTATGACTGCCTCTCAGCATTAGTTTGAAGGATTGCCTTTTGTCTTCTTATTGCCCAAAACAAAGTTCAATTCGGAAGGAATTTTATCTTAACTGGAACGAAACAAATATAGGTTTTTATTTTTTCCTTCATTATAGGTCCATCATCTTGAACAAGTTCCACTGTACATTTACAATATATCCATTGATACTACTAAACTATTAAATTTGTCTTAGGTTGTACTATATTTTAAATATGGCTGACTTTAACATATATTCATTAATTATTTAAATTATTGAAACCATTTCTGGCATCATAATAAAAGTACACAATATCTCTGTCATAGGTTGCAAAAGGCACCTAAAATGACAAAAGTCAAGCGTAATGGAGCTACCAATAAAATAATACAGATGTATAATGACGAAAGAATAACTCGAGATATTTAAATAGAGTGCAACATTTAACACTTTTTATGGCGAACTGCATTGGTACCCCAGTCGCTTTTAGTACACTCTTTAAAGTGTCAAGAAAATAATATGAATGAGTCAACAGAAATTACAACTAGAATTGAAATCTGTAGGACATTCTCAAAATACATCTAGAATAGCAAGTGAAAAACAAGCACAACTCACTTAACTATTAGATTTTGTGTACGAATAAGTAGGCCTATGCATATGTATGTATGTATGTATGTATGTATGTATGTATGAGCACTTAGCGCCCTTCAAGACATCTACTCAGAATAGCTAAATCGGAGTTTGAAGCGCATGAGCAAGCAAGAACTCACGGCTTGAGGTATTAGAACTATTGTGCTGCGAGGCACCGAACATACCCCTACACCATGCATATGTGTGTTTTACAAAAGTGTAAACTAGGTAATAAACGAACATCAGAAGGCAATTTGTTACACAAGAAAGGTCCAGCACATATAACATAAACTAGAGCATAAACATCATTTTTAAAAAGAAATTGCCACACAAAATCACAAATGCCAAGCTACATCGCATTACCATACAACTGGAAAGGATTCTGACTAAGGGGTAACTTAATTCATCATTTTTACCAGCGGTCAGTTGGTCATTTCTCTGGTCAGTCAGTCAATCAGATGAATTACAGGAGAAGGTGAGGTGTTACGCACCTGTTCCATTTCCGGATTCCATCCTCCGGGCTGATCCTCCTGAAGTGCTTGGAAGGCGCTCACATCCATATTAACCTGGACTCGATCGTCCCGCCGAAACGGTGGCAGAATGTAACGTCCAATGCCTTGATTAGAAAAAGTAGTCACTAGCAGTTTAATTTAGCACAACATTCACATACAAATATCTGAATTCGTATTAGGCATCTTTGTGAGGTTCTTCGAAGGCCGAACATAAATGCAAGAAAAATGTTTACATACAAACATAAATTCATCCTAAATGGCATAGGCATAGACCTCTCGGTTCCCCGTAGTATTTATGTATTTGGCTCAGGCTCGCATCAACATATTCGTACAAAAGAGACTAACAAAATCATAATAGTAAACTCTTCAACTTCTAAAGCGCTTTACAAATACTTAAAACGATAGGCTAAGTGTAGGGCACCAACTTATGTCACGAGCACTGCGTCGAGTCAGAGGAGTGTCCAAAAGTTAGTCAACAGGACATCCAAAGTCCGGTTGTTGAAAGGGTCCAGGTCCAGGTCAAGATTGAGATCAAGAAGAATTGAAAGGCAGAGGATCAGATGAGTCGGGGTAGCTATTCTTGAAGACGTGGAGCTTCAGTTTTTAGTGAAAAGACCAAGGGGTGATCGATAAAGAATCCTGAGGCAGATGATGATGTGTAAGTAAGTGGTTATCATGATGGAGAAACAGAAAATCTGCAGAATTCAAGAGGGAGATCGTTCCAGCGTCGTGGTGCAGTGTGGGATACATTCATTTTTATCATTAAAATAATTGGCTTACAAATTCTAGTCACAAAGAAAACAATCTGGCATTGGTGTACACATACTGGGTCCAAAACATTAATTTTATTAGAGCTAGAGGTTTAGACGTAAAACAAATGATAAAAATTCACAACATGCAGTGAATGTTGCAAAATCATCTTTGTGAAACAAGTTTCGAACTAAAAAAATTAAATGTCATTTTCATATGACTATTTTTATAAATTGTAAAAACAGATTAGTTAATGTCAGTTACCAATGGTAGGTCATACTGACAGCACAGTTTCTAATATCTGGCGAAAAGGAATGGCAGGTACTGCATCTATTTCGATTTGCAGATGCCAGCAGACTTTCAAGTGCATAATAATTTTAAAAATAGTTTTCAGAATGCATGACCATGACAGGCTACTATGCATGAAACCATTGCGGAAATCAACATAATTTACCTCTGATGAAAAATTACTTTACCTTCACAAATTCTTTAGTTAATCCAATATTAAAAACTTTTATGATATGAAAGATGATATCAGTTGAAAGTGTAATTGTAACATGTATATATAGAACTCTGCTAATTTCTTAGAAATTCCATTCCAATTGTATTAAACTAATAAATGGTAAGTTATGAAGATCACTGAGTTTACCATCATCGTTTGAATCGCTTGCATCGATGGGTGGATCAATTATTTGATAGCGTTCCCCTTCACTTTCTCCAGATGCTTCGGGTGAAGGAGATTCATTTTCCTCATCCCTAAATCGCATAAATTCCTCTACCTCGACAATGAACTGATCAGCATCAAGATCCGCCAGATGTTGCACATAGTATTCTTTTCCAACTGCAGCAGTGACACACTTAAGAGCAACCTTTCCATCATTTCCACAACTGTGTTCCACTGTGTCCCCATTCTCCCACAGAACCATGACGCTTCCACGGTTTGAATTCAACTGCCGTGGTGGTGGATCTTCAAGGACTGTTCCAGGCATTCCACCCATTCCACCTGCAAGAAATGACCAGACATAGAAAATATCAGAATAATGAAATCTCTGTTGTAAGTAATGGTGTTATTATTGTACAATCTTGAACCTGTCACCACAGAAACAATAAATAATCTCAACTAAACCTTTTATGTGTCCATTACAATCAAGCAAAACATGTCAATAATGTGGTAACTGCAAAGTGACCAGACAAACGATTCTTAATCTGACAAAAGACCAGAACCACAAATGCCTCCGAGAATTAGTCTTAAAAGAAGGAAAACAGTCTAACCACAAGAGGCAGCCATGAGTATAATTATTATTCATTATTATAATAATAAATAATGATGATAATAATAATAATAATAATAATAATAATAATAATAATAATAATAATAATAATAATAATAATAATAATAATAATAATAATAATAATAATAATAATAATAATAACAATAACAATAATAATAATAATAATAATAATAATAATAATAATAATAATAATAATAATAATAATAATAATAATAAGTCTCGGACTTTTTAGGCCACCTGAGGGATCCTTGATACCTCGGGTAAAAAAAATAAAAAATAATATATAATAGGCCTAATAATAATAATAATTAAAGAATCCATGACTTCATTTTCTTCACATGGGACATCATTCATTCAATTTTATTCATAGCATTTATTTAGAGCCTCTCCAGATATCTACCAAGAGATGCTCCAAGCCCAACCCCGTTGGACAAAATGGGAATGACTCAGCGTACTTTGAGCTTCCATGACTTCCTACTGAAATAATATTTTCACCTGCAAAACTGAGAATCGAACTGAGGAACCAATGGTAAGCCCAACATTGATTCAAAAGATGCCCCAATAATCTGAGTGTCACGCCCAAGAATCTTCAAGATTGCAGAAGAGCTTTTGGAAGATATGACTTTCCAAACATTTACAGCAGAAAGGAAGGTAAGCTAATCACTATTTTCTTATATCTTTACATCAACAACAATATCGAAAGTCGAGGTTTTGTCATATACTTCAGCTAAAACACAAAGAAGTTCACAATAATGCACCAGAACTTGAAAGCTGCAAAAGGTGAAAGTCAAACACAATAAAAATCCACCATGCAGCACATTTTCCTGTAGATGCTTTACCACCCACGGCACAATCTGAATAAAACAACTAGGCCTACATGTAAATTCCTTACTGTTGAACTCCTTATCATCAACTACATGTACAAGCAAGCAACTTTTAGGATACTTCTGTCAATACTACAAACATTTATGGTTACATTACATGACAATCCTAACACAAGGTATTACCAACCATCATTCTGCCCATGCAGCCAATCCTCCACTCGACGGACAACTGTTGCTCCAGGAAAGATGCCAAGGACCTCGCTTTTCTCAGAATTTGCTCGTGAAGGCATCTCAATTCTAAAAAAATATAAATGTTGATAAGTCATTTCTGTAGCTTGTTTACTGATAAAAATGCTAACATTTAAATCTATTCTTTAAACCACGAAAATGTCATATTTCCCTGTATCATTTGTGAACTTAGTGAAAATGTTGAGTCACTCAGAATATCAAACCCGAACAGAAAGCAAGGAAGTCATCATTCTTTTTCATCATTATGAAGCATAGAAGTATATTTTGAAACTGTGGCGATGCTACCATTCTGCATCAGTGATGGTGTGGCCTCTAAAAGCTTTACATCTGTTAGGCCTACAGATGACATCAGAAGCATGAAAAAAAGATAAGCAAAAAATGGAAAATAAATTATCTGATGGTGTTGCTCTTCTCCGATTAGAGAACGTGAAAGCAAAGATTTAGATTAACATATCAGAATATATATATATAGGTTTTATGAAAAATGCTCATAATAAATTATTGTTATGATTATTTTAATATTATTTTATTATTATTGTTGTTGCTGCTGCTGTTCTTGCTGCTGTTGTTGTTGTTGTTATAATTGTAATTATCATTGTTATTATGATTATCATTATTTTTCACCCAAGGAAGAAATGAATATTATTATAATTATTATAACTATTAAAAAAATAATTATAGTTATTATTATTACTATTAGTATCATAATCAATATCATTATTGGGGTGCTCGACGGTGTAGTGGTCAGTGTTCTGGACTGTCAGTCAAGAGGTCAGGGGTTCAAAACTTGGCTCGAGATTTCCGCTCTATCTGCACCCTAGCCAACTCAGCTATAATGAGTACACTAACCGTACATTGTCGGTGAGATGATGAGACGGCGAGAGAGGACTGGCCACCCACTCATATGCCAAGGCTAAAGAAAATGAAGTTGCCAACACTTCATACCCATGGCTGCCTCAGGGCTAGCTCAAAGGGACTGCACTTCTTCTTCTTCTTCTTCTTCAATTATTACCATTATTATTATTATTATAAAACAATATTTATTCTCTCCATCAACCAACATCAATAGCCTACTAAAAGCTACAATTGACAAGGATGCAGAAGTTGTTGTCTAAAATTTTATTATTGTTATTACTATTATTAATATTATTATTATTTATAATTATTAAAATTATTATACAAGCATACTAGTTTCATGTACCTTACAGCCTGGGCTGTAAAAACTTGCTCCGTGATGTGGATATTATCTAAGGAATGTCGTTGTTTTAAGTTCTATTCGAAATTGATCGCCTAACTGCTTGGTTGTCGCAAAAGGCCGTGCCAAACAGATAGTCCAGCAACAGCAAAACTTTTTTGAGCCATATCTTCTAGTTCATATTGCTGGAAGACTTACCCCTCGGTAGATACAGAATCAGAATCATATCGAATGAAATGATGCATCAAATCGTGCTTGTCGCCATGGTAACAATCATGGCAGAGATCATAGTCATCGCACACAGTGCATTTCCATCTGGTGCCGATGACACCTGTCTGGCTGCATTCATCACAGTTTACGCCAGAAAACCCGATACCTGGCAAGTAAGCAAACGAAAATAATATAAACTTATAAAGGATATATTTAACACAAAGATAAGTCAAATTATTTTTAAACAATTAAGGTCTTATAAATGAATGTAAACATTTAGTCGTCAATAACTGTTTGGTTAATTTCATAAATGACCTACCTGCAAGCAAATTGCCAAAATCCCATAACATACTGTGTAATAAGCCAACGACCTAGAAATGTTACAATTGTGATTTCTTACTGACAAGTATTTTAAGAAAAATAAGTGCATCAGTTTTCATGTTTACTGTGCTCTTTTTCATATGTTTTCCGTGCTTTAGTCTGGAGATTCCATCGTCCATTTTCAGACTGATTCAGTAATCTTTATCACTAATGACTTCTTTCGTGCAAGTGTCTAATGCACAAGGCATTATAAGTAAGAGGCAAATGTGACTTACCTGCAGGGCCACTGTCGAATATTCGCAGGTCATACTCTCCATCCTTTCCAACTCGGTAGTTTCCAATGAAACCATTATCCCACTGAACAAAAACCGTACCACTCTTTACGGCATTGACGGAAGACTCAAAAGGCTTGACAACTGTTCCCACAAAACCACCATCCTGGTCATCCCATTTCCAGCTCGGCCCTCGTATGACTCTCACGCCAACATCCATCTGCCTTGTACAGCTTCTGTGATAGACAGCTAAATTAAAAATTATACTGTTATAAAGTGCGCACGTGATCAGACTGTTTTATAGGGATTGGATTAGGCTATAGATATGTTTATGTGTGTGTTCATAGGTTGACCAGTTGGTGGGTTGATGGGGAGAATTACACAGCTAGATACATGTAGACTCACTAGACCGCCAACAAATTAATGAGAAAATCTAGGCAACAGTGGTTACGGTACGTTGTAATCATAGGGTCGCTTATGGAGTGGTCCTAGAGACCTAGACTATATCCATAAACCGCTTGCGTTATGGTTTGATAGCGAGTGTCGGAGACTTCGTCGTCGGACTGTGGAAGACGTTATCGTCGATCTCGTGACCCTGCTGATCGCTATGCATATGGGTGGATTTACTTCGATCGCTTCATCGCCTCTATCGTCAGGAAGATGTCGGCCACAGGGAAAGCTTTGTTACACAGCATAAGGACATGCTGGTAGGGGCAAAGGATATTTTTTATCTATGTAGTCATATATTATCTGTAGTCATATATTATCTGACTAAACCTGTTCTTCGACAGTTAGGCTATAGGCTACTACACGCTGTTTTCCTTACTTATCATACTGTAATATCTGCTGGGGCTTAAACTACTCCTCGAGATTAAAACGCCTTGAGACTCTCCATAAACGTGCCATACGTGTGACTTGCTTACTGGTTTGGTCTGATAGTACAAAATTAATATTTAAAGAGCACAATATTCTAAAATTGAATGATATTACAAAATATCAAATTGGACTATTCATGTACTGTTATCATTATGGGCTTCTTCCATCACTGTTTGATAACTTTGATAAATATTTCCTTAAGGGTGTAGCTATCCATGGACATGATACTAGAGCATCCTGTAAATATCGAACCCCAGGGGCACGAACCAGGACTAAGCAGTTCTCAATTAAATGCTCAGGTCCACCACTTTGGGATTCTCTTCCTCCAAATTTAATAAATATAATTTTATTACACATGGCTCAATTTAAAGCTCAACTGAAACATTATCTCTTGAACACATAAAAAGAATATGACTCGATAGATTGTACCTTAGTTAAGATTGTTTATAATGTACAACTGTGAACATTATAATCTGTTTTGTTTTGATTTTGTTTGTTTGTTTGTTTTAAATCTTGTACTGCAATATTTTATTATTTAGTTGTTTGGCTATGATTTAGCCCTAACATTGTTATTTAAGTTGAATTTTCTATAACTATATGATCATAAAAATCGTCTTGCCATCAGTAAAATGTAATATGGAAAAGGGGCAGCCCTGCAATAGCGGATTATTTGATCCTTTAGGGCTGTCCTGTTGACGGCATCAGCAGATCAACATTTTTTTTAAATGACTGATTATTAATTAATAATTTTGCTGTTGTTGATTCAATAAACGGCTGATTGATAAGCGTAGCCTACGTAGCATACATAACTTTTTCAAGGATCTTGAAGAAGTAGTTCAGGAGAGAGATGGGTCTATTAACCATGGGTCCATGGGCGTCCGCAGGAGTTTTTCTAGGGGGGCGCAAACTTTTAAATAGTTGTCACAGGGACTAAATATATAGGTGTCGAAAGCAACCGATCACTCCATCGTCGCGCTCGCTCCCTCGGCGCTGGCTACCTCTCAATCCTCTGGTGCGGATCCCAACATGCGAAAACGTTCATAGACATTCATTGTATAAAACTAGTATGATAATTAAATTTTATATGACTGAAATCTGACCTTATTCTTGAAATAACAATTGCAATCGTCTGGAGACGTTATATTTTTATGGAATTCAATTGAAACTTTTACTAAGTTCATGCCAATGCAGCCAATCGATCTATATTATTCTACATAATATAATATAATTTATCAGTACTGCATACTTTCTATAGACTATACTAACTGCAGGTTTACTTAACAGTGGGCAAGCACTGGGCAACGTATTTATTCGGTATGCACAGCCAACGCAAAAGAAAAAAAACGTTAGTTAATAATTAAATTATTATATTTAGCCTAATTAACACGAAACTGAATGTGGAAGTTAAACACAGGCACACTGTCAATTTTATTATATTAGGCCTACTCATTGAGCTTATTATTTAAAGAAGCTATTGTCATTATTTTATAAGATTAGGGCCTATAACAACCAGCTTCCAACTTGGAGTAGAGTTTGCGCAAATATTCTCTTACTCTATAGGCCTATTCCCTCCCTCAAAGTAGGCCTAATACAAGCAAACCTACCTTCCCAGTCGAAGGCGGATTTGCTCACTTTCAAGAGAACGTAGGCCTACACGTCAAACCACGAAACAAGTTTCTTCGACCCTCAACGGCGTCAACGCAGTCGATACTCTCAATCCTACGTACGAAATTGTCCTACTCAGAAGTGCTAGTCTTTTCCGTTTCTGTCATACTGCCCTACTGACTCACAAAGCGTAGTAGTAGAAGGTTCAGTTTAACGACCCGTGCGACAACAAAGATTAATAGATTCGCACTCAGTGGCGTAACAGCCATATAACGAGGGTGGACAAAGTTCAGGGGCCCCCGAGGTCCAAAGGGCCCCCAAGCTTTTAAAACTGAAAAATTTCATGCAATTTTTGTCCGTTTTCTGTGACAATAATTATTTAGGGAAAATGTCACATTATGCCAATAATGCTTTTCAGTTAGGCGTACATGATGTAAAAATCGACATCTAGCGAATTTCATAATTTAAATATTGACGACTTAACACATCAAGAGTTTTAAGTGTTTTAGAAGACGTTTAGTCTGTTTTAAAACCAATGAAATTTAACTTGGAACATACTTAATTTTCCAGTTTAGCCCAATTTTCCTAGCTTCCTTTAAAGTTAGGCCTACTGTAGCCTACAATCATCCAAACCATTCCACAAGTCTACAGCTCTTGACGAATTTCTGTTCTAATGCTCCGTTCAGCTTCTTAAATGCCGATAGACAGTTAGACACATTTGCGAACAGAAAGCTAGAATAGCCAAATTCGTGGGGAACTACAGACTATACAGTCTACATGTTCACTACATTACAGTAGCGTCACTACTCACTGGTGACTCTTTCAGCTTACTGTGCACTGTTTTGCTAACTGATGTAATATTATTCGTTCGTAATGACATTTAACATCAGAAAGCACATCAGGGCTGAGTCAGGGTTGTTAAAGGTTTTGTTTTTGGTCTTTGTTTTTTTTTTTTTTTTTTTAAAAACAAAAACAAAAACAAATTTTGGTTCTTTGGTTTTTAACAAATTTGAAACTAGAAATGAGAAACTTTAAAAAATTTTTAAAAAACTTTTCATTTTAGAAAAAACTTGGGTTTTTGCACCCCTACTCTGAGTGTATGTCTTGAAATGGCGCTATAATTATAAATGTTCAATTATTTACGTACATACATGTAGATACATAATGGGTAAGGGCCCCCAAGTTTAGAATGTCCAAGGGCCCCCGGCTAGGTTGTTACGCCACTGTTCGCACTCCTCCTTCATCCAGGATTGGGACTGGTTCCGAAGCGAGCGGGAAATGTTTAAAAAGTGCAGAACGTGCTGGCATCTAAGGGAAGAATCTGATTACTTAGAGACTGTCGCTCCAGCCAGTGCCGGATTAAGGCATAAGCCAGATAAGCCATGGCTTAGGGCCCCGCAAGGTCTTGGGGCCCTCAAATCCGGAGAAATTAAATCAAATTGTTGTAGCAAAGTTAAATTCCTAATTTTGTATAATTTCAAATAATTTAGCGGTAGGCCCTATTAAGTTTTAGTTACTACTTACTGAATACTGACCCTAGTTGCAGATTCACACTCTCAGTCTGTAGCCTACAGGGGCCCCTAGCGACCGATGGCAGACGTCAAAGGCTCAAAGCGAAAACTCTAATATTTCCCAATCTGTGTCGACCATATTGACACATTGTTGACACGGTGACCTGGCGCTAGCGGATTAAAATCTGAAATTACCTAAATTTAGTATAACGGAACATAATAATAAATAATAATAATATCTTTTCTTTAATAAGCGCCTGACAAACGCACTGCGCTGTACATTTACATGTTATGCAATTGAAATCTTAACTACTAACAGAACAGACAGCTTGCAATACAACGGCGCTAATAGCAGCCTACAAAGCATATCCGCCCAACGGGGGCTCGAACTCGGTACCTCTCGGTCTCTGTGCCAGATGTTATCCAATGCGCCCCCCCCCAATCATGGGCGTCCACAGGAATTTTTTAGAGGGAGGCAAAGAATTCTTTTTAGGGGGTCAAAGTTTTGAATTGTTGAGACTGCCATGGAACTAACGAGGGTCCCGAAAGCAACCTGTCACGTCACCATCAGTACTCGCGCAATTAGGTGTCTGGCGCGGATCCCAATAGCCGCCAATTATGCATTGAAAGCATTTGACATGATATGGAGCCACACTCTCAGCATTCTGTTAGCATTCTGGGCTCCGTTTTCAGCTATATCTGAACGTTTATTTCAAACGCAAAAACTGTTAAACGTTTCAATGTTTTTATCCATCTAGTGATTCTAGTTTAACTTACGGAAATCTTGAATGTAACTATGTAACTATGTTTGAGCCACAGGCTAAAAAGTCAAATCTTGCGACGACTCATTCGATCACTTACAATCATTCAATCGTCGTGAAACTTGGCAGATAGACTCGACCTCGCAGACATTTCATTCTATAAAAATTTCAGCTCCCCAAAAAAGGCTAGCTTATAGAATCGGGGACTCAACTTTTCGAATCGGGGAATCCCCTTTTCCGATACGCAGCGTTGTCATTGGCCAGCGTTGTGATTGGCCGCAACAAACGGGCGCGCTGCCTCATTAAACGCACGCTATGTCGTAAAATGAACGCGGACTATATATTTGTAGAGGTAACTGCTTCATAAGACGCATTATAGGATACTAGATGGATATACTAAAAACTTTGTTTTTACGGGCTGTATTTTATTATATATTTTAAATTTTTCAGGTTATCGACTACCTTGGATAAAAAATAAAGCTGTGGAAAAAATCAGCCATACATAGTCAAAAACCAAGACGAAAGTAATTTTTTAAATATTTTCAAAATCCGGAGGGTGGGCAAATGTTCCCTCCCTCCTCCTGTCGCCCATGTTTGGGGTAGGGCCCCCAGATGTCTTAATCCGGCTCTTGGCTTAGGGCCCCCGGAAGTCTTAATCCGGCTCTGGCTCCAGCCAGTTTCAATTAGACCTATAATTATATGTTTATGTATATACATGTACATTTGTGTGTATATATAGATATGTATATATATAAAGTTCTGACTACGCGGTTTACTGTTATCTCGCAAGCGATCGGCTAAAACAACAGAAAATAATACTATAGCAATTAGCCGATACGACTGAGAGCATTTCGCCGTCTCGGCCTCTCGGGTTGACAATGTGAATTTCCATATCAGGCCTACCAAGAGAGAACTGTATACGGTAAATTTTCAAAAATCCGCCGAAACAAAGATAATAGGTCCAACTTGTAGAACGTACCGCATTTTAACGGTCGGTAGGCTATACTATCTTACGCTTCCTGTGTAAATATTAAATAATTACCTAAAGAATTTAGTGTTTTTCCGATAATCACGTTTAAAATCGTGTTTAATAATCATAATAACCAAATAATAAAAAATTCTCTGCAAATATGCGCAAAATCCAGGGGGCGCACATGCGCCCCTTGCGCCCCTGCGGACGCCCATGTACCTCTATAGTTAGCAATGTTATCATTTGGGCCCTGTTTGTATATCGGGATATCGATATATAACCTTATCTGTTTTCAGAGCAGCAGGCACTATGCCAGTGTTTAGGGAGCAGTTAATTATTTCTGCTATCGGGCTAGCAATGCAGTCAACAATTATGCTTGGGTTAATTTCATCATGCCCCGAGCTGTGGGTTGTTTTTAAGGAGTGGGCAATTGTGAGTATTTCTTCAGGGGTAGTCGAGTAAAGAGCAAATGAATTAAGGCTAGAAGGTGCCATGTAAGTGGTAAAGGATTTTTGGGAGGAAGGAATTTTATCCACGTGCCAGTTCCTGTGCAATGCTTGTAAAATAATTAAAATAAAATAATACATACGTATACATAGGCCTACAGCCCTACATACATACATACATACATTCATACATACATACATACATACATACATACATTAGCATTGGTTAACATTTTAGATGATTTAGCTCCCTTCCTAGGCCTAGTTTATGTATTTAACAGGACGCTCCCTGAGGGTTATCATCCTGCCTCCCAAAAACGGCCATCGTTTCCCCTACCCTGAAAAATCAAAACTTAGACCAAAATGCCTGTCAAAATTATCAGCCTATTTCCCATCTTTCCTTCCTCTCAAACAGTATGGGAATTGTCAAAAAGTAACTGAGCGGTTAGACGTTGATTTATGTGCAGTTTGGGTGTGAAATGTAGACTTTACTATGTGATACTAAAAGGACTAGGGGTTGAACCGTTGAACCCCCCAAACCCTGGCAATTCTCACCCTGCTCTCTTATATTGAGAGACTGGTTTCAATCTAATTACTTTCCAACGTTGAGCAAGCTGGGCTTCTGCAGGGGACAGGCGGCCCAATCTGGTTTCAGAGGTCACCACTACACAGAAACGGCCCTCTTATCCCTTCTGTCGGATGGCTTACGTGGATCTCACAACATTGTGCACTCTTTGCCCATGCAGTCCGTGAGAAGACCCTATTAGCATATTGAGACTGCCGCGCTCGCGAGCAAATAGCATCAATGGGCTTTTCGAATGTGAACGAGCTCGAAATACGTGTAGTAGCCTATACCTCCCAATATTTTCATATCGTCTACTCGTATAAATATCGGGGTAAACGGGACAATGTGTTTGTGATAATTATCCACAATTGGACCGCATAATGATTATCTCTTGTGTTTTCCCTAAGTTTATTTTAAGGTTTGCCTCAGCAGCCTATGACAAGGTATGTGCAATATCCGACTCTATGAGGGAGGGGGGCACTTGAAGGGCTAAACTAATGATTGGTTTAACTAATCGCTCTCTTGCTCTTTAAAGACGTTTCTGTTTCCCCAGGGCATCGGTGCTGAGAGCGACTCTGAATAGTTATTCTGCGAGAGGCGCTTTATAAACTATTAGATACGATACGATAGGCCTATCCCTCGTAGAGACTTAGCCTACATTATAACTTCTAACATCGCAGTCTTATAGATACAAATTATAGTGAATTTAAATTAATAGCCTACATCTATTTTACGACCGATGATTTGTCAATAGACAGTGGTTCTTAGCGAATATAAAATTATAAAGTAAATAATAGTTACGTCGCCGCTAGGCCAACCGTCGGAAGCAGAGGAGGATGGTTTTGGTTCGTTTTGCTAATTTCCGTCAACGGAACGCAAAAGATCCACGGCAAAGCAGCAGCTTCTTTCGCCCACTGACATCACAACATTAATCGATCGTTATAAGTTGTGAAACTCTGTTTTCTACATCAAGCAAATAAAGTATAAAAATCTAAACAACACTAGGCTAATCAAAACACAAAGTGAAATGCGAAATGCTTTCACTTTCTCTTCAAAGGCCTCTAAACCAAGTTATATAGCGCTAGAACTCGCTCACAGTCTACAGCCGTTGTTGCACCGCAATCGAGGATTTAAGTATGCAAGCGAGAGAACCAAAGACCTTATATATATATAAATGGCATTTATATGTAAGGTCTTTGGAGAGAACCGAAAGAATGTGTTTTCTGCAAACTCACTTTATGAGGCAAAGTAAGGCGCCCACTTAATTAAGATAGCCGTAGGCTATTTATTTTTAGCATCTGACACCCTACCAGGAATTGGTAGGTGTCAGAGTAACCCACAGTATAAATAATTACACAGTACGTCGACTCCAGGCCTCTGTAGCAGTCAAAATGTGTGACTGATTTTAAAGTGGTTTAGCCCCGCCCACTGTCGTCCGCCATTTTCAGAGTGAGCTCCAGTTGCAGCTGCTTATACTGCCCGAGTGCTGCAGAGCATGCCTGCTATGCAATATTGCAATGCAAGCTTTCTTATGTCTATGTCAGTCTGTCTCTATGTATGTCTGTCTGTGTCACTGTCTGTCTGTCTTCCTGTCTGTCTGTCTATATCACTGTCTGTCTCTCTTCCTGCATGTCTGTCTTCCTGTCTGTTGCACTGTCTGTCTGTCTATATCACTTTCTGTCTGTCTTCCTGTCTATCTGTCTTCCTGTCAGTCTGTCTTTATGTCTGTCTGTCTTTCTGTCTGTCTGTCTGTCTGACTCACTGTTTGTCTGTCTTCTTGTCTGTCTCACTGTCTGTCTGTCTCACTGTCTGTCCTCCTGTCTGTGTCACTCGCTGTCTGTCTTCCTATATGTCTGTCTATATCACTCTCTGTCTGTCTTCCTGCATGAATACTTCTTCCTGTCTGTCTGTCATTCTTCCTGTCAGTCTATCTCTAATTCTCTATGTCTGTCTGTCTCCCTTTCTATCTGTCTTCCTGTCAGTCTGTCTTTATGTCTGTCTGTCTTTCTGTCTGCCTGACTCACTGTTTGTTTGTCTTCTTGTTTGTCTCTCTGTCTGTCTAACTGTCTGTCTGTCTTCTTGTCTGTCTGTCTTCCTGTCAGTCTGTCTATATGTCTGTCTGTCTCCATCTCTATTTGTCTTCTTGTTAGTCTGTCTTTATTTTTGTCTGTCTGTCAGTCTGGTACTCATTTATCGACCCACAAGGGATGAAAGGCTGAGTTGACCTGAACAATAATTATGAGTGAACCCCTTGCTCAAGGAGGTTACGTGATAATGAAGTTATACAACTGGGACTCAAACAGCTCAGTTTCAAAATAGCGTCACCAGAAAACCTAGTCAACATGCAGGCAGTGGCCGGAGTCGGCATACTGTGTAATTATTTATACTGTGGGTAACCATTAGGCCTAACGTAACCGATAAGCTTAGTTTTGACCAGGCTTGGGTTCTTTTTGTTTTTTGTTTTTTGTTTTAAAAAGGCAATTTTTGGTTTTTTGGTTTTTTACAAGTTTAGAAATTATAAATGCCAAAATGGCGTCTCTTCAACTCAAATGGCGTCTCGATCTTCAACTCTCTTGGCAATTGTTACATATGGTCTTTGTTAACTTCGTTTTATGACATTTTACGGTTCTACTGTTCTAGATAATTTCATTTATAGGGCCTTTGCGTCTGATTAATTACAACGGTATAATGCCATTTTTATGAGTTTTATGATCCGAAATAGACAATCTCAGAAACAAAAAGGAAAAAACCCAGAAAACAAAAAAAAACAATTTTGAAAAAGTTTGGTTTTTTGTACCCCTGGTTTTGACCCCCATATTCAGGGCCGGATTTAGGGTGGTGGGGCCCATGGGCGCCCAGTATGGTGGGGCCCTTGTCAGTTACCCACAGAGACAACCCCATACCAACAGTTATAACAGATAGCCTAGCCTACTAACTCATAGAGGCAAAGGTGCTAAAGGCAATGTTTAAATTGTTGACTTTTTGTTCACTGATGTTTTTTAAAATTCATGTAAACAAAAATAAATTGGGAAGATCATCTGATATAATAGTGTCTTCTATTATATTAATAGGGGAGGGGTTTATGGTAATGGTAACACCATGGGTAACACTCTGAGACGAAGAGGCAACGGACGCGGGATCGCTTCCCGATACCCTCCATAAATTCTACTCAGCCTTTTCATTTGCCAGATGGCGTTGAAAAAATTAGCAGTAAGACGTGATGGGCGCCTAGCATGGCTGCCAAAAAAATCGACTCATGTAATAACTTGTGATTATCCGTTCATACTGTGAATTGTAATCATACTGCCTACTTGTCAGTTTGAAAATATTAAACGAAGATTATTATTATCATTATTATTAGTAGTAGCCTAGTAGGCTATTATTAATAGGTATTAAATAATTTCTCAAATAGCCTACAAAAGAAAAGATAAGCTTTAAGCTACCTATGCAGTTTTTAATAGAAGTCACTGATACAGACAAACAAAGAAAGAAAGTAAAACAAATAGTGATAAATGGAAGCTCCAAACTAAAAACAGATAGCTTGAGTCAGTTAAATAGCTCAGTTAGGCCTACAGTTAGGCTAGGTCTGAATTTGAATAGGCCCAATAATAATATATTTTCGTTTATTCAACAATCCGATTGACAAACCGCAATCGGTTACAGTGTACAATTATGCAATTCACAAGACACAAATCTTAACTACTAACAGAACAGACAGCCTGCAAACACAAAGCATATCCGCCCAACGATAATATAGACTTTACGCACTTTTCTATTGGCAAAGTCACCAATAAACTGATTCCAATGGGCGTACCCGGCGTAGAATAGGCTATCACTCTCTATGCTCAACACTGCAAGGTGGCTAAGCACTGCAAGGTGGCTAAGTCTTCCGTGCGTCATGCTTGTAGCCTGTTCTTAATTATCTTCATATTAGAATGAGAGCGTTCAGCACTACGGTCTACAGTATGTGACCATGAGCACCAAGCACATTCTTAGCATAATATCCACATTTGGAAATGAAATTTCAACACCTTTTTCAAGTATTAACTGGTACATGAACTGCTCCTGACTTATGCCGAGGCCTGCGCTACCTGTCTCATCTTTAAACATTTGGACACATAAGAAAACTGCACAAGCTCATTGCCAAGGCTTTCATCGAGGTCATCGCCATAGATTGCTACAAAGATTTGTCGCCGAGTTGTGTAGGTCTATTTCTTCATCACTACATGATTCAAGGATTTCAAGCCTAGATAGAAAACCAAACCTTGAGCAGAGTTGTTCGTATGATGCTATAGCCTTTTTGACAACTCGGTTGTGAATTGATCGAATTGATCGAATTGATCGCTGACAGGTAGAAAATTGTCAATCCGAAATTTCTCTGAAGCAGAGAGCATGGCTTCAGACGCTCGACCATAATCCAATGGAAGGAGACGTAGGCCTACGTTTTGATGACGTGTTCTTGTTTGAACATATTCCGCCGTTCCGCAAATTTCTGCGCCATTGCTCTCAAACTCCGTGAAACGATCGCGCTTCTATTCAACAAATCTTTTCAATAACTTCATGAGATGTAGGCCTACATATAGCCTACTTATAGCTGTTGCTTGAAGGAAAGCAGTAATACGATGTGTCTTTGCAAGTACCTTCTCATTATGAGATGTTTTTCTTTACTTAACAGTCTTAACTTGCGTTTTTGAGAGCCACTAAGCCGATTAGTGCCCTTATGCCGATCTCCAATTCGGTTCATGTCTGTCGGTTGAATTACTTAGACTCTTCAAATTATATTAAGTAGGCCCTATACTGATTTGCAAACTCAAACTGTGTTGTATGGCCTGATACAATGCATAGCCTACATAAAGGTAGAATCTTATATATGCCTATAGGACGACACTGTTTGATATCCCGGGTGTACTGATTTGATCTTCATTGAGCCGGGTGCTAAGGTGAATGGAGCGTACTATCGCGATGTGTTGCTCACTCAGCATCTGCTTCCTGCCATCAAGCAATTAAGTGTCTAGCCGGGCTACTTCACATTCCAACAAGACAGTAAAAGTCATAAGCATCGAGCACGTGAGACTGCTCTGCGGTCCCGGGAGACACCCGACTTCATATCCCCGCAGCTGTGGCCGCCCAACAGTCCAGACCTCAATCCAGTTGACTATCAATAATAATAATAATAATATTTTCGTTTATTCAAACAATTCGGTTGACAAACCGCAACCGGTTACAGTGTACAATTATGCAATTGAAACAATTCACAAGAACACAAATGACAGAAGACATAGGCTAAATCTTAACTAGCCTACTAACAGAACAGACAGCAATACACGGCGCTAATAGCAGCCTACAAAGCATAATCCGCCCTACGGGGCTCGAACTCGGTACCTCTCGCTCTCTACGCCAGATGTTATCCAATGCGCTATCATTCAGGCAAATGCTAAAAGTTTTTACCGAGTTATGACACTTTTTCTTTGGGTCTACGTTTCATCGGGAAACAGTGTAGTACCAGTATGTGGCTTTAACAGGTCACATTTGAGTGCTAGAGGAGGTTAGAGTGCATTGGGTATTTTCAAACCTTAGACACTCGGACACTGCTGCTTTGATAATCGTTCATCAGTAAAGAACTAACATTGTTTCTTAAGTGTGTATAGTTACTATAGTAACACCTCAGCCTGGAAAAAGACAGATGAGCAGAGGTTAAAGGGCTAAAACATTCTAAAAAAATTAGGTAACCTTCTGTTGAAACATAGCCTTATTCACAGAAACCTGATGTTTATGATGGAGTTCCTGTAAATAAGTTGGTTCATAACTTAGCTATTTTTACTCTAGAAATGCAGAGTTTGCATATTGACACAATATGTGACACACTCTTTTGTTATTAGCGCTGATAAGGCTAGAACATAGTTAACATTCAAGGCCTAACAAACAAGAAGCCTTACAGGAATGCTTAAATCACAGAATCTCATTTCTTAGCAAGAAGCTTTTCTGAAATAACCGTCCTACATTTTGGGCATTTCTTCATGCGTAAGCTGCAAGATTGGCAAGCAATGGCGTGACCACATGGCCTGAAGATAGTTTCAACACGCGCTTCTAAGCACATAACACATTCAGCCCCATTAGCAACTGAAGCACCCCTACGAGCGCCCTCCTGTTGTGGGCCACAGCGTAGACTTCTAGATACCATTAATGGTATCTAGAAGTCTATGGCCACAGCCACTGTTAGCTGATGAGGGAAGAGATGATGATAATGAAGATGTTGGGTTGTTTGGTCGGACAGATGTTGGGTTTGGGCGTACAAGTGTTTGGTTGTTTGGGCGTACATTGCAAGTGTTTGGTTTTTGGGCGTACAGGTGCCTGGCTGTTTGGGGGAACTGAAGTTGATGGGTTGCTGAGAAGAAGAACTAATGGGTTGCCATGGGAAACAGATGAGGAAGGGTTGTTGCTACCAGAGTGGAAATAATGGTTTGATGTCATTCGGGGTAGACCGAGTTGAGTTGTCTTGGAATTACTGAATCCTTTAATTGAGGATTGACATGTCTCTGCGACCTAGAAATAAAACAGCAGATATACAATAGAAACAACATTCTTTGATCCAGTTGCTATTCCAAATAGGTCTCTTATATTTCCAATTCCACTGGATCTTTGATCATCCATTAATTGGCTTCCTATAGGCTTCCACATTATGTCTCTAATGATTTGCATGCTTCTGATTCACATTTCAGAATGTAAGGAGTGTATAAGAATTTCAGTGGTGAGTCTCGAATGGTTAAGAAGATTTCAATGCATCTCAGTTATTTTTAAAAGTCTGTTCTGTGATGAAAAAAATTCTCACAACTACAAGTACCTGTTAAAACCTTGTGCTACGTTCTCTAAGAAGCTACTACCAGTTAGTTTGTACCAAAAGCTAACTACTCTAACTCAATCCTGCAGGGCCTTAAACAATTTGTATCTATGGTCTCTATTTGTATCTATAATCATCTTGCTTGTGTCACTGATTCAAAAGTCTTCCCTATGGAACCACTTCTTTCCCCGTGAACACTTCATGAGCTTCAACCTTACTTTCTCTGCTCATCTTCCTATAACAGGTTTCAACTTTTCTTTATAGCTCACTTGCATACAATTTCTGCAGCTCTCCTCTGCACTTTCTCAATTTCAGTGTCTTTCTATTGATCTACAGATTCCATAATTAAATACAGTAAACAATTTGGGATGGTGAAAACAATGAGTGTGGAAGCAGAGGCATACGCAGTAGAAGCATGGAAGTGGTAATAATATAACAAAATAAGCAACAGTAGCAGTAATAAGTCTAGCACACTAGCACCTATAGTATATGCATTGTCAAGTGCTAACCTAATACTTTTGACTTCCTGTGCAGACTTGCACATTGGGCAATGCAGCATCCGAGTCTTTTAATCTCCAATTTTCTTGCAATGTTCCATGACATATGTGGACATCGTAATTGTAATTATAATCCACAAATTTCTAAAGCGCCACATAAAAGTTAAGCTCAGGGCTCCAGCTTATTCACGAATGCCGACATATCGGATAAGGTTTCACCACTTTTGGTCTTCCTCTCCTTCATTCATGAATCCAGTTCATCTATTGGGTAGTTCTTTTGTCTTTTTTCAAA
The DNA here is from genome assembly GCA_020284085.1 of Aporrectodea caliginosa. Lineage (NCBI taxonomy): Eukaryota > Metazoa > Annelida > Clitellata > Crassiclitellata > Lumbricidae > Aporrectodea > Aporrectodea caliginosa. Next base: position 495,747 of record JACEVL010000477.1, read on the forward strand.
CGAACCATTCATCCACTTTAATCTTCTTTTCCTCGTCACATTCTCTATTAATTCCTATCTTATAGTCTATTCCCATTATGGTATTATGTGAAATTTTATCATGGAGGAAATTCTTCTGAGCCACCTGCCTCGAGTCTTTTCCTGTTTCAAGGCTGTTTGCCATCTGTTTGGCCAAATTTAAGTATAATGCAGCAATGTGCTTAATCCTATGGCTTCCAAAAAGTCTAATGTTAATCTTCATGCACTATTTTCTTGGCCTTCCTCATCTTCTGAAGTCTTCAACATGTTGGCAGCATTAGCCTTTCTTATAAATATCTTTGCCTCTTTGTTACAACTAATCTTTGTATTAATTTCAGATGAAAACTAATTGTAATTGTAATCATAGTGCAAAACAATTAATATAAAAATTGATAGGACAAAATATCGCTTAGTGCAAAATAAAAACTTGGTTCCTTCTGATATCAATGCCTTTTAACTTTTAACTAAATATTGTCTTAAGACAAACCTGACCAGATCAACTAAGATGAAAATATTGGTCATTGCAAAAATGATTTTTGATATTGTACATATAATGCAATGCAAGTTTCTTCTCATTAGATGAAATATTGACTGATGCACAACAGTTGCAGATTGCAGAAATGTTTCGGCTTCACACTTTGTATACACATTGTATAGCCTGACATCGTTGGTCTTGAAAGTATGTCACTATTGAGTAATGAGATCGCAACATATTTGTAATTGTATAACTGATGATAAGACACTCTCACAACCATCACAATGCGATGGTGCATGAGAACGTAGATACGATTTTAGCAGAATGATGCTTATTAAATTATGAATAATAAGTAGACTTTTATAGCACATAACATTAGTTTCGTTGCAGTGATTTGATTATGCCGTTTCTGCGATGAATGGATGAGGCACGATTAATGATGGACAGATGGATGGCTAAACCACGATTTATCTGTTGGCCAATTCCTTGGTTGTATAATGTTAAATGTAATGGCTAAGTCATTGACAATGGTGCAATGCCAATACCAAATGCTACTGATGTTAAAGAGGTTATAATAACTGTTCAATGCTTTTTGAGGCTCAGTGAGACGTGGAGAAGATGTATAACTCCGTACATGAAATGGCACATTTTATCTAATTACCGGTAATGGAAATTTATTTGGGGACAGTGCAAAAGTCTAAAGGACTATGCACATTAGAATGCTACCAATTAGTTTTTAGCTGTACTGTGCAATACGTTATAAGATGCATGTAATTATAAATTTTCATTTCCAAATATGCACCAGTGGAGGCGCCAGAATTTCAGTTTTGGGGATGCTAAAGCTCCTAGCCCTTCCCTTTTGTCCCCTCCTCCCTGTGATTTGCAGTGATTTCCCACTTTTTGGGGGGCCGCGCCGCAGTTAAGGGGGCTAAGCCCCCCCTATCCCCCCTGGCGCCGCCACTGATATGCACTAAACAAATTAAGAACAGGAAAGTTGAGGCAAGTATGAGAATCATTACGCCAAATGGAAGATGTTATTAGGTTGTATACAGGCAAGATAAATAGAGATTTACCTCTGTTGGGCTACTAGTAGAATGTCAGAGACCTTCTGATCATGAAGGCATTGGATCGGACTGATACCAAAGCTGTTTTGCTGGTAGATGTCAGCACCATGTTGTACAAGAAACAATGCCATGCCAACCCAAGTTGGTTCTGTGATACCTGGAGGTAACTGGGTCACGATCTGGTTTTTTTTAAACAGAAATTATGCCCTTCTATACCAAAGAACAGAATCCAAAATTCTTTGATGGTAATAGTTGGTGATCTTAACACTTTAACGATGAACTGTATTGGTTTCTCAGTCACTTTTAGAACACTCTCATCGTTAAAGTGTTAACGAAGGTAAATTATATTACTATGTGCATAACAGTTAATTAAGTAATAGTAAATGTACCCTATAAAGATAAAAGAAAGTGTACAGAAATGCTCTTCAAGAGTCATTATGTATATTTAAGTTTAGGTGAAAGAATTAAACAAATAAGCAAATGGGGCATCAACAGTGTCCAACCTATTCAATCTTTTAAATAAGTGTTTCCATACATGACATTTCCAAGTGCATATGCACAAATTCTGTGGGTTGCCAAACCCCATGACCCTGCCCTAGCTGGTCAGCCTTCAACTACAAATCCACATATACTATTTCAGTAACACCTTATGTTGTATTGTATTGTATTGTCACCTATCAAATTTGTTATAGCGTCTCTCACAGTGTTCACCAATCAGAGATGCTCCCAGTGCGAGAGACCCAGAGAAAAGAAAGAGGTCTTGAGACAACAAAAAGAGGCACTTGGCCCACCAGTTAATAAACAGGAACGTGTCAAAGGAGGAAGCTGGTTCCATAGTGCAGGGCCAATGAAGGCAAAGGCTCCTGTTTTAGCCATAGCAGTTCTTGCTCGCAGGACAAAGAGGTCATGCTGGTTTAGTGAGCGTAACGGGCAAAGAGAAGTAGCCGAGGCCAGTAGACAGATAAGGTCACATAGATACTTGGGAGCTCGGCCAGCATACGACCGGTAGATTAATGTAAGAACCTTGAGTTGAATCCGAACAATAAGAGGAAGCTAATGAAGGTGGTCAAACATGAAAGCAGAGATGTGGGAAGAGCGAGGAAGTTAGGCTATTAGTCTGGCACTCTGGCAGCAGCATTTAGAACAGACTGAAGAGGACACAGACGAACTTTTGTGAGACCAATCAAGAGAGAATTACAGTAATCAATTCGAGAGTAGAAAAAGTCATGGACAAAAGAGGTAAAGACAGAGGAGGAGCCGAAGCGTCGGATTGCTCTAAGACGCCTCAGATGGATGTAAGAAGAACGTGCAAGATTGGCAATATGTTCAGAAAAGGTAATGGTGCTGTCCAGGGCAGTGGCGTAACGAGGGGCAGGGGGGGCGCAAAATTAACCTTTAGTGCTTAAGTACTATACAACAGAAATTGTATTATTAAATTCAATAATTCAATATATTAAATTTAAAATAAGCACAATTTCGTTTTCAGTTTAAAATGTGGCAAGAATATAGTCAGCGACGTAGCAAGCTATCGGCCTAATTGCGCTTTGTGCCAAACATAAAACTAGCGCCCCCACCCCACTCTTTCCCAAAGATCAACTTCACCAATAATGACATAAATAATGCAAATTATGAGAACATAGCCTAGATAAAATAAATGAAAATATATAGATATAGGCCTACGATACATTGTAATGTAATGTAACAGTTCTGAGCGGCTATTTACTAATATTTTCAAACAAGTCAACGACAATTTTAAATAGACCTGCATACCATGTGCATAGGTATCTATCTATTAATATTCATTCATTCATTCATTACGAAGTTTTATATAGCGCCCCTTCAAGGTTACTACTCAGTAGCGCTCCCGACCCCAGCACGGCTGAAAAGGACAGTTTTGAGGCAAGTATAGAAAGATTCAGAGTGGATTCTGGGATGCAAGCGCAGCATCAAAGGCTCGATTCTGCTTAGTAGCAGTACGGGCAAAAGGGACCATGAGCACGCCCCGCTCAGTAGAGCGGAGAGAGCGACGACCCAGAGCACCCAAGGTAGGGCAGCAGAGGTCGCGTAGATAGGCAGGGGCTAGGCCGAGCAAGGACCGCCAGACCAAAGCGATGATCCGATACGAGATCCGCTGCAGTAGGGGGAGCCAATGAAGCACATCCAGCATATAACCTGAGACGTGGCCAAATTTTTGGAATACGTCCGCAAAGGCGTGCGGCAGAGCGCAGGACCCGGTTCAGGCACCCCAACCGACAAGCTGGGAGACCAACATAGAGTGAACAACAGTAATCAAGTCGGACTGTGATAAAAAGAGTGGATGAGTGTAGCGGTGGAGTCTGAAGTAAGTGAGCGAGCAACAGTGCGGAACTGGCGTAACTTATAGTAAGAATCACGGCAGAGGCGGTTTATATGAGGGGCAAAGGTTAACTCTTGGTCCAGTGTAACTCCAAGGTCACGGACAACAGAGGAAAAGACAAATTGAGGGAAGTCTGCAGCAATGGAGGAAAGGTCTATTATCTATCTATCTATCTAGCTATGGAATTTATATAGCGCCCCTTCAAGATAACTACTCAGAGGCGCTCCCGACCCAGGCCCGGTCAAAGAGGAAGGTCTTAAGTAGTCTATAGAAAGAATCATATTATAATAATCATAATTATATATAACACACACACACACACCATTATTTGTTATTTCATTTGATTACATTTTTCATGTATAATTGCTATTTCAGATAATCATATTTCACGATAAAGTAACTAGTCTCAAAATTTGCGCCCCCCCTCTTGAATTGCGCCCTATTTCGTGACATCGCTGGAACACCCCTTGCTATGGTACTGAGAATAGTGAATACCAAGATTCCGCTGTATTGTCGTGTCGGTTCAGAAGAAAGAAATTTTTTGTACGTTTCATCAATAAATTACCCTAATTGTTTAATGGTGTTACTGGCGTATTGTCAAAACTTACTTCTGACGTATTCACGAAGTGATTGACCCAAAACCGATTGAGTAATTTGACGATTCTAAGCATTGAAAAAGACGTTTTATATCAACTCGATTTGACAAAGTAATAGATGCATTTGCATCTGCAAAAACCAGAAATATTAGCTCGTATCCAGTAGCTTTAAACCTTTGATGTTTCTTAGCCTTCTTAATCTTGGGCTCTTAAAAGACAATTATTATGACAATATGTTACTATTCGTGATACAATAGCAAAATTTTGAAACAAGTGAAAGCTCTGCTCACTGCTGACCGCTTGGTTTGTTAAATTTGTCTTTTCATATATAAAAATCCTTTGCAAATTATGTTTCATTACTTATTACAGAAAAAAACATTGAACAAAATCTGGAACCTATATTATAGTTGTAATTGTATTAAATTAGTACACACTGTTACCATGGAGTAGCTAGGCTTATTATACTAGACCTATGACATGAACGATTAACAGTCAACTAGGAAATTATGAAATTAGTCTTTAAACTTTGCCCCCGGCGCAGGAACCCCTAGTTACGCCACTGGTCCAGGGCTATGCCAAGGTCTCATATACTGGAGTGGAAAGTGAAGGACGGGAATCTGTCTGCAAGAAGAGGGAAATCTAGTGTGGCGAAATGCACGCCTGGACCTTGTGGCTTAATGTGTTAGTTGTTTTCTTTGTATGGGGGACCGTTTGGCCCCCGGGACCGTTTGGCCCCCCGGGACCGTTTGGCCCCCGGGACCGTTTGGCCCCCGGGGCCGTTTGTTAGCTATACGACTGCTTAAAGCGCTGCAGTTTTAGTTGTTAGGTTCAGACGTTCGTTGAGAATTAGTTCACAGTCAGAGTAGTTCAGTCAGTGAAGTTCAGATGTTCAGACAGTAGTTCAGTTCAGTTGATGTATTGCCGTTCAGTTCAGTCAGCCAGTCCGTTGTACATCAGTTACGTTTTGGGTTGTTGTTGATAATACAAGTGATTTAATCGACTTGACTCTTGTCGTCTTCTTCATCTAATCGACGTTCGGTGGTCGCTAACATCGATAAGACCTCTGCCTGACCGGAGAGGCCGATCCTGGCCGACATTGAAGACTGGGGGATTTCTGAAGCGCTATCCTGGTAAGAAGTGAGAGGAATCCGCCCGACGACAGACCAGAGTGAGGATTTTGAACAGTGCCCTCACGGTGGGGACGCAAAAGATAGCCAGAAGAAGAGGTTTTCTACAGTGGTACCCGCGAAGTGGGGTGTTAGACGATCGCAGAACGCTGACTACCGATGGGAGACGAGGAAGACACACGCATCTACTCGCTGGTCGACTTTGACGTCCTGCAGCCTGAAAGCTCCACGCCCGCCGCGAGAAGACGACCGATGGAGAGCAAGCCGGACCGGAACAGCCTGCCAGACGACTTTGGCTTCGAGGAGCGGAAGCCGAAGGAGCCGATCGACCGAAGGAGATCTACAGAACCTGTTAGCCGGGAAGTGAAGGACGAGTCAGGGATTCTTCCAGGGCTTCTCGAGGGCGTCGGCGGCCTGCTGAAAAACCGGCCGATGCAGATGAAACCCGGGCGTTTCGATGGGACAGGCTCGCTTGAATCATTCCTATCCCAGTTCGAGGTCTGTGCGAGGCACAACCGATGGACGGCCTCGGACAAGATCGACTTCCTCCGCTGCTCACTGGAGAAAGCCGCCACTCAGCTGCTTTGGGACTTCGGGGCCCAGCCGGAGGTGACTTATGAACAGTTGACAGAACGGCTGCGTCAACGTTATGGGACGGAAGGCCAAGCCGAGACCTTCCGGACGCAACTCTACTATCGCCGCCAGCGCGCCGGGGAAAGCCTATCCGACCTTCTCCATGAAATTCGCCGGTTGGTGGTGCTTGCCTATCCGGTCCCCGCCAACGAAACCACGGAGATCATCGCCAAGGACGCTTTCCTGGAGGCGATGAGGGATCGGGAGCTCTCGCTCAAAGTTCGTGAGCGGGAACCCAAGTCGCTTGATGAAGCCTACCGGGCGGCGCTGCGTCTGGAGGCCTACCGAAGCACGATGGACCTGGACGACCGGAGGAGACCGCTGGAGCCTGATGATCGAGACGACCGAAGACGACCGCCGAACCGGGTGCGAGGCACTCGGGAGACCGACGTCAGTGACCAGATTCAGGCGCAGTTGAACCAGTTCCTGATAACTCAGAGGGAAGAGCAACGCCGCTGGCAACGTGAATTCGAAGGGAAGTTCGACCGACAGTTCCGGGAGCTGCGAGGTCGTACGCCGACTGATGGAGATCCGGGCCGAGACGTTCGCCCCGGAGACCGCAACCGAGAGCCGGGCCGAGACAGTCGCCCCGGTGACGCCGACGCCAGAAACCAAGGGAGTTCCAGGCGGGAGCTGACCTGCTTCAACTGTGGCCAACCCGGCCACTACGCTCGCAACTGCCGCCAGTCGCGCCGGGCACGCAATCGCCCGAACGCGACCGAAACAGAAACTCAGAACTTCGACGCCAACGGAGCCGGTGGCTGCCAATCACACGACCCATCCAAGAGTGCCCAACCGCGCAACCTTCAATGCTGTCTACATACGTGGGACGATCAACGGACGCTCGCAGCTCTGCCTGGTTGACACGGGATCGGAGGTGAGCCTAATACCTGCCTCTACTGTCCTGGGGTTAGAGATCCGTCCCTGTGACCGATATTTGATGGCTGCTAATGGGTCCGATATACGGGTGCTGGGAGAGATAAGGGTCCCCATTAAGGTCCGCAGTGGGTTTGAAATTTCTAGTTCATTTCTGGTGTCCGACCAGATAGCCGACCCCATGCTGGGTATGGATTGGCTGAGGGAGCACCGCTGCCGCCTAGGTTTTGGGACTGGGGCTCTGTTTATTGGCCGTAAACGCATCTCTCTTGTAAGGGGTAATGGAGCTGGATGGTGCCGGAGGGTGATTGTCGCTGAAGATGTGGTGGTTTCGCCCAAGTGCCAGTTTGATGTTCCTGTAAAAACTTTGTTTGGGGATTTGTCGTCCGTAGCGCCGGCCTGGATGACGGATGCTAAGGAAATAAGTCCTGGAGTCCATCTCGCACGGGTTGTGGTAGGCGATGACGCCGGAATGACCCAGGTCCGGGTAGTTAATTTGACCGAGGATCCTGTTAGTTTAGTCAAGGACCAACTCCTGGGAGGGTTGCACCCTGTTGAGGTCGAGTGTCAGGAGACCCGGGATGAAGGTCAGGAGCCGGTTGGTGAGGCGGTTCCTTGCGAAATGTTATTAGCCGATCTCCCGGAGGAAGTAACGCCCGAGACCCGAGAACAATTGCGGGAACTTTTGACTGAATTTAGCGATGTTTTCTCGGTAAGGGAAGGTGATCTTGGCCGTACGAATGTGACCACTCATAGGATCGATACGGGAGATGCAGGTCCCGTAAGACAGCCTCTGCGGCGCCAACCACTTCCTCATAGGGCTGCCATCGATGAGCAGCTGGATAGCATGTTGGCTGCTGGTACGATTGAACCCGCCGTTAGCGAGTGGGCGGCTAACGTGGTTTTGGCCCGTAAAAAGGACGGGACCCTCCGCTTCTGTGTAGATTATCGGCAGTTAAATGAAAGAACTAGGAAGGACTCCTACCCGCTTCCCAGAATCGATGAATGTCTGGATGCCCTCTCCGGTGGAGGATGGTTCAGTACCTTAGATCTAAGGAGTGGTTACCACCAGGTGGCCATGGACTCTAGGGACGCTGACAAGACCGCGTTCGTCACGCGTCGAGGTATCTATCGATGGAAGGTGATGCCCTTCGGGCTCTGCAATGCGCCGGCAACCTTCCAACGGTTGATGGACATTGTCCTGTCCGGACTCAACTTCGATATTTGCCTGGTCTACCTCGATGATGTAATAATTTTCGGGAATACGCCCGAGCAACACTTGCAGAGGTTGGGTAAGGTGTTCGAGCGACTGCGAACGGCTAACTTAAAATTGAAGCCCAGTAAGTGCCGCTTGCTGCGCAGGGCTGTTTGCTTCCTTGGTCACATAGTGACTCAAGATGGAGTAGCCGTGGATCAGTCCAAGATCCGCGAGGTTGTGGAATGGCCGGTTCCGCAACGACTGAGGGATGTGCGCTCTTTTCTCGGGCTGTGCTCGTACTACCGGAGGTTTATTTGCAATTTTTCGGTATTGGCTGCTCCTCTGTTCGCACTGACGAAAAAGGGTAGAGCGTTTGCGTGGGATGACACCTGTCAGGAGGTGTTTGAACTTCTGAAGCGCGCTCTGACGACCACGCCTGTCTTAGCTTTACCTAAGGATGAGGGTACCTACGTCCTGGACTGTGATGCCTGTGACGTTGGCATAGGGGCTGTACTATCCCAGAGGATTGATGGTGAAGAGCGGGTAATCGCCTATGGGAGTCGCCTGCTATCAACGGCAGAGCGAAATTACTGCATTACCCGGAAGGAGCTGCTCGCCATAGTTCATTTCACGAAGCTGTACCGCCAGTACCTCTTGGGTCGCCCGTTCATATTGAGAACGGACCACGCCGCCTTACAGTGGCTTCAGCGAACTCCGGAGCCCATCGGCCAGCAAAGCCGCTGGTTGGAACGATTGGCAGAGTTCGAGTTCCAGGTGTTGCATCGGCCTGGTCAGAAACATGGTAATGCAGATGCTCTCTCCCGTAAGCCCTGTCGGCAATGCGGTGCCGACGATTTAAGTGCGGTCGCTGCAGTTACCGAGACGGTGGTAGAACAGCCAGGGGATATTGAACCCAATCCGCAGGAGGATTTGATAAGAGCCCAAAAGGAAGACCCCGATCTTCGGGTGGTACGTCCGTGGTTGGAGGAAGGCGCCCAGGCCCCGGACTTAGTGGATATTCTGCGGGAGAACGAAGCTGTGAAGGTGTACTGGCACCAAAAGGATCGATTGTATCTGTGTGAGGAGGTAATGTATCGAAAAACCCCGGATGGGATAGAACAGTTATTGGTACCCAAGGCTATGCGGGAGACCTACATGAGACTTGCTCATACGGGGATCACGGGAGGCCATCTGGGCGTCCGAAGAACTCGGGCGCAGGTAAGGCGTAGGGCCTATTGGGTCGGATGGTCCCGGGACGTGAGGCGCTTTTGCCAGTGCTGTCCCCAGTGCAATCAATATCATAGAGGATTACCTCCCCGTCAGGGACCTCTGCAGCCTTTACCATGCGGGGCACCCTGGGAACGTCTTAGCATAGACATTACCGGTCCCCACCCCCGTAGTCGCAGAGGGTACATCTACATCCTCACGGTTATGGACAACTTTACGAAGTTCGTCGAAGCAATTCCCATGGCCAACCAGGAAGCCACTTCGGTCGCTAGGGCCCTGGTAGAGAATGTGATCGTAAGGTATGGCGCACCATTGCAGATCCTTACAGATCAGGGGAGTAACTTCGAGGGGAATCTGTTCCGGGACCTCTGTAAGTTATTGGGAATAGATAAGGTCCGAACTTCCGCCTATCACCCGAGTGGGAATGGGCTCATAGAGCGATTTCACAGGACGCTTAATGCCATGCTTGGGAAGGTGGTAAGCAGCCATCAAAGGGATTGGGATGAACATTTGCCCCAAGTCCTCGCTGCCTATCGGGCGTCGCTACACGAAACGACCGGGTTCAGCCCGAACCTCTTGATGTTCGGTCGTGAGACGCGGGCCCCGCTGGATCTCGTCTATGGGAGGGCCCCGGATGCTGACTGGGGAGCGGGCACGTATGCCAGTTACGTGCAGGACCTTGCTGAACGGACGGAGGCTGCGTACCGTCTGGTGCGAGAACACTTGGGAGTGGCCGCGGAACGCCAGAAACGCGCCTACGATCTTCGCGTTCGCCCGGCTGAATTCACTTCCGGGGATAAAGTCTGGTACTATACCCCTCGTCGCTACCAAGGTCGCTCTCCGAAGTGGCAAAAGATGTACACCGGCCCTTTCACCGTGGAGGCTCGCTGCGGTCCCGTGAACTTACCGCATCCGCAAGTCAGCCCACTCTCGTCCATTCACGGTCCATGTGGACAAGCTGCGCCCCTGTCGCGGAATGGAGTCGACGGATGGACGCTGTCGACGCTCCGATGCCTCTCTCGGACGACGCTCCGATGACCTCCCGGCGGCCTCGAAGAGACGTACGTCGGCCGGCCCGCTTTCGATAGGGACCCGGCCCCCGGACCGTTTGGCCCCCGGGACCGTTTGGCCCCCGGGACCGTTTGGCCCCCGGGACCGTTTGGCCCCCGGGACCGTTTGCCCCCGGGACCGCCTGCTGATTGGCCTAGCTCAGATGACGTAAGCGTTGCTATGGCAACGGCAACAATGGAAATTCGGATCAACGTGAAAATTGTGCATTTGAACGTTAACTATGGACGAGACAAGGAACGAAAAACAATGTGCGTCGGTGTGAACACTGCTGGAAGCCGTTTCACGGGGCTGATGCCCGTCGCTCTATTCGACGCCACGTACGTAAGATGAGATGCCATGTCCGCCGTGTACAGGAGTTACTGCCGCCTGGGGAGATGGGAGAGGGCAGTGAACTACTGCGGGCCACGCTGACCCCCAGTACTGGAGGAAGCTATTCCCTCTACCTCCTTCCGCTCTACGACGCCGGAGCCTGCTCCGTCGGGAGGCGCGGCTTGGGGGCTTCCTCTCGAAAGTTTTCCGCCGCCGGACGTGGAGAGCAAAGTCACGGACTCCTGCCGTCGGCTTCGCCTTCTGAAGACACTGGCCTTCCCAATGACCTTGGTGAATTGGGTGATCGGAGAGGCGGGGAGCGACCCGTTCGATTGGGCCGTGCCTCTTCCGGTGCCGAGCGACTGGGACATTCAAGATGGGCCTCTTTCTCCGCCGCCGATGCCAAGGGAAGAATGACGAATCCATGCCGATCGAGATGCCTCCTTCGCCGGGGCCTTGGCGTCGCTGCGGCCGAAGAAGTCTCGGCTCCTGACCAGGGAGTGACGCTTACCAGAGAACTGATACGGTTCCTGAGTGCTGAAGTACGTCCTCCTACGATGGTAGACCGAGCCTGCTCCCCAATCATCCTCCCGGAGCCTGCGGCTGCTGGTGCCCCGCCTTCGCTCGGGCCGCGTCGTCCTCAAGCTCGGGTGCAGCCGCAGCCGCCGATCATACTCATCTCCTCTGAATCCGAGAGCGATGGTGATCCTTTGGAAGACTTGCCGGCCGCCTACGATGATGCTCGTTCCGAAGCTCCCGCCGAGACGAGCGCAGAGTCCTCGCCCCCAAGCGATGACGATGATGACGCCGACTATGAGCCTTCTGGGAGTTCTTCTTCCTCCTCCTCGGAGGAAATGGAGCTGGTCAGCTCTGATCTGGAGACGGACTGATGCAAACTGAACGTTCAGCTTCTCTGGGTGAGATGAATCAAGCAGTTTTAAGGGAAGACACCCCTTCTCCTATGTTAGCTGCCCGGGCAAGGAATGTTTCTTTTGTGAAATTTCTCACGTTCTTATGTTACTAGTCCGCCAGATCGCGGCGTTTGAATTTCTTATTGTGATTTCTCGTTGTGATATTGCATTAATTATGTTTAGATTAAGACCCTAAAATCATGCAAGAAGAAGGCCTTGCTATGTCTAATTTGGTCATAGCGTAATTTCTTTGGTTGTCTGACTTAGCTGTATTTTGTTGGGAGTTAGATGGTCCGTTTAAATTGCCCGTTGACATACCTGTTTTTATTGATCCTGTCTGAAGAATTAGGCACGAGCGTTGCCTCGCCTTGGTGCAAATAAACGGACGCTCAGTGTCATGTTAGATTTGACATTTGTTTGATTGTTTTAAGGCCTTTTTGAGTTGCGGAAACATTGCTGTAGATTAGTTGATGCTTGCCGGCTTCTGTAGTTGGTTCCCTTTGGGGATGGGGACATCCCCCTTCATTTGGTGGGAGGGAAGTTGTGGCGAAATGCACGCCTGGACCTTGTGGCTTAATGTGTTAGTTGTTTTCTTTGTATGGGGACCGTTTGGCCCCCGGGACCGTTTGGCCCCCGGGGACCGTTTGGCCCCGGGGCCGGCCTGTTAGCTATATAAAGCGCTGCAGTTTTAGTTCTGGGGTTCAGACGTTCGTTGAAATTAGACAGTTCAGTAGTTCAGTCGTGAAGTTGATGTCAGACAGCAGTTCAGTTCAGTCGCTATTGATTATTGTCAGCCAGCCGTTCTTGTCAGTTGCGTTCGAATTGTCGTTGATAATACAAGTGATTTAATCGCCTTGACTCTTGTCGTCTTCTTCATCTAATCGACGTTCGGTGGTCGCTAACATCGATAAGTCCTCTGCCTGACCGGAGAGGCCGAGCCTGGCCGAGCATTGAAGACTGGGGATTCTGAAGCGCTATCCTGGTAAGAAGTGAAAGGAATCCGCCCGACGACCGTGGGGTTGAACCTGCCCTCACGAGACGCAAAAGATAGCCAGAAAGAGGTTTTCTACACTAGCTATGTACATGTCATGTCATTGTCATGCACCAACATCACCATCACAATGGCTAACAAGACTAATAGAAACAGACTTAAGTAAAGGTCCTTCTTCTGTTCTTACCGAAGCTATTTCTGGTGTATCAAATAAATCGACCGTAGGTGATTCTTTAACCTCTCTTTTTCCCATCTGGAATGAAGTAATCAACTTCAGAATCCAGTGTAGGCACGTATCACCATCATCACCACATGTGTTTGGGTTCACTCCTACAAGAATTAATGTTAATCAACATGACCATTTAAAAACAACTATTCCAGCAACAAAACAAGAAATAAGGTAACAATTTCAATCAATCAAAAGAAACTTGATATAATGTCCCTTCAAGATATCTACTCAGAGGCGCTTCCGGCCCCACCACGGCTCAAAAGAGTAGCTTAACAATAACAGAACATTAGTCAGCTCCAAGAAGAACAAGACAATAAACTGCACCTGATACTGCCGTTCTTCCAAAGTTCAGAAGTGCACACAACCATACAAAAGAACATCAGTGGTGCTGAGCAATTGTGAGTTAAGGATTTGCTCAAGGTCACTATGCAGTGACCACATCAGGTGAGAATCATACTTGTACTCCTTGCATTACCTGCCAAACGCTCTAACGAATCATGTAATTATTTATAAATCTGAATGTAAAGTTTATCTAAAATTTCGCCAAATCGAACCATGTAAAGTACTGAAACCTTGCACGAATAGCATAAATTAAATGGTAATAATTCACACCTTTTAGAATTAACAATTCCATGGTTGAAACCTTGCAACGAGACAAGGCTATCATCAGAGGTGTGAACTGCTCTCTATATTTTAGGTCTGTGGATGCATTTCCCTAAAATGAAAAAAACTTGATTCTTAGAAAAATAATTTCTATCTTACCTCATTTGTTTTGGATAAAACAACAGTTTCTAGTAAGCTGTTATCTTCATGATACAAACAAATAATCAGTTCTGTAGATGAAGCAAATAAATTACCTTGGATATCAAGATGTCTGCTGTATCTTTGTGGCCATTGACGCATGCGATGTGAAGAGCCGTAAATCCATCAGCTTTTTGTTCGTTGACCAAATGCTGTGCTTGCTTCACAATCTGCTCAACAGCACTGTCATCAAACAGAACACACAGATGAAAATATTGGTAGCAGCAGAGTATTCAAAGTCTGCTCTGAGCATACTCCCGAGGGTCTTAAAATACATTCACTCTCTGTTACTGACGTTTTTTACAGTAACCCTATTTTTCAACATATCTACAGTAAGTCTTCTCTGTCTTCATCTGCTGAACATCAGGTAAACAGCATATAACAAAAGACACTGTATAAATATTTTGTATTTTTCTAGCTCTCTACAAACAAAAAGCACCCATACTTCCACACAAATGACTGAAATGAGAGTTAATAACTATAACTAATCTGTAACCAATTCCTTTACATCAACTGCAAAGAAGTTGATGTACAGAAGAATTGACATAAGAATTATTATAATCATAAATAAGCGAAATTTCTAAAGCGCTACCGAGAAGCTATTAAGCACAGAGAGAATAGCATGAGAATAACAATATCTGATTACCAGAAACTAGGACGACAAAACAGGAGCTATAAGTTTTATTCACTCTAATGCAGCAGTAAGTATGAATTCTCTAGAAAGAAACTAATAACGTGACGAGCACAGATGCAGTTATATCCGCGGGTATGGGTCAGGTCGGGTATGGGTAACCGTCTTGTTTTAAGTACAAGTCGGGTAGCAAAAGCGCTCCACAAGCAGACCTCTAGCACAAACAACTGTTGCCCTTTCTCAGTAGTGATATGACTCTATAACAGACTAATTTCATATGAAGCATCAAGAGTTCAACCAGAGTCATATAAGGCAGACGTTAAAGAGATTGAATTCTGGTGGTACCAACTTAAGTGGGCTTAAAACCCTTACTTCATGACTTAGGATGTCTTTTGTTGGACAATGCCACCACATTACGTTACTATTTATCATTTGCAATATAAAAAAGCATGAAAGATGTGCCCAATTAGCAGATGTTTAAAGAGTTTCAAATTCTGGTGATCGTAATATTGCATCTAATAACAAAAGTCTCACAAGCTATCTCCTATGAAGGCAGCCAACTGAAGAACATTAAATCCTCGGCCATTCATGAGCGAAAAGTCGAAGCATGGACAGTTTGCCAGAGCTTCGATCACATCTGTCTGTCCACTGTGTCCAGCCATAATGGCATCATGCAGAGGAGTATCTCCACACGGATCCTAGAACATGAAAATGATAACACAATCATGATAATGTCTAATGTAGATGAAGATCACAATTATTGATGCTGTTATCACCATCGTCTGTGAGGAAGACTGTCAGAAAGGTTCAGTACTAGAGGTAAACTGTCAATTATCTCAGATGACTGAATCTTATCAAACAGCCCTTCATCAACAAAGTACCGGCAGTGATCAAATAACTTGTAAGTGATAAATGATCTAAATTTGTTCTCCTCAGATAGGTATATGAACGTCGTGGGACTAATCAATTTGCAGTCACACAGCTTCAGCCTTGACGATATTATAATAAAGTCATTAAAAATTGCATGACATAACTCATTTACAAACTCTAGGTTGAAGTCAACTTCAAAAATGAAATAGGTAAGAACCGAATAAGGTTAGTAACCTTGACGTTGACATTGCAGCCGTGCCGAATAAGCACCTGGACACATTGTGGATGTTTTCTGTGAACTGCCAAGTGCAATACGCTGATTTGTTTCAAGTTTAAATGGTTACCACAAGTCGCATCTCTCTCCAGTATTACCTCCAACACTCGTGGATCATCCTTTCTATAACGAAAATATCAGGTTCAATTACCATTACATAAATACTAACCAGCCATGTTCTAAATTGTCTACTGCCTCCTATAAGAATGTTACCTACTCAGTGATGTGGTCTCGAGACCGCGGTCTTGGTCTTGAGACCGTCTCGAGACCGAAAAAATGCAGTCTTGGTCTTGGTCTCGAATGTGCCGGTCTTGGCTCGGTCTTGGTCTTTAAAGGTGCGGTCTTGGTCTTAAAGGTGTGGTCTTGGTCTTGGGCGTCTGGTCTCGGTCATTCGCCTTTGGTCTTGGCCTTGCGCCTTTGGTTTGGCCTTTGGTGGGAACTAGAGTCGATTATTTGTTAAATGTTGTCGATATTTTCGGTTATTCGTGGACTTCTGAGATAGCTTCGAATTCATGCGACGATCTACCGCGTTGTTGGCTTCTTATCAGAAGCGACAAGAAAACGTTGAGGCACAGTTAACCATGACCTCTGGGGCTTTAGTGACTAGTTAAGCTTACACTGATGCAGTTT
Organism: Aporrectodea caliginosa; assembly: GCA_020284085.1. Classification (NCBI taxonomy): domain Eukaryota; kingdom Metazoa; phylum Annelida; class Clitellata; order Crassiclitellata; family Lumbricidae; genus Aporrectodea; species Aporrectodea caliginosa. Next base: position 512,034 of record JACEVL010000477.1, read on the forward strand.
CTCGAGGCAAAATTAGAAGCCGGGTAAACGATGCAGATCAGGTATTTGGTGGGAAATTTTTCTCTACTGGCAAAGTTTTTGTATTCCGCAACACCTGCACCTACTGAGAGTGTCTTTAGCTATATATATAGTGTGCTCTTCATGAGACCTCGAAGACTTGGGGACAAAAACCATAACTATAAATATAATAAGCATCTGATCTGAATAATGGGAATATGTAACACTACACCTGAAAATTGCGTTTATGGTCTTGAGGCTTAGATCTTGGTCCTGGATGATGCGGTCTTGGTCTCGGTCTCGGTCTTGGACCACGCGGTCTTGGTCTCGGTCTTGGACCACGCGGTCTTGGTCTCGGTCTTGAACCACGCGGTCTTGATCTCGGTCTTGGTCTTGGAATTTTGGTCTCGTTCACAACACTGACCTACTCTCTCCGTCCTTGTTCACATAACCACAAGCTGATGCATTAACCCCATGTGGCTTTGTTACGCGTGTGTTATTCAATTTATTTTATTGCTGATCTTTCTTACTTTAATCTTACTCTCACAGATCCATAGATGTCTGTTTTATTGCATAATTATGATTTTTTTAATTTTTTTAATTTTGTGATTTCTGTGATTTTATACTCTTAGATTGTTTTTTATCCGATGTTCCCGCAGTGCGTTTGCAGGCGGTTCAATAAAGCACGTTCTTACTTACTTACTTAGATTTGAAGTAATAAAACACAGAATAGAATAACATTAGATAATGTAGCATAATATAATCATATAACTCAGCACAAAATTGTCAAAATATCATAAAAATGTATCAAAACATATAGCTGCCACACATTAATGCACAACAAACTAAACTAGTAACCATTTGCAACAGAAACGTTGGCAATTAGGCCTAAGAGAATTCTGTGACTTTGGTTCTCTTAATTGTTGCACATTCAATTTTGAAGTCATTCAATTTCTAATCAAAGACAATAAATTACCAGTCAGAGACAGTGGTTGTTCATCAAACACAATGGTTGTTCATCACTAGAGAGTAGAGAACCGATTGTGTTTTTTGAATTATATATCCAGCTACTATTGCTCCACTGGCTTCCAGTTGTGGAACAAATAGTATTCAAGATCATCCTGCTAGAACATGCCCCACTTGTCATCAGAGAGCTATGTGTTCCAGTCTTGAATCGGCTGAGTTGAAGATGATTGTGCACTTTAACAGGTCGATATATCTACAAGGTGCTAAGCTTCTACACTTCAACTTAAGCCCATCCTGTTTTCTCAAGTGTTGGACCTCTGCACTTCAACTCAAGCCCAGCTGTTTTCTCAAGTGTTGAACCTTCCACCTGGAACAGTGTCTCATTGTAATCACTTATTGTTGCAATCAAATAGTGCTGCAATCACATATTGTTGCAATCACATATTGTTCCATTTGACTGGGTGCAACATACATTTTCAAAATGCCATTAAAATACATTTGTTTAGATCAGTCAGATACGCATTTCTGCAAGACATATGAAATGTGCTACATCAAGTGTCTTGATATGTGCATGACACACATATACTCTCGTTTCCAAAACAATATCAGTAATGCAATAGCTGTAACACCACAACGCAACAGACCTGTAATAGACTGCCTAATGTACACAAGAGGTAATGCTACGTGGGTGTTCCATATTACGAAGCATTTGCTAATTAAGTAATTATGGCAACGTTACCTATGCACTGAATAATGAACAGGTGTATTGCCCTCGTTGTCTGTAGCTGTGATGTCTGCACCGGCGTCGAGTAGGATTCTAACAGTGGCCACATGTCCTTTGAGACAAGATACATGCAGCGCTGTCATGCCTTCTTTCTTGATGTTGATCTAGATGCATGAAAATCAGCAATTATACTGTATGACATTACTGCCAAACAGGCAGTCTGCTAATATCGTTAAGAAACATAAGGTACAATTTGTGCTCATCTGCTACACACCTCCAATAACAGTAGTCTTAAGAAATACACACCTATTTTGTATATTACCTTGGCTGCAAATATTGTAATAACATTTAGATCTAGCCGACATCATAATGCAATACAATGCTATGCTATAGAAATACTTATAACATCATCATCATCATCATCATCTGCCCATTGCAAGTCATGGACATTTATTTCGCATCGATTTTCTAAATCATTAATCCATTTTTCCAATTCTGGTAATTTTTAAACTGTAATTGTAATTTCAGATTTATATAGCACCTTTTCATGAAAGACTCCTCATAAGCACTCTTAATCCAATGATGGTAAACGGGTAAAATGGTTTTTAAACACTTATACAATAGAGGTATTGAAATACGAAGGAGCCAAGACATTTCTCTTACTCTACCTTAATAAAGCATAGTCGTCTTTGCATTTCCAATAGCTATGAATAAACTAAAAACAGTAACCAACCATGTGTGGGTATTTCTCTACAATGGCTTTCACCAATGGAACTTTGTTTGTTGCTGAAAATTCGGCAAGCCGTTCCGGCCTAATTAAGTCTGAACGCTGACTCAAGACAGCATTCATCAACTCAGATGACATTTCAGAATCACCGTCATTGTCACGCTCGATGCTGTCTGGTAAACCAGTTTCCGAGTTACACTCTACAGGTGTACAGCAATTGGCATTGAGGGTCCATCTGTATGGCCTGCTTCCCACCTTCACGAATACTCTTCCACCAGTAGCAGTGCCAACCACTTCTGCCTCTTTTCCAAGATCCTGCCACAAATACACACATCCAATTACGACACTTAGTAAGACACACAGTAGGCCTATGTTAGACACAGGGCCGGATTAAGACTTCCGGAGGCCCTAAGCAAAGAGACAGGTTAAGACATCCGGGGCCCTAACCCCAAAGCAAAGCTAATTACTAAAGTACGGGTAGCTGAAGTTCTGAACACAAAGTTCTAAACATACATGATAAGCTGTTTTTTCTAATGAAATAACAGGCCAAATAATAATACATGTAGGCCTATTGCACACGTACCGTTAACTAGCCTAATCATTTTACCGTTTTATAGGCTGTAGGCCTACTAAAATGTAATGTAACTGTATGTTACTAGTTATTACCAATACGGTAATACCAAATACAACTGCAAGCTGCACTAACAGATCATAAAGTCGAAATTTATAACTTGTTACTTAAATGGAACTGAATAGACTAATTTACAAGCTAATACAGTAATTAACCTACTTTTTGAATTGAGAACAATTAAGATGATCAAAATATTAAAAAAACTTCTTCTTTGATTTCTGCCTTGCAAATTCTTCAACAATATCACCAAACTGCAATTGCATGCTAGTTTCATTACTTTTGGAGCCCATATCATTATTATATTATAAAATTATTTACAGAATTTGCTTCAACTTCTTCATCTGTATTTGACTTCACCATTTCGTCCGACAAATCTAAGTCATCACTAGCAGCAGCAGTGGTCTTGGTTGCACTCGATGCACTTATTCCACTGGTTGGTGCTCGGCACGCAAAGGCAGCGCTTTAAAAACCATGTAGTTTATGGAGATATCTATCATGTCCCTTTTCTTTTAAAAGTTGTTTTTCTTTCTTTTTTCATACCCAGTTGGATATGACCGAGCTTCATTATAAATGTCACTGACGGTTCACTTTCAGAATGTAATATAATAATGCTAATGTTGTTATCTTCCATTATACTAAATAATAGGTCATTTCAGAATTTTCAGCCGATTGCGTCCGGTTACCGTGTGAACAATGTGTAAATAGGGTCGACACAGAGTGGAAAATAATATATTAATAGGAGTTTCGGCTTTGACCCTTTTATGTCTGCCGTCGGGACCTGTATGCAGAGGGGAACGGACATTGTCCCCCCTGGACATTGTCCCCGGACATTGTCCCCCGATTTTGCGTAGGACATTATCCCCCCGGACATTGTCCCCCCTCTGTGTAAATAGCCTATAGTCTGCATGTCATTGATAAACCTTAGTTGCCGTTTTTGTTGGCTATTTCATTCAGGTGTAAGCCTAAACTTAACCCTTAAACCGCCGCATACTATGTGGGGTTCATGCACCCCGGACGCCAAATACTTTTTTTTGCAATATACTTTGAAACGTCACAACTCACTGAGAAACCATATATATACATATTTACATATATATACAGATACATACATATATATATACATATATATATATGTATATATGCATATGCACACACATATATATATACATATATATACTTAGATCCAAATATGTATATATATATATATGTATATATAAATACATATATAAATATGTATATATATATATATGTATATATATAAATACATATATATACAAACATATTTACATATGCAAATATATATATATATATCCATATATATATATACATATGTAAATATGTATATATATATATGCAGGGGCGGCGCTGGCCGGGGGGGTCCTGGGGTCCGGACCCCCAGCTGTCGTTCAGACCATTTCTCCAATTCGTGTAAATCCGAATAGATTTTTTTTGGTGGGGGGGGGGGGGGTCTGGTTTCGCTGACAGCCTTGCAACTAATGTCATGACTTTGTAACTCTTTCCAATATATTAAATTAATATTATGATCATCACTATTTATTAGGTCTACTCAAATTCTTTAAATTATATTTAACTTACTTACTAAACCTCTCTGCACTGCGTGCTTATGATTGGTACGTCATTGGTCCGTGTGTACAGTGTTGACTCTTAGTGAAAATAATAACAATAATAATTTTTATGGCATCATTAAATAGAAATCCGCTTACTGAACTGGTTGAGGCTTGCCACTATAAGAGAGACAAAAACTTATAAGCAATAGTTAAATATCTTTTAAACTTGTCACGACACATATTGATGTTTGATGTTTTCTTCTGTTTCAATGTTTTAACTGGATGTTTACAAAATCAAATTAATTAAGATAAAATAGTAATTACATGTTTGCAAATTTTTGACCAAGTCAACGTAACAACTAACAAATCAAGTTCATTTTTAAGCTATAAATGTTTAGTTCAGAGTGGCTAAAATGAGCTCCATATGGCAACATTATACTCCAAAAAGCGCTTTGGGCCCCGCCCCAGACCCCGCTGGGGGAGCTTACGACGCTCCCCAGACCCCTAATCGTGGGCAGCTTCGCGCCTTCGGCGCTCGCAGTGCCTCGCACTCGGGCGCCTGCCACGCAGCTTGCAAGTTAATTTCATTTTCGTGGACCCCCCAGAACTAAAAACCCAGCGCCGCCCCTGTATATATGCATATAATTATATGTATACTTACACATACATATACAAAAATATATACACACTAGCATTTTTTACCCGGCTTTGCCCGGGGTTTCCCCATGCGTAATTTTATCTCTACCTTATATAGGCCTATTATTTGTTCCCGGGCTAAATAATATAATAGTAGACGAAGCTCGATCGTGTTCCATTACAGCGCTCGTAATTTGTCGGAACGGAGCCCGTGTTTTATTTTGATTAATCCTCGCGTGACGTAAGACAACATTTCTCTTACGTCACGCTGCTCAAGCGAGGTTAAAATATGCATATTAATGGACTCCGTTATTGGTATTAAGGTAGGCTCATAATTTTGAAGTTTAAAATGTCTATATGTCAGCGTTTAAATAAAATTGCGAGCTGAAAATAGTCGCGTTGAAATAGACATGGCGTAATAACGTTTCGTGCGATTTTTCAAGTCGCTAAAGCGTTCCGTTTCGGAGCCTTTAGACAACAGACAAACAAACATAAGGAAGGACAGCGTAAACAGACTGAGACTTATATTATAAGATATGCATATACATATATGTATATATACATATACATACACACATATATATACATAAGTACATATATATTTATATATACATATATGTACATATACCTGTACATATACACATTTATCTATATACATATACAGTATATACATACATATACATATAGATACATAGTATTACATACACGTATATACATATATATATATAAGTATATATGCAAGCAAATATATATATATATCCATATATATATATACATATGTAAATATGTATATACTTATATATATGCATATTTATGTATACTTACACATACACATACATATACAAAAATATATACACATATACATATACATATTTCCGCAAGAATATTATACGATTATATCTTAGACTGGGGGGGATAATGTCCTACCCTGGGGGGGACAATGTCCAGGGGGGACAATGTCCGGGGGGACAATGTCCGGGGGACAATGTCCAGGGGGGACAATGTCCTACACTCGTATGCAGACTGTGAACGTGAGTCTGCGATTATGGTCAGTATTCAGTAAGTAGTAACTAAAACTTACAAGTGCTGAAAAACGTTTCAGGGTAGAGCGCTAAATTATTTAAAATTATACAATATACGTCGATGGGCTAGACCATAATGTAAGAGATAGACTTACAGTATAGGTTAGACATACAACAAGACCAATAACACACAGGACCGGAAACTCTTCATTTCACATCAAGTGACTAGGAAAATATCACGTCTTATTTATTTAACAACTACATTAAGTTAATATTATTTTTATGAAGGAAAATTTACAAATAATTACATTTCCAAGGTAAATGTTGCAAGTCAAACATCACAATTATTGAAGATCAGGTTTAAAAGTTAAAGCAGACAATATCTGTTGGTAAGGATGGAGCGAGATCTAACTTTTTTGTAATGAGTCACCATTCTTCTATGTACAGATTCCTTAGATATACAATAATGACGAGTGTAGAGCTACTGAAAGACACAAGAGCTGTAGCCTCCATCACTAGTTTCATGTAATGGCTTACCTACTTCTCTTGTTTCTTATCTTCCGCTGAGTGCACATGACTTGAATTCTTTCACAGAATTTAGCCTACACTGGAAAATATTTAAATAATGTAACTTCTAGACAGCATCTGTAAAGGTCTACAATTCAACACCTCTTTCAAGGGCTCTTTGGTAAATAAAATAGTGCAAAATCTCGCAATCTCTCAATATTTCTAATCTCTGTAAAGTTTATTCATATCATAAAGCTCATCTGGCCATTAATATGATGCTGGGGTGGTCCCAGCGCATTTTCGCCGATCCAAGGTGAGTACAGCAAAAACTATGGGACTAATCAGGGTAATTTATCGTTTTTGCGCTCTAAATTATTTTATATAGGATAATTTTAAATAGAAGTTGGATTGATGACAATGACTCTTGCTTCAGTAGAAGTTGGATTGATGAAAATAATTCTTGCTTAAGTAGAAGATAGATTGAAGAAATGATTCTTGATTAAATAGAAGCTGGATTGAGGAAAAATATTTCTTCCGTAAGCATAGGATGGATTAATGACAGTTATCCTGGACATTGATATTGAAATGCCATGTATATAAAATTAGTTAGACAGCAAAAACGATAAATTACTCTGATTAGTCCGATAATCTTTGCTGTACTCACCTTGGATCGGCGAAAATGCGCTGGGGTGAAAGCATTTTATTTCAAGGCTTACAAGAATCTGTGTGAAAAGCAAACATTTTATCTGTTTGTCACAACATGAAATCAGTTTTAAATGAAACCAACTTGCCTGCTTCATTTTCTGGACCCAACCTCCATGACCTCTTTGCAAACTTTTAACCCTCTTTTCATCAGGTAAAATTTGTAGTCGATCACCAACATCAAACAACTGCAATTAACAATAATTATTCTTAATTTAATAGCTAACCACTAACCATCCATTATAATTGTTTACAACATATAATCAATCAAATCATTAACCAAATGAGTTACTTAATTTAATTAATTGAATCAAAGTCAAACAGTAATTATATTAAATAAAACGTCAAGTCATGTATACACAAAGAAGAAAGATTATAAATTAATTCGGCACTTCCTCTGAAACTCCATTCACAGTTATTAAAACAGTCATTATTAACACAAATTGTTCTTGATAAATCATTAAGAGTACTGTGTTTTGCGGTGGAGCCACCAGAAACGTGGCCTTCAATAATTTAACATGTCGAGCACATATTCCAACAGAATGAAATAAAACCATCTGGACTCAGCAGAGCAGAATGGAAAAGGCCTGAAGGTCTAACCCTCATTCCATGGCAACATGCCTGAGATATTACGACGGCTAGAACGTGTCAAGGTCCACTGGTGTAGAAGTTCCATAGCAGGTAATAGTGTCAAAGCGTTGAATTGTAATGGCAATGCACTGGAAAAAGCAACTGGTTTCTCTAATGTCAACAGGCGATAATTATGATCTAGACAAGTTCTAGCTGTTCCAATATTTTCATTCTCAGAGGGAATTGTTTAACTTCTTAACTTCTGAGGGATCGTATATATGCTGGTTGTATTTAAAAATAGTTTTACTGTAACATTACGTTAAAACTGATTTTATTTGTTACGATTAGAGAAAAGGAACAGATTGTAACACAGTAAATAAAAATTAAGAACATTAAAGACATCACTAATTTAGTAATTTGTAGGTATCCCTGTCAGTCTTCAGAGGTAGCTTTCTGAGTTACTTGGAGTTCAGTCAGTTTTGCAAAACCTATAGACATGAACCAATTTCGTAGATCTAAATTAGTGAAGCACCTTTTTAGTCAGAGCATCTTGATTGATGGGCCAATTCTTCCTCAAACCATAGTATTGAACCACTACCACCCTTGAGCAAACTGCCAAAACAACTCCTGTAGCCCCGATGCACTGAAAAACAAGCATGCCTTTATGCACGGGTAAACACAGTATCATTTCAAAGGCAAGTCGTCCTGCAAAGACCTCAATAATGAAAGTTCAGACACTAAGACATGACAATAAACAAAAACCTAGCAAAGCAATCTATACTAATGCAAATGTAAGAGATTAAAATAGCTTAAAAACAATTCACGATTTGTGAATTTTAATACAAAGTTAAAAGCATGCTGCCAAGCACTGTTTCTCTTTCTATTTGAAATAATCCTCCATTAAGAATAGTTCTTCCTGGCAGTAATCAAATGCACTGAAACTAACCTCTCATGCATTTCAAATCGAAATTGTAGATGAAAAGCTGTGAAAATAACCACTTAAACTGTACAGTAAAGTCTTCAGTCAGTTTTTCTGTAATTTTCAAAAACGGATAATTATTAAGGATTCTGACTATTGTTTGGCGATTGTCTGTCATTGTTTGGTCAGTCAGTCAATCAGGTAATTACAGGAGAAGGTGAGGTGTTACGCACCTGTTCCATTTCCGGATTCCATCCTCCGTGCTGATTGTCCTGAAGTGCTCGGAAGGCGCTCACATTCATATTTACCTGGACCCGATCGCCCGGCCAAAACGGTGGCAGAATGTAACGTCCAATGCCTTGATTAGAAAAAGTAGTCACTAGCAGTTTAATTTAGCACAACATTCACATACACATAATTATATACATCTGAATTCATATTAGGCATCTTTGTGAGGTTCTTCAAAGGTCGAACATAAATGCAAAATAAATGTATAGGCCTAACATACATACATACAGGTATAGCCTATTTGTGTACTCACAAGCATGCATACATTCGGACAAAATAGACTAACAAAATCATAATAGTAAACTCCAATTTCTAAAGTGAAACTCGAAAGCTAAGTGTAGGGCAACAGCTTATTCACGAGCTCTGCATCAAGTCAGAGGAGTGTCCAAGGGTTAGTCAAAAGGAGATACAAGTTCGACTGCCAGGGGGTCCAGGTCAAGATTTAGGCCAAGAAGAATTGAAAGGCGGAGGATCAGATGAGTCGGGGTATGTGTTCTTGAACAGGTGGAACATCAGTTTTTAGTGAAAAGACCAAGGGTTGATCGATAAAGAAGCCTGAGACAGGTGAAGGTGGGTAAGTGGCTATGATGATGGAGAAACCGAAAATCTGCAGAATTCGAGAGGGAGATCGTTCCAGAGTTGTGGTGCCGGGTGGGATACATTCATCTATATCATTCAAATATTTGGCTTACAAATTTCAGTCACAAAGAAAACAACCTGGCATTGTTGTACACATACTGGGTCCAAAACATTAATTTTATTAGAGTTAAAGGTTTAAATATAAACCAAACGATAAAATCACAACATGCAGTGAATGTTGCAAAAATCTTCTTTGTGAAATAAGTTACGAACTATAAAAAAATGTAAATCATAATGTCATATTCATGTAGCTATCTTTATAAATTGTAAATGGGATTTAGTTAATGTCAGTCTCCAATGGTAAGCCGGTCATGATGACAGCACAGTTTCTAATATCTGGCGAAAAATGATTTTATAACTTTGCTGGAATTGTTGGCACTGCATTAGATCTCCATATTTTGATTCGCAGAGGCCAGCAAACTTCAAGTGCTTAGTAATTTTGCAAAATAGTTTAATATCACTTTTATATAACGTATCAGAATGCATGACCAGGACAGGCTACAGCAGTTGTGCTTAAAACCATTGTGCAATTGAACATAATGTACCACTAATGAAAAATTACTTTACATTCACAAATTCCTTGGTTAATGCCATTATTAAAAACTTTTATGATATGAAAGATGACATCAGTTGATATCATCTTTCATTTGAAAGTGTAATTGTAACATGTCTAAACTCCACTAAATTCTTAGAAATTCCATTCCAATTGTATTAAACTAATAAATAGTAAGTTGTGAAGATCACTGTGAGTTTACCCTCACCAATGCTTTCGCTTGAATTGATTGGACCGATTATCGGATAGTGCTGCTCTTCACTTTCTCCAGATGCTTCCGGTGGAGGAGATTCATTTTCCTCATCCCTAAATCGCATAAATTCCTCTACCTCGACAATGAACTGATCAGCATCAAGATCCGCCAGATGTTGCACATAGTATTCTTTTCCAACTGCAGCGGTGACACACTTAAGAGCAACCCTTCCATCATTTCCACAACTGTGTTCCACTCTGTCCCCGTTCTCCCATAAAACTATGACGCTTCCACGGTTGGAGTTCAACTGCCATGGTGGTGGATCTTCAAGGACTGTTCCCAGCATTCCACCCATTCCACCTGCAAGAAATGACCAGACAATGGCAGACATAGAAAGCAGAATAATGAGATCTGTGTCGTTACTAATTGTGTTATTATTGTACAACAACAGTCACTGAATAATTTCAACTAAACCTTTATTATGGGTCCATTACAATCATAGCAAAACATGACAATTGATTTGATCACCAGAAAGTCAACAGCCAAATCGTTTTAATCTGACAAAAGCCCAAAACCACAGATGCCTCTGAGATTATTCTTTAAAGGAAGAAAACATTCTAATTACAAGAGGAAGACATGAGTATTATTATTATTATTATTATATTTATTATTATATTATTATTTATTATTATTATGACTACTGCTGCTGCTAATTAAAACATCCATGACTTCAATTTCTTCACCATGGGACGTCATTCACTCATTTATTCATAGCATTTATGTACTGCCTCTCCAGACAACTACCTAGGCTAGAGGTGCCCCAAGTCCAATCCCGTTGGACAGAGAGGCGGGGCGGAGAGGAACACAAAGGCAGGTGACCAGTCCTCTATCTTGCGGCTGACCGTTTTCACTGAACATGAATGCTCAATGCACTCATTTTATAGCTCAGTTTGCAAATGCAAAATAAAATGGGAACGATTCCGTGTGCTTTGAGGTTCCACGACTTCCGACTGAGGAAGCAATGGTAAGCCCAACATTGATTCAAACGATGCCACAATATCCTGAGTAGGCCTACCTTGCCCAAGAAGGTACAGGAGTGAAGAAGCGCTGTCACTTTGGAAGACATAACTTTCCAAACATTTACTGCAGAGTGTATTGGTTAGCTGATCGCTATTTTATTATATCCTTACATCAACAATTGTTCCCAAAGTCTAGGTTTCTCATATATTTTTAGCTAAAGCACAAACAACAAGTTCACAGTCGTGCACTAGAATTTGAATGCTGCACAATCAGGTGAGAGTCAAACACAATAAAAATCCACCCCTCGTAGGGCTGCCAACTTTTGATTTGGCCATTCCGGGACGCCGCATTCGGTCGATATGCCGTATCAAGTTCACCCTGTCCACACCACTCTTTGTAATGTAACGAACGTTGCGTCGGGCTAATGCCGGATCTACAGTCTGCTTAAAATAGTGGTTAATAATTGCAGTCAAATCATCAAAAGGCAAATGGCCTAGTGGCGTAACGATTAGAATAGGCGGCCGCCCCCGGGCGCAGGACGGGAGGGGCGCAAAACTAGGTCTGAAAATGTGTTTTTTTGTTAAAGAAATCAGGTAAAAAATAGGAAAATAGTAGAAAAAAGAACTTTTTGTACGTGAGTCTGGTGGCGCGCGGGCAAGGGGGGGCCAAATGAGAAACAGAGGGAAAAGCAAAAAAAAAAAAAAAAAAAAAGTCATCAGAAATTTTGGCGGAACTGAGAAAAAAATTTCAGGAAATTCTTGCCCCCGGGCGCACGAACCCCTAGTTACGCCACTGCAAATGGCCTATATTAAAAATTAGAATTAAAAAATATTCAAGAAGAAAACGTTTATTAAATTCCAATAACCTGCCAGAGTAACTAGGCTGATGAACCCAGCACGAGCGAAGTTCGTATAATTATTATTATAGGCCTACATGCATGAAGATTGCAGATATGTCATTTATTGGGTCTGCGACGAGACAGCAGAACTTCGCTTAAACTTGACCTTCTGCGTAGGCCTAGTCGATGCCGTTTTAAGCAGTTCGGTTCCAGATCATTGCGTACAAAGTAGTAGAACTCGGCACAAGTCATATCAAAGTTATTTTTTGTCAACAGTCCCGCTTTATTATTATTATTATTATTATTATTAAATAAATTTGTAACGCGCGCAAGGTCACACCGAGATGTGAATCTGAGGCGCGGATAGGCCCTAGTCAGCCGCCAGGTGAAGATGCACTTAGATTTCTAAATTCTTAAAAGCCAAGGAGAAATAGTGAGTTTAACAAGGTTGGTGCTCAGGCAACTGCGATTGTCAGACTATAATATTATGCTAAACACTGTCCCGCAAAATGCGCTTGAAACGCGAACTGACAGTCTGCAGGATTTGCAACTAAACGATAAAAACGTCTAGAATGTCAGTGTTTTGTAAATTTTTTAAGACTTCAACGCAGCGTGTCGATTCGATGTTGACCCAACAACGTCAGGTCTGGTAGAGCTTAGAGCGCACAACTTCTCGAGTTTAGTGTGCGAAAACAAGAACAGCATTAATTGTGGTGAATTGGATGTCTACACCAAATTCCGGGACAATTGGGGATCAATCCGGAACACGGGACGCACAAGGCAGTGTTTAATCTACTCCCCTTGCTATGGGGGGAATCGAGGGTTCTCAGGGGGGGACTCAACATATTTGAAAAGTTCAAAAGTAACGAGTGATTTCCAAGAATTTTCTCGAGGGGGTAGTAATAAGATTTCCACCAAAAAACTTTCGAGGGGGGTAGTAACAACAGTTTTTCAACAAAAGTTTTCTCCTCACCACAGGAAAGCCACGATAAATCCTGCAAGATAAATCCTGCAATTATCCATAAATTTCACACTTTCTATAGGCCTACAGAATTTCATCTCTTTAATTTTTAGCTAAAGCACAAACAACAAGTTCACAGTCAGAGACGTCTAGATTAAACACTGCTGCACAATCAGATTGAGACTGTCAAACACGAATCCGGGACGGTTGGCAGCCCGGTCCACTCGGCACATTTTCCTGTAGCTGCTCTTCCACGCACAGCACAGTCTGTATGAAACAACTATATGAAGCTTCATATTATAATTATTGTTTAACTCCTTTATATCATCAGGCACCAGCACATGAAACTTTTACGAAACTCCTGTCAATACTACAAACATTTGTGGTTGCATTACATGATAATCCTAAACACAAGGTATTACCAACCATCATTTTGCCCATGCAACCAATCCTCCACTCGACGGACAACTGTTGCTCCAGGAAAGATGCCAAGGACCTCACTTTTCTCAGAATTTGCTCGTGAAGGCACCTTAATTCTGCAACAGATGTAAATATCATCTTGTAGGTTACTTGTTCATGGTAATGCAAACATTTAAATCTACTCTTTAAGCTCATACTGCCATATTTCCTTGTATCATCTGTCAGTGAAAAATGTTGAGTCACTTAGAATATCAAATCCGAACAGGAAGCAAGTAAATTCACTGTTCTTTTTCATCATAATGAAACATAAAAGCATATTTTGAAACTTTGGTTATGCTACCATTCTGTATCAGTGATGGTGTGGCCTTTAAAAGCTTTACATTCGTTACAGATGGTATCAGAAGCATGAAAAAGAAAAGAAGATTAGTAAAAATTAGGGCTGCGGATTTTAACAATTAATTAATCGATTAATCGTTAACAATTTTAATCGATTAATTTCGGGTTGTTCGATTAATTTTCGATTATCTTTTTTACCTATTTTATGACGTCAGCCGACCTATGTCCGGAATAAACAATATGGCGAACAGTAATAATGAAATACAGTTGAGTGGACAATTAAGCGATCATTGTGCAGTTAAGGTATGCTGATGGAAAAGTCGAAGATGGAGAAATTATTGAAGATTTTTTGTAGATAAAAGCTATAGTTACTATTCACTACATTTCTCAATTTGAAAATTTGAATTTTATCATGTCGAATGATTGATGGATTTTGCAGTGTATACAGTCTAAACAGTTTTTCACGCGTTATGTAACATGGACCAAATTAATCGAATTTAATCGATTAATCTCGATTAAATTTTGAAGATTAATCGATTAAAATTATTTTAATCAGTACCAGCCTAGTAAAAATGGAAAATAAATTATCTGATGGTGTTCTTCTTCAGCAATTAGAGAATGTGAAACCAAATATTTAGATTCACAGACATTTAGCATAGGCTTTATCAAAAATGCTCATTATAAGTTATTGTTATGACTATTTTATATAATTTTGTTATTATTGTTTTAATGTTGCTTATTATTATTATAATTATTTTTTTTTGCCCCGAGGTATACAGGATACCTCAGGGACTTAGATATTACTATAGGTGTTGTAATTTGTCTGGATTATTATTATTATTATTATTTTTGAACTGAGGTAGAACTGAATATTGTATTGTATTGTATTGTATTGTATTTGAACACTTGTTATAGCGCCCCTACCAGATTTCCCATTCAGAGGCGCTAATATTATCATATTATCATTATTATAATTATTATAACAATAGTAATAATAATTAATATCACTATTATTATCAATGTCATTATTAATATTATTACAGTACTCAATGGTTTAGTGCTTAGCATGCTCGACTGTCAGTCGAGAGGTCTGGGGTTCAAAATTTGGCTAAAGATTTCTGTTGTATCTCCAACCCCTAGCCAACTCGGCTATAATGAGTACACTGACCGTAGACTGTCCGTGGGAAGATAATAAACTGAGGGAGAGGACTGGCCACCCACCCTCATATGCCAAGGCTAAAGAAAATGAAGATTCTAGCAATTCATACCCATGGCTCCCTCATGGCTAGCTGAAGGAACTGCTCAGTTTCTTGTTCTTCAATTATTATTATTATTATTATTATTTTTTTGGCCCCGAGGTAAACATGATCCCTCAAGGACTTCAAGATTAATTAAATTGTTATTACTGTAATTATTATTATTATTATTATTATTATTATTATTATTATTATTATTTTTTTTTTTATGCCCCGAGGTATACATGATCCCTCAGGGACATAGACTTATTATTATTATTATTATTATTATAATAAGCCTATGCTGTAAAGACTTGCTCAGTTATGTGAATATGATCTAAGGAACATTGTTACTTTAAGTTTTATTCCAAACTGAGTGACTAACTGCTTGGCTGTTGAGCAAGGCCGTGCCAAACAGATGGTCCAACAAGAGGAAAACTTTTTGAGCCATATCTTCTGGTTCATGATGTTGGAATTTGGAGGTCGATGTAAGTTGCTCAAAACAAATTAAGCCGGTTGTGCAATGAAGAAATCGGAGTGTATAATCTGCTGAGACAGTCTGGGACCAAATGTTGAAGGCAGCTGTAGATGAGTACTATACTTAATATTTATTTGGTAGCTGAAACGGAAGCCAAAGGCGTTCATCACACACATAGTGACACTGATGTTGTCACACTTCTGCTTGTGGAGGATAAGGCATGCAGCAGCATTCAGAATGGACTGAAAGTATTTCAGGTGTGATGCGGTGATGCCAGACACAACATTCAGATAAGGTCAAGGTGACTTTTGCGATGAAGGTACGGTTTAGAACTCTAGATGATGAAAGTTCTGGCAGCATTTAATGTTTACATCGAACGGTATGTAACTGACATACCAGATGGTAGAAGCAACAAGCGGACAGTTCACTGATGTACAAATGTTAGTTCACAATGAAGTAGAACTCTCAGACAAGTAGTTACATCTGATAAATTTATGGACGAACCATAGAGTTCGTTCTCACTAAGAGTCTAAGATGAAGTTTGCAAAGTATACGTTACTAATTATTCTTCATCTCATTGAATATTATTGTCTAACAAATAACGGGATCACTAGAGAAACTGTGTCAGCCTTTTCTTCTCCTCGTGAATCGTCTGCTGCATCAGTATCAAGTTTGTAAGTTCGTGTACACTTCCTCTAAGTAAGTTGCTTGCTATTTTCCTTGTCACTGTTTGCATACTACTAGTATGTTGTGTAGACGTAAATTTGGAAGTACCGGAGCGCTCCAGCCATTTGAAAGTTGATGACCGGGGGGTAGTAACGAGTATTTTCCCAAGAAATTTTCTAACAGGACTGAATTTTCGAGGGGGGTAGTAAGAACACTTTTCAAGGGCCAGTAGTAACCAAAGTTTCAAAAATTTTCGAGGGGGGGTGGTAACGACAGTTTTCCAACAAAATTTTCCCTACATTTCAGACGTTCTGTACAAAATTATATGTCTTGCGTGGGAAAACTCGATCCTAGGGACGTCTAGATTAAACACTGGCTCCGGCAAATAATAAGTACCGGAACGCCGCTCCAACTTTCCCACCCAAGACACGGTCTAAATTAAAAACTGGCTCCGGCTAAATAATAAGTACCGGAACGCCGGACCGCTCCGGCTCGTCTACACCCCTGCATACTAGTCAGTGTAATTGTTATGTAGACCAATAATTGGTCATGTATTCGATTCAAACTCAACAACTAAACTAAACGCAGAGAACACAATAAACTGGATCTTGTCCATGATCAGCTTCAGCAGACGATTTGACGTCATCCAGCTACCTAAGTCTGTGATGCATTTTAAGAGGCAGGTGGACTGTAAATGGCAGGAGACTAACCAAATAATTTTAACCTAACAAATAATTTTAAAGAAGTCATTTGTGATTTCAAATCAATAAAAGTGCAAAAATTGTTGTATAAAATTTTATCTGAATGACACAATGTCACACAACAATTATATATATATATATATATATATATATATATATAATTAATATACATATATATTATATATATACAAATACATATATTGGATGAAAACAAAAATATTAAAGTTATATATATAAATATATATAATATATATATATATATATATATAAGAAATTAAGAACAAGATTTACCCCTTGGCAGAGGGAAAATCATATCGAATGAAAAGATGCAACAAAATGTGCTTGTTGCTATGGTAACAAGCATGGCAGAGATCATAGTTATAGCAAACAGCACATTTCCATCTGGTGCCAATTAAAAGCTTATCCTGCTGGCCGCATCCATCACAGTAGATGTTAGGAAACCTGATACCTGGCAAGTAAGCAAACAAAAACAATATAAAGGAACTTTAAGAAGCATATAGGGCTATAGGCCTATTTAACACAAATGTAAATCAAATTATTTATAAACAATTAAGATCTTGTAACTGAATGTACAAATTTAGTCTTCAATAACTGCTGATTATTCCATAAATGACCTGCAAGCAAATTGGCGAAATGCAATCACTTACTGTTTTCTAAGCCAACGCCGTACAAATTTTACTACTGAGATTGCTGACTGACAAGTATTTTAAGAGAAATAGGCTCAGTGCAAGTCTAGAGATTCCATCGTCCATTTTCAGACTGATTCACCAATTCTTATAGCTAATGAGTTCTATTGTACCAGTGTCTAGTGCACAAAGCAGTCCAATTCTTATAGCTAATGAGTTCTATTGTACCAGTGTCTAGTGCGCAAAGCATTATAAGTGAGAGATATGTGATTTACCTGCAGGACCACTGTCGAATATTCGCAGGTCATGCTCTCCATCCTTCCCAACTCGGTAGTTTCCAATGAAACCATTATCCCACTGAACAAAAACTGTACCACTCTTTACGGCATTGACAGAAGACTCAAAAGGCTTGACAACTGTTCCCACAAAACCACCATCCTGGTCATCCCATTTCCAGCTCGGTCCTCGTATGACTCTCACGCCAACATCCATCTGTCCCGAACAGCTTCTGTGATAGAAAGCTAAATTAAAATTATACTGTTATAATACGTGCAAGTAATCAGATATTTTTATGTGGATTGGATTAGGCTGTGTGTATGCTTATGTATGCTGAGTGCCAGTGATTGGTTAGTGAGTTGGTGGAGAGAATTACTTTAATAGCTATATAGACTACTGTATTGTATTGCAGGCTGTCTGTTCTGTTCTATAATTGCAATCCTTTAATATACGACATCTTAAGATTTAAATTGCATAACATGTAAATGTACAGCGCAGTGCGTTTGTCAGGCGCTTATTAAAGAAAAGATTATTATTATTATTATTATTATTATTATTATTATTATTATTATTATTATTATTATTATTATTAGACTGTCAATAGATTAATGAGGAAACTTAGAGGCATTCCTGGTTAGTTTGTAACCATAGGGTCGCTTATGGAGTGGTCCTAGACTATATCCATAGAAAGCTTGCGTTTGATAGCGAGTGTCGCAGACTGTCGTCGGACTGTGAAAGACACTATCGTCGATCTCGTGACCCTGCCGATCGCTGTGGCTCAACTTCGATTGCTTCATCGCCTCTATGTATCGACAGAAAGAAGCAGACCATGGTAGTGGGGCGGCCTGGTGCAAAATATGGAGGAATTGCTCACTTAATGAAAGAAGCATGAAATTTGGTACATGGTAGCAACATACCATGAGGAACAATTTTAGCTATAGGGCCATCTTAGATTTGCACTCTGGCCTCAATGGCAGCCATTTTTCAAAATGGCCGACCAAAGTTGAGATTTTCCAATATCTCAGCTTCTAGTTCACTTGGAATTGTAATCTTGGTGTCTAAACATACATGTTTAGGGGCAAGGATTCCAAAAGAACTAAATGCAAACACTTTTCTGTATGAATGGCAGCCATTTTTCAAAATGGCCGACCAAAGCTGAGATTTTCCAATATCTCAGCTTCTAGTTCACTTGGAATTGTAATCTTGGTGTCTAAACATACATAGTTAGGGGCAAGGATTCCAATAGATAATTGCAAACACTGTTCTGTATGAAGTTGGCAGCCATTTTCCAAAATGGCCGACCAAAGTTGAGATTTTCCAATATCTCAGCTTCTAGTTCACTTGGAATTGTAATCTTGGTGTCTAAACATGCATATTTAGGGGCAAGGATTCCAATAGAACTAAATGCAAACACTTTTCTGTATGAATGGCAGCCATTTTTCAAAATG
Source organism: Aporrectodea caliginosa (assembly GCA_020284085.1). Taxonomy (NCBI): domain Eukaryota; kingdom Metazoa; phylum Annelida; class Clitellata; order Crassiclitellata; family Lumbricidae; genus Aporrectodea; species Aporrectodea caliginosa. The sequence goes on from JACEVL010000477.1 coordinate 531,702, forward strand.
GCCGACCAAAGTTGAGATTTTCCAATATCTCAGCTTCTAGTTCACTTGGAATTGTAATCTTGGTGTCTAAACATGCATATTTAGGGCCAAGGATTCCGATAGAACTAAATGCAAACACTTTTCTGTATGAATGGCAGCCATTTTCCAAAATGGCCGACCAAATGAAATTTTTTCAATATCTCAGCTTCTAGTTCACTTGGAATTTTAATCTTAGTGTCTAAACATACATATTTAGGGGCAAGGATTCCAATAGAACTAATTGCAAACACTTTTCTGTATGAAATTGGCAGCCATTTTCCAAAATGGCTGACCAAAGGAGATTTATTCAATATCTTAGCTTCTAGTTAACCTGGAATCTTGATCTTAGTGTCTAAACATACATTTTTAGAAGCAAGAATTCCAATAGAACTATTTGCAAACACTTATCTACACGAGAATTTGCAGCCAGTGACTTCATTAGGGGGGAGGCCGGGTCCCCTAGTTTCCAAAGTCAACTGTGATAGGCTCACGATGCGTCAACTATAAGTGCTGGTAGTGGTTGTAAAGATGTTGTAGAGTTGAGTATTTCTCAGTGGCATTAGGCTAAGTAGAAGTCTTCAGGTGTAGATTTTTGTGTGATCACTGAGCGAGGGTGATTTCGAGCTGCACATTGATTCGTTGTCACAGCTCGTCCCCTGGTTCATATCATGCACTTGACCACACACATTACGGTAGATGGATACCAATCCACCTCCGTGACATGATCATTCTAGCAGAGATGCATCCTGCTGCGTGCCAGGAATTTCTGCGTTGCAACTTCACCGTAAAGAAGACGGGGTGTGCATTCTCCAATATTGCCATAGACCAAGACCATGAGCACAACAACGCCTGTATGAAAGATGACGGAGGTGCTGTAGGCCTCACACAGAACCCAGAGTTTCAGGTATCGATACAGAAACCAGAAACAAAATCTGATCTTCGACATCATTAGCAGACAAATACATGCAGATGCCTTTTTTAAACCAGGTTAGGGCTCTCAGCCATGTGATCGAGGAGATGGGGATCCAGGACAAGTAGGTCATTGCTGTCGTCAATGACGACAGCAACATGACCTACTTATCCTGAATACCAGAGATCTGGCTGATATAGCAGTGATCAACACAATGCTCTAGCTCGAGAAAACTGAGCTAGAGCAGTATGAAACATTTGTCAACGAACGTCTTGTTACCCAATCACGGCCTGTCAATGGCCCAATCAAACAAAACAACTTTCCTCTCTTCGGTCGTACACCTGTACGGGATAAGTCACTAGCAAAGCAACAGTTGTCATGTGTGAACAGTGAATGTTCACTTTTCTCCAGATTGTACACCTCCTGTCAGACGCATAAAGGAGACCTTGACGAATTCTTTGCACACGATGAACGACGAAAATAAGTCACAGTTGTCTCTTTAGACTGCAAATGGCGAAACTTGAAATAGAAACAGAAAGACATGTCATCGTCACACACCACAGGGATGTGCTTTGTACTCAGCCAAGGGACACAACTGGACTTGCTCCTTGTACTCAGGAGGAAGCTGATACAAGGATTTTCCTGCATGTATCAGATGCTGCTGAACATGGCTATTCGTAAGTAATGATCCACACTGTTGACTCTGACGTGTTGGTGTTAGCCATAGCAGCAATTCAGCAGCTCAGCATTGACGAACTGTGGGTTGGTTTTGCCTCCGGCAATTTCAACTTTAGATACTTCCCAATCCATGAGATGGCACGTGCTCTCGGCCCAGAGAAGTGCGTGGCCTTGTCCGTCCTAAACACATTTAGCTGGTATGACACAGTATCATCCTTTGCTGGCGGCTGAAAAAGGACGGTGTTTGACATTTGGAAGATATTCAACGACGTTACCCCAGCATTTGCACATTAGCATCAATTCCCAGCTCTGTTGATGATCAGCTCGATGTACTGTAGCGCTTTGTAGTTCTTCTGTACGACCGTGCAAGCAGTGAGGATAAGGTGAATGAGGCACGGAATCAGCTGTTCTCACAGAAAGGCGACCATCAGATGGCCTTCCATCAACTCAAGCTGCTCTTGTGGAACACACAGCTATTGTCGCGTATGTGACTGTGAATGCCGTGGATGATGTTGTGGGCAGTACTTTGTCTGAACACTGGTCCCGAAATGTGGACTAGCTGTAAAATTGTTCAATATACATTTACGAGAACATTAATAACATCCGAAATTGCTGATATACCAGAACTTGCTTTATTTCCACATGAACATAAAGAAAACACGAAATTTCATAAATAGTATGATGAAATAAATTAGAGTAGCTTGGAATAAACTATACTTATAGTTCACACGTTGTGAGCCTATCACGGTTGATTGTTCAAACTGGGAAATAAGTGTTTGCAATTAGTTCCATTGAAATCTTTGCCCCTAAATATGTATGTTTAGACACCAAGATCACGATTCTAAGTGAATTAGAAGCTGAGATATTGAAAAATCTCTTTTTCAGTCGGCCATTTTGAAAATGGCTGCCATTGAGGCCAGGGGTAAAACTGCGATGGCCTTTGCGATGGCCTTATGGCTAAACTTCTCCCTTAGGACATGTTCTTACTATTTACGAATGTCATGCTTCTATCAGTTAATGAGCAATTGTTTCATATATTGCACAGGAACTGCCCCACTGAAACACCCCCTCTCCCCCCAAATGACATCCCTGGCTGCAAATCTCGTGTAGAAAAGTGTTTGCAATTAGTTCTATTGGAATCCTTGCCCCTAAATATGTATGTTTAGACACCAAGATTAAAATTCCAAGTGAACTAGAAGCCGAGATATTGAAAAAAAATCATTTGGTCGGCCATTTTGGAAAATGGCTGCCAACTTCATACAGAACAGTGTTTGCAATTATCTATTGGAATCCTTGCCCCTAACTATGTATGTTTAGACACCAAGATTACAATTCCAAGTGAACTAGAAGCTGAGATATTGGAAAATCTCAACTTTGGTCGGCCATTTTGAAAAATGGCTGCCATTGAGGCCAGAGTGCAAATCTAAGATGGCCCTATAGCTAAAATTGTTCCTCATGGTATGTTGCTACCATGTACCAAATTTCATGCTTCTTTCATTAAGTGAGCAATTTTTTCACCAACCCGCTCTACTATTGGGAAAGCCTTGTTGCACAGCATATAGGTCAACTCAAAGCGTCCCTGGTTCTCAATCTCTGGCCTACTGAGTCAGGGCACGCGCTCGACGGGTCCTTCTGCTTTCTCTGCTGAGGATTTCCTCGAGATCCAGATGATGACACAGAAGATTGATAACCTTCGGGCGAAGACAGCCGACACCCTCCTCCGCAGTATTTCCACACGGAGCACACCTTTGAAGGTTTCCGTCTGGAGAGTGACACGGTAATGGGGAAAGCGGTAATACCGCGGTTACATCCGCGGTAATGGTGTCAGAAGAGGCGGCAATACACTGGGGATGGTACCAAAGCCCGCGGTATTACCGTGGGGGTGGAAATACAAGTGCGGTATTTACCGCGGAAACGGTTATAACTGTCCTCTGTAGTAATGTCCTGTGTGTGTGTGTGTGTGTGTGTGTGTGTGTGTGTGTGTGTGTGTGTGTGTGTGTGTGTGTGTGTGTGTGTGTGTGTGTGTGTGTGTGTGTGTGTGGGTGTGTGTGTGTGTGTGTGTGTGTGTGGGTGTGTATGAGCACTTGTTATAGCGCCCCTTAAAGATTTCTACTCAGAGGCGCTCCCAACTACAGCACGGACACTGAATCGGAGTTTCACGCCGAAGCGCATGAGCAACTGTGAGTTAAGGACTTGCCCAAGGTCCCTACGCGGCGGCTTGAGGTGGATTTGAACCCGCAACCCTCCGGCTGCAAGGCACCGAACATACCCCTACACCACCGCGCCCCACTAAGCTAACAAAGTCTGCACAAGCTGTTAGGTCATCAGACAATATAATTGCAATCCTTTAATATACGACATCTTTTTAACTTCAGTTACGTATTCTGTATTTAAAACTTAAGATTTTGACAGAACTGCATGTTTATTGTGTAGAAGTATTAATTATTTTTGCCTCATCGGGATGGGAATGGGGATGGGAACACAACTAACGGGGATAGGGTGGGATGGGGACATACCTAATAGAGATTGGGTGGAGATGAAGACAGACCTGATGGGCATAGGCGCAACCACCTTATGTGGGACCCGTGGGACGCGTCCCCCAACTTTCGAACAGGTTGGGACGGTCCCCCAACTTTGAAATATTTGAGGTAAACAGAGCCCAAAATGCACCCAACTTCTGGACCGTGCTGATGGGGATGGGGTGGGATGGGGACAGACCAACGGGAATGGGGTGGGGATGGAGACAAATTTTGTCCCCGTGTCACTCTATATATTTCCGTCCAACTCTTCAAACTGAATTTCGTCAAATAGGGCCCACTTGGATCATCAGAACAACAAAATCAGGTGAACTTGATCCTCTATAGCTTCCCCCATTTATATTGGTTAACATTTTAGATGATTTAGCTCCCTTCCTAGGTCTAGTTAAATAGCCAATGTATATGCAGGCTATTTAACAGGTCGATCACTGGGGTGATCTTCTTGCCTCCCCAAAACGGGACATCGCTTTCCCGACCCTGAAAAAACAAAACTTAGACCAAACTGTCTGTCAAAATTATCGGCCTATTCCCATGCATCTTTCCTTCCTCTCAAAGACTCTTGAGAGAATATAATTATTCAATCCAGCTATAGTATACTTCCCTACGTTGAGCAAGCTCAAGGGCTTCTGCCTGCGGCCCAAGTCTGGTTTAAGAGGCCAACACTCCACAGAAACGGCTCTCTTATCCCTTATAGGCTAATTATGTCGGATGTATAGGCTATATGTAGCCATTTACGGTCTGACCAGTCTCATCTCTCTCCGACTATTTTATTGGGGGCAAGAAATGGAACAACTTTCAACAACACGTGCTCAGTGTTGCGCACAGTCGAAGCAAAAAGGGTCTTGTCTGTCCTTGAGCAAAGCTGCTCCAAAGATGGGGTAATCCTCAGGGACATATCTAGCCGACAACAGTCGGTTTAATACAGCCCGAAGCCTTCTTCGACCACCAGAGCCAACAAATCCCCACCATGAGGCCGATCGACGAGTAGGCTAAAGGATATACCAGCCACGAGTGTACGTGGATCTCACAACATCGTGCACTCTTTGCCCGTGCAGTTCATGAGAAGATAAAACCTTAATAGCATATTGAGCCTGCCGCGCTCGCGAGCAAATAATATCAATGGGCTTTTCGAATGTGAACGAGCTCGAAATATAGTAACTCCAAATATTTTCATTATCGTCTAGGCTACTCTTGTTAACTCCGGGGTAAGCGGGACAGCGTGTTTGTGATTGAAACAGTTGGACCGCATAATTAGGCTATTATCTCGTGTGTTTCCCTATGTTTATTTTAAGATTTGCCTCAGCAGTGTAAAACTAGGCTTGTGCAATAACCGACTCTATGGGGTGGAGGGGGGCAATTGAAGGGCTAAACTTATGACTGGTTTTCCTAATCGCTCTGTTGCTCTTTAAAGACGTTTCTGTTTCCCCAGGGCTTCGATTGCTACCCATCGATCGAGAGTGCCTCTGAATAGTTATTCTGAAAGAGGCATTTTATAAATTATTAGATACGATACGACATCCGTCGTAGAGACTTAGCCTGCGTAAGTTACATTATAACTTCTAATATCGCAGTCCTAGACACAAATTATACAGAATTTAAATACATGCATCTGTTTTACGACCGATGCTTTGTCAATAGACAGTGGTTCTTAGCGAATAGATAAAGTAAATAATAGTTACGTCGCCGCTAGGCCAACCGTCAGAAGCAGAGGAGGGTGGTTTTGGTTGATTTGCGTCAATTTCCGTCAACGGAACGCAACAGATCCACGGCAAAGCAGCAGCTTCTTTCGCTCACTGACATCACAACATTAATCGATCGTTGTAAGTTGTGAAACTCTGTTTTCTACATCAAGCAAATAAAGTATAAAAATCTAAGCAACACTAATCAAGACACAAAGTGAAATGCTTAATGCTTTCACTTTCTCTTCAAAGGCCTCTAAACCAAGTTATATAGCGCTAGAACTCGCTCACAGTCTACACAGTCTACAGCCGTTGTTGCACCGCAATCGAAGATTTAAGTATGCAAGCGAGAGAATTGTAAGAGCGTAATTTTCTGCCAAACTCACTTCACGAGACAAAGTAAGGCGTCACACATTAGGCCCAAGACTATATTCCCTTAATTAAGATAGCGTTATTATTTTATTTTTAGCCTCACACCTTACCAGGATATGGTAGGATGTCAGAGCATCAGTGTGATTCTCGTTAACGATAACGATAACGAAAATGTTCGTTAACGAAAAAAAATGATTTCGTTAACGATAACTTTAACTGCTAATTTTGACATTAACTATAACTATAACTATAACGAAAATAACAGTAACGAAAATTCATCTTTATTTTCGTTAATACAAAAATAAAAATAAAGTGCAATACGGACGATTCGACATAAATGAGAAAAAAAATGTGATATTTTTATCATGCAATTTGTCAGTTACTTCGGAAACTCCCCTATTCGTGAAGCTGAATGCACACAAGCTTAAAGCCTTTCAAAGCTCTGAGCAAAGCGTGAAACAACTGTTAATGGACACAATTTTGCTTATAGCCATATTATTGTAAATTAACTAACTATAATTAACTAAAATAAAAATCCATTAACTATAACTATAACCCTAGGCTATATTAACTATAATTATGATAGCGTTATTTACTTTAACTGTAACTCTAACAAACCTTATCCAGGACATCACACTGCAGAGCATCAGTCCGTTATTCTAGGGTAGGCTAACTATTAGGCCTGCCGCCTAACATAGGCTAATGGATAGACTTAGTTTTAACTCCATGTTGACGGGATCTGTATTAAGCCTTAAAAGTAAGGTTTCTCGGGGACGCGCCTCAATGACGTAGGCCTATAATAGTTCGGGCCACTTCGTTGGCACGAGCCACCTCTACGATTTCCCCGCATGGTACGGCTTTGCTAATGCTGCATGGCCAGTGTGCGCGTTAAAACGCAATAATACGGAAACTTCGTCGCAGCGCCGCCTACCGACTTTAATTACACGCCAATATTGAATCTATGCGACGGTTTAAATTTCACAGCAGCGCCACCTACCGACTTTTATTACACGCAAATTTAAATCTATGTGACGGTTTACATTTCAATCTCCAGCTCTCCTGCCCCGCCTATCTTCTTCTAACTGTGCTCTCTTTGAAACGGAGCGCCTCTGGCGACGGATCTAATATACTGAGAAACAAAAGAAATCTTGCGACCTCTAACGGTGACTAGCCGCTGGCTGCGCCAGTCACGACCGACCCCACGCAATGTCGTTCTTACTCGAGCGACCTCTAACGGTTACAACTCTCTGGCTGCGCAAGTCTCGACCAACCCCACGCGGTATTTCCCTCCCTTCCTCAGCTACCTTACCGACATGTCTATTTGTCGCGGCTGCTTGTCCGCTGCGTGTGGCAATAATTGGAAACGAAGTTCTGTGTGTGACGTCACAATAATACAAAGAATTTCGGCTAGACTATATTATAGTCTAGCCGCTGCGCGGCTGTATGCACCATGTGACGCTACGCATCACACGGCTCACACGCACTGTGACGCACATGCACATTACACACAGACACACGCGACAAACATTTCTGTGCGTTTATAGTATTAGTAATGAGCAGGTTAGTAGGCCTAAGTATGTGCTTTTTTGGACCACCTTCAAACGCGCTGTGGAAACATCAGACAGGAACCACCTAAGAGTGTTAAATTGCATAAAAATCATAATAAAAAATTACAAAATCTATGGAGCTGTGAGAGAGTAGGGATAAAGATAAAGAAGAAAGATCAGCGATAAAGTCTATTGAATAATATTCGCGTAATAAAACCACAGCGGGTTAATGCATCAGCACGAGGTTGGACGAACGAGGACGGAGTGATTCATTATAGGAGGCAGTAGACAACCTAATAGGACATGGCTGGGGTTGCGAAGCACGGAAAAAGAAGGATTCAGCACGACCACAGAACCTGTGACAGAGGCCATCGAAAGTCTTCTGGTCGGCAGGCAGAAACTCGAACCGTAGTATGTATCTGTAGAAGGTCAGAGAGGACTGTAAGACGAAGCGACTCAGGCGAGAGTGCATTGGGTATTTTCAAACTTTAGACACTCCGCACACTCGAACACTGCTTTGATAATATTTAATCAGTAAAGAACTAACATTGTGTTTTAAGTTTGTATAGTAATACCTCAGCCTGGAAAAAGCACAGATGAGCAGAAGTTAAAGGGCTAAAACATCCTACAAAATTAGGTAGCCTACTGTTGAAACATAGCATTATTCACAGAATCCTGATGTTTATGATGGAGTTCCGTAAATAAGTTGGTTCATGACTTAGCTATTTTTACCACAGAAATCCAGAGTTTGCATATTATGACACAATTTCAGTTATTACCATTGATAAGGCTAGCAGATAGTTAACATTCAAGGCCTAACAAACAAGATGCCTTCCAGGAAAGCTTTTTCATCACAGAATCTCAGTTCTTAGCAAGAATCTTTTCTGAAATAACCGTCCTACATTCTGGGCATTTCTTCATGCGTAAGCTGCAAGATTGGCAAGCAATGGCGTGACCACATGGCCTGAAGATAGTTTCAACACGCGCTTCTGAGCACATAACACATTCAGCTTCATTAGCAACTGAAGCAGCCTTACGAGCACCATCTTCTTGTGGGCTACAGCCACTATTAGCTGATGAAGGAAGAGATGTTGAAGATGAAGATGCTGGGTTGTTTGGTCGTACAGGTGTCGGTTTGGGGAGTACAAGTGTTTGGTTGTTTGGGTGTACAGGTGCTTGGCTGTTAGGACGTATAAGAGTTTGGCTGTTTGGGCGTACAAGTGTTTGGCTGTTTGGGTGTACAGGTGCTTGGCTGTTAGGACGTATAAGTGTTTGGCTGTTTGGGCGTACAAGTGTTTGGCTGTTTGGGCTGTACAGGTGCTTGGTACAAGTGTTTTGTTTGGGTGTACATGTGCTTGACGTTAGGACGTATAAGTGTTTGGCTGTTTGGGCGTACAAGTGTTTGGTTGTTTGGGGGAACTGAAGTTGATGGGTTGCTGAGACGGTTGCCATGGGAAGCAGATGAGGAAGAATTGTTGCTACGAGGATTGACAGGTCTCTGAGACCTAGAAATAAAAACAGTAGATTATAATAGAAACAGCATTCTATGATCCAATTACAATTCCAAAGACATTATTATATTTCCAATTCCAATTTGATCCTTGTTCATCCATTAATTGGCTTCTCCTAGCTTGCAGATATGTCTCTAATGATTTGTGTGCTTCCGATTCACATTTCAGAATGCAAGGAGTGGGTAAGAATTTCAATGGCGAGTTTCAAATGGTTAAGAAAACTTCAATGCATGTCAAAGTTGTTTTTAAAAGTCTATTACTTGATAAAAAAATCTCACAACTACCTATTAAAAACTGTTGCTATGTTCTCTAAGAAGCTACCATAGGAACTACTATAAGAAGTTTATCCCACAAGCCGACTACTTTTACTGAATCCTGCAGGCAGTGGCGTACGGAGCTGAAATGCCGCCCGGGGCGACGGCCCAAAATGCCGCTCTTGGCCACATAATTTTGGAGAGGGCCTATGCTATTTTCTCTAATAGATTTCAATTTACATGACGATCGTCAATCTTATTACATATACGCCTACAATTTTATTTTATAAAGTTGATAGCCCGTCTGGATGTAGCCTATCACTTTTCACTGCATTTTTAAATTATATTAATGCGAACCAAACGAAACCATCACATGGAAATGAATGAAATAAATATTAATACCAATTTTTTACGAAAAAGAATACTATTTAAGATTATAAAAAATTTAGTTTATGTCATAATTTGGCAGAAGCAGCGTACAGTAATGATTGTGTCCGGCAAGACAGAGCGCTGCTGCGCTGCATTCTTAACAGATTTTTAGTAACCGCTATTCCGCTGTACAGTGACGGAACAACACGGCTTACTATGCACAGTTTCTGTTTTAATAACAATAAAAATCAAATTAAACAATGCATTTTAATTACTGGATTATTTGGATTATGAATAATAAAATAAAATGGTCATATTTAGTAAACATTACAAAGAAACTACTTCCTCTTCTTGGGCTACAATTGTGTTACTAAGTGTTGACGTAGACCTGTCAGAGTGATGTCACCCCTCACTGAGGCTTATGGGCGGCATCGAAAGCCAAGCCGACTTGACCAAAGTGACGGCTGCTTTCTTTCCTTCCTTCTTTTTCTACCTTTCTTTCTTTCTCTCCTAATTTTTTTATCCAAGGTTCACTCCTTTTTTATTTATCTTCAACCCTATTTTGCCGCCCCTGCTAAAGTGCCGCCCGGGGCGAATCGCCCCCTATGCCACCCCCTTCGGTACGCCACTGCCTGCAGGGCCTTAAACAATTTGCATCTATTGTATTTATTTGTCTCTATAATGATCTTCCTTGAGTCAGTGATTCAAAAAGTCTTTCCTATGGAACCGCTTCTTTCCCTGTGAACATCTTATAAGCTTCAGCCTTGCCTTCTCTGTTCATCCGCCTATAACAGGTTTCAACCTTTCTTTCAGGTTCTGCAGCTCTTCTCTCCACTTTCTTAATTTACTGTCTGTCTAGAAGATGTATAACGCCGCATATGAACAGGCACGCTTTATAACAGAAATTTATCTGAGGGCAGTGCAAAAAGTCTACCAGGACTTTTTATGCAAAGTAGAATACCGCCAATTAGTTCGTAGTTTACAGTGCGATACATTGTATGATACATGTAATTAAAAATGTTCATTTCCAAATATGCACTAAAAAACCATTGCAAGGAGTGGAAACAGTTGAGGCAGGTATGAGAATCATTAGGCAAGATGGAAGATATTATTACGTTTTATTCAGGAAAGATAAATAGAGATTTACCTCTGTTGGGCTTCTAGTAGAATGTCAGTGACCTTCTGATCCTGAAGGCATTGGATTGGACTGATACCAGAGCTGTTTTGCTGGTAGATGTCAGCACCATGTTGCACAAGAAACAATGCAACACCAACCCAATTTGGTTCTCTGATACCTGGAGGTAACTGGGTCACTATCTGGAAGACAAACAGAAATTAAGCCCTTCTGAAGCATAGAATAGAACATATTCTTTGACATACATGTACATAATTACATTCGTTTATTCGTTTATTGAGGCTAATCCTGTCGTCCAAACGAAACAGCTAACATATATCAGGAGATGGCAGGTTTAGTCTAGTAAGCATTCTTAAACAGCATACGTGATATGAAACTCTTATTGTTCTTACTAGTAAGTTCAAATGGATGAGGCCTAGAGCGCAGATTATATTTGCTGACAGGCCGCTCTTGAAAGAACTTACGTAAGACATGATCACTGTTCCTAATAACATCAGCAAAGAGAGCAGCATCAGCCACCTCAGCCATACTGTTCTCGTTGTTGGGGCATCAAGGGGAAGGAATCCTAGCTCGCTTGACCCGTCCCAGAAACCCTTCAATACGATCTACCACGCCCGCGCTTAGCAGTCCCCCACCAGGCCGGAGAGGCGTACAGCAGACGCAATGGTGGTCGCTAGCGTTACTGACATGTGGCTGCCGGTCCGGGCAAGTGAGCGTGCAACACAATAACTTTGACAGTAACACATCTTAACACTTTAACGACGAACTGCATTGGTTTTCCAGTTTGGTATCACTTGCAGCTATGACGGCCCCTCTAGTTCGAATCCATCTTCCACATGAACTGCGTCTTGAGCTCCTCAGCCTTTCTCTTCCTCTGTTTCGGAAACGCCTGAAGAATCATTATTTGTTAGTGACAGAACTGACTTGGGTCGGAAGCACCCGGAAATCACGAGTGGCGCTATATAAATGTTTAATTTTTACAATTACAATTAGTACACTCCCGTCATTAAAGTTTCATGAAGGTAACTTCTACTATAATTATGGGCATAACACTTAACTTACTTAAGAAAGAAATAGTACATGAACTCTATAACGACAAAAAAAGTGTACAGAAATGCACTTCAAAGCTATCATGCATAGTTGGTAAGTTTAGATGAAATCCATAAATAAGGAAGTAAATTTTTTCGTTTTTTGACAGTGTGTGATTCAGTCCTAATCATTAGCGTCGCCCTCCCCTTTTTCCAGGTTTGGGACTGGCACTGCCAGAAAGCTAGCAGTGGCTGAGTTAAAATCCATAGTTACTATTTCACTAACACCTGATATACATGTCATGCACACCAATATCACCATCATAATGGCTAACAAGAATCATAGAAACAGACTCATGTAAACGTCCTTCTTCTGTTCTTACCGATGCTATTTCTGGTGCATCAAATAAATCGACCGTAGGTGATTCTTTACCATCTCGCTTTCCCATCTGGAATGAAGTAATCAACTTCAGAATCCAGTGTAGACATGTCTCACCATCACCATCACACGTGTTTGGGTTTGCCCCTAAAGGAATCAACGGTATTCAACATGACCATTTAAAGACAAGTATTTCAGCAACAAAACAAGAAATAAGGGAATAATAACAATAACAATACAATGTAGCTGCACTTGATACTGTCCTTCCAAAGTGCACACACAACCACAAGATGACGTCTTTGCTGGACAAACCTCAAGTACTGTTGAAAGAGTTGTGTACCGGTAATAATGGTGCTAAGCAATTGTAATTGTAATTGAACATTTGTATAGCGCCACTCAGAAATTCAGAGGCGTTCTGTGAGTGAAGGATTTCCTCAAGGCCCTGTGCAGTGACCACCTCGAGTGAGACTAGTACTTGTATGAGTGTTACTCAGCCAAGTGCTCTAACCAATCAGGTAATTACGTGTAAATCTGAATGTAACGTTTAGCTAAAATTTCGTCAAGTCTGGCCATGTAATGTCCTGAAAACTTCCACACATAGCATAAATTAAATGGTATTAATTAATACCTTTTATGATTAACAATTCCAAGGTTGAAACCTTGGCACGAGATAAGGCTATCATCAGAGGCGTATGCCGCTCTTTATTCTTCAGCTCTGTGGATGCATGGCCCTAAAATGAAAAAATCTTCATCCTAAGAACACCATATCAGAATATACTGACAAGAAACATATTTAATTCATTTCATTTAAGAGATTTATATAGCGCCCCTTCACGATTATCTACTCAGGAGCACTCCTGATCCAACCCAGGCTAAAGATAACAGTCTTGAGGTTAGAAGAGAACGCAGCCGCAAGGGCTCTAGGCATTATGCATAGTACCAAAGGGAGCCCATTCCAGATTGCAGGGCCAGCAACAGAAAAGCACGGTGCTGCATAATAGAAGTCCACGACCAGAGGACAAGAAGCTCAGCCTGCCTAGATGTCCAGAGAGAACCATGGGGCTGGATGCTCAGGGTGGAGCAGCTGCACAGCAGCAGAACTCCTGTAAGTAAAAAGGGCCACACCCGCGAGGCAGCGCCAAACCAAGGCAGACATCCGGTAAGTGATCTGCTGTGGGAAAGGAAGCCAATGCATGGATCCCGCATATATTCAGTTACATGGCCGAATCTTGAGATACAACCAGTAAGGCGTGCCACTGAGTTATACCCTATCCAAACACCAAACCCAAGACGCTGGAAGACCCACGCAGGGCGCTGCAATAATACAGATGGGAAACAACAAAGGAGTGGATAAGCTAAGGCAGCATTAAAGGTTAAGGAAAGAAGACCAATCTAAGCTGACACAGCTGGTAGTAACAATCGCGGCATACTAGGCTGATATGCCACGTGAAGGTTAGTTCTTGGTCCAAGTTAAGTGACACCAAGGTCCCGGACAGAGGATGAAAAAGTAGTCTGCGGGAACTCCTGGGCAAGGGCCTCCAAATCAATCTGGCAAGCTGCTGGCGCGTGTCAAGCTAAATAAACTAGGTCTTAGATGAGTTTAGCTGCAGGCGAATGGACAACATCCTCCAGAGCCTCCACTGCCCGGTTCATGGCCGGACTGCTGTAATGGCTCGTGACAGATACGCCTACAAGTCATCCGCATAAGATTGGCTGAGCACAGCACCAGCGGCCAGGAGAGGACCAAGATCAGCAGTATAAATAATATTATAGAAGATGGCCCGGCACAGAACCCTGGGGAAGGCCAAACGGGTCAGGAACCCATGAAATCCTAGTAGACCCGTAGACCACAGAGAAGGAACCGTCATGGAGGAAGGAGGCAAGCCAATCAAGGTTTCCAAAAAGACCAAACGAGGTAGATAGGCGCCTAAGAATGACATCGTGATCGACGGTGTCAAAAGCCACGCTGACATAAAATAATTCAAAGAGGGTGACCTGTGAGGCTGTGACCTATCAATAGCCCCATAGATATCAGACAGGAGGCGAACTATCAGGGTCTCCGTGGAGTGGCCTTACGAAAACCAGATTAAAAAGTCGGGAGCTTACCTCACTTGTTTTGGATATAACAACAGTTTCTAGGAAGCTGTTATCTTCATGATACATAAACAAATAAGCAGTTCTGTAGACGAAGCAAATATACCTTAGATATCAAGACGTCTGCTGCATCTCTGTGGCCATTGATGCATGCGATGTGAAGAGCCGTAAATCCATCAGCTTTTTGTTCGTTGACCAATTGGCGTGCTTGCTTCACAATCTGCTCAACAGCACTGTCATCAAACAGAACATACAGATGAAAATATTGGTATCAGTAGAGTATTCAAAGTCGCCTCTCGGCATACTCACGAGATTCTTAAATACATTCACCCTCCGTTACTGAAGTTTCTTACAGTAGGCATACCCTAACTTTTCAACGTATCTGCAGAAGTATGGCCTGTCTTCATCTGCTCAACAACCAAGTAAACAGCATATCACAAACGTAGTGGATCCGTTCACGCCCTGGACGTTCGCGGAACCCCAGCACTACATTCACGCCCGTCACGATATTGGCTAAAGCATGTCAAGTGAAGTTGTTCACTTCCTTGGAATTTTGAAATGGCGGACATCTTGATGGTCGGTTAGGGTCAGGTTAAGTAGCCTATAGGCCTAGTGAGTGTCGTTTAGGGACCCTAACCTTACCCTAAATTAGGGTAAGGTTAGGCATCGTGAAGGCAGCGACGTAACTAGAGTCAAAATGTAACCCAGCTCAACATTAATAAAAGTTATAAGTAGGAATTGGTAGACATCATTTTAATTAAATCGAAAGTGGCAAGTTAGCAACTATTCTAATGCTATTATAATTACAATAATTCACTGAACAAAGCATTCAAAAATTTGCTACCAGATGGAAAATAGGCCTATTATCATTGTTAGATTAGAAACTTAACAATACGCAAACTGTAGGCTAGGCCTAATCAGTCTGCATCCTGTTAAAACAGTTCATACATATAGGCCATAAAAGCTATCAAGCGACTAACAAAATAAACCTTAAAAAATGCCAGATCTGCAAAGTTTTCAGCTGCACCTAAGTAAGCAATTATATAAATGGCAATACATTAATTAATAATATTATTTGTTCATGTTTGAAACGATGATAAGAATCATAAGATAAAGGTGAATTATGACTTCTCCATTAAGTTAAAGCAGCATGAGACGTCTCTAATCACTAACAGTTGTGTTTTAATTTATTTATCAACAATACTGTCGAGACTATCAATCTGCAGCAAATCTCGCTCGATGGGTATTAAAGCGAGAGACGTGAGACATTCGCATCCCATGGTGCTGCACACAATTTTTTTCAAGCGCTTCAACCACTAAAATGATCGTTCACAAGATGCTGTTGAAACAGGAAGCGTCATACTCCTATTGTTAGTAAGCTCATCAGCATTTATACACAAACACAACAAATCAATATTTATATTCTGTCTTTAATTATTTTCAGCTAGCATATTAATTATTATACTCATTATGAAAGAACACATAGGGGCCTTTAGAAAAAAAATCAATCTAAGCGCCAACTGGCTGATCGATGATCGTTTGACTCGTTCCAACCAATATGTGGCTCGCTTCAATTTCTGAAATACGTATTCTGCGTCATATATCTTCTAATTCGCCATCTCCGTCTACGAATGCACCTTCGTGCCAATGAGGCAATGTAAAACTCGAAATTAAAAATCTCTAAATTTCTCGAGCCCGGGGTTGTGGGTATTGCTTGCACAACCCGGGCAGAGTTAAATGTGCCCGGGCATGGTTACGCCACTGCGTGAAGGTCGGCTCCTTTCACGTGCACAAAATCATGTGGCATCCATTGACCAATTGCGTATTATTCGAGTCTCGTGTATAGGCTCACTTCTGGCATGACTGTATCCACGACCTATCACAAAAGGCACCATATAAATATCTTTTATTTTTCTAGTTCTTTACATACATCAAGCACACATACTGCCAATCATAACAGTGAAATGAGAGTTAATAATCAGTCATTGGAATCAATTTTCCTTTATATCAACTGCAAAAATTGACATAAGAATTATTATAATCATAAACTAAGCAAAATTTCTAAAGCACTACAGAGAAGCCATTAAGCACAGAACACGAGCGTATTCATGAACACTAGATCAAGTCAAAGGGGTTATCCAGAGACAACATGAGAATAAAGAGAAATATCCAATTACCATAAACTAGGTCGAGGAAATAGGAACTTCAGTTTTTTTATTTCACTCTTTCTAAGGCAGTAGTAAGCAAGTAAGGTAAGCTATTTAGTGATTTATTTTACACCATCATCAGTAAGGCAATAAGAGTTTAGGGTCTGTCACTGAAGGAACTTTCAACTGAAGCACAAACTAGGGGTCTGCGGGCATACCATACTCATGGGTTTACCTGTGCCCGACACTTACCCGTAGGTCAGGCACACATTTCACGGGTTGGGTATGGGTATGAGCATAATGGTACAGGTACCCCGTTTACCAAAAACCCGTACCCATGAAGGTTTGAGGTTACTTCTAAGGATGTTACAAGTCATCAACTGCTGACTTGGGACAGACCAAGGAGGACTAATTACAACCTACCCAGACAAACCAGGCTCCTCAGAAAAGATGATTAAGTTCAGTATGTCTTTTGTTAGACAATATAAAGGCTCGAGAGAGTGGCTCTGACACAGATGAAAGTCTTCTGAGCCACTATAGACCTTGTTATGTTATGTTATGTTATGTTGGAGCTGACATGACCCATTGGCTCCTGTATTGAGGCTATTATAATTACAGAGATCCATGCATGACATGACCATAACCAATGGACTTATAGACATACACACAAACACACACACACGCACCCACCCACGGACCTGTTAGCAACAGCGCTCCACCCACAGACCTCTAGCACAAACAACTCTTGCCCTTCCTCACTAATGATATGACGCTATAACAGAGTACTTTAACATGAAGCATCAAGTGTTCAACCAGAGTCACATAAGGCGGACATTTAAGGGTTTGAATTCTGTTGGTACAAAGTGGGCTGAAAACTCTTACTTCATGGTTTAGTATGTCTGTTGTTAGACAATATGCCATGACATTAAGTTACTGTTTATCAGGATTTTGCAATCTAAAAAAGAGCATGAAAGATGTGTGCAATTAGCAGATGTTTAAAGGGTTTCAAATTCTGGTGATCGTAATATTGCATCTAATAACAAAAGTCTCACAAGCTCTCTCCCTTGAAGGCAGCCAACTGAAGAGCATTAAATCCTCGGTCATTCATGAGCGAAAAGTTGAAGCGTGGACAGTTTGCCAGAGCTTCGATCACGTCTCTTTGTCCAACGGTTATGGCATCATGCAGAGGAGTATCCCCACTCTGATCCTAGAAAATGAAAATTACAACACAGGATCATATATAATCTAGATAAAGTTAAGGCGATTGAACATTATAGCTCCCCGTGGAACCCATATCTTATTGATCAGAAAAATTCCTAAAGCCAAAGAGCATGCACTGCAATATAAACAGCCTGTGATTGCATTCATCTGCATTAGGATTACTGAAAGAGCTAAGTAACTCGCGTGATGAAAGGCTCAACTTCAGATTCAAAAAATTAAAAATCTCTTCTATGGCTGAGCTTTTCAAATATGTAATTGATGCATAAATCGAACAGAACGGGAGACAAAACACCATCCTCCCTAACTTCATAGGTCAGAGTTATCATGTCGTATAGTATATTGCCCCACTCAGACTATACCAGTTTATAAGAGTGGTTAGAACTTCACAAGAAACCTGTCTGTCCATTAGCTTATTAAACATAGAATAGTGATTCACTTTGTCAAAAGCTTTAGACATGTCCAAAGCACACAAGTCGACACTGGACCCATGACTTGTAAAGTAGCCCACTACTGCACTGACTGCAAGGATTGCACGTGAACTTCGCAACCCCTTTATAAATCCAAACCGGCAAATCAGAAGTGCATAGACAGCTGTCATAATGCACAGAATACACATTTTAAAAAGTTTTTATAAAGTTGAACTTATTGTGATGTCACAATAGTCATCACTATTGCCATTGTCTCAGGTAGGCCCCTTTTCTAAGGGTATGAATCATGCCTAGACTAAAACTGGTGGGAACTCTACCATGCACAAGCATTTGGTGGAATAAAAGTGAGAATCAAACAACCAGTTCAGGATGAGCAACTGAGCATGCACTTGATGTTTCATTTAAGAATACATTGGTATTGACTAAACCTATTGTGAAATCGTTTATTAAGTTTCTCACTGGTTTTTACATTACTAGGTGAGCAAGCAGCTTTAAAATTTGTAGCAAAAGCCATAGCAATGTCTCTTGGTTCAGTACGACCTAGGTACACATTAATGGCATGATAATAGGAGGCACAATCTGCTTTATCCCATTAAGATGACCACATTTGATGCTGTTAGGACCCTGTCTAAGACTGTCAGAAAGGTTCAATACTAAAGGTAAATGGTCAGAAAGATTCATACTGCTGTCAATTATCTCAGTCGACTGAATCATATCAAAAAGTGCTTCATCAATGAAGAAGTGATCAAACAAAACTGGTAAGTGATAAACGACTTAGAGATGTAAAATAGGTGATAAATGACGTAGAGTTGTTCCCCTCAGATAGGTATGAGAACCTCATGGGACTGATCAATTTGCAGTTACACATATTCAGCCTGGAAGATCTAACAAATTCATTAGATATGGCAGGACATTACAACTCACTTACAAACTCTAGGTTGAAGTCGCCTCCAAGAATGACATTACATTCCGGGTTATTCCTATGACGAGAGTGTTGTAAAAGTGACTGGGAAACCAATGCAGCTCGTCGTTAAAGTGTTAAAACGTTTTCAATAACACCTGCTAGTTCCAGCAATATGTCATCATAGGCATTCTTATTACGTGTATTTACAAGGAAATAAACATTTATAAACAAGCAGTTCTTAATTTTTTACTTCATTAAGGCTATCTAATTTCATCAGTATCTTCAAGTTGCACACAAGCTTATTGTCAACACAAATAGCACCCTACAAATGACCTACCTCTTAAACTACCTTGACCTAGAACATCATCCATTGCTGAGCTAACAACAGCAGTAAATTTGTCATCCAAACTCACAACAGACAATCAAGGTAATTGTGCAGCAACTAGTACTGCACAGAAATCAT
Organism: Aporrectodea caliginosa; assembly: GCA_020284085.1. Classification (NCBI taxonomy): domain Eukaryota; kingdom Metazoa; phylum Annelida; class Clitellata; order Crassiclitellata; family Lumbricidae; genus Aporrectodea; species Aporrectodea caliginosa. The sequence goes on from JACEVL010000477.1 coordinate 551,376, forward strand.
GTAACATGTTTGTACAGTTCAATATGGCACTACATAAAAATTGGTTTTCATCTAGCGTTGCATGCAATACGTCACGTGTCATGCAACATTCAATCTACATGTATATCTGATCCTTGAATTCTGTCTCTTCCTTAAAAAAACACCTGCACACTCACTAATTCTCAGTGGCTTTCAAACATTTAGATATCTAACTGCAATTATCACTTAGCACATGCACCACATTTCTGTGTGACTTGGTGTGCATCACAAATTCCGTAGTAACTAATATGGCATAAAACCTAAGAAACATAGATTGATAGGAAAGAGCAGAATAAGATTAGTAACCTGGACGTTGACATTGCAGCCGTGCTGGATAAGCGCCCGGACGCATTGTAGATGTTGTCTGTGAACTGCCATATGCAATACGCTGACAAGTTTAAAATTTATATGGTCACCATGAGCTGCATCTCTCTCCAGTATTGCCTCCAAGACTCGTGGATCGTCTGCTCTATAACGAAAATACCAGGTTTAATTACTATTACATAAATAAAAATTAAATACTAATCAGATTTAAAGTAATAAAACACAGAACAGAATAACATTAGATAGCATAGCATATCAAATACACATAACTCAGAACAACGTTGGCAAAATATCATAAAAATGTAACAAAACATAGCTGTCACACATTAATGCACAACAAACTAAACTAGTAACCATATGCCAAAGAAACTTTGGCAATTAAGGGAATTCTGTGACTTTGATTCTCTTCTTTGTGGCATGTTTTTTCTTTCTTCTTTAGTTAGAGCAGAGATAATATTTGCTATCTCAACCCATTTAATAACTAACTGTCAGAGCTTAGACAATTTTTCCTATCTGTTACCTGTAACAAGTTGCGACCTGTCAGCTTGGTGTTGTGAATAAACTAAATTGATTGATTGATTGATTGATGTTAAGAGCAGAATAACTACCCCGGTATTCTGATCCTTGAATTCTGTCGCTTTTCACCTAAGAACTCACTATATGTCTGTGGCTTTCAAACATTTGGATAACTTGAGCTCATCCTGTCTACTCAAGTCTTGGACCTTGGCAGAGAGGGATCGCTTGGAGAGTTTTATGCTAAGAGTCAAACGAGCCGGCTTCCTCCCCCATGATGCTCCAACTGTGGCTGAAATAGCGAGTAAAACTGATGACAGACTGTTCGCTTCGATCAGAACTAATGACCATCATGTTCTACGCCGGCTGTGCCCTCGACCCCGGGAGACAACATACACCCTCCGTCCTAGGCCTCACCAATTCTCACTTCCACCTAGGGACACCAAAAACTTTATTCCTAGGCTGCTTTACAAGGCCATCTATTAAACGTAAGACCCTTTAACAATGCAAATAAAAGTCAATAATATCATGGACCACACTTTAAACGGTATAGCCAATGCCTACACATATTTTTTTCTTGTAATCGCATTGCATTCTGACAATGTGTTACTGCATAAACGAAGATTCTATTCTATTCCTCCTGGAATAGTCTCCCATTGCAATTACTTATTGTTGCAATCATATATTGTTGCAATCACATTGTTGTCTTTGGCTGGGTGCAACATACATTTTCAAACTGCCATTAAAATACGACGTCGCCCAATATGGAGGAATTAGCGGCTGGAGCCGATGCTAGGCTCCTAAGTAATGTGATACGAAATAACAATCACGTTCTGAGGAGCCTCTTTCCACCTCGCGCCAAAACTTGCTACAACCTGCGTCCTATATAAACTGCATCCATTTGTGCTACCGGAAAAGGATGTTAAAAATTTTTATTTCTAGAGTCCCCTTTGTCCGTAACAATGTGTTAAGAGTTCTGTTAACTCTTTTCATTTATTATTTTATTTGTCTGGTTTATGCTTCGACATGTATTGTTGGGTGCACATGTGCCACCCAGATTTGTCTCATACATTTTCAAATAAACCAATATATGTATATTTAGATCAGTCAGATAGCAATATGAGCAGCACTTCTGCAAGGCATTTGAAGGTGCTACACAAAGTGTCTTGATATGTGCATGATACACACATACTCCCGTTTCCAAAATAATATCAGTAATGCATATATTGCAACAAATGTAAGATGAAGTTATACCACAAAGCAACATACAAGTAATAGACAGTCTAATGTACACAAAAGGTAATGTTACTCGAGTATTCTGTAGTGAAGCATTTGTTAAGCACGTAATCATGGCAATGTTACCTGTGCACTGAATAATGAACAGGTGTATTGCCATCGTTGTCTGTGGCTAGGATATCTGCACCGGCGTCGAGTAGGATTCTAACAGTGGCTACATGTCCGTTGAGACAAGACACATGCAGTGCTGTCTTGTCTTGGTCTTTGACGTTGATCTATATATAAGTAAGTAAGTAAAGTAAGTATGCATGAAAATCAGCAATATACTGTATGACATTACTGCCAAACAGGTAGTCTGCTTATATCATTAAGAAACAGAAGGCACGATTTATGTTCATTTGGTACACAACTCCATTAACAGTAGTCTTAGAGCAATACAGACCTTTTTTAAAATAGCTGTAGTCGAGTGCAAATATAGTAATTACATTTAGATATAGCAGATATCATGAATGATGTAGAAAAATCATCATCATCATCATCATCATTATCATCATCATCATCATCATCTCTGTCCATGGCCAAAACTTAGAGCAATGAAATGTGTGATCCTCCACACTTCTCAGTGCCAGAGTCAAATCATGGACGTTTTTTTCTGCCAGTTTTCTATATCATTGATCCATCTTCCTCTTCTGATAATTTTATAACTGTAATTGTAATTCCAGATTTATTTAGCTCCTGGTCAAGGACTCATCAGAGGCACTCCTAACCTAATGATGGAAAACCAGGAGCAAACATAATAGTTTTCAAATGCTTTCAGAAAAGAAATACAGAAAGACCAAGGAGCTAAGACATTTCTCTTCATTTAGCCTACCTTAATAAAGCATAATCTTCATTGACATTTACAATAGCTACGAATAAACTAAAAACAGCAACCAACCATGTCTGGGTATTTCTCCACAATGGCTTTCACTAATGGAACTTGGTTTCCCGCTGAAAATTGGACAAGCAGTTCCGGCCTAACTAATTCTGAACCCTGACTCAAGACAGCATCCATTAATATAGATGATGCTCCAGAATCAGCATCACTGTCGTTGCTTGCTTGCAAACCAGTTTCTGAGTTACACTCTACAAGTGTACAGCAATTGGCATTGAGGGTCCACCTGTATGGCCTGCTTCCCACCTTCACGAAAACTCTTCCATTACTAGTGCCAACCACTTCCGCCTCTTTTCCAAGATCCTGCCACAAAAACACACAACCATTTATGCCACTTAATTAGACACACAGTATGTTAGACTTATAACAAGGAACAATAATAAACAGGAACAAAAACTCTTCATTTCACATCAAGTAACTAGGAAAATATCACGTCTTATTTATTTAACAAATGCATTCAGCTAATATTATATTTATATATATTATATATATTAGCATTCAGCTAATATATATATTTATCCCCAGATGCTGCTTCTACGCTGGTTCATTCCTTCGTAGTCTCCCGTCTGGACTACTGTAGTGCCATATATGATGGGCTCCCAGCTTGCCGGCTTAAATGCCTTAGTCCTGCGCACGGCTGCCCGCCTTGTGGGCCGCATCCCTAATCTTCGAGTCTCCTGGTACGTGCGGGATGTCCTCCATTGGCTCCCCTATCCGCAGCGCATTGCCTACCGGGTCTCTGCATTGGTCCGGCGCTGCACTGAGGGCCTGGCTCCTCCATATCTGCGGGAACTCTGCTGCCCTACTGTGACTGTTCCGCGTCGTGGCTCGTTACGCTCAGCGGTGCAATCAGAGTTCCTTGTCCCCCGTGCTCGGACTGCTATCCGACAGCGCCGCGCCTTCTCTGTGGCTGGCCCGGTGACCTGGAATGGGCTTCCGGTGGCACTGCGTCTGACCTCAATAGGACACTCTGCTCAGTTCTTCTCTAGCCTTAAGACTGTCCTGTTTGACCGAGGTTGGGCTGGGAGCGCTAAGTAGACTGTCTTGAAGGGGCGCTAATAAAACTACTGTAATAGTAATAATTTTGAAGGAAAATAGACAAATAATTATATTTGCAAAGTAAAACATTATGTGTGCAGAGTAAAACATCACAATTTTTTAAGATCAGGTTTAAAAGTTAAAGTGGGCAATATCTTTTGGATACGGATTTTACTATTCCTCTATGTACTGATTTCTTAGACATGTTTTAAACTATGTTTTCCCTAAATCAGGCTACTTAAGCTCTTCATTTTCCCTCTATGACTAGCCCTTCTCTTCCTCCCCACTAGGTTCCCCTGATATACAATAACTTCTCCCATTCAATTCTTAGTTTGTATATATAAATTTGTTTGTTTTTGTTTGAATGTATTAATCTTGCAATGTACAGTGCTGTGCGATTGCTAGTGCTTCTCAATAAAGAATATTCTTACTTTACTTTTACTTACTTACAAAAATGTTCAGTGCAGAGCTAGAAACACCAGCTGTACTTTAGTGGGTTCGTGTAATGGCTTTTCACTGCTTCTCTTGTTTTCTATCTTGCACGGAGTGCTCGTGACTTGCATTCATTTATAATAGAATATATACAAAGTGGCAACCACTGGGAAATATTACAGTACTGCAACGTCTAGACAGCATCTGCAAAGGTCTACAATACCAATACCTCTTTCAAGGGCTCTTTGGTAAATAACATAGTGCAAAATCTCACAATCTCTCAATGTTTCTAATTCGTGTTATTCATAGAGCACAACTGACCATAAATATGAAGCTGGGTTATAATATTCTATTTCAAAGTTTACAAAAATTTGTGTGAAAAGCAAGCATTTTATCTGTTTGTTAAAACATGAAATCAGTTTTGAGTGAAATCAACTTGCCTCTTTCATTTTTTGGACCCAACCTCCATGACCTTTTTGCAAACTTTGAACTCTTTGTTCTTCAGGTAAAATTCTCACTCGATCACCAACATCAAACAACTGCAATTAACAATTCCTTATTTAATAACTAACCACTAATCATCCATTACAACAGTTTACAACATATAATCAATCAAATACCCAAATGATTAACTGAATTTAAATCATTGAATCAAAGTCAATCAGTAATTATATCAAATAATCTTGCAATCAATTACCGAGGCAGCTAATCATAAGGGCTTTCCACTAAAAACTCCCCGGGGCTTTCCGCTCAAAACTAAAGTCTCACCTTTTCAAGAATTCCTACCAAAAACGTGACCCTCATTGATTTAACATGACGAACACATAATCGAACAAGTCTCCCGGGAGTGAAATAAACCACCCGGACTCAGCATAGCAGATTGGAAAGGCCTGAAGGTCTAATCCTCATTCCATGGTGGACAGGCTTCAACTATTGGAAGAGCTAGAACTTGTCGAGGCCCATTGGGGCAGAAGTGCCATAGAAGGCAATACGGTTAAAGAGTTGAATAGTAATGGCAATGCACTGGAAAAAGTAACTTGTTTCTCTCATGTCAACATGCGATATGACCTTGACAAGTTCTAGATGTTCCAATATTTTTTTCATTCTCTGGAGAATTGTTTAACTTCTGAGGGATCGTATGTACGTACACTGGTGATATTTAAAAATAGTCTTGCAGTAACATACGTTAAAACTGATTGATATGATTTGCTATGATTAAAGAAAAGGAAGAGATTGTAACAAAGTACGTACAAATTAAGAACATCAAAGAAATCACTAATTTTTAGGCATCTCTGTCAGCACTTGCCTTCAGAGGTATCTGTCTGAGTTACTTCACGTTCAGTCAATTTTGCAAAACCTATAGACATGAACCAATTTCGTAGACTTAAATTCACGTGTTAACAACATCAGCCATAGAGCACCTTTTTGGTTAGAGCTTCAGGATTGATGGCCCATTTCTTCTTCAGACCGTTGTATTGAACGACTACCATCAGTGGAGCAACTTGCAAAACAACTCCTGTAGCCCCGATGCACTAAAAAACAAGCATGCCTTTATGAACAGATAAACACAGTCTGATTTCAAAGGCCAGTCCTGAGTTGATCTCAATAATTAAAGCTCAGATGCTAAAACATAACGATAAACAGAAACCCAACAAAGCAATCTATACTAATGACAATGTAAGAGATTAAAGAGTTCACAAACAATACAGAATTTTTTAATTTATACTGGATTAAAAGCATGCTGCCTAGACATCATCATAGCACTGTCTCTCTTCATTTTAAATAAAGCCCTCATTGAGAATAGTTCCTGGCAGTAATCAAATGCACTGAAACTAAACTCTCTAAATCTCATGATTTTGAAATCTAAATTGTAGATTAAAAGCTGAGAAAATAAACATTAAAACTGTAAAATATCAGTTATTCTGTAATTTTCTAAACAGAAAATTTAAAAAAAATAGTTTTTCTATAATTTTTACAATTTTATGTTTTCTGTAATTGAATAAAATGTATGCACTCTACCTAAATTTCATAACTACGTTAATCCAATAGTTGAGCTCTGCGTGTGTGTTGGATCCTACCAACGGTGACTTTTCTTGTTATCTCAGCGACTTCTTTCTCCTCAATGACTTTAAGACTGGTATTTATAGTGTAAGACAGACAGCACTCTGTGAGGTAGGCCTACTTAAAAGATGCTATATTAAGTATTTAGATACATCCTTACATAAAGGCACTATATATTGAGTGCATAGATACAAATGCACACATTGTCATATACTGTTGATGGAAAGATCAAGCAGCGGGGATAGAACCCACTACCGGGCTTCATAAGCCAAGGCTAATAAAATGACTGCTAATACTTGATAGTTTGTGACTGCCTCTCAGCATTAGCTTGAAGAATTTTCTTTTTGTCTTCTTACTGCATAAAAAATGTTAAATTCTGAAGGAATTTCAGCTTAATTCAAACGAAACAAATAGGTTTTTGTTCCTCATTCATATTATTATTATAGGTCCATCATCTTGAAACAAGTTCCACTGCACATTTACAATATTTCCTTTGATACAACTAAACTATTAAACTTGTTTTAGGTTGTAATATACTTTAAAAATGGCTGACTTTCGCATATTCATTCGTTTAGTTTAGTTATTGAAACCATGGCATCATGATAACTGTAGTGTGTAGACAATATCTCAGTCATACGCTGCAAAAGTCACACCCAAAAGGACAAGTCTCACATAATGGAGCTGCCTATAAAATAATACCAGTGTATTGTAATTCTAATTACGACAATTTATATGGCATTGTCAGTAGTGAGCTACTTTTTGGATGCTTTACAAACACCGTCTACTGTTGACGCAAATACTAATGCTATGAGTTATGTAGCAAGTACATTTGTAACTGCTTTAACTCATCGTTAAAGTTACGCATAATGACAAATGAGCAACTTGAGATGTCTAGATGAAGTGTAACGTTTAACACTTTTTGTACAGTCTTGTCGTTAAAGTGTTAAGATAAGTAGGAGTCAATAGAAAATGAAACTAGAATAATAACTGATAAACAAACAAAACTAAATTAACTATTAGATATTGTGCTCGAATAGGTACCCGTATGCATATGTGTTTTACATAAGTGTAAATTATGCAGTAAAAACGAACATCAGAAGGCAATTTGGTAAACAGGGAAGGTCAAGAATTTAACATAAAATAGCCCAGTACCTGCACATAATCATCCATTTTGAGAGGTCTTGCAAATTGCCACACAAATGCCAAGATACATTGGATTACCACACAACTGGAAAGGATTCTGACTAACTTAATTCATCAATTACCAGTGGTCAGTTGGTCATTTGTTTGGTCAGTCAGTCAGTCAATCAGGAGAATTACATAAGAAGGTGAGGTATTACACACCAGTTCCATTTCCGGATTCCATCCTCCGTGGTGCTCGTCCTGAAGTGCTCGGAAGACGCTCACATCCATATTAACCTGGACTCGATCGCCCCGCCGAAACGGTACCAGAAGGAAAGATTCATTGCCTCAATTAGAAAAAGTAGTCACTAGCAGTTTAATTTAGCCTAACATTCAACAAAAACATACACGTACATCTAAATTCATATCAGGCATCTTTGTGAGGTTCTTCAAAGGCAGAACATAAATGCAAGATAAAAGTATACATGGCCTACATACATACATAAATTCATACTAAATGGCATAGGCCTACAAGGATATTTGTGCACACAAACATGCATACATCGTACAAAAGAGACTAACATAATTGTAATCGTAAATTCCAAATTTCTAAAGTGCTAATCAAAACCTAAGCATAGGGCACCAGCTTATTCACGAGCGTCGAATCAGAGGGGTTGCCCAAAGGATAATCAAAAAGAGATCAAGTCGGGCTGACATGGAGTCCACATCAAGATTTAGGTCAAAGAAGAATTGAAAGGCAGAGGTAGGTATTCTTGAAGAGGTGGAACTTAAGTTTTGAGTGGAAAGCCAAAGGGGTGATAGATAAAGAAGCCTGTGGCAGATGATGGGGGGTGAGTGGCTATGATGATAGAGAAAGCGAAAATCTGCAGAGTTCGATAGGGAGATCGTTCCTGAGTCGTTGTGCAGTGTGGGATACATGGCCATATGTCATACAATTAATTCGCTTACAAATTCCATTCACAAAGAAACTACCTGGCATTGGTGTATACATACTGGGTCCAAAACATTAAGAGTTAAAGGTTTAGACATAAACCAAACAAAAAAATTACAACATGTAGTGCATGTTGAAAGATTTTCTTTGTGAAACAAGTTTCAAACTGTAAAAACTTTACCTGTTACTTTCATATTATTAACTTTATAAATTGAAAATTGGATCAATTAATGTCATACCATAGTCTCAAATGGCGGGTCATGGTGACAGCACAGTTTCTAATATCTGGTTAGAAATGATTTTATACCTTTGCTGGTTATGAGCTCATCTGCTGGAATGGTAGGAACTGCATTAGAGCTCCATATTTTGATTCACAGATGTCAGTAAACTTCCAAGTGCATATATAGTAATTTTGCAAATAATTGTATATAACGAGTCAGAATGCATGACCATGCCAGGCTACAGCAGTTGTGCATAAAACCATTGCGGAATTGAACATAATGTACCTCTAATGAAACATTACATTACATTCACAAATTCCTTTTATGATGTGAAAGCTGACATCAGTTGACATCATCTTTCATTTGAAAGTGTAATTATAACATTTACATAGAACTCCACTAATATCTTAGAACTCCATTCCTATTGTAAATGGCAAGTTGTGTAGATCACTGTGAGCTTACCTTTATCAATGCTTTGGTGTGGATCGATCGGACGGATTGCTCCAGATTCTTCTGGTGTAGGAGATTCATTTTCCTCATCCCTAAATCTCATGAATTTCTCTACCGCGACAATGAATTGATCGGCAACAAGGTCAGCCAGATGTTGCATGTAGTATTCTTTTCCAACTGCAGCGGTGACACATTTAAGAGCAACCTTTCCATCATTTCCACAGCTGTGCTCCACTGTGTCCCCATTCTCCCACAGAACCATGACGCTTCCACGATTTGAATTCAACTGCCGTGGTGGTGGATCTTCAAGGACTGTTCCAGGCATTCCACCCATTCCACCTGCAAGAAATGACCAGACATAGAAACCAGAATAATGAGAAGAGACAGAGAGGAACACAAAGGCAGGTGACCAGTCCTTTATCTTCCGGCTGACCGTTCCACTGCAGATGAGTACTCGATGAACTCATTTTATTGCTCAGTTTGCAAATGCAAAATAAAAGATGAATGATTCGGTTTACTTTGAAGTTCCATGACTTCTTAGTGAGGAGGCAATGGTAAACCCAACATTGGTTCAAAAGATGCGACAATAATCCTCAGTGCCCTTCTCAAGATGCAACAATAATCTTCAGTGCCTTTCCCAAGAAGCTTCAGAAGTGCAGAAGCACTGTCACTTTGGAAGACATGACTTTCCAAACAATTACTGCAAAGAGTAAGGTAAAACTAATCGCTATTTTATTATATGCTTGCATCAACAATAGTCCCCAAACGGGTGGCATACGTTTTGTCACATATTTTAGCTAAGGCACAAACATGTTCACAATCATGCACTGCAATTTGAAAGCTGCACAAAAGGTGAGTCAAACACGACAAAAATTCACCACTCAGCACATTTTTCTGTAGCTGCTCTTCCACCCACAGCACAGACTCAATAAAACAACTACATGTAGATTTATTGTTGTTGATCTCCTTTATCATCAAGTATGTGTCCACACCCTTCATCTTAGGCTTCACCAATTCTTACTCCCAACAAGGGATACCAAAAACTTTAAACCAAGGCAGCTTTATAAGGGCATCTATTAAACCCTAGACCCTTTAAATTAAATTATCAGTTAAAAGCTAATTAAGTCTGGACCAAACGTTTAAAGTAAATGGTAAACCTAATGTCTACACATGGCCATATTTTTTTAAAGTATTGCAATCTGACAATGTGTAAATGAATAAACGAAAATGCTATTCTATGTACAAGCACCTTTTAGGATACTCCTATCAACACTAAAAACATTCATGGTTACATTACATGACAATCCTAACACAAGGTATAACCAACCATCATTCTGCCCATGCAGCCAATCCTCCACACGACGGACAACTGTTGCTCCAGGAAAGATGCCATGGACCTCACTTTTCTCAGAATTTGCTCGTGAAAGCACCTCAATTCTAAAACAGATATAAATATAAATGTTGACAAGTCATTTCTGTAGCTTCCATATTGATGGAAATGTTAACCTATAAAGTCATATTTCCCTTTATCATTTTTTTTTCATTCATTCTTCGTTTATTGAATCCCAACAAATCAGCAAAAGAAAAATACAGACAGGAAACATTGACATGGGTATTGAGAAACAACCGGTAGACCCAGAAGGAACAGAGTTCCGCTTGAATAGGGTCACCAAATTAAAGGCATTACAGATGGCGACGAAGAACAGTCGTCTTTCTAATTAAACATGCATCGAAGTCTTAACTATGACAACAACAAAAATTGGATCATATACATGACCCACTGAACAGAGAGTTAAACTTAACTAAGCTATAAAACAAGTTACAAATTACAGTCCTGTGTCATTTTTGTGTGAACTTAGTCAGTAAAAAATGTTGAGTCACTTCGAATATCAAACCCAACAGAAAGCAAGTAATTCATCATTATTTTTCATCATTATAAAGCATTAAAGCATATTTTGAAACTGTGGCGATACTACCATTCTGCATCAGTGATGGGAACACATTCGTAGATTGAAATCAGTGTGTGAACAATGAAACATGAGTCACCTTTTTAGATAGAGCTTCTGGATTGATGGCCCATTTCTTCTTCAAACCATTGTATTGAACCACTATTATCCGTGGACTAATTTGCAAAACAACTCCTGTAGCCCCGATGCACTGAAAAACAAGCATGCCTTCATACATAGATAAACAGTCTGATTGCAAAGGCCAGTCCTGAGGAGATCTCAATAATGAAAGTTCATACACTAAAACATGACAATAAACAGTACACCAGCAGAGCAATCTATACTAATGACAATGTAACAGATTAAAGAGCTGACAAACAATACACGATTTGTGAATTTGAATACGGATTAAAAGCATGCTGTTTAGACACACCATCATAGTGCACTGTCTCTCCATTTGGAATAATCAATCCTGATAGAATATTTCTTCCTGGCAGTAATCAACTGCACTGTGACTAAACTCTCATGCTTTTGAAATTAGAATCATACACAAAACGCTGAGAAAGTAAATATTAAAACCGTTAACCGTACAGTAAAGTTTTTCTGTCAGTTTTTCTATAATTTTCTAAACAGAATAATCACAAAAATTGTTTTTCCATAAGTTCTATAATTTCATGTTTTCTATATCTCAGGAAAATTGACTAACTCTACCTAAACTTCATCATTACATTAATCCAGTAGTTGAGCTCTGCACATGTGTTGCAAGCCACCATTGGTGACTTTTCTAGTTACCAAAGTAGCAACTTTTTGTTGCTAATGACTTTAAGACTGGTATTTATAGTGTAAGACAGACAGCACTCTGTGAGGTAGGCCTACTTAAAAGATGCTATATTAAGTATTTAGATACATCCTTACATAAAGGCACTATATATTGAGTGCATAGATACAAATGCACACATTGTCATATACTGTTGATGGAAAGATCAAGCAGCGGGGATAGAACCCACTACCGGGCTTCATAAGCCAAGGCTAATAAAATGACTGCTAATACTTGATAGTTTGTGACTGCCTCTCAGCATTAGCTTGAAGGATTTTCTTTTTGTCTTCTTACTGCATAAAACAATGTTAAATTCTGAAGGAATTTCAGCTTAATTCAAACGAAACAAATAGGTTTTTGTTCCTCATTCATATTGGTATTATAGGTCCATCATCTTGAAACAAGTTCCACTGCACATTTACAATATTTCCTTTGATACAACTAAACTATTAAACTTGTTTTAGGTTGTAATATACTTTAAAAATGGCTGACTTTCGCATATTCATTCGTTTAGTTTAGTTATTGAAACCATGGCATCATGATAACTGTAGTGTGTAGACAATATCTCAGTCATACGCTGCAAAAGTCACACCCAAAAGGACAAGTCCCACATAATGGAGCTGCCTATAAAATAATACCAGTGTATTGTAATTCTAATTACGACAATTTATATGGCATTGTCGGTAGTGAGCTACTTTTTGGATGCTTTACAAACACCGTCTACTGTCAGCGCAAATACTAATGCTATGAGTTATGTAGCAAGTACATTTGTAACTGCTTTAACTCATCGTTAAAGTTACGCATAATGACAAATGAGCAACTTGAGATGTCTAGATGAAGTGTAACGTTTAACACTTTTTGTACAGTCTTGTCGTTAAAGTGTTAAGATAAGTAGGAGTCAATAGAAAATGAAACTAGAATAATAACTGATAAACAAACAAAACTAAATTAACTATTAGATATTGTGCTCGAATAGGTACCCGTATGCATATGTGTTTTACATAAGTGTAAACTATGCAGTAAAAACGAACATCAGAAGGCAATTTGTTAAACAGGGAAGGTCAAGAATTTAACATAAAATAGCCCAGTACCTGCACATAATCATCCATTTTGAGAGGTCTTACAAATTGCCACACAAATGCCAAGATACATTGGATTACCACACAACTGGAAAGGATTCTGACTAACTTAATTCATCAATTACCAGTGGTCAGTTGGTCATTTGTTTGGTCAGTCAGTCAGTCAATCAGGAGAATTACATGAGAAGGTGAGGTATTACACACCAGTTCCATTTCCGGATTCCATCCTCCGTGGTGCTCGTCCTGAAGTGCTCGGAAGACGCTCACATCCATATTAACCTGGACTCGATCGCCCCGCCGAAACGGTACCAGAAGGAAAGATTCATTGCCTCAATTAGAAAAAGTAGTCACTAGCAGTTTAATTTAGCCTAACATTCAACAAAAACATACACGTACATCTAAATTCATATCAGGCATCTTTGTGAGGTTCTTCAAAGGCAGAACATAAATGCAAGATAAAAGTATACATGGCCTACATACATACATAAATTCATACTAAATGGCATAGGCCTACAAGGATATTTGTGCACACAAACATGCATACATCGTACAAAAGAGACTAACATAATTGTAATCGTAAATTCCAAATTTCTAAAGTGCTAATCAAAACCTAAGCATAGGGCACCAGCTTATTCACGAGCGTCGAATCAGAGGGGTTGCCCAAAGGATAATCAAAAAGAGATCAAGTCGGGCTGACATGGAGTCCACATCAAGATTTAGGTCAAAGAAGAATTGAAAGGCAGAGGTAGGTATTCTTGAAGAGGTGGAACTTAAGTTTTGAGTGGAAAGCCAAAGGGGTGATAGATAAAGAAGCCTGTGGCAGATGATGGGGGGTGAGTGGCTATGATGATAGAGAAAGCGAAAATCTGCAGAGTTCGATAGGGAGATCGTTCCTGAGTCGTTGTGCAGTGTGGGATACATGGCCATATGTCATACAATTAATTCGCTTACAAATTCCATTCACAAAGAAACTACCTGGCATTGGTGTATACATACTGGGTCCAAAACATTAAGAGTTAAAGGTTTAGACATAAACCAAACAAAAAAATTACAACATGTAGTGAATGTTGAAAGATTTTCTTTGTGAAACAAGTTTCAAACCATAAAAACTTTACCTGTTACTTTCATATTATTAACTTTATAAATTGAAAATTGGATCAATTAATGTCATACCATAGTCTCCAATGGCGGGTCATGGTGACAGCACAGTTTCTAATATCTGGTTAGAAATGATTTTATACCTTTGCTGGTTATGAGCTCATCTGCTGGAATGGTAGGAACTGCATTAGAGCTCCATATTTTGATTCACAGATGTCAGTAAACTTCCAAGTGCATATATAGTAATTTTGCAAATAATTGTATATAACGAGTCAGAATGCATGACCATGCCAGGCTACAGCAGTTGTGCATAAAACCATTGCGGAATTGAACATAATGTACCTCTAATGAAACATTACATTACATTCACAAATTCCTTTTATGATGTGAAAGCTGACATCAGTTGACATCATCTTTCATTTGAAAGTGTAATTATAACATTTACATAGAACTCCACTAATATCTTAGAACTCCATTCCTATTGTAAATGGCAAGTTGTGTAGATCACTGTGAGCTTACCTTTATCAATGCTTTGGTGTGGATCGATCGGACGGATTGCTCCAGATTCTTCTGGTGTAGGAGATTCATTTTCCTCATCCCTAAATCTCATGAATTTCTCTACCGCGACAATGAATTGATCGGCAACAAGGTCAGCCAGATGTTGCATGTAGTATTCTTTTCCAACTGCAGCGGTGACACATTTAAGAGCAACCTTTCCATCATTTCCACAGCTGTGTTCCACTGTGTCCCCATTCTCCCACAGAACCATGACGCTTCCACGATTTGAATTCAACTGCCGTGGTGGTGGATCTTCAAGGACTGTTCCAGGCATTCCACCCATTCCACCTGCAAGAAATGACCAGACATAGAAACCAGAATAATGAGAAGAGACAGAGAGGAACACAAAGGCAGGTGACCAGTCCTTTATCTTCCGGCTGACCGTTCCACTGCAGATGAGTACTCGATGAACTCATTTTATTGCTCAGTTTGCAAATGCAAAATAAAAGATGAATGATTCGGTTTACTTTGAAGTTCCATGACTTCTTAGTGAGGAGGCAATGGTAAACCCAACATTGGTTCAAAAGATGCGACAATAATCCTCAGTGCCCTTCTCAAGATGCAACAATAATCTTCAGTGCCTTTCCCAAGAAGCTTCAGAAGTGCAGAAGCACTGTCACTTTGGAAGACATGACTTTCCAAACAATTACTGCAAAGAGTAAGGTAAAACTAATCGCTATTTTATTATATGCTTGCATCAACAATAGTCCCCAAACGGGTGGCATACGTTTTGTCACATATTTTAGCTAAGGCACAAACATGTTCACAATCATGCACTGCAATTTGAAAGCTGCACAAAAGGTGAGTCAAACACGACAAAAATTCACCACTCAGCACATTTTTCTGTAGCTGCTCTTCCACCCACAGCACAGACTCAATAAAACAACTACATGTAGATTTATTGCTGTTGATCTCCTTTATCATCAAGTATGTGTCCACACCCTTCATCTTAGGCTTCACCAATTCTTACTCCCAACAAGGGATACCAAAAACTTTAAACCAAGGCAGCTTTATAAGGGCATCTATTAAACCCTAGACCCTTTAAATTAAATTATCAATTAAAAGCTAATTATGTCTGGACCAAACGTTTAAAGTAAATGGTAAACCTAATGCCTACACATGGCCATATTTTTTTAAAGTATTGCAATCTGACAATGTGTAAATGAATAAACGAAAATGCTATTCTATGTACAAGCAACTTTTAGGATACTCCTATCAACACTAAAAACATTCATGGTTACATTACATGACAATCCTAACACAAGGTATAACCAACCATCATTCTGCCCATGCAGCCAATCCTCCACACGACGGACAACTGTTGCTCCAGGAAAGATGCCATGGACCTCGCTTTTCTCAGAATTTGCTCGTGAAGGCACCTCAATTCTAAAACAGATATAAATGTTGACAAGTCATTTCTGTAGCTTCCATATTGATGGAAATGTTAACCTATAAAGTCATATTTCCCTCTATCATTTTTTTCATTCATTCTTCGTTTATTGAATCCCAACAAATCAGCAAAAGAAAAATACAGACAGGAAACATTGACATGGGTATTGAGAAACAACCGGTAGACCCAGAAGGAACAGAGTTCCGCTTGAATAGGGTCACCAAATTAAAGGCATTACAGATGGCGACGAAGAACAGTCGTCTTTCTAATTAAACATGCATCGAAGTCTTAACTATGACAACAACAAAAAATTGGATCATATACATGACCCACTGAACAGAGAGTTAAACTTAACTAAGCTATAAAACAAGTTACAAATTACAGTCCTGTGTCATTTTTGTGTGAACTTAGTCAGTAAAAAATGTTGAGTCACTTCGAATATCAAACCCAACAGAAAGCAAGTAATTCATCATTATTTTTCATCATTATAAAGCATAAAAGCATATTTTGAAACTCTGGCGATACTACCATTCTGCATCAGTGATGGTGTGTGGCCCTTAAAAGCTTGACTTCTGTTACAGATGGCATCAGAAGCATGAAAAAGACAAAGAGATCAGCAAAAATGGAAAATAAATCTCTGATGGTGTTGCTCTTAACCAATCAGAGAAAGTGAAAGCAGATTTAAATTCACAGACATTCAGCATAGGTTTTATTAAAATGCTCAATATAAATTAACATTATTATTTAATATAATTTTATTATTGTTCTTATTTTAGTATTATTATTATTTTGTACCCATGGTAGAAATTATTACTATTATGAAACTCACACATAGTTATGATTATTATTATTATTATCCTATTATAGTTAATCATTATTATTGTTATTATAGCAGTCATACTAGTTTCATGACCCATACATCCTGGGCTGTATTAACTTGCCCAGTGAAGTGGATATGATCTAAGGAACATTGTTGTTTTAAGTTCTATTCCAAATCGATAGGTAACAGAAAGCCGTGCCAAACTGATGGCCCAACTCAACAGCAAAACTTTTTGAACAATATCTTCTAGTTCATGCTGCTAAATTAAACTAAACGTATCAGAACACAGAAACTGGGTTTTGTCCGTGTTCACTGTTCAGCTTAAGATGATTTGACGGCATCTAGCTGCCTAAGTCTGTGATGCATTTTAAGAGGGAGGTGGATTGTAAATGGCAGGAAATAACTCAAACAATTAATTTTAAAGGCATCATTTGTGATTTCAAATCCATAATAGTATAAAAATCGCTGTAGACCATAATATACTAATAAAAAAGCTGGAAAATTATGGAGTCCGGGGTATCCCTCTTTCTTGGTTTAAGGATTATCTTACTCATCGGCAACAGCAAGTCAAATGCAATGGCACAACATCAAGATTTAAATTAATCAAATTTGGAGTTCCTCAAGGATCTATACTGGGTTCCCTGTTGTTTTTGATATATATTAATGACCTTCCTAATACATCCTCTATCCTCAATTTTGTACTGTTTGCAGATGATTCCAATGTCTTCTTCTCACACAAATCTTATGATGAAGTATTTCGAATCCTTAACCAAGAACTCTTACTAGTGTCAGACTGGTTCAAAGCAAATAAACTATCTCTTAATTTGGCAAAAACTAATTATATTCTCTTCTGCTCTCATAGGAAATCAACCCCACAACAGAAAGGAAAAGTCCAAATAGACACTACTGACATCCCACAAGTAAAATCTGTAAAATTCTTAGGAGTCTACGTAGACCAACATCTTACCTGGAACATTCATATTGAGCAAATAGCACTAAAATAGCCAAAAATATAGGAATAATAAAACGAATATCTTATCTGCAACCTACTAACATTATACTCACCTTATACTATTCTATGATTTATCCATACATTGCCTATTGTAACATGATATGGACATCAAACTACAATTCTCGACTCCACAGAATAAATGTTTTGCAAAAAAGAGTTGTTAGATTAATAGCTGGCTCCCCCTATAATTCTCACACTAAGCAATTATTCATGCAGCTCGGTATTCTAAAAATTGCACAAATCAAACAACTGCAGATCAATGAATTCATGCATAGATATACTTACAACACACTGCCTAGCTCCCATGCCAACTTCTATAGCCTAGCTTCGGACATTCACTCACATAATACAAGAATCTTAGCCTCATACAGAAGTGAATTTGCACGTACAAACACTCAAGTAAATTCTCGATCAGATGTGTCGGCCCAGTGGAATGGAACAGAATACCCCAAGACCTTCGCAGTATCTCAAATCTAAAGCTATTTAGACATCAGTTACGCCTATGGTTAACTCGTCAGAGCGATTAGTTGGGTTCTAACCCCTTATTCTGTTTATTTTTGCTTAGTTAAGGTTTAATACCTTGTACTAGTACGTTAAAAATTGTACATGTACTTTACTTATATCATGAATGCTCTGTACTAGATACATCTGGATAACCTCTGTTAACCATCTAGCAACTGACTGCGTATATAGGTGCCCTAACCAGCGGGACCCTGGTCCCTTCTGGGTTCCCTTTTGTTACCAACAGATTTTTCTTCTTTGTACAGCGAAATGTTACTTTGCCAATGTTTGGAACAATAAATTGATGGTTATGGTTATTACTATTATGATTATGATTATGATGATTGTTATTATGATTATTATTATTATTATTATCATCATTATTTTTTTAATCATTATTATTGTTATTATACAATCATACTAGTTTCATGGTCCATACATCCTGGGCTGTAAAAACTTGCCCAGTGAAGTGGATATGATCTAAGGAACATTGTTGTTTTAAGTTCTATTCCAAATCGATAGGTTGCAGAAAGCCGTGCCAAACTGATGGCCCAACTCAACAGCAAAACTTTTTGAACAATATCTTCTAGTTCATGCTGCTAAATTAAACTAAACGTATCAGAACACAGAAACTGGGTTTTGTCCGTGTTCACTGTTCAGCTTAAGATGATTTGACGGCATCTAGCTGCCTAAGTCTGTGATGCATTTTAAGAGGGAGGTGGATTGTAAATGGCAGGAAATAACTCAAACAATTAATTTTAAAGGCATCATTTGTGATTTCAAATCCATAATAGTATAAAAATCGCTGTATAACATTTTATTTGAATGACACAATGTTGTACAACATTCTATATATTCTTCAGATTAAACAATGTTATATAATATATATATATATATATATATATATATATATAGGAAATATATATATATATATATATATATATATATATAGGAAATAGATATATATATATAATTATATATATATATCTAGGAAATAGAGAACAAGCCTTACCCCTTCGCAGAGACAGAATCAAATCGAATGAAATGATGCATCAAATCGTGCTTGTCGCTATGGTAACAAGTATGGCAGAGATCATAGTCAACACAAACAGCACATTTCCACCTGGTGCCGATGAGACCATTCTGTCTGCATTCATCACAGTAGGTGCCAGAAAACCTGATACCTGGCAAATAAGCAAACGAAAATAATATGAAAGATCTTTAAGAAGCATATATTTAACACAAAGGTAAGTCAAATTCATTTTAAACAAGTTCTTGTAACTGAATGTAAAAATTGAGTCCTCAATAACTGCTGATTAATTTATATTTATAAATGACCTGCAAGCAAATTGCCCAAAATGCCATCACTTACTGTTTTCTTAGCCAACGCCTTAGAAATTTTACTACTGAGATTTCTGACTGACAAGTATCTTAAGAGAAATAAGTGCATGAGCTTTATGGTCTTAGATCTTGTTCTTTTAGTCTAGAGATTCCATCATCCATTTTCACACCGATTCACCAATTCTTATAGCTAATGAGTTCTATTGTACCAGTGTCCAGTGCACAGGCCACAGGGCATTATAAGTGAGAGATAATTTTATGTGATTTACCTGCAGGGCCACTGTCCAATATTCGCAGGTCATACTCTCCATCCTTTCCAACTCTGTAATTTCCAATGAAACCATTATCCCACTGAACAAACACCGTACCACTATGTACGGCATTGACGGATGACTCAAAAGGCTTCACAACCGTTCCCACAAAACTACCATCCTGGTCATCCCAATTCCAGCTAGGCCCTCGTATGACTCTCACACCAACATCCATCTGTCTTGAACAGCTTCTGTGATATAAAGTTAAATTAAAAATTATAATGTTATAATACGTGCAAGTAATCAGATAATCTTATGGGGATTGGATTAGGCTGTGTGTATACTTATGTGTGCTGATTGGTTAGTGGGCTGATGGCAATGGCGGCGCCGGGGGGATAGGGGTTTAGCCCCACCCTTACTGTGGCTCAGCCCCCCAAAAAAGTGGGAAATCACTGCAAATCACAGGGCGGAGGGGACAAAAGGGAAGGACTTGGAGCTTATCCTCCCCAAACCTGAAATCCTGGCGCCTCCACTAGCTGATGGAGAGAATTACATAACTAGATAGACTGCCAACAAATAATATTAATGAGGAAATTTAGAGGCAAGGGTGTTTGGGTAATACCCATAGGGTCGGTTATCGTGGGCTTTGGCTAGATTCGTGGTACATACTTACATTATAACTTCAGATATCGCAGTGTTAGATAGAAATGAAAGAGAATTTAAATAAATCCATCTGTTTTACGACTGATACTTTGTCATTCGACAGTGGTTCTTAACGAATACAGAAATTAAATAATTATAGTTACGTCGTCGCCGCTAGGTCAATCGCCAGAAGCAGAGGATTGTATTGGGGCGTTTGCGTCTATTTCCTTCTACGGAACGCAACAGATCCACTACAACGCAGCAACTTCTTACACCTACTGACACCATAAGATAAATCAATCTCATAAGTTGTAAAAACCGTGTTTTCTACATCGAGGAAATATACCATAAATATCTCAGCAAAACACCAATCAAAACCCTGAGTGAAATGACGAATACTTTCGCTTTCTCTCGCTTAACCACCATTGAAACAAGTATTGCATCGCTAGAAAACGCTAACAGTCCACATCCGCTGCCCCACAATCTAAGGTTTCAAGCACGCAGACGAGAGAATTGAGAAAGCGTCTTTTCTGCAAATTCACTTTACGAGAGTCTTTTCTGCAAATTCACTTTACGAGACAAAGTAAGGCGTCTACATAATTTGTCATTAATTAAGGTAGCTTTTTTATAGGTCTTATAAAGAAATATAAATTATAGGCCAATATTCCCATAGAACGATTGAATAACAGACTAAAACGCTCTGGATTTATTCACAGTACCAGGGTTGCCGGATTTCGGAAGTGCTTGGTCGCGAAATCCCGTCCGAAAGTAGCCCAAAAGTCGCGAGCTGAACAGCTAAATTAAAACATTAATAAATTTATGCTAATAGTCATAGTTTTTTCTGGTTTCGGCAAGACGCGTGATGAAACCATTGACGTAAAAATTTAAATGGCAGACTGCCTCGTGCTTACCGTAGACTTGACCGTACTCTGTAGAGCATGTTTTTATTACTGACTAAGCCACACCACATAAGAATAGTAACTAGTAACAGTGACCCTGTAACCTATTGCGGTCAATTTAATAGAATTCATAATGTTGCGGTAGCGACCGCGGGACAATTCAAAAGTAGCCCAAATATCGCGAGGTCGCGAGGACGAAATTTTCAGTCGCGAGCGCATTGAAAAGTAGCCCAACTCGCGCTTTTCGCGACGATCTGGCAACCCTGATTCACAAAGATTCCCCTTCTCGTCGATGTTCTTGCTAATAAAGCAGACACTTCACTCTTCAAAGCCGTTCTCTTATATGAGAATCATTCACTCAGTTGCCTTTTCCCAACCAACATTTCACGCCTTATTTTCTTAGAGTCAGACCACACAACTTTAACCTTCCTCACAAAGACTCACGAAGTTTTATCTCTCGAATGTTATTCCGGAACTCTTACTAAGCTATTACTCCAATGGTGATACTATTATCTACTGTTTTTTTTCTATGTAGGCTACACCTACAGCGTTATGTCTGTTGTTGGGGAATCCATAGAGTAGTGGGGGGGGGCGATAGCGCATTGGATAACACACTGGCATTGAGAGCGAGAGGTATCGAGTTCGAGCTCCGTATGGTGGACATGCTTTGTAGACTGCTATTAGCGCCGTGTATTGCAGGCTGTCTGTTCTGTTAGTATTTAAGATTTGTTGTTTCAATTGCATAACATATAAATGTACAGCGCAGTGCATTTGTCAGGCGCTTCAGTAAAGAAAGATTATTATTATTATTATTATTATTATTATTATTATTATTATTATTATTATTATTATTATTATTATTATTATTATTATTATTATTATTATTATTATTATTATTATTATTATTATTATTATTATTATTATTATTATTATTATTAACATCACTATGATCACTGGCGTGATGAGCAGTAGGTAGCGGGATCGCTTCCCGTACCCTCCCAAAGTTCCACTCGGCCTTTCATTCGCGAGATGGCGCGTTAGCAAAATGAGATGTAGGACGTGATGGGCGCCTTGCATGCAGTGTTTCTGTTAACGCCCAAATGGCCGTTTTTACGTCCATAAAAAACGTCCAAAACGTCCAAATTTTTCGGTGCGATAGCCCAAAGAACTGAGCTACGTCCAGACAATTCCAGGTCAAGGCGTAAATACGTACTCTTTTTGGACTCTAACGGAAACACTGCTTGCATGGCTGCCGTATACAGATAAATTCGACTCCTGTAATAACTTATAGGCCTAATCATCCGTTCATACTGATTTGTAATCATCCTGCGTAATTGTCAGAATGAAAATATTAAACGAAAATTATTATTATAAACGTATATAAATATATATGTTGTATTGTATTTGATCATTTATATAGCGCTATATGAATGCTTAATGCCGCATTGATGCTCTGCGCTACCGTTCTTCTATTACCTCGTTGTGCGCTACTCGAAGTCAATTAGGTAAGTAGGTAAGTAAGTATGTAGTTTATTTACACGAAATATTTGCCCAAAGTGTCATTGAATAATAATATCTTTTTTGGATAATTTAATTAATCTATTCTGTAAACTTATATTGTCCAACTGTACAAAACACAATGCCAGCATAGAATCTCGGTGGCGGGTCCCTCGACCTGGAATGGCCTCCCTCTGGAGCTTCGCTTCTGTCCTAGGACCTTCTCTCCTATGTTCTTCTTCATCTTAAAACTGCTCTTTTTGGCCGTGCTGGAGTCGGGAGCGCCTCTGAGTAGTTTTCTTGAAGAGGCGCTATACAAATGTTCGTTGTTCGATATGAATGAATGAATGAATGAATGAATGAATGAATGAATGAATGAATGAATGAATGAATGAATGAATGAATGAATGAATGAATTACCTAGAGCCTCTAATACATGCGCGACGTCGTCCACTGTCTCCCCTCTGAGCATCGGATTTCGTATATGTTAGCTGCCCTAGTCTGGCGCTGCATATTAGGTTTCGCTCCTGCCTATCTTCGCGAGCTCTGTTGCCCTGTCCTTAGTGCTATGGACTCTCGATCCCTCCGCTCATCTGAACAGGGTCTCCTACTTGTCTCTTTCTTGGTGGTGGGTCCCTCGACCTGGAATGGCCTCCCTCTGGAGCTTCGCCTCTTTCCTAGGACTTCCACTCCTATGTTCTTTTCTCACCTTAAAACTGCTCTGTTTGGCCGTGCTGGAGTCGGGAGCGCCACTGAGTAGCTTTCTTGAAGGGGCGCTATATAAATGTTCTATATGAATGAATGAATGAATTATAGGCTTATTAATAAAAGGCCGCCCTATATATAGGCTATATATAGGCCTACGTCCTACGATCGGCAAGCGTGCAGAAATCCGGATTGAGTCTGGTTGAAACATTAATTAACTTTCATGCCGTATTTGTTCTCAGATTACCCTACGACGTTACGTATTCCGCAACCTCGGGGTAATTTTATTCCCAGAGTATCTCGGAACTACAGATGATAGAGAAGTGGAGTCTATGTAGGGTTTTCTGTGTTGAAAAGTCAAAGAAGTTATTTATGACCTTTTTTGTCAAATATTAATATATCGCAAGATCTGTCGACCAGAGGTAAAGAGAACTCTTCTGGAAAAGATAGGTTCGTCGAGGTTGTGAAGATCCAACAGAATGATAGTCAACATCGCATGGCCTTGACTTTCAAGATGACTTGACCTGTTATGGTAATTAGCTTAATTATGCCTTTAGTATCGCAGGAATTGCAAGTGTTAGAATGGCGGTCTTAACTGCAGTGGCGGCACTACACCAGGGCAAGCCAGGGCAAATGCCCTGGTAAGAAAGCCTTTGCCCTGGTCGTTGCCCTGCCAGAATTTTTGCCCTGCCGATAATTTATTTGAGGTAGAAACCGCCCCTGCACTGGTTACTTGTATGATTGCCCTGGTAATGCCCTAGCTGGCTAGAAAAATGTCTGGTGCCGCCACTGCTTAACTGGTGTCTATTTCATAGTTTTCGGGGTCGCAGAATCTGAAAAGGCAGGACTCTAGACTTACAAGAAACATTGTTAGGCCATCGGATGATCACCTTGTAGTTCAAGGTCACTTGACCTGCTATGGTTGACCTTTGGTTTCTCAAGAACTGCAAGCGATAGAATTGTGATTATGAGTTTAGTTTTGTGGAAGGTTACAGCACTTTCATGAACATGGGGGGGCAGATAGCGCATTGGATAAAACACTGGCATAGAGAGCGAGAGGTTACCGAGATCGAGTCCGTAGACGGACATGCTTTGTAGGCTGCTATTAGCGCCGTGAACGGTGAATGGCAGGCTGTCTGTTCTGTTAGTAGTTAAGATTTATGTCTTCTGTCATTTGTGTCCTTGTGAATTGTTTAATTGTCATAACATGTAAAATGTACAGCGCATTGCGTTTGTCAGGCGCTTTATTAAGAAAAGATATTATATTATTATTATTATGAGATTGTTGTGTTTATTTATTGCACAAAACATTTTCCAGCTGCAATCACGTGTTAACAAGTACGGTGCAACAGGACTTATTGAAAAGCTAATAGCACCTAACTGATCCCTAGCTCTTTCTTGATTGTTATTCAATACGTAGGGCCTACGTGTTCGTTACTAAATTATATATATATCTATATATATTTGTTTAATATTGAATCTCTAGGTTGACACACCGCAACCCATTTGCAGAAAGTGGTATTGCCAGTTAAAAAGAAAAATGGAAATAATTAATAGTTTTTAAATATCTGTTCCAGCAAAGGGCGACTTGGTCAACGGGGCAATATCAAACTCTTAAATTGATACACACTGTCTACGGTACAGCTTTTGAGTCGGCCTATGGATCACAAGCTGTCTAAGTTATCCAGAAGTTCCGAATACAGAGGAAAGATGTTTAATAAATATACCGGGTATCGTGATCTATATATGGTATCGAAGGCGGCAGAGATGTCTAAAAGACAGAGACAATCGTGTCTGCCTTCGGTCGGCTGACCGTGACCTTCTGAAGTTCTGCTGGTGCCGCATAGTGGTTCCATGGATGCGCACCGCTACAGTCCAGTCCAAAAGTTTTGTCTTTGTTGGCCCGATTAACGATTAATTAATCAATTAATAATATCGGCTTGTTCGATTACTTTTTTACTTAAGCCTATTTCATGATGGCGAGCGGTCCATTTCTGGAGTAAACAATTTGGCGAACAATGATAATGTAAAACATTTGAGTGGAAAATAAAGCGTTGAGCTTGCATAAAAGGTAAATACTGATGGAAAAGATGGCGACAAAATTAACTGTGTTCATTGCAATAAATAGTTTGCTTACCTTGCTTCAAACACACCGCTGACGTATCACCTTCAGCTCATGGAATTAGCTTATTGGGTTTTTTGTAGAAAGAATGTAGCAACGTACTCAGTCAGTAGTGACTAGTGACTACATTTTTAACAGTTTCTCACGTTTTTTACGTCACAGATACCAAATTAATCGAATTTAGAGGATTAATCGAAGTTAAATTTTGAAGACTATTTCTTTTAAATCAGTACCAGCCGTACTTTAATTATATTTACTTATTTATTGCACATGCTACGCGCGAGGTCAATAAATCTTGTTCTGAAGCGTGAGACTTGTGAGCGCGAATAAACCAATGTCGAATGTCCATGGTCAATGTTACACGGAGTCTGAAGAGCCGCAGAGTCCTGAACTCACAAATGCTGGACTGTAGACTTAACACACTGAGAGTAGCAGTTGACCAGAGCGAACGCGAACTATATATGGACTAGCCAGGAGTTGAACCGTAGTTTGTTTTGGTCCAATAACCTGTAGGCACAGTTGTCACTAGGCTACCATCTAGAAGCGGTGAAGAAGTGGAATTCAT
The DNA here is from genome assembly GCA_020284085.1 of Aporrectodea caliginosa. Taxonomy (NCBI): domain Eukaryota; kingdom Metazoa; phylum Annelida; class Clitellata; order Crassiclitellata; family Lumbricidae; genus Aporrectodea; species Aporrectodea caliginosa. The sequence continues at coordinate 577,920 of JACEVL010000477.1, forward strand.
TTGAGCGCCTGTCGGAGTTAAGTACACCTTCCTGCCTCGCCCTGGAAGCAGTGAGGAGCAGATCACAGCCGTTGTTGATGCCGACCGCTAGGGGCTCTGTCGTCGATTGAGGACGCCCATGCGGCCCCCGGGACCTGGCCATCCCGTTTCCGATGATCATGACTGATGGTGGGGAAATGACGTCCGTCTGGCCTCAGAAGCCGGGTACGAGCGTCGTTCGGTAGAGAGATTGATGCAGGGCTAAACTGTCAGGGTTCGGTTCACTGTACCGCAGATGACTGGAAGGCGGATGCGAAGGCGGAGCTGGAGGAGGAGGAGGAGGCGGTGGCGGGAAAATGTTCATCAGACGACCTGAAGAAATGTCAATCATTCAACGACATTCACTATTTCTGAGCGAGAGAAAGCTATAATTATAGATATACAATACAATAGATAAACAGATGTAGAGGTACAGGTAGAGACAGACAGCCAGACAGACAGAAAGACAGAGAGGAGACAGACAGACAGACAGACAAACAGACAGGCCTATATAAATGACCAATAACATTTGCATTAGGCTGCACATAAGTAGGCCTAGGCCTATACTTGCGAGTTGCGACTCAAACCAAACGATTTACAAGGCACGAAGTAATGAAGACATTTCTTTTGTTTCTGAAGTTTTGTTTTAGATGATGATGATGATGATGATGATGATGATGATGATGATGATGATGATGATGATGATGATGATAATGATGATGATGATGATGATGACGACGATGATGGGTGTGATGACAACGACAGTTATGCGATCCAGCAATTTCGAGATTCGCTTAACTATACGTTTAAATTACGGAGCTTAGACTGACCAGTGACCAATGACCCTCCTCTCGAGTTAATCGCACATGTCGCCTCTCAATTGTTACGCGATGAAAGCATTCAACCAAGAGCAGGTTCCGAATTGCACGCATCACTAGTCTATAGATCCGTCTCAGCTTCCTTTCCACCTGTTTCAGCGTGCTTATCTTCCGTTGTTTGACTTCTGATTGACTTACACGGATTTCGTCCTAGTCTCTTTAATGGATTATGCTTTGGATTTGGATTTCACCGGAAGCGACCATCGATTCATGTTTTGCCATCATGATAACGGCGCTATAAAAGTCTTTAGATTAGATTCATCATTCATACATCACTATTGGGCCTTCCCTATGGAATGCCCTTCTCTCCTCTCTACGTGTTACAATTCTTTTGGGTCTCTTCCTACAGCCTTCTCCCTCCTCAAAACCTTCTTCTTCTCTAGGGGTTCTCGCACTGGATCTGGGAGCACTACTGAATGGACACTGCTCCGAGCGGCGCTATATAAATTTACAAATACAATACAATACAATCACTCATGTATACTGTAATCCTCAGGACATGCATCTATTCTCTATGGCAGGAGTTACGTATACGTACGTCGACCTAATCGATCCTTTGGTAAGTGGTATATAGGGTCCTCTCTCACCTGTGTTGCAGACCTGTTCGTTATGATGGAGCGATTCCTGCATCCCAGAGGAGTAGGAGTAGGTGGCGTTCGGTCGAAGGATGGCGTTTGTGACGGCTGAACCCGACCAGTTGCCCCTCGTAAGGGGCATCGTCGGTGGTAGGTAGGCAGCTGCGTACGGACTGCAGGACTGGTGATGGTCGAAAGCAGAGAAGACACCTGCAGTCTGCTTCAATTTATACAACAGGAACAAAAGCCTCAGAAAACAATTGTTATCAGACATAAATGCAGCAAATACGAGCTTCAATTTATTAAAATCACACTGAAGAAAAACGAAAATCATCATCAAATGTATCGTATTGTATTACACTGCATTGAACGTTAATTTAAGTTCATTAGTGGTTTCCTATTATTAGCATTGGCAACAAGACAAAGATAATTAATAGAATTTGTAAACCGCATCTTTAGATTAATGTGTCACTTTCACTGTTTGATATGTTGTGCTGAATCTTGAGTTCGTCCCGTGTATTCAATGGCATAACACGGAATTTGGGGTCTAGATTCAGTTGCACAAATTCCTGTAGCATTTCGCAGTCGATTCATAGGAGGAGCATCCAAGACCAATGGTTACCGGACTTCAACCGTCTGGGTCGGACCAATGACTTGCGAACGGAATCCCGTCTATAGTGCATGCCGAAAGGAAAGCTATCAAAGACACTTTATACTGGGAAGGATGGATTTATCTACGGAGTGGCCTGTGATTCATTCTTTGTCGAAAGGGGGACTGTGGAAATCGACAGACGATGCATGCCCTTGTTGGACCGACTGATGAAAATACACTTAAGTAAGCGCCTTACTTCTGCATAAGACTCGTTTTGATCGGCGAGGCAAGCAGCAACCCCCACTTGCTTCCCATTGCGACATTTCTGTGCATGTAGGCTTTTGCATATGCATGCTACTACGTGGTAATTTTAGGTATACATTCATAGAAATATGATCATAAAACAATGTGAAGAATGTAGAGTGATGCACGTATAGCCTACCTGTGAGGTGCTGAGTCTGGTGTAGTTGTCTAGTAGAGGATATAAGGAGTCCGTGTAACCGGACGCTGCAGCCGCAGCCAGGTTCTGTATTGGGTGATGATGATGATGGTGATGATCTGCAATTCATCCAAACGTCATATTGATATGCGCATCTTTACGCACGAATGCGCAGATGCAATATATAGAATGTAAGTTATGTAAACCGTAGCCTATGCATGCACTCTTATATTCGCTTGTTTAAATGTATTTGTGGATAAAATCAGAAATTAATTAAAGAATTTAATGGGGTCGTTTTAAGGCACTTGGCCAGGTTGGCCTGAATCGCTTACATGGCTAAGTTATACTGTGTGCATATAATGAGATTAATGACCCTAATTCCTGTTTAGCCTTATACAGCTTACACTTTGCATTCCTTCAGGAATCTCAGGAGGCTGTAGTCTATAGGTAGGCTTAGTCCGATGATATGTCTATGTCACTATGTGTCTACCTTTGCCGCTTAAGAAAAGCGCTTACACCTTGATTCCTTCACGCAATGCGAACAACAAGTTTAAACAGCGTCTTCTACTGCTGAATTAAACACGTAACTCGAATGCATTCAAAAGTTCATACAATGAGTAGAGTCTTAAGTAAGCTAAACGCTATATCTAGACTAAACTGTCTTAGACTTCGGCTGCCTAAGACAGTTAATTAATGGAGTCATTAAACTTGTAAAACGGACTGTGAATCAACGCCTACTATTGTCTTACTGCTATAAAAGGCAAACATCGATACTCCTTTATATAATTCTGAGTTATCTCTTTATTCAACTGCCCCTTCCTTCCTTGCGAAACAAGGAAATATAAGCTATAGGCCTAGTTGTTTCTTTAACAGACGCCTTTATAAACCAGTCTTAAGAGTTTTCAATGATTTTGAATGATTGGCGCCTACACAGTATATCTCAGGAACAAACTTCTTAGCGTAATTAGGCTAGCATGCAGACAGTGAGTAAGTAAGTAAGTAAGTATATCCTTTATTGAAAAACCAACTGCTAACCGCATTTTGGTGTACAAAGATCATCAAATATAAAAAAAATTAAGTATAAAGCATCCGTGTGACAAAAGTTTTACGAGATAGAGAGTTTGCCTTAGGTATTATTCTATCTCGAAGATACTTTAACTTAGTGATATTAAGTCGCTACTAATGTGTAGGCTATGCGCTGCTGGTGTTTAAATTCAATAAAATATTCACTTAAGCTAAACTTAATTAATTGTGCATTATTTTCTTAAATTATTTAGTCAGGTTCTCCCATTTAATTACTCCAGGCATTACATTACATTCTAACCCTCTGCCATGCCAATAAGTGTGACTTTGTGAGGTGGTTGCGCAGAGAACTTGATTAACTGAGAAAGATTTATAGCGCCTCACTTTGATTCTGCATAGTGTACAAGTGGTTGACGGCAGGCTGGTTCACTGCTGTCGCGGAATTCAGGGCACCAGCGCGGATCAATGCGTCATATCCGGATCCTTGATTGGCACCGTTCTGCTTGCGCCATCTGGCGCGTCGGTTACTAAACCAGACCTTCAAAAATCACGTGACAAATTATTTTATAACTAATTAGCAAATTCGTAAGTATTTTAATTCAAGGTCAGTTGATATAACGGAGTCTTTTGAGATGAGATATGAAAGTCAAAGTAACTTTATATAATTGGTGGTGGTGGTGGTGGTGGTGGTGGTGGTGGTGGTGGTGGTGGTGGTGGTGGTGGTGGTGGTAACGGGAGGAGGAGGAGGACAAAAAGACGAGGAGGAGGAGGAAGGCCTGATTATGATGGTAGTGGTGATGGTGGTGGTCACGTGGTGATGATGATAGTGATGATAATGATGATAATGATGATAATAATGATGATAATGATGATAATGATGATAATGATGATAATGATGATAATGATGATGATGATGATGATGATGATGATGATGATGATGATGATGATGATGATGATGATGATGATGATGATAACGATGATGATAACGATGATGATAACTATGATGATAACGATGATGATAACGATGATGATGATGATGATAACGATGATACTGATAATAGCAACCTGTATGCGCGCCTCCGTTAGTCCTGACTGCTGAGCCAGTTCCTCTCGTGTGTAGATGTCTGGGTAGTGTGTTCGTGCGAAGGCCTTTTCCAGTTGGTCGATCTGGTCGGCGGTGAAGGTCGTTCGGCTGCGTCTCTGCTTCCGGCTGAGGGTGAATCCAGGCTCCGATTCCACATCGGACTCAGCTGCACAAGAAGAACCATCGTCTGCAGGAAACGAATCTCAGAATAGTTTGGATCACTTCTAGACGTTGTTTTCTAAGTAACTGTTCTAGAACATTCCGTAGGCTAAACCTACAGACTACAGAGTCGGTCGTTTTACTCTACCGTAAAGCACTATGGGCCTACCATGGCAGAATATACATAGTGCTGCCATGATTAACCGAATTAGCGACGTCCCAAATGATTATTACTGTCTCTATAAAAATTAAGTTGGTGATGGTGGTGATTGGGTGTTGTTGGTAGTGATGGTTAAGATAATTTTGTAGGCAATGGTGACAGCGGTGGAGATGATTGTGGTGGCAGCGATGGTGTTTCGTAGTCTTTTTACAGTCATCAGCATTTAAATCATGAGCATTAGATCGTGTAACAGTTTTTGATGAGACTATAAAACAAAAGATATATGTATAGCTTAATAGCTATACATATAACTTTTGTCATCCAGACATGCTTCATTTTTATTTGGAATCAAGCTGGTGAAAGCGAGGGTTTTGATAAACCTGGGAAATAAACCAACTGTTTAGGCTACTGGTCATAAAATAAGAAAAACTTATCCTGAGAAACAAGGAAAAGGTAATCAGAAATCTGATGAACTACAGAAAAGTTAATAAAGTCACGAAAATTTAAAAGCGTCGAACATTATTATGACTTCAGAAAATCATAAAAACACTCTACGAATAAAAATAATGAGCTCTTCAAAGCATATGAAACTTGAGAGAGGTCAGATAAATCCTAATGCTGCGGACGGGCTTATAATAATAAAAATAATAATAATAATAATAATAAAAATAATAATAATAATAATAATATTAATAATAATAATAATAATAATAATAAAATAATAATAATAATAATAATAATAATAATAATAATAATAATAATAATAATAATAATAATAATAATAATAATAATAATAATAATAATAATAATGATAATAATAATAATAACAACAACAAGCAACAACAATAACAACAACAACAACAATAGACCAATTGATTCGTGCACTCACCTTCTCCTGAGTCAACATCTTTGCTGTTGTTGTTGTTGTTAATGCACAGTTTTGGCGTGTTGTTGCAGTTGGCATCACCAGGTGACGTAACAAGTGTTGACCGTTGCATTCGACTGATGGAGCTGACACTTGGAACGGAGTTGCGATCGCAGACGCCGTCCTTCAACAGCCTTTCCCTGATCTCCCAACTGAAGATCCCTGGGTTCTCCCTCTTGTACTCGTCCACCTTCCTCTCGACGACCATCGTCGCCACGCGGGGCTTGCTGCCCCCGATCGCCCCCGGTCGAATGCTGCCCGTCTCCTGGTAGCGCTGGAGGATCTTGCTGACGCAGCCATGCGAGACGCACAGGGTCCGACTGATGACGCATGGTCGCACTCCCTGAGCAGCCATCTCGACAATCTTCAGACGAATGTGGTTCGGCAGAGGTCGTCCGTTGATGAAGACTCCGCCCAACTGGTTGACACGACCTTGACCTATCGTATACAGTAAGACGACCGATTTAAAACAACTACGTATGCCTATATGCCTGCGTCCGTCTTTCCATTACCCATCAAAAGCTTCCATCTATCCGTCCATCTGTTTGTCATCACCCATCCACACATCTATCCTTCCATCCGTAACCTATAGTCTTTCCACCACCAATCCACACTTCCACCCATCCGTCCGTCCGTCATTCCATCTGATCTATAAATTGTTCCATGCTTTTTCTTCGCATTCACAATTTCACATCATTTTTCTCCTCTCCGCATTCTTCTTCTTCGCATTCTTATCAAATAAACATAGCTTTTTGTCAAAGTTGCGACGCCACTCTGTCTGTCCTCAGCCTTCCTCCATGCACGAAGGTCGAATATCAGGGTTGTCACTTCCTTCTCTACAACTCTAACGTAAGTGGTCCTAGATCGACCGCGTCGTTCTCCACCGGAGAATCTCCAGTCTGTTGGGATTTGTTCGATGCGCTCCAAAGGGCTTTCCGATGGTCCTTGTCTTCCGGAGCCCATGCCACATGCCCAATAAAGCTCAGTCTGCGTTTCCGTAAACATGGATCACATCAGTACCACGATGATCAGGAGCAGTTGCCGTGCTGCTCCTGATCATCGTGGTACTGATGTGATCCATGTTTACTGTTTAGGGAATCCACAGGATCCTTCTGAGACACCACACACCGAAGCTGTCTAGTTTCTCACTTGCGGCCTCTGTGGTCGTCCAAGTTTCTCATCTGCATAAGACTACCGGCAGCACACACAACGAATATAGAACTCGCAGCTACTATAATAAATGTCAAAAATAACGTAAAGCAATTCCACATTGCATAATAAGACGGCTATACTTCTCTTCGCCCGCTACGCTCATTAAAGCGGCATGATCTCTTTGTCCCGCGAGCGAGGACTGCTATGGCTAAAACGCGACCCTTTGCCTTCATTGGCCCTGCACTATGGAACTTGCTTCCTCCTTTGACACGTTCCTGTTTATTAACTGGTGGGCCAAGTGCCTCTTTTCTTTGTCTGAAGACCTCTTTCTTTTCTCTGGGTCTTTCGCATTGGAAGCGCCTCTGATTGGTGTGCACTGCGAGAGGCGCTATATAAATTGATAGATATACATTACAATACAATACATGGTCACCGAATAGCGTCAGATTTGTACGAAGAACTGTGTTTAATCTGTTTCAAATACTCTTATCTAGGAAGCCATGCATGCAGAAACCAACTCTGAGACCAACTAGGAAAAGAACTGTAAGATAGTGTCCACTGTCCAGCGCATTCTTGTTGGTGAAGTATGAAAATGGTCAGCAGAGTTCTAAGGTTTCATAAGTCTAGAATGCAATGCAATATTAAGAGCTCGATGGTTGCTGCAGCCAAGAACTCAAATGTCAGATTGCAGTAGAGCGATTAAAAAATCAGAATTGAAGAAAGTTTAGCAAACGGACGAACATCTCGTAACAGCTTTAGAAGCGACAAATAGGCCCTACTGTTTCTATCATGATACGGTACTGCATGTCATGCCGTTTATATATTGCCATGGCCTATAGACTACGTGTCGAGGCCAAAGCATGGTGGCAGTCTATCATGCCTAAATACATACATACTTAGGGCATAGGCCTACGTATCAATTCGTTGTTTGATCCATCGTTTATTATTATTATTATTTATTATTTTATTTATTTAAAAAAATTAAAACAGCCGAGGTAGTTTTATTCCCTCATGCTATTCAATCTCTGTCCGAAGACATGTTATTATCATTATCATTATTATTATCATTATTATTATTATTATTATTTTTCCCCGAGGTAGCCTATATAATTATGATCCCTCAGGTTCTTAGAAACTAACTAGGAGAGTAAAACCATTTTGGAACTAACAAGCCTCATTCCAACTGAAGTCCAACAACGTGCCCCTAAAAGCCACGGCTTTAGGGTATTATTATTATTATTATTATTATTATTATTATTATTATTATTATTATTTAATAATAATAATAATATTAATAATAATAATAATAATTATTATTATTATTATTATTATTATTATTATTATTATTATTATTATTATTATTATTATTATTATTATTATTATTATTATTATAACGAATATTTTTAACGCGCGCAAGGTTTCACAGAAAGGCGAATGTGAGACGCGGTTCTCCAGGAGAAGAGCTGTTTGATATCAAGATGTTTTAAAGCCAATGAGAAAAAGTGAGTTTTGAGGAATTTTTAGAAGGAAGAACAAGAATTCGAACATCGTAGAAATATTGGTCGTTGGTTCCATTCGTGGGACGGGGGAGAAACTTGGAAAGCACGAGAATCCACGACAGTTATGCAGAACATTCCCGAAGATCGTAAACTGCGGGAGATATGTATGGAGCTAGTTTTGGTTGGAGGCAGGTATAGGAGTGTTCGTTGTGAGGGTTTTATTATAGGACCGAGCGTTGCGAAGTTTGAATGAGCCAAGATGAGTTACGAAAATGAGGAGATGCATTAAATAGCACACGAGCCAGAGAGAGAATCCGTGGGTTAATCAGTCATTCCATCCGTCCTTCCATTCGTCTTTTCCTGTCTCATATTTCCATCCATCTATCCATCCATTCATCTATCTATTTATACATGCTAGCATACATACTAGCATACGTGCATCATACATAAATACATATATCAGTATATTACATGCAGGCATGCAATACATACATGCACATTATAACAGTAAATCAATTAATCAATCAATTGGTCCAACAGAAGAACATTTTCAAGTTTAGTAATCCCATTTCTTAGGAAACAAGTTCATCGTTGGGACAAAACGCAGACATGAACAGACCTATAGGTCCCGCTAATTGGGGAACCTTAATTACAAATTGAGTACATATCTAGTATATACATATATGTACATATATACATATGTAAAGTTGTAAACATATATATATATATACATACATAAAAAATACATACATACATAGATACATACACAAATAGCTACACACATGCATACAGATAGACATATATACAATTATACATACATACATACATGCATGCATAGTATTACATACAGACATATATTATATAGCACATAAAATGTTTATTATATTTCATATTGGTTTATTTACTTACTCACTTTTTGTGTCATATATGGTATAGAGAGTGAGAGAAGCGTACTTCCATTTGACATCAAATAAACATTGATCTCTTCAGATTCCCAAAATACTTCACCGTCATCATTGACTGCATGGTAAGACCATAACCTAGCCTAAGTCCCATTTTCCAGGCAAGGCACCAACAACATGGTGAGCCTCCCTGGCAAAGCTCGGCTCGGCGCCCATCGAACCCGCTTCTTCCAAATCGAATTATTTCGCCATCGTCCTGAATCGAATTAGATCCATTAGTTTCGCAAATCTCAATCGAAAACTACAGCAACAGCATCAGCAGCCATACAGAAAAAGTCATCGTCGTCGTCATCATCGTCATCGTCGTCATCGTCATGGTCGAGTGGCGTTCGTTACCTTTCTGCAGAGCCTCTCTCTCCATCCTTCGATAATCCATTCGTCGTCGCTTGTTTCGCTCTCTCTCTCTCTTCAGCCTCTGCAACTAATTGTCTCCAAATCTAGCGACACTAATGTCCGTCGCCGCTTTAATTCGTCACTCCCCCCACGGTTCACGCGCATGCGCCCTGAGCCATGACCGACGACGGGGCTCATGAGCAAGGCAAATAAGTGAGGGGTGGGTGGCTGCATGGCCTGTGGTGGCCGGGTGGGGGTGGAGGAGAGTGGAATGGTGAAGGGATTGTGTGGGGAGGTGTCGTTTACTATGAGGGCTGCGTTTGTTTTCGGCGGCGTATCATTTAACTTAGCTACATGGCTTTGCATAATTAAGTGGACCCTCGGCCGTCTGCCTGTGTGTATGTGCGTCCGCGTGTGTGCGTGTGTGCGTGTGCGGATGGGTGATGAGTTCGATTTGTGCTTTGGTAGTGAGAGTGGGTTGGAATTGCTGTTGAGCAGAATGTCAGTTTGAGTGAAATAGTTGAGTCGCAGTCTGCTCAGTTCACGTGTTGCAAGTATCACTCAATGGCTCACCTGAACTCATCGCTCAGTTGAATAGCCATCGACTTCTCGTTTTGCTCGCTTCTTTTTCGTTTGCTCCTCTTCCTTTGTTCTCTACCTCTCTCTGTGTGTGTGTCTCCCTGTCTCTCTTTCTCTCTACCTCGTTTCCTTACATTTTTTCACGTCAGTATACAGTCAGTGCATACGCGTCAATGCTAGGCATTCAGACGCTTGCGTACCAGGTATATCGGTATTTTATTGAAGTCTGGTGAGTGTGTGACACTGTGTATGTGTGACTGCCCATATAATGATCGTTCACTAGCTGTATAGCCTAGCTTCCTTTCTATGCCCAGGTCTTGCATTTACACACACGTACTAAACCACCAACATAACTCCGCTGCATTAGAAACTTTCCCATCTGGTCGCACCCCTCTTTCGCCCACTCTCAGCCTCGCACCCTTTCTCCCCGCACCCTAGTTTGCATTACTACATGTCATGTACTCTATCCCTCAACCATACCCTCCATCCTCACCCCTCCATATTTAGAGGGCTGGGCACTGGATTGTTAAGCTCAACAGGTGGTCAATGAGGAGGAGTATTTATTACCCACCCTGCACTTCATTCGTCATAAACGCACGCGCTACAATTAACAATGGCTTTCGTTGTCTTGGGGTAAATTGGAGAACGCTTCAGAGAAACAGCGATATTTATGGGTGCCATATCAGTGCAAACCTCGGATAGGCTGTCTGTAGGTTTAGAACCAGACCTAGATTAGAGCATGTTTTCCATTCTGCATGGGCTTCCTATATGTCGCACTTAGCGCCTAGAAAATTAAGCCTGGAAATGAAGCCTGGAAAATGAAGCGGTCGGCAGGTTTCAGTCTGGAATAATATCCTCCCGAATAGGAAAGAGCATGACGAACAGCAACTTATTTTACGCCGAAGAACAACGTAAAGAATGAAACGATTTTGTGCAAGAGAACCTTGTCGATGACTTTGCCAAGTTTGAAGTTCTGGTCTTCAGTTATTGAATCTGTCTACCCAGACCGACGAGACCGTCTTGCTTGACTTTATAAATAGCAGAAAGATTTCTAATTTGGCCTCTTAATTAGACTGTCTTATGGGTATTTTTTTAACGAACACTTCATGTCTTAGGTGTATTCAATATCGTTCCATCGATCTCATGGTGTAACCGTACTGTAACGAATCGGATTTGCAGAAAGACGTTAGCGCATCATCATAGATTGACGTCAAGACTGTGAATTTACAACAGCAGCGCTATATAAACTGTAGATCCTACCAGTGGCGTAACCAGGGCTTACAAAAAATTACGCAAAACTCTGAGGGGAGGGTATGGGGAGGGGCTGTGCATCTTCTTAATCCATGCGTACCCGTTTGTGTACCATTCTCGAGTGTGAGCGGGTGACATATCGTGAATTATTTAGATATATAAGCACGCTAGAGTCATTTCTTGTTCTAGAATAATCTAGATCCTATTCCAAACCACAGACTCCACAGTGTATTGCTGAACACCCGTATTGTGGTCAGATGAGGCCAGGGATCCAGCGCATAAAATAGCTATTCCTATTTGCAAATATTTTCTTGATTCCGGACATTGCAATAAATTTTTTTAATGTGCTACTGATTTGTAGGGAAGCGATTGCCCAGAACTTTTAATTTTTTCTGTCTGAATTATTTTTGCAAAGTTATGCAACAACATGCGTTAGGCCCTATTAAATTTTAATTAATATCCTTTTCTAGTTTTGCACATTCAGATTTAAAATCCAGAATGGAAAGAGTCTCTTATCGCAACTTGTGGGCGCCCATGCGAAAGTAGTTTTAAAAGGAGTTGATTACTTTTTTGGAAATTAGTTACTAAGACTAGCTAAACTACTTTGGTATTAAAGTAGGCGTAGTTACTATAGTCCTACTGTTTAGGTAATTGGTGCCTATCATTGCTTTTAAACGCTCATTTTAATCTTGCTTTTGATGTAAAAAACGAATCGTTTTTTGCCACTCCTTATCCTTTGCCTTTTCCAAATGATCCCTTCTTATCCCTTCGTCCTTCTCCCGACACTCCACTTTTCCATCCAATATGTTCAACCCCGGCATCCGCTCAGTTCACTCAGCGGGGGTCACCGGGGGTCAACCGAAAACCCCTTGCATCATGGTCCACAGCGCGTGTCATATTACCTTCGGGGGTTAAATAATTACTCCACAGAGTCAGTCACCCCATTGCAACCCCACAGGGCGGGGTTTCTATGTACAGGCATATGTCAGTCAGTCACCGTATGAATGTTGATGTATTGAACATTAATGCTAAACGTGCGACAAAGACTGTTATGAATGCTGATTGAATCCAATTAATAACGATCAGCAGAAGAGTATCGGTTCTCGACAGTATATGCACTTGGAACCACAGGCGTCGAACACGTTTCTCAGTATTTAGGAATTTTAGGATGGGGGCACCCATGGTGATTCATTCATTCATTCCGAGAATTTGTGTAGCGCCCCTTCAGTAGGTGCTCCCAGTGGGGAACGGACATTGTCCCCCTGGACATTGTCCCCCGGACATTGTCCCCCGGACATTGTCCCCTGGACATTGTCCCCCCCCGATTTTGCGTAGGACATTATCCCCCTGGACATTATCCCTCTGTGTAAATAGCCTATAGTCTGCATGTCATTGATAAACCTTAGTTGCCGTTTTTGGTGGCTATTTCATTCAGGTGTAGGCCTAAACTTAACCCTTAAACCGCCGCATACTATGTGGGGTTCATGCACCCCGGACGCCAAATACTTTTTTGTTGCAATATAGGCCTACTTCGAAACGTCACAACTCACTGAGAAACCATATATATACATATTTACATATATATATAGATACATACATATTATATATATACATATATATATATATATGTATATATGCATATGCACACATATATATACATATATATACTTAGATCCAAATATGTATATATATATGTAATATATATATATAAATACATATATATACAAACAAATATATATATATCCATATATATATATATATATGTATATACTATATATATATGCATATTTATGTATACTTACACATACATATACAAAAATATATACACATATACATATACATATTTCCGCAAGAATATTATACGATTATATCTTAGACTGGGGGGATAATGTCCTACCCTGGGGGACAATGTCCAGGGGGACAATGTCCAGGGGGGACAATGTCCGGGGGGACAATGTCCAGGGGGACAATGTCCTACACCCGCTCCCAGTCCAACCACGCCTAAAACTATAGATTTGAGCTAGGCATAGAATGTGGACATATTGTTCCAAGGCAACAAGCGCAGTTCCAGAGAATACCCGATCCAAATGGAGGGCCCCACTTCGAAAAGACACGGCACTGTCTAGCAGAAGAACGAGCTCGTGGAACCAAATGCTCGCAAATGGTCGAAGAGCGGAGAGTTCTACGAGCCATACACGGTCAAAAAGAGGACAACTGAGGAGATGTCCCGAACTAATTGATAGGGTTTTCAGTATTCAAAGAACAGACACATAGAAATGTCGTAAAGATATTTTCGAAAAAGGAAAGTTTCCCCATTGTTGAGAACGGATCTGAGCTACTGCTTGGCACAGAAAAAGAACAACTGATTTTTAGAACAACCTGGAATTGCAGTCTAGGCCTATGGATATGGAAAGAAAATTGATCGCATTCTCCAGGTGCTTAAATTCTGCATGGCTGTCGTATCTGTAAATGGTTCCTTTTCTGTCACTCGGGTCTTTAATCCACTCGTCTATAGATCGATGGAATTGATCGAAACTCGCTAAGCCGTTAACTGCCAATTCTCAAACCCAAAACCTTTTCTTATGGGCACATGTAGGCCTAATGTAACTTACGGCACTTATAGACTAAGGTCTGTATCTTCATCGGTAGCAGATCGAGGAATTACCGCCATAGTCAGTGCCACAGAACTATTTCACAGCACTCGCAATATAGGCCTTCTATATAATCGTCACACAAGGATGAGAAACATTATTGAAATATAGGCCTACATATAGCTATGCGCATATATATCTGTATACAGAGTTTTTGTTATTCATCTATTATGTGTATGTATATATATGACATATGCATATATAGACATATATATACATATATGTACATACATATTACATATATATATATTATACGTATGTATGAGTTAAATCGATGATCTGTGTCTAAATAGACCGGCGTTCGTTCGATTCAGTTGGGGTCAGAGGATGTGTGACCATAATACAATAACAACAGCAGAATAAGCCTCCGCAGCATACGACGCACACACCAACCCCCATCCCCCCCACTCACCGAGACCAACTACCCTACCCATCTAAATCGGGTGAAATGCAGATGAGGAGGCCAACCTCCTCAGCAACCGAGAGGTGGTGTCGGATTTCATGCGGCATTGTGTCGACAGTCGGCGCTGTTTAGATTCTGTAATAGGGTTCATTATGGCCTTTGATCTTCGTCCGTCCGCCTCTAAGTATCGCTGACTGTCCTTCTCTCTGACCCACTGCGTCTGCTCCGTTTCGGTCTATGAATAAATACAGAATTAACGACACTGAAAGAATGCACACGGCCTATGTAACGCGTATCCACTGTGTATCATGATAGACCCCGATATATTATCTGGACTGCGATTCGCGACCTATAATATATACGTAATCTTCGTGCGTATGCATAATGCGCGCGTTTAAGAAGGAGCGACATTAGCCTATACCATAATGCTCATTTGCATTTATAAATAACTATGCTGTATGTGTGTGTGGGTGTCTGTGTGTGTGTCTGTCTGTCTGTCTTGTCTGTGTGTCTGTCTGTGTGTGTCTGTCTGTCTGTCTGTCAGACCTGTCTGTCTGTGTGTGTGTCTGTCTGTCTGTCTGTCTGTCTTGTCTGTCTGTCTGTCTGTCTGTCTGTCTGTCTGTCTGTCTGTCTGTCTGTCTGTCTGTCTGTCTGTCTGTCTTTGTTGCTGTACGTGTAGGACGTGCGGAAATCAGAGTTATGAGTTACAAAACATAATTATTAGGTGTTGTTTATTTGTCGCCGTGGTTTAGTCATCATCGTAATCTTCGTCGTTGCTTTCAACTTTGTTGTTGCACAGGTTGTTGTTGGGGCCAGTTCGATCCCCATCCACCCCTCCCCAGGGTCTGATTCTTTCGCCCATCACTTCACCCTGCAATCACAATCAGATTAGGAAAATAGATTGAGTGCCTGAGTGACCAGAGACCCTTGGCCGTTGGTCAGTTGCTTCGTGGTCATCAGTCGGTCCACTGACCCCTGGTCAATCAGAACATGATTAGGAACGGTTAGAGAGCGATGTTTGTATACTCCTTCGGACATCAAAGGGATTGCCGCCAGGTGCTGCGAAACAACGGTCAGTCTACCTGGTCGCCAGACAACAGGTAAACACTTATCAACCGCATTTAGTTATCATCAATTCTAATTTATACATTTATCTAATTATCTATCCGTTCGTCCATCCATCCTTTCTTCCTTCCATTCTTCCGTACAACCATCCATCCATCCATCCATCCATCCATCCATCCATCCATCCATCCATCCATCCATCCATCCATCCATCCATCCATACATCCATCCACCCATACATCCATCCATCCATCCATCCATCCATCCCTCCATCCATCCATCCATCCATCCATCCATCCATCCATCCATCCATCCATCCATCCAACGATCTACCCATCCAACCATTGATACATCCGTTTATTCAATATCAACCTCGGTCCGCTCACTAATTCATTGACTCATTGACTCAATCATTCAATCACGCACTTACTCGCACCACACTGTTCCATTCTCCACCAACCTATAATATATTATTCCTATTTTATCGTTCTCTTTTTACTTCATCCCTTTCTATTCCTCTCTGCCTATCCTTTTCTATCTGCCTTCAAGTCTTTGTCCTTTTCTTTCTGACCTTTCCACCCTGCTCTTCCATTTCCTCCCCTCTGCCTTCCTACTGGAGAAAAGCTCGATCATTCTAACGAAAGGTTGTTTCAGTTTAAACGCCCTCACTAATGAGATATTCAGATGAGAGCCCTCTTTGTCTTAGACCCTCTCACCCTGTCTTATTGCTTTCTGAGACTCGACTACGTGCGAATGGGGTAACTGCAAGGTGTTCGGCTAATTGGGGGTGTCGAATGCGTATCCTGGGACGATGAGGGTGAACCCCCGACAGACAAGGTACACGGAACCAACGAAGGGGTCGAACAGACGCAACGGGGCACCTTGTTTCAGGGTAAACAAAATAAACGATCCTGTAATTGGAGGCTTTCAACTCCAACCGACCAACCCCAGATCTCCCTACCCCAGACCTGACGGTGTTTCTTCTACTTAGAAGTAGATGGATTGGTGGATGGATTAGACATTAGATATCGGAATCAAGGAAACTGAGGTCATGATGAAACAAAGGAGGAGTAGAAGTGGGAGAGGGAGAACTGGACTAAAGGATTTACGGTAGGCTGACCAGATATTGGAAACTAAAAACGGGACACTTCAATCACAAAATAAATTTGTGATGTTGTCAATAATTAATATAATACAACTTGCACAAATATCTATTTTATGCTTATTATATTTGTATAAGACTATAAGACTAAGTGAAAGGTTTTATTCAAATCATGCTTTTAAATTTAAAATTATATTCTAAATTTCTCAAATCAGTTACTCAAAATTAATTTGGCACCTGAATGTATAAGTTTTTTGTCTGCTAACATTCTATCATAACAAATCTTGCTTTTAAATTTAAATTTAATAATTCTAAATTTATCAAATCAGTTAGGCTACTCATATTTGGCGCTTGAATGTATGCTTCTTAAAAGTTTTTTGTCTGCTAATATTCTGTCATAAAATTCAACACAATGTCATGTTTCTTCCATATTACCTGCTGGAGAAGAATGAAAACTCGGCCTTCAGATCGTCGTTAAAAGAACATGTTGGTTTTGACATTTTATAATCTTATTTCAGTAATTTAGTTTCAAATTGTAGGATTTAGATTTTAAATTAAAAATTATTATTTATGAAAATGTATTTTATCAGAATATTATTACTACGACAAAATATGACGTTTAGAACCGGAAGAGGTATTATGCATGGTAATAAATAAAAGTGAGATTAAAAATGAATTTACTCGCCAGATGCCAGTAGTAAAATCAAGGAGACGTTGATAAAGTAAGTAAGTATATCCTTTATTTGATCACATGACAAACGCACATGAAATACATCA
Source organism: Aporrectodea caliginosa (assembly GCA_020284085.1). Taxonomy (NCBI): domain Eukaryota; kingdom Metazoa; phylum Annelida; class Clitellata; order Crassiclitellata; family Lumbricidae; genus Aporrectodea; species Aporrectodea caliginosa. Next base: position 595,547 of record JACEVL010000477.1, read on the forward strand.
TATATAAGATCGGAAAGTCAGGTCAGTTTTTAAAATCCGGGACATATTTAGAGTTTGGCCTACCTTTCCCGGCAGCCGGGACAGCTAGCAGAAAATCGGGACTGTCCCGGGAAAACCGGGACGTCTGGTCAGCCTAATTTACGGGGAACCAAGACAATAAACAAACTGACGGACTAATTAATACACAGTGAACAGTGTGATTCTTGTAACGATAACGATAACGAAAATGTTCTTTAACGAAAATAAAATGATTTCGTTAGCGATAACTAAAACTGTAGCTAAAAACATCATTAACTATAACTATAACGAAAATAACACTAACGAAAATTCATCGTTTTTTTCGTTACAAAAAATAAAAATAAAAATGTACAATATCGACAAACATGAGAACGTTAAAATGCGCTACAACTATATATAGTATAATAGTCTATGTTCGCCCAGGATTTTGGATTTGTGAATTAACCAAGTATAGTATTGGCGCATTTGATTAAATTTAGTTATTTTGTAAACAGCGTCTTAATAGGCACAGCTGGTGCGTCTGTATGCAATTTCGCTTAACCTTGTTGTAACTAAGTAGTAACTAAAATAAAAATCCAGTAACTATAACTATAACTAAAAATACTACTAACTGTGACTATATAAATAAAATGAAAAACCATTAACTTTAACTGTAATTGTAACTGAAACAACATCTGTAAGGAGAATCACAGTGGCAGTGAAACAGATGCACTGAGAAATCGATGACTGGATAAATAGATGAACGGATGGACATATGGAAGGATGAGTGAGTGGAAGGAAGGGTGGATAAATGGAAGGATGGATAGATGAATGGATGGATAAATAGGACGATTGATAGATGGAAGGATGGATAGAAGGACGAAAGGATGGATAGATGGAAGGATAGATAGAAGGATGGATAGATAGACGATGGATAGATAGAAGGATGGATAGATAGACGATGGATAGATAGAAGGATCTATGAATGGAAGGATAGATAGATAGATAAAAGAATGGATAGATGGAAGGACGGCTAGAGGGACTCTTCCTCTTGAAACACTAATTCATTCTATATATTATATGGGGCCCATGCATAGGCTACTGTTCTATAGTGCAATCCAATCTATAGTCTTCTGTAACGTCGTTATTCTAATTCACCAGACATCGCGATGGGCGCTTCAAGTGAAATCCTAGCAAAGAGTCGCAATCCATTGAAGAAGCAATTGGTGAGGCAACCAGGAAGTCAGGCTAAAGATGGTGGGTAGGTGAGTTGAAGAGTCTTTAGTTGAGCCTGAAAGACAGTAAAACACCGACGAAGCGAGTATACCATAGAGTGGGTCAGCGAAGTCGAAAGGGTCGGACCAGATATATACCGAGAACGCAGCGCTATTGTGAGTTGCTTGAAGGATCCTATATTAAGTACTTTGTACGTACGTACAATGTGCATACATATACACGTATGTGTAAAGAACAAAATGAATTTACAGTCAGGAGATGCTCAATTAACAGTGATCGGCTCTTGTTTGGCCATTTCTCTGAGAAAGAGACAGGAGAAAGAAAAGGAAGAGGACGACGAGGACGACGACGACGACGACGAGAGGGCAGCCCGGGGAGGAGTCGGGCAGAGAGTTAGGCTGAGATTGCACTAACGCGTCATCTTCTCTGCCTGACGTTATAAACCGTCTTGCCTTCGACATGTTCATCTTACCCATCGTCACTCTTCGTATACCCGCTCTTATTCGTATCCCTCTTATTAACTCTACTTCTGTGTGTTGTCATTTTCAGCGTGTGAATTTCGTCTGCTAATTCTCCGTCGTATACCATTCATCTCTGGCTGGAGTCCATCTGCTTTCGCATTCTTACTGTCTTACTGTCTTACCCCAATGGGCTTGTGTCCCGTTATAGAGCTCGTTCGTTCACTTTTAACTTAAACTTTATCTGGAATCCTGGAAGGTACTTTAATTTCCACTAAGTTCAAGAGGGTTGCTATGGGCCCTTCCCAAGTTCCCAGCCCTGGTATAAATCTGATAAAGCTGCATCCAGCAGCCTGCATGCTGTCTCGGCTGGAAAGGTTTTTGCAGCGCTTCTATTTACCTTCTCATCTCTTAGAATTTAGACCGTTAGACGCCATGGTGTCTTACTGTTCGTAAACTTGTCCCAGTATAGTGAAATCAAAGTAGGGGCCTATTCGCATCGTATCATCTCTGAAGCTCTTCTTCTACGAAGTTACTATAATTTTAGGACAGGCAGTAAATGACCTCTTGCTCCGCGCTCTATGCAGTGCATTGCCCTGCTCTTCATTACGCTATGGTCAGTTCTTTCTCATACAAGACCTCGCCTCTCAGACTAAGGTTTTCTTAGTTTCTTCCTCTGGTCGATTACCATGATAGGAGACCAAAGTTCCCTCCGCCGGCTCTGAGCTTACTCTAAGTCTAACCAACAACTCTGTCCGAGATTCGTAATTTAGTCTCCTCGTCTCCTGATTAGCAGTGCGGTCTGGACCTCACCCATGGTTGAATGTTGATCCAAATGCACATGCAATTTGGGACTAACTGTTGATTCCACCATCGTAATCGTAATCTCCAAACTTCTAAAGCGCCACTCGAAAGCCAAGCGCGGGGCACCAGCTTATTCACGAGCGCTGCGTCTAGTCCAAAAGAGTAGTCCGAGTCCGTTTTCCAGAGGATCAGAGAGGGCACAGCAGATGTTAAAGTGGGTGTCTTTTAGCCCTTCTCTGACCATGTTAACACTTTATGCAAATCCGTCAACTTTCACATTCAGGATATTAATAGAGTCAGATCTTGCATGGTTCAAAACTTCAAATTGACCGAATTTCGACCTGGCTTTTCTAATGAACTCTGACTTTGACTATTGAAGCATCGATTGAAGTATCCGTCGAGTGATGCCTTGTGTGTTATTGTAACGGCGCTATAGAAATCAGTCGATTAGATCTTTTTCTCTACACTTAATTCGATTGCGCCGGATTTCCTTCTGAAACCAATTTCCTATTGACACTCTATCATTTCCACCCACTTGTTACTGTTACATGTCCTAAAATCTCTTCCTCTGTTAGTTGCTCCTAAAATATCTTCCTCTGTTACTTGCTCCTAAAATATCTTCCTCTGTTAGTTGCTCCTAAAATATCTTCCTCTGTTAGTTGCTCCTAAAATATATTCCTCTGTTACTTGCTCCTAAAATATCTTCCTCTGTTAGTTGCTCCTAAAATATCTTCCTCTGTTAATTGCTCCTAAAATATCTTCCTCTGTTAGTTGCTCCTAAAATATCTTCCTCTGTTAGTTGCTCCTAAAATATCTTCCTCTGTTACTTGCTCCTAAAATATCTTCCTCTGTTAGTTGCTCCTAAAATATCTTCCTCTGTTAATTGCTCCTAAAATATCTTCCTCTGTTACCTGCTCCAAAAACCTCTTCCTCAGCTGTATACCTGTTAGGCCCTACCTGTTTCTGCCTCTCCTATACCTTCACTCCAGCGCCCTCTTTGGAGCGCATTTCGACCTGGGTCAACGCCGTCCAGCGATAACCCTCGTATCGCTTTCAAAGTCAATTCCGACAGCGATTCGCTCAGGTCGACGGACGCGCGTTTGATCGAGCACCTGGCCCCGTCGCAATGGGAAGGGGGCACCTGCGTGTAGTGGGTCCTGCTGCTGAGGTTCGATGGATGGGCGCCGTTGGCTGCGTAACTCGAACCCTGAACAGTCTGACCGAACGTCCGTTGACACAATCGCCGCGTGGTAATCCAAGTGCAACCATTTCTAATTAGGATATGGTTTACCTGGAAATAATATGTTAATTGAGTCGAACACAGGAATTGGAGGCGAGAAGGGAGGGTAGAAAAGTAAAAGGAGGAGGAGGAGGAACAGGAGGAGAAGGAGGAGATAACCGCTTAGGAATAGGAGGGATTATTAGGAGCAGCGATCCCGTAACCGAAACGCCAGCTTCTGGGGCCACGTTTATCTAGCTAAATACTGGATTAAAATAATGCATTGTAACGAAATGTTCCTGCCAAAAAGAACCGGAACGCCGTTCCGGTGCGTTCCGGTTCCAACCAAACCCTGACTAGGAAGGATATTAGGGAAGAAAAGAGAAAAGAAAGCGGAATGAAAAGGCAAAGGAATAAGAGGCTAAGCACTCAAGGAGTAGAGTGCAAGCTGGAATGCCATGCAAGACGCCACGGATTACGTGATGTGACGGACGGAAGGACGATGTTTACAGTAGTGTTAGTTGCTGTTTGACGACACTGTGCCATAACAAAGATGATTAGCGTTGCCCCTCCTTTCTCCAAGTTTGGGACTGGCACTACAAGAGTACAGGCAGTGGCGGAGTTAGTACTGGAGTCACATACGACGAATGTTTGTCTGTTACACAGTGTATGGAAACCGAGGTTTGACAAAATCTCTTAGATTGTCTTTTCATTCGCCAGATGGTAGTGTTCTCACACGCTTCCAAAAACCATCAGATTCTGTGAAGAGCCTGTCTTTCATATTGTGAACTTGTTCACGTGTTGCGAGCAAACGGTCTCAATTCTGTCTAGATTCAGTGGTACAATGTAGTCGACTGGTCAGATGGCTCTCCTTTTAGGGTGGAGAGTAGGCCCTATCAGTGGCGTAACGAGGGGTTTCTGCGCTCAAGGGCATGCAAGATTTAACGAAGTGATTGAAGTCTGTGCCCCTTTAAATTGTCTAGCTGACTTTTAATCGTTCATATTATAGTACTGTGTAACATTGTGTACTAATTTAATATAATTACAAATATGATATAGGTTCCAGATTTTATTCAATAGTTTGCAAACGAGTCTTGTATATGAAAGACAAATTAAAAAAACAAAGCGGTCAGCAGTGAGCAGTTGCTTTTATTTGTTTCAAAATTTTTTTATTGTAAAACTAACAGTAGGCCTAACATATTGTCATAATTGTCTGCTAAAAGCCTAAGATTAATAAGGCGACGAAACATCGTAGGTTAAGGCTACTTGCTACAAACTTTTTATAGCTTATGCAGATGCAAACGCATGTATTATTTTTGTCAAAATCGATTCGATCGAAAACCTCTTTTTCAATGCTCAGAATCGGAAAATTACTCAATCGATTTTGGCTCATTGTGCTTCGTGAATACGTTAGAATGAACTTCAGCCTGCTTACTAACAGATCTTTCGCAAGTAACAATAGAAACGGCAACGGTTAGTAGCAGTTGTAGGTATACGGTAGGCTGACCAGATATTGGAAACTAAAAACCGGGACACTTCAATCACAAAATAAATTTGTGATGTTGTCAATAATTAATATAATACAACTTGCACAAATATCTATTTTATGCTTATTATATTTGTATAAGACTATAAGACTAAGTGAAAGGTTTTATTCAAATCATGCTTTTAAATTTAAAATTATATTCTAAATTTCTCAAATCAGTTACTCAAAATTAATTTGGCACCTGAATGTATAAGTTTTTTGTCTGCTAACATTCTATCATAACAAATCTTGCTTTTAAATTTAAATTTAATAATTCTAAATTTATCAAATCAGTTAGGCTACTCATATTTGGCGCTTGAATGTATGCTTCTTAAAAGTTTTTTGTCTGCTAATATTCTGTCATAAAATTCAACACAATGTCATGTTTCTTCCATATTACCTGCTGGAGAAGAATGAAAACTCGGCCTTCAGATCGTCGTTAAAAGAACATGTTGGTTTTGACATTTTATAATCTTATTTCAGTAATTTAGTTTCAAATTGTAGGATTTAGATTTTAAATTAAAAATTATTATTTATGAAAATGTATTTTATCAGAATATTATTACTACGACAAAATATGACGTTTAGAACCGGAAGAGGTATTATGCATGGTAATAAATAAAAGTGAGATTAAAATGAATTTACTCGCCAGATGCCAGTAGTAAAATCAAGGAGACGTTGATAAAGTAAGTAAGCATATCCTTTATTTGATCACATGACAAACGCACATGAAATACATCATATATAAGATCGGAAAGTCAGGTCAGTTTTAAAAACCGGGACATATTTAGTGTTTGGCCGCCTTTCCCGGCAGCCGGGACAGCTAGCAGAAAATCGGGACTGTCCCGGGAAAACCGGGACATCTGGTCAGCCTAATATACGGTGATGAACAGAGAACGGAGCTTGATTTTCATATTGCTTGAGAATTGAGCATTCCTAAGACACCCAGAAAATCCAGATCTACAGCCAACGATGGTCTTCTGGCAGTTGATTCGGACGTATACGTCTTGATTCTAACTTTTCTAAGGCAGCGTTTTGTCATTTCCAAAACACCGGCAAATGTCGAGAGTCAAGACCACAGTCTGTTAACTAGGGCCTACTTCTGAGAACATTTTGATGGGAAAATCTATGACTTTTCTCCTAACATTCTTGCAGTTACACACGAACACCTGGTGGACTACATTCGTTCAATGACTCGAGAACTCATTTGACAAGCAATTATTTTAGCAGCGGCCGCCGACCGCGGAGCGACCTGTAGAAAGTGTAGATCTGTCCAGTATAGGTTCTGTGTGTGATGTTAAATCATTGCCATCTTGCGACTAAGCTGGGTACCCTGTACATTAGAGCACGTTGTTTTTACTGTTTCCACTTTCTGAAGTACCGTTGTGAATTGAATCGTTAGCTATCAAACGTAACGACAGAACAGCTGAAAAGAGATTAGACCCTATAAGCTTTACATTCTGTATGAAAAAGCAGGCCATATAATTGCTCTCTGTGTATGGACTACGTAGGTTTATAAAGTCACTTGTCGTCGCAGTTGTAGACATGACTATGCAGATCAACCAACAAATAGAGCAGCGTTTAATTAAAAACTCAGGATGAAACTAGGAGGCTTAATGAGCTTTCATTGTAACAATTTGCGCCTGGGACAACTTAATTGGCTATTCAGAATAAACGAATATTGATAGATTGATTGATTNGAATGCAATTGAAGGCATATATGAAAGCATATAGGTCTGAGTAGTAATTTGGAGCGCTTCTGAGTAGTAATCTTGAAGGGGAGCTATATAAATTTCATAGATAGATAAGCATTCTTATAAGCGACAATCGATTGATGCCTTGTGCACTACAATGGCGCTGCTGTAGACATTACCAGATGAAACACCACATCCCCAACACTGTGATACACAGCTAGCAGTTGGCCTATACCCTCCGCAGTTAGAAACTAGAGACAAATTTCACACAGGTTAGGCTTAGCCTATACGTTCACTGTAATCTAGCTTGCCATAGGCTAGCAGCATACGTTCTGCAACCCGGATTATTAATAAATCATGATGTAGGCTACATTCAAAGACCTCGTAGATTTGTCAAAGCAAATCTCCCGAAACTGCTGAGATATTCGTCAGTAGAAATTAATTCCCCAAATACCTGCATCCACCCTTCAACCTCTTACCACTGTTCTCCATTATGCTGCAAAGCTTATCAAAAACCTAACTCCTCGTGATCATGTACTCCCCCACCCTCCGTGAACTACACTGGCTTCCCATACAAGCCCGCATTACTTTCAAAATCTGCCTTCTAATGTACCGAGTCCACACAAACTCATCTCCTTCTTATGTGTCCTCACTTGTTACACCCTGCTCATCTCTCCAGTCCAGACGTGGACTACGATCTTCATCGCAAGCTGACTTTGTTGTCACACGATCACTTAGAAAACTTGGAAATCGTGCATTTGCACTAGCCGGCCCAGCTGAATGAAATAAACTGCCGGACTTTATTCGCAGATCTTCAACATTAACAATCTTTAAAAAGAACATCAAGACTTATTTGTTCAAGATTTATTATGACTACGCGCTTTTGTGCAAGATTATTTTTGTTTTAGGCGCGCTATAAATGACAGTTTATTAATAATAATTAATAATTAAATGGGCCTACCTAGGCTACGCGTACATACTTACTGAAGTAATCTTTATTAACGTCGTTGTTGAACGAGCGGTAAAGCATCGCCAGAAAAATGGAACTAAAACTGAAAAATGATTGGATACAAGATGCACGTGATTAACATCGGTGTCGTGATTGGATAGGCCTACTGACTGATGACGTCATCTGGTAAAACAAATGCTAATGATGACGTAAAATCCGTTGCCATGGCAACATGTTATACAGGCGTCCTTGGTTCAGTTTAGACATGGACGCCATGGTTTAGATATCTTCTAAAATTTGTCTTCATTAATTTGAAAAGCTCGATTTTAGATTTCTTTTCTAATTATATTTTGCTGAAATGACAAGCTTGTTGTTCAGGCACAAGAAGATCGATAAGGTGATCGATATTACAAGGTATGAAGATATTCTGTTATCAAAATATTCGAAGGAGAGGGCAGGACGGTGAGAAAAAATGGATGACATTGTTAGAGCTGAATGGTTAACTGTGGTTTATTTCGATGATAGCCTAACAACAGATGTTCTACCGCCAACATAATTAACGAATAAAGATTGCAATGCTTTACAGAAATTTAATTAACTATTCGTCCAAAACAAATTGAGCAGTGCAAAGAAAAGCAGTCGTAAGGACTGTAATCATTTCATAAAATCAAAGCACGCTAATTCAATTATACGGCGTTTTGCATATACCTACTAACTATACATAGGCCTAGGCCCATTCTGCCCTCATAAGAAAGAACAACGCATCTGCAAAAACCTAGTTCTGAGATAAATGCACAAACGTAAATTGCTTGCTGCCAAGTAGATCATGTATTCCTATTCTTTTTTGCTTTTAACCAATATATGTAACAAACAGCTACCATTTTTAAGGAAAAAAGAATTTTCAATATTTTTCTCATAAATATGGAAAATGTCAGTTAATGTGTTTTTAATTAGCTTTGAAGACCGTCGATATCACCCAATAAATGTTAAAAACAACGCATCTGCATAAAATAGTATTTTATTGTGGAACAATTAAGCAATTAAGCACTTATAGTTGTGATCTTGGTGTCTAAACATACATATTTAGGGGCAAGGATTGCAATGAAACAAATTGCAAACACTTATCTACAGGAAATTGGCAGCCATTTTCCAAAATGGCCGACCGAAATAAAACTTTGTCAATATCTCAGCTTCTAGCTCACTTAGAGTTGTGATCTTGGTGTATAACCATACATATTTAGGGGCAAGGATTGCAATGGAACAAATTGCAAGCACTTATCTACCGGAAATTGGCAGCCATTTTCCAAAATGGCCGACCGAAATAAAACTTTGTCAATATCTTAGCTTCTAGCTCACTTAGAGTTGTGATCTTGGTGTCTAAACATACATATTTAGGGGCTAGAATTCCAATGCAACTAATTACAAACACTTATCTACGCGAAATTGGCGGCCATTTTCCAAAATGGCCGACCGAAATAAAACTTTGTCAATATCTTAGCTTCTAGCTCACTTAGAGTTGTGATGTTGGTGTCTAAACATACATATTTAGGGGCTAGAATTCCAATGCAACTAATTACAAACACTTATCTACACGAAATTGGCAGCCATTTTCCAAAATGGCCGACCGAAATAAAACTTTGTCAATATCTTAGCTTCTAGCTCACTTAGAGTTGTGATCTTGGTGTCTAAACATACATATTTAGGGGCTAGAATTCCAATGCAACTAATTACAAACACTTATCTACACGAAATTGGCAGCCATTTTCCAAAATGGCCAACCGAAATAAAACTTTGTCAATACCTCAGCTTTTAGTTCACTTAGAATCGTGATCTTGGTTTCTAAACGTACATATTTAGAGGCAGGGATTCCAATGGAACTAATTGCAAAGAACAATGCATCTGCAAAAACCTAGTTCTGAGATAAATGCATAAACGTAAATTGCTTGCTGCCAAGTAGATCAAGTATTCCTATTCTTTTTTGCTTTTAACCAATATATGTAACAAACAGCTACCATTTTTAAGGAAAAAAGAATTTTCATTTTTTCTCATAAATATGGAAAATGTCAGTTAATGTGTTTTTACTTAGCTTTGAAGACCGTCGATATCACCCAATAAATGTTAAAACAACGCATCTGCATAAAATAGTATTTTATTGTGGAACAATTCAACAATTTGCTCATAGTTCAGATGAAACAATATTTTAAAATATGTGAAACCAGTTTTGCACAGCTTTAAAAATATTTATATGATTTGAATTTGATCATATCAATCAATCAATCAATCAATCAATCATCATTTTTATTGATTCAGTTCATCAAATATAACAGGTGTTGAAATAAAATACATCAACATTAAGCTAATAAACAGAAGTAACACTCAATAATACAAGTAATATAATAAGGAATCCAGAGCAAAAGGCACACCTAGAAGGGAGAAAAACTCCCGCTGTTTAGGGGCCCTAGTTGGGAATATGGGTGGCAAGTTTTTCCGAGATAATTTGTCGATAAGATAGGTTATTTCATAAAGAAAAATTACAAACAAACAAGAGTTCATCAAAGACGATAAAAACATAACGAACGTATCACCAGACAGATGAAGAACAACACATACTAATCTGCATCTATTAGGTCCACAACATCTGATGTCTTAATATCTAGCCAGAATTTTCTTCTATTTTCTGGCATCAGGATAGTCAGTTTAGAAACAATGTCATCTTTTTTCGCCCGGGGAATCCCTCTCGCTTCAGTTCTTGCATTTGGCTTTTGGACGCCTACTTTGCACGTACGTGCAATTAAGAAGTTCAATGTTATGTCGGGGCCATGGAATTCCGTTTTGTAAACCAGGTTGTTCACTCCTCTCTTCGCAACAATCTGAACAATATCAGAAAGATATGGTCTAGGAGCAGTATGGTTCAATTTGTAAGTTGATGAACAATCGGGCCAATCACAAAAGTCGGATACCTCCATGGTTTTGACCGTTACCTTACCCGAATTTGAACGTTGAACACATGAAACAAAATCGTAGAAATCATAAACTTTTCCAGTTTTTGTCAAGCTATGTTCTACCTGGTGATGAAAGGAATCGGCACTCATGAAGGTGTGGCCAGGTTCAAAATATTTAATTTCAATTTCGTCGCAAGCAACTTCAGTACTGTTCACAATGTAAGTGAAAAATGTAAACAAAGCCCAGTTCTTATTTTGTGCACTACAATTATCTAGCCACAAGGTGATTTTCTTTTTATCCCGATGTTCAAGAAAGAATTTATGGAAGGTGCTAATAATATCTTCTTTTTTACGCCCAGCCACGCCTTCATGCCATAAGACTGCCATTGGGTGGCAAATGCCTTTGTCCCCCAAAGGGACAAAGCTTTCATTAAAGCTTATAATTCGCCGAGTAAACATCACTGTCTTAAAAGATTCCATTCTTGGCAACATAATGATCTTTTGCAAATCAGCAGAAAAACATGCATAATTGTTATCCATTGGCCTGTCACGATCAATGCGATATTCATTACGACTAACTTCAGCTTTAGTTATGTGCTTCTGCCATTTTTGGCATATGTCACATGCTGCTGAAAGATTATCTTTGCTGTGTGAACCATTATGAATAGAAAATTCTTCACACTGTTCCTCATTGCCAAGTTTCGTAAATGAAATGTTCATCTCTTTAACCACTTTACGGTAGAGATCATACGAGCAAATTACATCTGAATGTTTAGCTGTAAAATCATTGTGCATATCCGTAACAGAAATGTCTGAAGGCAAGTATCGCCGGTTCGGGGCATGCTCCCGACGATAATGCGATATACTAGGGTGAAAGGAATCGATATGCAATCGAATAACCAGGCGATCTACTTTCGACCTTTTTGGCGCCTTCCCTCTACCATCGGGCTTTGGTCCCACAGCATACCCTGCATCCATGGACATAAGTGCCTGTCTAACCACAAAATCATTTGTTTGCATGAAACCAAGAGTAGTCAAAAAGAAAACCTTACAAACTGCAACATCAGTGCCATCATCACTTTTCAAGAAATATTGATTAGTTTTAGTTCTATTACACATGTATGAACCTTGTGCAGTGTGTCGTGCAACTGGGAAACGTTTACAACTGTTAAAAATGTACAGTTTTCGCTCAAACCATGTGAGCTTCCAAAACTCTGAGTTAATTGAAACCCTTCGTGCATCAGACACCTTAGTGGTGCATCTTCGTTTACAACTGGTGCATGGTGGTCGAGGTGTGTGATTCTGCGCGTCTGTCTCCATTTTCTGCACTTTCCTTGAGCGTGGTGAGACAGGATTCTTTGGTTTGCGCTTTCGTGTCTTGACGACAATTTCTGATGTTGCAGAGGCACCTGTAACGAGATAACAAAATAACAAATTTTTAATTCCATTGTCAATTCTTAAAATGCATCACAATTGTAAATATAATTTGCATATTCATTGCGTGCTTGTTTATTAATTTTAGCCTGGTATATTACATGTTGTGACAAAAACAAAGATAACGCTAGGGTTAAACTTAAAATTCAGATGTCTAGGAGAGGCTTTAATAGTATCACAAAGTACAGAAATAATTATTTGTGCTATGCTACTTTACATTGACTAGGTCTTTGTCCAAGTCATGAAAGTCCTCCAGTCCTTTCTGGCATCGTATTCATACATGAACTGTCTTAAGCTCTTACCTATTTGATATATATCTGGCACAGCAGTCGAAGAATGACTGATATCTGGTTGGGCAGCGACACTGACGAGCTCTGCATATCCAGTCAAAGGCCTCGAAGAATGACTGATATCTGGTGCGGCAGCGACACTGACGAGCTCTGCATATCCAGTCAAAGGCTTCGAAGAATGACTGATATCTGGTTGGGCAGCGACACTGACGAGCTCTGCATATCCAGTCAAAGGCTTCGACGAATCACTGATATCTGGTGCGACAGCGACACTGACGAGCTCTGCATATCCAGTCAAAGGCTTCGACGAATCACTGATATCTGGTGCGGCAGCGACACTGACGAGCTCTGCATATCCAGTCAAAGGCTTAGAAGAATCACTGATATCTGGTGCGGCAGCGACACTGACGAGCTCTGCATATCCAGTCAAAGGCTTCGACGAATCACTGATATCTGGTGCGGCAGCGACACTGACGAGCTCTGCATATCCAGTCAAAGGCCTCGAAGAATGACTGATATCTGGTGCGGCAGCGACACTGACGAGCTCTGCATATCCAGTCAAAGGCTTCGAAGAATGACTGATATCTGGTTGGGCAGCGACACTGACGAGCTCTGCATATCCAGTCAAAGGCTTCGACGAATCACTGATATCTGGTGCGACAGCGACACTGACGAGCTCTGCATATCCAGTCAAAGGCTTAGAAGAATCACTGATATCTGGTGCGGCAGCGACACTGACGAGCTCTGCATATCCAGTCAAAGGCTTCGACGAATCACTGATATCTGGTGCGACAGCGACACTGACGAGCTCTGCATATCCAGTCAAAGGCTTAGAAGAATCCCTGATATCTGGTGCGGCAGCGACACTGACGAGCTCTGCATATCCAGTCAAAGGCTTCGAAGAATGACTGATATCTGGTTGGGCAGCGACACTGACGAGCTCTGCATATCCAGTCAAAGGCTTAGAAGAATCACTGATATCTGGTGCGACAGCGACACTGACGAGCTCTGCATATCCAGTCAAAGGCTTCGAAGAATGACTGATATCTGGTTGGGCAGCGACACTGACGAGCTCTGCATATCCAGTCAAAGGCTTCGACGAATCACTGATATCTGGTGCGGCAGCGACACTGACGAGCTCTGCATATCCAGTCAAAGGCTTCGACGAATCACTGATATCTGGTGCGACAGCGACACTGACGAGCCCTGCATATCCAGTCAAAGGCTTCGAAGAATCACTGATATCTGGTGCGACAGCGACACTGACGAGCCCTGCATATCCAGTCAAAGGCTTCGAAGAATGACTGATATCTGGTTGGGCAGCGACACTGACGAGCTCTGCATATCCAGTCAAAGGCTTCGACGAATCACTGATATCTGGTGCGGCAGCGACATCGATGGGCCTCAAGTCCATGGATCCTGCATTTCCAACTGGAAGGGAGCTGATACCCAGCACATTTGTATTGTCAATTTCCGACAGTTTCACATCTTTACTGTAAAAGTTTAAGGTCCGACGTGCTGAACGATATGCTGTGACAGTCAGACGTTGAGCTCCAGTTGAAGCTGCTCGTTCCATCTTCTCGAGAGCCAACTTTACGCACATTGCTGCTCTATTCATTTTTGACACTCCTAAAACAAACATAAAATTTATAATGAAGTCTTCAACATGTAATTATATCTAAAATTACAAAATAATGCATCCACGGGGCGAAAGAACCCACAAATGTAAATGGATGAGTATTCAAATTCAATCAAACTTGCAACAATTAACCACAACAATTACAATTATAGAATAATTTGGAAAACAACTATTTATTTAGCAAATCAATAATTTCAATTTTTGCTAATCTGAGTCGTAGTATTAAAAAGTAAATATGTCACCGTCATATTAAAACACGAGGTTAGTCGAGTACCTAAAAAAGGCAAGCATTTAGTATCGGGGTGCGTAAATTTACGGGCGTCGGGCGGGATCTTCTGGCATGCTGCGCGGAAGGTACGATGTTTTCTAAAGACGACACTAACCCTAACCGACCCTCATGACGCGTCACCTCACCCTAACCGACCCTCACCACGCCTAAAATGACGGGAGAAAAAACACGCACCCTGATACTAAATCCTTGCCAAAAATTGTCGCACGAGGTCAGAATCAAATTCATGATAAAAACATTAAAAAACATTGAAAACGTTTGAATGTTACTATACTAATAATTGTTTTTCAAATTCACTTACCCTCGCGTCGTGATATATGATTAAAAACTCTCACGATGGATTAAAATTCTAGTTTAAAAGAAATTAATTATCGGTCGAATTGAATGTAAACATTGTCCGGAAGTATCAACTGCGCATGCGCGTGAGTACGCATCTGCGAATAACGCTGGCTCTTACTAAGCAAAAACAACGCATGAGAGATACGCTGTTCTTGCTTAGCATCGCATACGATGGCTGCAGATACGTGGTATACACAAGTGCTAGTTCTCTATGATAGAATCAAGATAGGTCTTTTTTACTTCCTACCAAGGTGTAAGACCATCAATACATGCAGAAACTGCATCTAACTCAAAACGGCCAAATTTGCAGTTACGTGGTTCTTTCTTATGAGGGCAGCATTATACAAGCATACAGCATACGTAGCTACATACATGCATAATGTATTTATATTGCAGAGAATTTTTAGTTGTCGAAATAGAGCTGGAGTTCGACAATTTTACAGATTACCAAGACACACGAAGTCACGAAAGCAGGTCAGAATCTAATGTTGTTAATATGTTGCAAACGAAACAACTTACTCATGGGACAGTTACAGTTTAGTTTCCTTTAAAATTTATTTACAAGACAAACAAAAATGGCCTTTCTTGCAACTTATGTCCGATCGCTTCGCCAGGCATGTCGTCTTAAACGACCTATAGTCTGTAAAAGCCTTGCTCTTGCTGGCATTCCCGCGATCAAAGAACTACCTGGCCCATCTAGAACTGACGGCAAAAGACCCGACGGGCTCATGTTTGTCCTATGACCCTATGGTCGTAGTTTGATATGGGATGCCACCGTGACTGACACCGTAGTAGCTTCATACTTGGCTGCTGCTGTTATGCATCTCATCCGACCGGTGAGGCCGCGGAACTGGTGGCATCCAGGAAAATATCCGAATACAATCCACTATATTGCAGGCTGTCTGTTCTGTTAGTAGTTAAGATTTAAATTGTATAACATGTAAATGTACAGCGCAGTGCGTTTGTCAGGCGCTTATTAAAGAAAGATATTATTATATTATTATTATTATTATTATATCATAATTTATTGTTCCACTGGCCTTCGAAACTGTGTGTCCTATTAACAACATTGACCTCAATTTTCAGGCAGCTGGGCCACCTTGGCCACCTTGGCACCCATGTATCTGGAGACTCTAGAGAAACATATGCCATCTTTTCCAGGGCCTCTCAGTTATGGTCCAACGATTTAGGCTTAATACAGACGCCTTTCAAAGCACTTTCTCCATGCCAGAAATTGTCGAGTCTGAGACAGTAATAAATCTTCTGAACCATTTTTAGACTGGAGGGATCATTGTCACTCGAACAAAAAAGGAATGTAAATGATCACAATCTGAATAGGTGTATGCAAGAACAGTAGAAAACGTAATACGGAACTATTTAGTTTACGAAACTTTTAACCATGTTTTGTAGCTTTTTTCATTGATATACTTCAGTGGCTTTGTTCAAATCAGTACCATACTTGCCAGCGTTAAGACAAGAAATAACATCTACATTCAATATTGTAAGAAGCGGACCACTGATGCCATGAAAGAGCTGGGGCTCAAGATCTGACCCAATAGCTTTTCAGTTACTTAGGTAAGGGAGTTAGAGTAAGAGCAGGGGTTGAACCGCCCAACATCTCCGACAGCTAAAACACTGACAATTTTCAATCAACTGTTTCAGATGTTAAACTATGCAAAGAAGAAAAGTCGGGTTGTCATCAGATGTTTTCAACGAATGAAAAATGCAGACAGTCAACTTTAGTGTGGTCAACATTAAAGAAAGGCAACCTGAAAGTCAAGATCTGAAGAGAAGACTCGAGGTATTTTAAATGCAGGTTCTTCTACATTATACCTTTACGAGAGAACATTTTATAAACAGAACTGAACATTAATTAGATTGCAGGCCTATATTTAGACATAACTTTTTCATTGGTTTAGATCTTATGGTAATTTAAAGTTAAAGGGGGTTTTCAGCAAATCAAATGTAGAAAAGTCCAGATCGAAAGTCCGGTGGCGGCGCGTGGATTTGTCAAATGTGGTGCGAAGCAGCAGTGTGCCCCAACCTCCGTAAGGCGGCAGGTCTAAACTCCTAGGTAAGCGTAACAACAGTAAAGTAAGTTAATAGCACTGTAATGTTTTAAAGATGATTTTGGAAAACGCCTTTGTGTGGTACGACATGGAAAGCGGGTGGACTTCACGTTCAGAACAAGTTGGATTCAACGCTGTTTAGATGATCAAAATTAGATTTCTGTTTGTTCAGTCAGGATTCTGGTGCAAATGCTAGATTGTTTCCTCACCGCAGCAACTGAATCATTGATGTTGCAACAGTTACATTAATAAATACAGTAACGTAAATCAACTGCTGTATGACATTCACTTGATTGGTGGGTGAAGTTAGTCGAAATTGCAAGTATGTTGATTTCTTAGTCATTGGTTAATGAAATGATCGTGTTTTTTATGTAATTGGTTAAACTGCTGATTGACTGTCTGACCAACAGTGAAGATATCGACTGACCATCTGGGATCTATTGCTTAATTCAATATTTACTGGTTTTTGAGAGTCGATTCTGAAAATTAAAATTTACTACATGAATTCAACATTCTCTGCAATGAAATTGAAAAAGGAATGCACTGCTTGGAAACATGGTGGTTGAATATGCAAGCAAAATTTCGTTTGCTTGATTGCAGGTAACTACTCGAGTAGTCTAGTGAAATGTTGTCTCTGTTGTGTATGATAGTTCTAACATTGTAGCTATATATTGGTTGCAAATGAACCTGAACGTTGTTGTAACCAAAGCCTCACTTGTATGGGTAATTTCATGGCTAAGGTGTGCTCTACAATAGTTAGTAGTAGCCTTAGCCATTCGTAGCCTAGCATAGAGCACAGCAGCAGATGCTGCTGCAATAGAATTGTCGCTGTGCCTAGGTATGATGTACTCTAGAGTACGTTGTGCCAAGGTATTATGTACTCTAGAGCACGTTGTGCCTAGGTATGATATACTCTAGAGTACGTTGTGCCTAGGTATGATGTACTCTTGAGTACGTTGTGCCTGGTATTATGTACTCTAGAGTACGTTGTGCCTAGGTATGATGTACTCTAGAGTACGTTGTGCCTAGGTATTATGTACTCTAGAGTACGTTTCGCATAGGTATGATGTACTCTAGAGTAAGTTGTGCCTAGGTATGATGTACTCTAGAGTACGTTGTGCCTAAATATGATGTACTCTAGAGTACGTTGTGCCTAGGTATGATGTACTCTAGAGTACGTTGTGCCTAGGTATGATGTACTCTAGAGTACGTTGTGCCTAGGTATGATGTACTCTAGAGTACGTTGTGCCTAGGTATGATGTACTCTAGAGTACGTTGTGCCTAGGTATGATGTACTCTAGAGTACGTTGTGCCTAGGTATGATGTATTCTAGAGTACGTTGTGCCTAGGTATGATGTACTCTAGAGTACGTTGTGCCTAGGTATGATGTACTCTAGAGTACGTTGTGGCTAGGTATGATGTACTCTAGAGTACGTTGTGCCTAGGTATTATGCATGATGCAGTTGTGGTCCTTGTTCATGCCTTTGTTACTAGTCGAATTGACCACTGTTCCTCACTACTTGCTGGCCTTCCTCTTGGTGTTTTGGGGCGACTAGATCGAGTTCTACGCTCGGCTGCTCGGCTTATCGGACGGCTTCCTAAGTACTCTCCTGTCTCTGCATACATGCGTGATGTGTTGCATTGGCTGCCTGTGTCTCAGCGTATCTCATATCGCATTGCTGCTCTTGTTTCTCGTTGTGTTCTTGGTTGCGCTCCATCTTACTTGCGTGATCTTTGCCGCCCAGTGTCTGATGTTCCAGCGCGTCTAGGTGCTTCGCTCTGCGACGAGGGGTGAGTTCCTTGTTCCACGGACTCGCTTGGCTATTAGGCAGCGCCGTGCTTTCTCGGTACGTTGGCCCTTCCATTTGGAATGACCTACCACTTAAGCTCCGTTTTTTACTTGTAGGCCATCTGACAGGGTTCTACAAGTCCCTCAAGTCTTTTTTCTTTAGTCGTGGCTGGGCCGGGAGCGCTCCTGAGTAGTTTCTTGAAGGGGCGCTATATAAATGTACTCTGAATGAATGAATAGAATGAATTATGCACTCTTGAGTACGTTGTGCTTAGGTATTATGTACTCTAGAGTACGTTTTGCCTAGGTATGATGGTACGTTGTGCCTATGTATGATGTACTCTAGAGTACGTTTTGCCTAGGTATGATGTACTCTAGAGTACGTTATGCCTAGGTATGATGTACTCTAGAGTACGTTGTGCCTAGGTATGATGTACTCTAGAGTACGTTGTGCCTAGGTATGATGTACTCTAGAGTACGTTGTGCCTAGGTATGATGTACTCTAGAGTACGTTGTGCCTAGGGTATGATGTACTCTAGAGTACGTTGTGCCTAGGTATGATGTACTCTAGAGTACGTTGTGCCTAGGTATTATGTACTCTAGAGTACGTTGTGCCTAGGTATGATGTACTCTAGAGTACGTTGTGCCTAGGTATGATGTACTCTAGAGTATGTTGTGCCTAGGTATGATGTACTCTTGAGTACGTTGTGCCTAGGTATCATGTACTCTAGAGTACGTTGTGCCTAGGTATGATGTACTCTAGAGTACGTTGTGCCTAGGTATGATGTACTCTAGAGTACGTTGTGCCTAGGTATGATGTACTCTAGAGTACGTTGTGCCTAGGTATGATGTACTCTAGAGTACGTTGTGCCTAGGTATGATGTACTCTAGAGTACGTTGTGCCTAGGTATTATGTACTCTAGAGTACGTTGTGCCTAGGTATGATGTACTCTAGAGTACGTTTACGTTGATGCCTAGGTATATGGTACGTTGTGCCTAGGTATGATGTACTCTAGAGTACGTTGTGCCTAGGTATGATGTACTCTAGAGTACCTAGAGTACGTTGTGCCTAGGTATGATGTACTCTAGAGTACGTTGTGCCTAGGTATGATGTACTCTTGAGGTACGCAGTGCCTAATTATGATGTACTCTAGAGTACGTTGTGCCTAGGTATGATGTACTCTAGAGTACGTTGTGCCTAGGTATGATGTACTCTAGAGTACGTTGTGCCTAGGTATGATGTACTCTTGAGTACGTTGTGCCTAGGTATTATGTACTCTAGAGTACGTTGTGCCTAGGTATGATGTACTCTAGAGTACGTTGTGCCTAGGTATTATGTACTCTAGAGTACGTTGTGCCTAGGTATGATGTACTCTAGAGTACGTTGTGCCTAGGTATGATGTACTCTAGAGTACAGTGCTTCCCTAGGTAGTGTGGTCCTAGCGGTACCGGTGCCGGTCCGCGAGTCCTCAGTGTGCCGGTCCGCAAATGTGACGTTGTCTAGGTATGATGTACTCTAGAGTAAATTGTCCTAGGTATGAAATGTACTCTAGTACGTTATTTAGGTAAATGTCATAACTAGAGTACACTTGTGGCTAGAATTAACAGGGCAACAGAGTCGTTGAATTGGCTAAACATGATGTAAATCACGTTGTGCCTAGGTATTTGTACAATTAGAGTACGTTGTGCCTAGGTATGATGTACTCTAGAGTACGTTTTGCCTAGGTATGATGGTACTTTGTGCCTGCAATGGGTTCTTGTACCTAGAGTTAATGTGCCTGCCGGTATGATGACTCTAGAGTACAGTTTGCCTAAGTACTGTACTCTAGAGTACGTTGTGCCTAGGTATGATGTACTCTAGAGTACGTTGTGCCTAGGTATGATGTACTCTAGAGTACTTTGTGCCTAGGTATGATGTACTCTTGAGTACGTTTTGCCTAGGTATGATGTACTGTAGAGTACGTTGTGCCTAGGTATGATGTACTCTAGAGTACGTTGTGCCTAGGTATGATGTACTCTAGAGTACATTGTGCCTAGGTATGATGTACTCTAGAGTACGTTGTGCCTAGGTATGATGTACTCTAGAGTACGTTGTGCCTAGGTATGATGTACTCTAGAGTACGTTGTGCCTAGGTATTATGTACTCTAGAGTACGTTGTGCCTAGGTATTATGTACTCTAGAGTACGTTGTGCCTAGGTATGATGTACTCTAGAGTACGTTGTGCCTAGGTATGATGTACTCTAGAGTACGTTGTGCCTAGGTATGATGTACTCTAGAGTACGTTGTGCCTAGGTATGATGTACTCTAGAGTACGTTGTGCCTAGGTATGATGTACTCTAGAGTACGTTGTGCCTAGGTATGATGTACTCTAGAGTACGTTGTGCCTAGGTATGATGTACTCTAGAGTACGTTGTGCCTAGGTATGATGTACTCTAGAGTACGTTGTGCCTAGGTATGATGTACTCTAGAGTAAGTTGTGCCTAGGTATGATGTACTCTAGAGTACGTTGTGCCTAGGTATGATGTACCCTAGAGTACGTTGTGCCTAGGTATGATGTACTCTAGAGTACGTTGTGCCTAGGTATGATGTACTCTAGAGTACGTTGTGCCTAGGTATGATGTACTCTAGAGTACGTTTTGCCTAGGTATGATGTACTCTAGAGTACGTTGTGCCTAGGTATGATGTACTCTAGAGTACGTTGTGCCTAGGTATGATGTACTCTAGAGTACGTTTTGCCTAGGTATTATGTACTCTAGAGTACGTTGTGCCTAGGTATTATGTACTCTTGAGTACGTTGTGCCTAGGTATGATGTACTCTTGAGTACGTTGTGCCTAGGTATTATGTACTCTAGAGTACGTTGTGCCTAGGTATGATGTACTCTAGAGTACGTTGTGCTTAGGTATGATGTACTCTAGAGTACGTTGTGCCTAGGTATTATGTACACTAGAGTACGTTGTGCCTAGGTATGATGTACTCTAGAGTACATTGTGCCTAGGTATGATGTACTCTACAGTAGGATTTGATGGATTTGATGAATAATTTGCTTCACCTCCGATAAATTAATCTAAGAAAATTTCATAAAGTATTTTATTGTTGTTTTTTATATTTAATATTAGAAATGTAGTTACTGTTAATTTCGCTACGGTTTTACAGTCTTTAATTTTTAAATACGTAACTTCTATGGCTTAACTAGAGTACGCAATGCCCGCGGTATACAGTGTGGAATCTGGGGTACTTAATGTCCTCGACAGTCCGTTGAGCCTAGAGTAAACCTTACCTGCATAGAGTACGTTATGCCTGGATGTGGGCTAAGCATTTCGTACTCTAGAGTCCGAGGTACCTGTAGGCGCGGTGGACTCTAGAGTACGTTGTGCCTAGGTATGATGTACTCTAGAGTACGTTTTAGCCTAGAGTCCACCTTAACTGCCACACCGGCGTGCCACAAGCGCCATCATAATTTCTGAAAACTGGGCCTTAAATGATCTAAATCAATTTCAGAACTAAGAAATAGGCCTACCTTGAAACCCACATGAACAGTAAAGATTTACAGTTAACTGAATTATGATATTAAAGTTTCATTGTTATTTGTAGCAACGAACTACGTAGTAACTAAAATGAAATGAAACACCACGGTGACCACAGGAAGCACTACGTCAAACACTACTAGATCTACGTCATGGCTTCAGTAAGTAACATAAATTGTCCTTATGTGTGCCAACGTCGAACAGTCCGACGGTGACTAATTGTCGATAACAGCTGCTGCAGGCAGACTGGACTAATTGCGAATACCTTGTTGTAAACTATAGTAGGCCCTCTGATGTCTCGTGGACGTAGCTGCAGTCTTACCTAAGTTACGTAACGCAAGGTCTCTTATGCCGGGTACCGCACGAATCAATCAATCAATCAATCAATCAATCAATCAATCAATCATCAATCAATCAGTCAGTCAGTCAGTCAGTCAGTCAATCATCAATCAATCAATCAATCAATCAATCAATCAATCAATCAATCAATTTATTCAATCAATCAATCAATCATATAACAACAGTAATATCTATAAGCTCGTAAATTGCAGGGGCCCTAAAGGGATCGATGATCCCGCTAGCTGGGGCCTCCTGATACTTAAATAACAAAAATTATGTCTTGCCCGGAGAGTCATTTAGGGAAGTAACCTAACAAAATGCTAGATATGACTTATCCAAATGAACTTGACTAAAGCAGCCCGTTGGGGCGCAATCAATTGAAACAAACATGATATAACAGTGAACAAATAAAAGAAAGAGAAATTTAACTTAGCAACTTAACTAAGCAACTTAACTAATACGAAAATTTATGCACACATGATAAATTTTATTGGAAAAACATAAATGAGTAAGAAAAATTATATCTTTTATTGTCTGCTCGACAGTAGTTCATCGCTACCATGTTCAGTCGCAGAAAGCAGATAGGAACATTACATTTAAAGCTCTCCAGCCCAGGAGATTGGCGAATGAATAGAGGTATGGTTTTCCATGCACTGGCTCCTTGACATCTTATTGAAAACAGTCGTGTATTTGTGTGGGCATAGGGTCTACGGTAGGAGCTATAGAGTTTCTAGTTTCGTAAGTGTGAATTTCATAGGAAAGTTGAAATAGATGCCTGTATACAATCGGAAGGAGGTTATTTTTGTAGCGATACATAAATTCAATTATCTGAGTAGTTCTTATTTGCGTGACTGTCAACAGACCAAACTCATTAAATAATTGTCTTGCGTGGGAATTGTAAGAGGTACCAGCAACTACTCGGATGGCTCTCTTCTGCAAAACAATTAGCCTAGTCTTTGTAATTTAGATTTATTGTAGGTAGGTGTCCAAATTAGATTATAATAATTGAAGTATGGGTAAACCAAGGAAAATTACAATGCATTTCAAACCCTGGGTGCCAGTGGGTGGTATTAGGTGAGATGTACGAGATAAAATACCAATGTTTTTAGCTATTTTAGTAGAAGTGATAAGTATGTGCTCCTTAAATGTTAAGTGCTGGTCAATGTGGACACCAAGAAATCGGGCTTAGCAGACTTGTTTGATGGAATTACCATCAGTATTTAGTTCGGTTAGGAGAGGTGGACAGTTTTTCATATGGGACTTAAACAATATATAATAATTAGTCTCATAGAGATCGAGGGTAAGTTTATTGGCTCTAAACCACTCAGCTATTTTAGTTAGTTCAGTATTCATTACCTCATATAGTGTAGTAAGGGAACTGTGGGAAAAAAGATATTGGTATCATCTGCAAACAGAATGAATTGCACAATGGGAGAGGCGTTAGGAAGGTCATTATATATATTAGAAAGAGCAGAGGGCCTAAGATAGATCCTTATGGAATTCCAAAGTTTATTGCTCGCAATGCTGAGTGAATACCGTTGCAAGAAACCAGCTGGGAGCGATTATCAAAGTAACTGATGAACCAATTTAGCCGAGTTCTTCAGATACCGTGGTGACACAATTTAAAAAATAAAATGTTGTGGTTTACCGTATCGAAGGCCTTACGGTACCGAAGGCCATTTCCTAATCGAAAAGACACCCACAGTATATTCCTTTTATTCTATTGCTTCAGAAATTTTATCTTGCATGCTAAGTAGTGGCATGTAGGGCGAATGGCCTGACTGGAAAACATGTTGAGAAGGGAATAAAAAATTCGTTTTCAATGAATTTGCTAGGTCTTATATGCATGCATTAACTTTTCAAAAATATTTGAAGAAAAATGTATGGACAGATATGGCGGCTGGGCCTCTAGTTGGCTACATCTCCTCGACTCCAAAGGAATAAAAAAGCTAGAGAGTTGAAAATTTCTCAAAGGTTTCTGTAGACTCAAGGTTTTTTTTAAAGAGATTGAGCTATACCCGTGAAATAGTTAAACGTATATTAAACTTATTGGCTATTTCGATTGGGTCTTCTATCTTATCAATAACTGACTTGCCGAAAATATATTCCAGGTAGCCAATGTGCCGACCCCACAAGTAGCCGCCCAATGCACCCGCACACCTTGCACTACCACGCGACGCCACTGCGAAAGTCAGCTTTAGTATGACCAACATGCAAGCAAAATCAACGTCAACACGTCACGATGTGAAGTGAAGCCACTAGGTAATTTATGTTCAGATTCTTCAGTTTAATAGCACTTTTACGAGAGAACATTTTAAGACACAGAACTAAGCATTAGCTTGTATACTAAAACTCAACGTTTTCATTGGTTTCGATTTTATGTCCTTGTAAACTTGAAGGGGGGTTTTAAGAAAATCAAATATAAAAAGTCCAGATCGAAAGTCAATTTTGGTATGGCCAACAAGAAAGCAAGACCAACTAGAGCACGTCAAGATGTGAATTATTGTGAAGTGAAGACACCAGGTAATTTATGTTCAGATTCTTCTGTCTAATAAACTTTTTCATTGGTTTCGATATTTTGGTATTGTTAAGTTGAAGAGGGTTTTCAGCAAATCAACTACTAAAAAGTCCAAATCGAAAGTCAACTTTGGTATGGCCAACATGAAAGCAAAACCATCTTCAATACGTTGAGATGTGAAGTGAAGGCACGAGGTAATTTATGTTTAGATTACACTGTGTAACAAATTTTACACTTTTTCCGTTCCTGGGTATTAAGTGTTATTTTCCAAATTATGTTTCATGTTTCAAAAGTATGGTTTTGTAACAAGAGCAATGATATTTTGAAATTTACCCATTTCTAATTCAAACACGAATGAATTTGCGTCTTTTCCTTCATGTAAAGTAAGAAAAAGTACAGAAAATGGCTATTATTCCCCACAAACTCTGTGACCAGGACAGTGATATTCTGAAATTTACATATTTTCTAGAGCATTCTAGACGAATCCAGTAGATGCTAGAACTTCTTAGAAATTTAGAGAATATTCCATAACATCCGAGAACCTTCTGTCACTTTCTAGAAATATAAATAGCAGTATAAATACAGTGACCTTAGACCCACCAGTTCAGTTTAGTTCTATAGCTGCCTGAAATGGCTATCTGAAATGGCATCAAGAGGCTTAAAGCATCCGTCAGACACAATTTACTATGTATGAGGCCAATTTATCAAGACAATCTTGAGCGAAAAGTGCTCCACGGAGATATCTGCTAAGATGTGTGAGGCCTTATACTTCGGCATGCCTGTCGGGGATCAAGACAAAACCTGGGGGTCCGGTGGCGCGTTGGATCTGGCGAAGAGTGCGAGAGGTACCGAGTTCGAGCCCCTGGGTGTATTACAGCTGTCTGTTCTGTTAGTAGTTAACTAGTTAAGATTGTTTCTGCATAACATGTAAATGTACAGCGCAGTGCGTTTGTGCTTATTAAAGAAAAGATTATTATTATTATTATTATTATTATTACCTCACTTCACCTGCGAGCACTGAAAGAAATACTGGAAGGTAAGATGGATAACTGGTACTCGCTTAGATGGCGACAGTTTATGTTACAAAAGTTCTAAAAGTTTAAAATGTTGTAGTTTTACATTTAAAAATTAATGTTCATCGTTATTAAACAAGTATATCGTAGGCCCTATATGACATATCTTGCGAGAATGCCTTACACATTAGTCATGGGTGAAATACATTTATTTGGCTGTAATCACAGTTTTATTTTGCCTTTTACAGGATGGCACAAAGATGAATGTAGAGCCATAATGTTTCCTATCCCAAGAATTGGATGAGAACCCACTCAAGGAATTGCTACTTCTCG
Source organism: Aporrectodea caliginosa (assembly GCA_020284085.1). NCBI lineage: Eukaryota > Metazoa > Annelida > Clitellata > Crassiclitellata > Lumbricidae > Aporrectodea > Aporrectodea caliginosa. Next base: position 621,949 of record JACEVL010000477.1, read on the forward strand.
ATGGTGGATCCTTCCAAATGTTGGAGTGGTAAGAATGCTCCTGCTATCGCGTATACGGACCTTTCTTCGAGCAAGACGAGCGTTTCCACCAGGATAATAATAATAATAATAATAATAATAATAATAATAATAATAATAATAATAATAATAATAATAATAATAATAATAATAATAATAATAATAATGTTCATCGTTATTAAACAAGTATATCGTAGGCCCTATATGACATATCTTGCGAGAATAATTTTATTATTACACACGTTTTCATACCGCTAGCCCTGGAAACGCTGGGTCCCATCAATACCGCTGGCCTCAATTTTATTTCTGACCTGGGTCGCCACCTCACGCTAACTACGGGTGAACCGAGAGAGACCAGCTACATTTTTCAGAGGATCTCGGTCACAGTACAACGCTTCAACGCCGTAGCATTTAGTGGCACTTTTATCAAACCCACGCCCGGCATGGATGAGGAGTAGCCGTTCCAGATGCACTGCTTTTATAATTTTATAAGTCCCTGGGGGAATGAAGTACCTCAGGGCATTAAAAAAAAAAATAATAATAATAATAATAATAATAATAATAATAATAATAATAATAATAATAATAATAATAATAATAATAATAATAATAATAATCTTTTTCTTTATTAAGCGCCTGACAAACGCACTGCGCTGTACATTTACATGTTATGCAATTTAAATCTTAACTACTAACAGAACAGACAGCCTGCAATACAACGGCGAGGACTCGAACTCGGTACCTCTCGCTCTCTACGCCAGATGTTATCCAATGCGCTATCGGACTTTGAACGTCGCTACCAAGGACAGCATGACGTGAACATGATGAGACAACATTTGGGGGCTGATTCGTGAAAGTGATTTACAGCATAATCGTAAATCTCGAAAACTACTCACTTCTAGATCTTTTGTGGTCACTTTAGTATAACTCTAGTGTAAATACGTGTACATTTGGGTTCTTATGCTTTTTTCTGACCTTGCGTGAGGAAAAGACACAAATTCAAACGTGTTTGCATTGGAAATAAGTTAATTTCAAATATCGTTGTCCTGGTTACAAAAGCAAAGTTTAAAGGGAGTAAGAGCCATTTCCATACTTTTGAGGCATGAATAAGTAGGAAATAACACTCGTTACCTGGGAACAAAATCGTGTTACATAGTGTTATTCTGTCTAATCGTAGGCCTACGGTCGCCTACCTTTACGAGAGAACAATTTAAGACACAGAACTTAAATTTAGCTTGCATATTTAAACTTAACTTTTTCATTGGTTTCGATTCTATGGCCATGTAAAGTTGAAGGGAGTTTTCAGCAAATAAAATTTTAAAGTTCAAATCGAAAGTCAATTGTAGTATGGTCTACGTGAAAGCAAAATCAATTCAAAGATGTGAAGTGAAGACAAGAAGTAATTTATGTTCAGATTCTTCTGTTTTATAGTACTTTTACGAGAGAACATTTCAAGGCACAGAGCTGAACTTTAGCTTGTATATTTGAACTTAACTTTTCATTGGTTTCGATTTTATGTCATTGTAGAGTTGAAGGGGTTTTTCCGAACTTTTTCGGCAAATCAAATATAAAAAGTACAGATCGAAAGTGAACTTTGGTATGGCCAACATGAAAGCAAGACCAACTTCAACATATCAAGATGTGAAGTGAAAACACCAGGTAATCTATGTTCAGAATCTTCTGTTTTATGGTACCTATAGGCCTATGAGAGAGCATTTTAGAACACATAATTGAACTTTTTCTTGTATATTGGACTGAATTTTTCATTGATTTCGATTTTATGGCATTGTAGAGTTGAAGGGGGTTTTCAGCAAAGCAAATATAAAAAAGTACAGATCGAAAGTCAACTTTGGTATGGCCAACATGAAAGCAAAACCAACTTCAACATATCAAGATTTGAAGTGAAAACACCAGGTAATCTATGTTCAGATTCTTCTGTTTTATGGTACCTTTACGAGCGAACATTTCAAGACACAGAACTGAACTTTATCTAGTATATTAAAGTGAATTTTTTATTGGTTTCGATTTGATGGCATTGTACAGTTGAAGGTAGTTTTCAGCAAATCAAATATAAAAAGTGCAGATCGAAAGTCAACTTTGGTATGGCCAACATGAAAGCAAAACCACCTGTAAAAAATGGATTACTTCCTAAGTATTCAGCAACTACCTCCAATTGGGCTCTGACATTCGCACTCATTACACAAGAAACGTTGAGGCATACCGTTCTGTTAGAACCCACTCCAACATTCTTGTCGCTTCACGATCAAGTCATCTGGCACTTCAGTTTGGAATTCTATTCCTACTGAAATTCGCAATGCATGCAATCTCCACATATTTAACAAACTTAACTAAAACGTTCTTGCTGGGTAATTAGAGCTCATCACAACTTGCTGGGTAATTAGAGCTCATCACAACTTCGCTGACTCTCACAGTCTCACTCAAACGTTAGAATCGCTCACTATGAGTGCAATACCGCGTTTTAGTTAAGTTTGTAGTTAAGATTGTAGATAAGCTTTAACTCTCTGGCTACCTATTTTAGGGTGGTTGTACACCAGTCCCCTACGGTTTTATGCATAAATTTTTCATATGGAATCTAACTTTTACATTTTAGGTAGCTGTAGCAGGTTTATTTGCGCACATTTTGAGGTAAACATCATGGTGGTGTGTCACGCCGTTCAAAAGTTATACCCGATATACCCGAGGTACCAGAGGGTGGATACCACCCCCTTGGATTTTCGACTATAGCGTATTCATTTTTCTTCCTGGAAGAGAAACAAATATACCATTCTGTAGAGGGAATGCAGGGCTACATTTGCTTGCTTATTTTTTGTCTTTTAAAAACTGGAAGTGATCAAAATAAATTATTATACGCGTTACCTGTCTGAAAATGGCTGATGCAACATCACAACGTAAACCGACATTTCTACATAAACGTTTGTCGACAGCTACAGATTTAGAACTTATATTAGCTGAAACAGATACTGAAGATGAAGTGAGAAGCCAGTTTACAGGAAGCATTCGCACAAAACAACGGGAGTAACTTGCAAAAAATGCAAGGACCACGTAAAGTCTTGTTTCATGTTGCCTTTAGATTTCGCTACAACTAAACAGACTATGGACTAGTTTGTAGGCTATTGCTACAAATTATGTTTAAAATGTTCTTGGATATATAGATCAGTTTAAAAACACACATAATCTTATATTTGTTTATCCAAAAAGGTACAAATGTACATTCAATAATATAAAATATCGCTAATTATGGCCTTTATGGGGGTTCCGTTGTTAAAAGTTATGTAATTTCGAGGTGCATTCACATAATGTACAACTAAATATACCATTCTGTTCAGAAATGAATGCTGAATCCATTGCTATATTACAAGTTATGATATGTGAAACCAAACACGAAATCCAGGGGGTGGTAACCACCCTTTTGGTAGCCAATGTTAAAGACCTCGGTAGCCTGAGGGTTAAACATGTAAATGTAACGCTCCCAGTCAATTCTGGATTCATGGATTACCTTTGTTCGTGTAAATATATCGTGGCTGTTTATTTTCCATTCTGTATCTTTATTCAATTCCATCTTTCGATTGATTTGGTATTTTTGTACTTAGTTAGGGTCTCCCTCTTAGCGGGATTGGATTGCGATCCATTTTGGGCCTCCCCTTTGTGACCCTGTTGATGTCAACTTGGACCGAACCCCCTCCCCACTGTCAACAACTGTCAAACTTTTCCAAAAAATTTGTTGACAATATTAATGGAACCCCTATTATTGTGTGAAAATTGGTTGCAATAAAAAATACTTGACTTAACTTGATCAAGAAAACGCGACGTAATTTATATTCAGATTCTTCTGTTTTATAGTACCTTTACGAGAGAACATTTCAAGACACAGAACTGAACTTTGGCTTGTATATTTAAACATAACTTTTTCATTCGTATCTATTTTATGTCATTGTAGAGTTGAATGGGATTTTCAGCAAATCAAATATAAAAATGTCAGCTCAAAAGTCTACTTTGGAATAGCCAACATGAAATCAAGACCAACTTCAACACGCTTAGATGTGACATGAAAACACAAGGTAATTTATGTTCAGATTCTTCTGTTTTATTGTACCTATATGAGAGAGCATTTTGAAACACTGAACTGAACTTTGTTTTCATTGGTTTCGATTTGATGGCATTGTACAGTTGAAGGGGGTTTTCAGCAAATCAAATATTAAAAGGACAGATCGAAAGTCAACTTTGGTATGGCCAACATGAAAGCAAAACCAACTTCAGCACGTATATATGTAAAGTGAAGTCACGAAGCACTTTATGGTCAGATTCTTCTGTTTAATATAATACGTCCCGTTTTCCGGGACATGTCCCGGTTTTATGTGGTGTATCTTAACTTTTTCAATGGTTTCGATTTTATGTCATTGTAGAGTTGAATGGAGTTTTCAGCAAATAAATATAAAAGTACTGATCGAAAGTCAACCTTGGTAAAGTCAACATCAAAGCAATGCCACATTGAAAGTCAAGATGTGAAGTGAAAACACGAGTATTTTATGTTCCGATTCTTCTGTTTTATAGTACCTTTATGAGAGGGCATTTTGAATCACAGAACTGAACTTTAGCTTGTATATTTAAACTTAATTCTTTCATTGGTTTCGATTTTATGTCATTGAAGAGTTGAAGGGGATTTTCAGCAAACCAAATTTAAAAGTCCGGATCGAAAGTCAACTTTACTTTTAGTATGGTCAGCAAGAGAGCAAAACCAAGTCAAAGTCACGATATGAAGTGAAGACACGAGGTATTTTATGTTCCGATTCTTCTGCTTAATATATACCTTTATGAGAGAGCATTTTGAATCACTGAACTGAACTTGGTTTCGATTTTATGTCAACGTAGAGTTGAAGTGGGTTTTCGGCAAATCAAATATAAAAGTACAGATCGAAAGTCAACTTTGATTTGGTCAACAATGAAAGCAAAACCAACTTTACACGTCAAGATGTGAAGTGAAGACAAGAAGTAATTAATGTTCAGATTCTTCTGTTTAATAGTACCTTTATGAGAGAGCATTTTGAATCACAGAACTGAACTTTTGTTGGTATATTTAAACATAATGTTTTTCTTGATTTCGATTTTATGGCATTTTGAAGTTGAAGAGGGTTTTCAGAAAATCAAATGTAAAATGTCCAGAGCGAAAGTCAACTTTGGTATGGTCAACATCGAAGCAATACCAGATTCAATGTCAAGATGTGAAGTGAAGACACGAGGTAATTTATATTCAGATTCTTCTGTTTAATAGTACCTTGATGAGAGAGCATTTTAAAACACAGAACTTTACATTTGCTAGTATATTTAAACTTAAGTAAGTTTTTCATTGGTTTCGATTTTATGTCATTGTAAAGTTGAAGTGGGTTTTCAGAAAATCAAATATAAAAAGTCCAGATCGAAAGTCAACTTTACTTTTAGTATGGTCAACAAGAGAGCAAAACCAAGTCAAAGTCACGATATGAAGTGAAGACACGAGGTATTTTATGTTCCGATTCTTCTGTTTTATAGTACCTTTATGAGAGAGCATTTTGAATCACTGAACTAAACTTTTGCTAGTATATTTAAACGGAATTTTTTCATTGGTTTCGATTTTATGGCATTGTAGGCTAAAGTTGAAGGGGGTTTTCAGCATATCAAATGTAAAATGTCCAGAGCGAAAGTCAACTTTATTTATTTAGCTTATAGTCAACATGAAAGCAAAACCAATTTCAACACGTGAAGATGAGAAGTGAACTACGAGGTATTTTATGTTCCGATTCTTCTGTTTTATAGTACCTTTAGGAGAGAGCATTTTGAATCACTGAACTAAACTTTTGCTAGTATATTTAAACTGAATTTTTTCATTGGTTTCGATTTTTGGCATTGTATAGTTGAAGGGGGTTTTCAGCAAATCGAATGTAAAATGTTCTGAGCGAAAGTCAACTTTATTAAGCTTATAGTCAACATGAAAGCAAAACCAATTTCAACACGTGAAGATGAGAAGTGAACTCACGAGGTATTTTATGTTTCAATTCTTGTGTTTATTAGTACCTTTATCAGAGAGCATTTTGAATTAGAGAATTGAACTTTTTGCTAGTATATTTAAACTGAATGTTTTCATTAATTCATTCATTCATTCAGAACATTTATATAGCGCCTCTTCAAGAAGCTACTCAGAAGCGCTCCCGGCCCAGCCACGACTAAAGCAAAAAGACTTGAGGGACTTGTAGAACCCTGCCGGTTGGCTCACAAGTAAAAAGAGCAGCTTAAGCGGGAGGTCATTCCAGGTGGAAGGTCCCACAACCGAAAAAGCACGGCGCTGCTTAATAGCCAAGCGTGCCCGTGGAACTAGGAGCTCACCCCTCGTAGAAGTTAGAACGAAGCGCCCGACGCGCTGCAACGTCGGACACTGGGCGGCAAAGACAGGGGTGGACTGGGGAGTTCAAGCGGCCCGGGAAAAAAACAAAAAGCGGCCCTAACTTCATGACTTTTATTTTCTTTGTGCATTTTTTCATGCATACCCGAGGGCCAGTGACCTCCAAAGTCATGGGTCACTTTACAAATTACATTATGCAATAACAAAAAACGATAAATCGCATATATAATTTATAATTATATATAAAATATTAAGAATGCGTCAACTCAAGTTATAAATCAATTTATTCGGACTCACTGTGATGGTATTATTGCTGTTTATAGTATTAGCAACTTCTTTAAGCCGGGTGCCATTTCGGCTACATGATCTATAATTGTGTCATTATTCAGTTCACTTAAAACATCGGTTTCTGTTGACATAAGCATAAAAGCTTCAAGGTGTGTAGATGACAATGAGCTTCGCAAGCGATTCTTAATGTATTTCAATTTAGAGAAAGATCTCTCACAAGCTACTTGGGTAGACGACAGAGTCAATAAAAGTTTATATGCACTAAAGAGATGCTTGTATGCTTGCCCATAGAAACTGTATTTATGTAGTACAGAAAAGCAGCAAACAGGACATTTTTTGCAAAATTTGCATTTTCGAAGTTCCTCACTTTTATCCACAACTTGGTCGTCCCAGTGTTCATGTGGCGAATCTTCACTTTCACTGACGCTGTCCTCTACTGAATCATCGAACATTTGGAGAAGGTTTTAAATAAATCGACTAGATTTCGGCATTTAGCTCCATCTTTACCAAGAATCTTTAGTTTCTTATCTCTTACTTTCTCCGCACCACCTTTACATTTACGTTTCGGATTTATATCACTCATAACCGTAACATATCTTATTTAATTAATATTACTTATTACTAACTAACAAATTTAAAAGAAATTTTATCAAAACAAACTCAGTGGAAGACGCCGGAAGTAGAATGGAAGATGTAAATTCTTATCTAACATGGCGGCCGCTGGCTGTACGGAGCACTGTAGGTAAGTAAGTATGCATTGCTCTTTTTCAGTTAATTTACAAACCGGTTAACCGAAACTAAAAACCGGTTAACCGATGCTGCAATTTTTTGTAAAAAAACCTGTATCATCTGTACTAAATTGATTAAATTATTATATCACCGGTCCTGGCGGCCCACCGGGAATCTTCCCGGTGTCCCGGCGGCCCAGTCCACCCCTGGGCAAAGATCACGCAAGTAAGATGGAGCACAGCCAAGAACGCAGCGAGAAACTAGAGCAACAGTGCGATATGAGATCCGCTGAGAGATAGGCAGCCAATGCAACACATCACGTATGTATGCAGAGACAGGAGAGAACTTAGGTAGTCGTCCAATGAGACGAGCAGCCGATCGTAGAACTCGATCTAGTCGCCCCAGAACCCCAAGAGGAAGGCCAGCAAGTAGGGAGCAACAGTTGTTTTCATTGGTTTCTATTTTATGGCATTGTAAAGTTGAAGGGGTTTTCAGCAAATCGATTATAAAAAAGTACAGATCGAAAGTCAACTTTATTATGGCCAAAATTAATGCTAAACCAACATCAACACGTCAAGATGTGAAGTGAACTCATGAGGTAATTTACGTTCAGATTCTTCTGTTTATTAGTTCCTTTACGAGAGACCATTTTGAAACACTGTACTGAACTTTAGCTAGTATATTAAACTTAGCATTTTCATTGGTTTCGATTTTATGGCATCGTAAAGTTAATGAGTGTTTTCAGCAAATCAAATATAAAAAGTCCAGATCGAAAGTCGTCTTTGGTTTGGCCAACTTGAAAGAAAAACCAACTTCAACACGTAGAGATGTGTAGTGCAGACACGAAGTAATTTATGTTCAGATTCTTCTGTTTAATGATAGTCTACCTTAACGAAACAACATTTTATGGATTGTGCCTGAAATCAATACATTTTATAGCATGCTTATTTTAAAGAACAAAACAATACATAAGCGTAAGTAAAAACTATTGTTATAGACTATCTAGCACCCAGCCTGAACACAATTAAATTTGTTTAATAGAGACTTCCTTCGACCGGCTTTTATGCTAACTAGGCCTATATATAGGGCTTAAGTGGGTGGTGAAGGATCTCATCTGATCAATTCATTGAAAAATGAGCAGAATCGGGGAAATGTTTGCACACGGCGCTACATTAATCCATGCAATGAATGAATGAATGAACTTTAAAAACCCGCTAAAAGCAGCCTATTTCCCAACGTGAACCAAAGGACAGGTGTCTTTCCCTTTACTTTTAGGATCGTTTTTCTTGTGTGTTCGGCCTACCTCAGCTGAATGGTCCGGGAGGAAATGTCTGAAGCAGGACCAACAAATAAGACACAAATAGGACTTGACACAGCTGTTAAAATAATTATTAAAACAGTTGTTATGCTTTACACGAGACAAGGAATACAGCCATCGGCCTACTAATCCATTATAGAGGCTATGCCTATGAACGATTTGACTATTCTTCCTGCGATTTCAAGCGTAGCCCTCTAAGTAAACCATTATAGCAAGTTGTGATCTCGATTTCTGATGATTCTAGATAATACAGGTCTTACTTGAACAACGATGCTAAATCGTTATTGCTGACAAGTCTGGACTAGGCAAATTCTCTATATTGACATACACATACGAACTTCCATCTTCAAATTCAGCCAGTAAGAAAGTCAGAGTTTAGCCTTTTGTACCGTTTTCAAGCCATATCATTTTACGCTGACCAGGGGCGACGATCCCGGGGGACGAGGGGTCATGTCCCCACCTTAGCAGTGAGGGGGCACAGTATACAGTGGTCCCCCAATTTTCAAAGAATCTTTTTGATTGCTGTTTTTGTTAAATAAGTTTTTAATTACCATATGGAAACTTGACCACTTAGACCAGGCAGCTGACACGTCAACACGTTGCCACCAACAGCTAACAAGAATTAAAGAGCTTTGTTTGTTATTATTCTGTTTACAGTATATTGTTTCGTAGGCTACTAGCCTATAGGAAATTATTTTCTCAAATCATTTTTACTCGCGTAAATGCAATAGCCAACAGTCGACTAATCTAAACTGATGTGTCCGCAGACTCACGAAGAAGTGTTAAGACCAGTGGCACATTTACAGGAGAGGAATTGTGCCATGGATACTGAATATGCCTTTTGAGCCAGAGAATGACAATTTTATCCTTATACTAAATTTACCTTTTCTTTGTTGTCACTTCTGCTCAAATGATTCGAATGTCGTGAACTGCAGAACGAGTGTATTGAAGCCTCTAAATATTCGTACATAAATTCTATGTCTCCGTTGCAAAACTCCACTGAATGAATCCTGTTACTCAGGAAAACATTATTCATGAAGTCAACATTCAGGCATTCTCCAACTAGTAACCGTGTAAACTATTAAATTGCGCTACTAATATATAAGACCATCAATTATGAGAAGGTTCTTTTTCAATTATATATGGACTTCTCTCTCCTTCAAAGTTTGGAAGAATCTTACAAACTTTGTTCCTCATCGGCAAACGAAGCTTGTGATTAGGCTATAATTCTTCCATGAAGTTGCTGAAATGTTCTGGATGTCATGTCTGTTATTCGAATCTTCGAAAAGAACATCCAGCCGTCAGAGTCGCCGTTTGTACCTTCGCACAGGATATAATATTTGTTAGCTGTCTGTCTGTCTTGTCTGACGTTTCTGTTGTCTGTCCTCATTAGTATATAATAGTCACCCAGTCTGTATCTACTTCTCTATGTCTGTATGTGTACTCCCTTGCCTCCCAACCACACACAGACATACACATAGGCTGTCTGTCTCCCATCAGTTACGGGTAAACTCCCATTCCTTCTGTCCGTCTGTCCACCCCGTGATTTACGCCACTGCCGTTAGCCTATGTGTATGTCTGTCTGTTTGCCTGTCTATGCGTCGTTGTGGTTTAAAAGTCGTTCGTCTGTCTGCCTAAGTCTACGCTGTATGCCTGTGCGTGTAATTTTTTGACGATGTCTTTCGTTTAGAAGCCCGTGAGTTCGGCGAATGTGGAGTCAAGGTCAATGCTGATGAGCTTGTATTTGTCCTTCTCTCCTGCAAGGTCCTCTGTAAAGTCAAGACAAAAGCAACAATGCAAATGATCCCTAAATTGTAATGCTGGGTGCGTGATAGTAGTCTCGTGGTTAGCGCACTGGACTGTCAATACATAGGTCGGAGGTTCAGATCTGTACCAGAGCAGAAATGTGTTTAAATATTTCTGCTACACCTGCGCCCCGATCCAAATTAGGTATAAGTACACTGATTGGTGGGAAGATGAGCAGGGTGACAATTGCCGGGGATTGGGGGTTCAACCCCCTAGTCTTTCTTAGGATTCCACAGTAAAGTCTACATTTCACACCCAAACTGCACATAAATCAAAGTTGAACCCACAAGTTAGTTTTTTACAATTCTCATGCTGAAGATGAGACGATGAAGGTGAGGACTGGCCACCCGCCATCATAAAAAAGGCGAAGAAAAAGAAATCGCTAACTTTTCATACTCAGAGTTGCTTCTCATACAAACTTAAAGATTGCTCTCCTTCTTCTTCGTCTTCTTCTTTTCCGTCTTTTTGCTTCTTCTACTACAGTCTGATCAATCGTCCATATAGAATAAGTCAATCAATCTAATGCATTCAGCGAACATCCCTTCCTCTTCCTCTCCCTCTCCCTCTCCCTCTCTCCTTTGCTTCCTCCCTCCTCCTCTCCTGCCCTCCCTCGATTCATCCATCCATTCAACTGTCCTTCCATCCGTCCCTCCCTTTTACTCACACATGTTTGGTCACATAATTTTGAAGAAAAGGCCTAAACAGGACTATTAAGACATTATTTAAGCATAATTGACCTTCAAGTCGATCGACTTCTTTCTGGAGTTTGTTGACCATTTTCTCAGCTTCAGTTGCTCGATTTTCCGCCTACAACAAACGACGTCTTCACGTTTAAACTATAATTTCATTGCTTTTCTTGGAGATACACCTTTAATTAGCCTATCTCAAATAGAGTCTAACAGTTCTAAACCATTCGTTCATATTATTATCCTAAGTTATATATTATGTATTTAAGATTTAAACGAAGTCTTAACTAAGTCTTAATGCATCGTAATTCACGCGTCATATAGTTTTATTTCCTACAAAGACATTGTGATCTGTAGACAACGTCTCTAAGGTTACCGTATGTTGTCTTTTTGCCATAGCAACAAGCTTCTTATTAGTTTCAGTAGGCTATTATAATGAACATTTCGTCAATAGACAAAGCAATCGCGTGCATAATGTGGTTCTCTTGCATTATCTCAACAAACATGATGACAAAGCCTATGACATCATACTTAGGTCATTGTGCCAAGCGCAGACCCAAGTCACCCAACTCATTACAACGAATTACGTCATAACATCGTTACTAAGCTTAAAATGTAATATTATATTCTTTATTAATTCAAACTGACGATTACGCAGGATGATTACAAATCAGTATGAACGGATGATCACAAGTTATTACAGGAGTCGAATTTTACCGTAGGCTATTCAGCAGCCATGCAAGTCGCGCCCATCACGACTAGCCTACATCTAATTTTACCAATGCGCCATCTCTTGGTCATGACGTAAACTTCGGTTTTTAGATAACTAATATTATGGATGTAAATATCTAGATATTTTATAGACCTATAGGCATTCAAGAGAATCGTTTCACCTCCGGAAGCAAGAGAGAAAGTAAGAAAGTCGGGGAAGTTGAGTTGTCACTGCAGTATGTTTACCTCATTCTAAAACGCTTACTTTTTTGTATTATATTATTTTAAGCCGTTGCAAAATGCTTATTTCATGAGTTCATTACATAATGCTTGCGTCATTAGAATATAATATGCTTACGTCATTATTATAATATGCTTACGTCATTATAATATGCTTACGTCATTTAGTCTTGTCGTTAGATCGCGTATCTGTTCTTCGTAGAGTTCCTCCCTTTGAGCAGCCTGCAAAGACAAAGTTACGTCTATTGAAAATTTTCTGGATGAGAGTAGGCCTACATCAAGGGAATTAGAATGGCCAGGGCCACGAGAATCAAAGCCCACTGCCTCATTAGAAAAAACATTATCAACTCGTCATTTTCTGTTACAATTCTCAGCTAAGAATTTAACTTATCCGTTCTATTCTTTTTTGTGACTGCATTCGGAATCGAATTTCGCGAAAGAGTCTTCAGCTGCGGCCTGGATAAAGATTAAGTTCTCTGCCCTTCGGCATTATGATACCAACGGAAGCTCCAACTCAATACCGATGACATGGTCTTATGCGATACCAACTGAAGCTCCAACTCAATCCCGATAAGCTTGTAGACTAATGTCTCTTGCAATTTTATAAAGCATGGTTATTCGCAGTTGAAAATTTTGCAAGCAGATGTTCTGTTGTGTGTTCGTCAAAAACTTGCACAATGTTGAAAGACTGTTCGCCAGGATGACGATATAGAGTTAGGCCTATAAAGGACAACTATGTCTAGTGTCTACTGGGACTTGTAAGTGCTGCAAACTGACCTATAAGTCAATAGGCCTACGCAACGATGACGGCATCTCAAAACAGAAGTGGTGGGCATTTTAGAAGTGTAGGGTTCATACAGAGTGGGTTTAGATACCTAGTTTTGCAATACCGGTGACAGGAACAAGACAGATATAGGCCTATAGCTATAGTCACTCGGTGTGACCTTGCGCGCGTTACAAATTTATTTAATAATAATAATAATAGGCATAAGTAAATTCAAACCGACTTGCTTGATAGCTTTGGATATTTGTTGCCTATATATACGGAAAGATCTTCATGGGTTTTGGATTGTTCATGAGCAAGACCTCTTAACTCCGAGGTTCAGCATCCCTGCACATGTGAAAAACCCCGTCGATAGGCATTGCATCATTACTGTGCGAGTGTTTTACTCATTGGTCTAGAAACTATAAATCATCAATACAGCGACAACAAGTTAGACACTGGTTCCACCACGACTATGCAACTGAAGCAAGAAAATTTCCAGCAGCACTCACTAACCTCTTGTTCCGAAATCTCTAAGGATTTCTTGTTATTGCCGACGACCTTCAACTCTTCTTCTAACTCTAATATCTTTCTAAAATAAATTACACACCACCCATTATTACAATGATTACAGCTCGCATTAAACACTTCTGTAAATGCCAGACGCAAATTTCAGCGGGGTTTAGGATTCATCACAGTCGGTGATGTTAACACATTTTAAGCATTTTTAGCAATTTATTGTTTTTGTAGGGCCGTACGCTGGACTGCTGGAGGTTGTGAAGCATAGCGTGGTATGCATCCAATATATAGGTACAGATATATAGATAGGTTGGAGTTTCTTCCCTCTGCTTATCCGAAAGCCCTTAGTCAATTCATTTATAAATTTCTGGCCAGTGGCTATATCGCGCCATATCGCGGTCTCTAGGCCTACAGTACTCTAAAAGTTTGGAAGCGATCGGATAACGAATATCTCGTTTGATCTGCAGTTTCTTACATTAAGCGTTCAAACATTGACAAGAAATAATTTGTTCTTAGTCTAAAAAAATGCAAAATAGGCCTAGGCCTACTACTGGCTATTTTGTATGGCATAGCAAAAGTTGGCCGACTATGACTGTGTAGTAGAAATGATGTGGTTCCACCCGCGTTCTCCTTTGACACCTAAGCTTAGGCTATATATATTGATGTAAACCTGATCATCTGTTTATAGCCTTAACTATTGATGATCGATAAATTGACTTCAATTCAAATACAATAATATTGTGATATTAAACGCATGGCCAATTAGAAAGTATTACTAAATGTGATTTAAAATTAATTTCATTACAACACACTTGCTCACAAATTTCAAATTTGACCTAAAATTCTAAGGATTCATTACGGAAATTTAAATATTTAGCCTTTGTTACTAATTTTTCAGCTTGATGTGGCTAGTGCTAAGTTCTGCTTACCTGCTCTCCGTTTAATTACTTATTCACCTCTCAGCTAAATGTAAATGTAACTGCAACCACTTCTCTTTGCCAAGAGACATAATAAAACCACGAAAAACCCTAAATGACCATGCGAAAAAGTTAAAAACTAATTAACCGTTTAAACCTTGGTCAAACACACGCAAAAATCTATATAACATAATTTTTTATAATATAAAATGATCCCATTGTTCGGTGACGATAGGCTAAGTCACATTCTGAGCACCTGCTAGAATCAAAGCGTGTTCTTTTATGGGACCTGACAAAGCAACTTGTCAATTGTGGGCTGTAGGATCTAGTAAGTCCACTGTTATTGTTTTTATGAATAAACGGTCTGTAGTAAGAATAGACTTACGCTTCTGCAGCCTCCAATCGAGCGTCTCCTCTTTCGAGATCCACCTCAGTCACCGCCAGTTTCCTCGCAGCCTAAACGCACCCAAACGCACAAAACTTTCAACTAGTGAGTGCATATAAAAGGATTTAAATTCCTACTTTTAGAAACGCTATTCGTCTGAAGTGCCTATATTGCAAAGTATTGCTTATAGTTTCTTTCCGTTGCATTACTGATTAATCAGTCTATTCTGTGCAAAGGCGAAATATAACTGCAAACGTTTCTTCTTTAAGGACAGACATCATAAAACTAAGCACGCATGAGCATTCGACTTCGTTCCTTGAATTACTAGTCTATGTTTGGTACAAATTGGAAGAATAGTGAATTTACTGCTGATTCAGTATTTCATCCATTCCTCTGAGGACTCCTCTTGACAGAGGACTTGTCGTTATCAATAGCAGGTCCATTTCTTTCACCTATACATCCGTTTAGTTGTTGTCACCAAAATGGACAGAATCCTTGGCTTGACTCTTCATGTATACACAAGAAGAAATGAACCAAGAATATAAAATTTCAGGATTAATACTTCTTGAGTTGAAGACTTTGCACTACTGAAAGATTCGTGTAACGTAATAAATGACCGGTTGATTTGCCTTTTGATGTCAACGGTGATACTTAGATGACCGTTTCTTACACTCTACTTTGCTTACCTCTTCATACTTGCGATCGGAATCTTCGCCCAGAAGAATTGTTGACTCCAGTTCCTTTTCCAACTGACAGATTCGCTCCTCATCCGTCAAATTCCGATTCTCCAAAACCTTTCTTCCTCTGCAACATGGATTTATTTACATGGTTCACCTTTTCCAGCAAAGAAGACCGGTAGTTAATCGATCGATAAGCGATTTAAATGATGTCATACAGGTTAATTTTCACCACGTGGGATGCAAATCAGCATCAAATTGTCTCTAGACTACCAATGAAAGAAGCCTAAGATTATAATTGCGAATGAATCATGTTGTGGTTCTTTGATCATGTGATCGAGTCAACATCAATGACTACCTGGATTTGTTTATTAGCTTAGCTTTTGTGTGCTTAATAAACACAGAGTTTACGACTATAGGATGTGATATTTCTAAAATACAGAAACATATTGTGGGCGACCTCTCGCTTTCATCCGCTGCCTTGATGGCTTCGTCTAATTTTTCACTGGCTGCCTGAAGACGACTTTCTGTAAGTTCGAAATCCTCTTCCAAAGACCTCACTCGCTTCGTCAGGGTCTGGACTTCACTCTCAGCCTACACAAACACAAGCACTGCCAGATCAGTTAGACATTCATTTGTTTATACGCCTCTGTAAGATAGGCTACTTAAAACGCGCTATCATGAGTGGCTTGATACATGCACACACATTGCCAACATCTACAACTGCTTTCAAAACGATAAAATCTAAAGTATCATATCACGAAGGAGCGCCGACAGCAACACTGTAACACTAGCATCCAAAGTTAACTGGAAAGAAAAACCGAAACGATAAATAGAAAAAACAACTAAGAAGGAAGAATTATTTACGTTAGATAGCTGTTTGTTGGTGTTTTCCAATTTATCAGTTGCCTCTTCGAGCTGAACCTTGGCCTGTTCCACATCCGCCTGGAGCTGAACGATTCGCTTCTGCAGGCTGTTAATCTCCTCCTCTTGCTGCCAACAGCAAAAAACGAAGAAAAGGTCCGTTCAAATAAAACTCTGCTGTACTGTAGGCTACTGCTATAGCCTATAAGACGGCAGCGTACTTCTATCAGCTAATAATT
This sequence comes from Aporrectodea caliginosa, assembly GCA_020284085.1. Lineage (NCBI taxonomy): Eukaryota > Metazoa > Annelida > Clitellata > Crassiclitellata > Lumbricidae > Aporrectodea > Aporrectodea caliginosa. Next base: position 638,503 of record JACEVL010000477.1, read on the forward strand.
ATATGAAGAATTCAGTTAACGGAATTACAACTAAAATATTTCATTTACTTCACAAAATTACCACTTGTGTCACTACTCTCTCTGTCTCTTTGTCTCTGTCTCTCTCTTTCTGTGTCTCTCTTTCGGTGTCTTTGTCTCTCTTGAACCAATGACTATCGTAGTTGAAGTGAGGTGAGATGCATAAGAAAAATGAAAGAAATGAAAGTAGGTTACAAGTAAAGAACTGAAAAAGGAAAAGGTAAAGTAAAAATGTATCAGCGTCATACCTTCTCTTAACACTTTTGAATTTTGTGTTAATTTTTGGAAGTCTTTATTCAAAGTTCTTTTGAGAAATAGTGAAAATAGTGAGATAATTAGAAAATGTAGGCCTAATATTTATCGTCTCCTGCTAGTCAGCCAGACTATAGAGTGGTTTCAATAAATCTACTCCAGGACCTGTAGACTACGTACAAGGCCGATTATCCTTAATTGCTTTATAGCTGCACACATTTAATGGTACTTTGGTTGGTTGCTGCGCTTATCAGGCTTCTAGTGTGTACTTCTAAATTAAGTACTAGGTGGTTTAAACCACCCCACCCCCAACGAATGCAGGCATAGCCTTGCGCTTGTCGCTTTTAAGTTCCCTCAGTCCGGATATTTAATCCTGGCTTCGGCGGTGAGCAAGGTAAGATCAGGCAGTGGATAAATTCATCCGGATCCCACCCGATCTGAGATCTGGCACCTCTGAACCTCTGAGATCCGTTACCTGAACAATGAGATCCATCACCTAAATGAGGAGACCCGTCATCTCAAAAGATGTTGTGCGTTTCTCGAGATCCACCACCTAAAAGCCGATGTCGTGCGTTTTTCGTATGTTAGCCTATTCATTTGACATTTTGTAACAAGTTATTTAATGCTTTTTAGTTAATGTCTTTAGATTTGAAACAATTCGGAGATCCGTCAGCTATAGAAATGAATAATTTAACCATTAGGTCAGGTCATGTAAACATAGGCGAGGTTAGCTGTGGTGAGATCAGTTAAGATTTGACAATCTAAATTAAGGTAATATCATATTAGCAGTAATTGGCATATCTGATCAACATTCATCTGACTTGGTACTCATCCAAATAGTTCACTGACCGAGCCTCGCATCAATTCAACCACCCATCCAACCCTAATGCCCACCCTCTCCTCCTCATTCCCTCCGTCCCTCCCCTTCCGGAGTCCTATACTCTCGCGACTTGTTCGCCTTCATCGGAAACGTAAACTCTTGACATCAGAGCAAAACAAAGAAGTAAATGACTAGACTCCAGTCACTCCACTTCCGCGTTTACCACGTCGTAGCCATATCTCGCATTCCCCGCTTGTACCTCGGTCTCCATCTTGCTATAGATACCTTATATATCGCCTCTCTTCCCATCTGTCTGACTGCCTGTCTGTCTGTCGTTGTCTGTCTGTATGTCTACTTGCTTACCATTTTTATCTGTATGTATGCCTGTTTGTCTGTCTTGAGACAAACGCTTCCGCATTCAGAGCTAGTTTGATGATCTGAGCGCTTGATTTACAAATGTAGGTATACATGTAGGTTCAAAGAGGACCAGGCGCGTGTATCTGTTCGGATTAGAATGTGGAGGAGCTTCAGCTACAGCAGGTATACAGCAGCAGCTTAAACAACAACAACAGCCACGGAAGAAGAAACTGAGGAGGAGAAGGAAGAGCAGATGGAGGAGGATGAAAGAGGAGAGGAAGGGAAGAAGGAGGTGGGACGAAGAACGGTTAATACCGGATTGTTACACGAACACCAAGTGAAATGTTCACAACCGATTTCCGCTTGTCTTGCAACAGAACGAAGTGGCAAGAAGTTTAGAGTAAAGAAGAGAAGAAGCTGAACACTGAGTGTATGGTGAGAGGAACGCGAGAGGATGTATGCATAGGCCTACAAGGAATGGAAAAGACACAGCTGTGATTTGTGGTCTAATAAAGAAAGATAAACTTACGGAGAGCCAGAATGCGTATATAGGGGTATAAAACGATGAAATAAAAAAGAATGAGGAAGGGAAAAGGAATAAGAGAGGAAGCAGGAGAAAAAACGGAAAGGAAGAGGAGAAGAAGATGAAAGAGAAGAAAACGGAATGGGATAAGGAGTATTATTCCTGACCCGCATCTCCCTTATAATAGCCTTTATTAATAGGCCTATATTCCAGGAAACGTTAATTGTCGATACGGCTTGTGTCTGTTCGTGGAATGTTGTCGTTGCCTCCCTCTCTCTCCCACCCTCATTCCCTCCCAACTGCCTGCAGTCTCTTCCTTCTCCCGATCCATTAAGTCTCTGTTGCCCATCCGCGTCTCATCCTATCAACCATTTCCCTTCCAAATCGCTTCTCTAATGTGCGTGCCTCTGTTCCTAGTCATCGCCACCATACGCCGCCCCTATCACCCACCCTCGTCTACTAATTGCCAGACATCTGCCGTACTTACATGTAGGCCAACATATACATTATACAAGTGTGCATATATGTATGCATATGTCCGTATTTATGCATATATATATATATATATATATATGTGTGTGTGTGTGTATTTGTGTGTGTGTGTGTCTGTGTGTGTGTCTGTGTGTGTTTATGAATGCATGCATTTAAGCATTCAGGCCACTCCTCATTTAGTTTCACCAGTTTTCCTGTAGCGCTTAGCCTACTTGTTGGCATGAAATCGTTATCCAAAGGATACATACAATCTTCAATGGTCCCATATATTTTTGTTTACCGTATTGACATGAAGCAAACAGCTCAAGAAACATCTGATGCATCTGTTTAAGATGCATCTGTTTAGATCTGCTAGATTGTAATTTCTAGCGTCCTTCTGAGGCTCTTAAGAGGCAATTTACAAATAGCCAGACACATGCAAACAAGTAATGTATTCTAAGATAATATTATATTATCCATAGGATACTTTACGCGCTACATAGTTTACTGCGTCTGCTAGTAAGCCGGTTCCCGCGACTTCGCTTTTTTGGCGCTGTAGAGATCTCGAGGCTACTATTACATGGGGTACTAAATATAGTAGACTTAATGTAGCATTCGTTTTATTGTATACACTGTTGTCGCGCTGTAGCCTACAATCCTTCTGCAACGGCTTAACATTAAACATACGTACTATTTCTTTACAAACAGCTCAAGAAACATTTGCAAGCTATCTTAAGACGCATCTCTTCAGATCTGTTACATTGCCATGTCTAGCTGCTTTGACTGTGAGGCTCTTAAGAGACGATTTGCAAGTAACCAGACACATGCAGACTAGGCGATGATGATGGGCTGTAAGAATTTGATGAAAAAGTCTCATTAAATTCAACAACGGGGAGGATGCTTAGGAGGTGTTCCGTATTCGCTGTGTTTTCTGTTGACAGCGTTATTTAAAACTCAAAATAATGAAGAAAATCGGGTGCGTTCACTGACTTACATTATAAATTTGAAGTCACATTTTGATTGGTTAAATAGTAATAATAATAATGACGACAATTTATATGGCACCTCACAGTCAACTTACAGCAGGGTCTATGTAGGCTTTAGAGAACATGCGCAGATAAGTCTTGAGTCGAGTTTTGAAAGAGTCAATTGAGTCAACAGCTCGAATGGCAGGAGGAAGACCGTTCCAACATCTAGGGTCAGGCAAAACCAGTATTAACTGACAGGCTCCGTCTCCAGAAAGGATGTTCGACGCAACACTGAACGAGCGTTCTCTAATAGACCCAGACGAACGAGATATGTGCCCTATTCTCTTCAGTTTTCCCGTTTGATTTCTGATTCTAAACTGTCTTAACTTTAAAACCTAACGCCTTGGATAAAAAGCTTCGAGCTCTAGAAGACTAATGGCTTCAACAAAAGACAAGCTTAGTCAGAATCAATCAATCAATCAATATTCGTTTATGTATTCGTTATATTCGTTAATTCTGAATAACCAAGTTGTCATAGACGCAAATTGTTAACTTGAATCGACAGAAAAGATAGATGATTATGCTCGTGAATAAGCTGGTGCCATGCGCTTGGCTTTCGAGTGGCGCTATAGAAGTCTGGAGATTACGATTACGATCGGGAGGTGCGTGATGCATAGTCGTATTTACCATGTCGTAGATAATCTTTTGTTCGTTGAGCTTTTGTTCCAGTTGGTCGGCTCTGTCGAAGGCATTCTCCTTTTCCACTTTCATCGCCTGCATCTTCTTCTTGATCGCATCCATCGTGTTCGCCGCCATCTTTTTTTCAATTCCCGAACCGGAAGTAGACTTCGTTCACTCACAAACAACGAACAGCGCGTTCTCCTGCTATCAACTCCGACACAACGAAGGAATGGAAAGAGTCGCTCTAAGTGGAAGACTCCGTGGAGACGACAGAAGGAATGATGGAGGGTGAGAGGGAAGAGAGGAGGAAGAGAGCGAGGGTGGTAGGAGGCATTTAATGAAGCCAGGGTGGGAGCGGCTGCACTGGAACCATTAATTGCAACTGGCTCACATGCCACAGCCGACCCTAGCTATGCCGAGGGCAGACCTCAGGAAGCTCATGGGCCTCGTCGGGATTTATCGCAGACACGCCGCGCAATATGTGACCTGTGCTTGCGAGTTGCGATATGATATTTAGGCGAATGCTCTTATTTTAAATTTTTTCGTCGAGTTATGCAGTGATTAAGAAACATTTGTTTGATTTGTGAGCCGTCGCTGATGCAGCAGAAACTGATACTGATACGTTTTATGGCCACTTAAAAACTTACCTTTTTGCCCGTACTGGAGTTGGGACCGCTCCTGAGTAGTTATCTTGAAGGGGTGCTATATAATTTTTGAATGAATGAAAAAAGAAACATCGTTCAGAATCAGGAGCAGAATCAGGAACATTTAGAGCATTTCTTTTCGGCGTGACAAGTGGAATGGGCGAACGATAGCTTCTCCTTTCGCTGCCATATCAGCCTGAGTCTGTCCAGGCTGACCAGCCAATCCAAACTAATCTATTCTCGACTCACCCCTATCAACGTCTGTGTAGGCGAACATCCATTAGCAGACACGCAGTTCTGTTTATACGAGCCACATTCTTAAAGGGAATCGCCAGTAACATCTTACCCATGCTGTTATGATAAGCATGAACTGCGTCTATATTTTGCCTGGATATGGACGCAGGGTCTGCTCCGTCTTAACCGTGTGGTCTGCATCTGCCTTGAGAGTGCCTTCGTCGCGAAGCATTGAGACGGCGGCGGTGGCAGCGGTGGTGGTGGTGGCGGCAGGCAGTCGAGTTACTTGGGTCTGTGAGGGTCGGAAGTGGATCGAGGAACTTCCTGTCAACAGTCGAAGGCACGCCAACCGTCGACGTCAACGTAATTCCATTAGCTGCAGCCACTGTGATAAGATTAGAGGCCGACTTAGTCTTTGTCGTGGTCGTTGTCGCTCGTTGAAGCGGACGCCTGGTCTCTGTCGCCTGCATGTGTCTGCGAGGACAGAACAGAGCAAAAGCCCAGGAGTCTAATGCCTTTGTTAGGTGGTAAATGTGGATCAGGTGATGTGTTTTGTGTATATGTACATGCGCATGTTTGAAAGGATGGGTGGATGAATGGATGAATGGATTGAAAGATGTGTTAGTTTATGGATTAATGAATAGAAGGAAGGATAGACGGATGGATCCATGGATGGAATGGGTGGATGCCGCTGGATGGACAGATGGGTGCATGGACAAATGGGTGGATAAATGAATGAATTGATAGATTAATGAATTAACGAATGGGTGGTGGGGTTGCTGGATAAATGGATGCATTGATATGGATCGATAGTTGGATTGATGGATTATGAATTCAATTCAATTCAATTTCAATTCAATTTATTTTCCTGTAACCGACAACATATTTAACAATTAGGTGGTAAAGGATAGATGTTTGTTTGGATGGATGGATGAATGGATGGATGGATTCATTGAGTCGGTGAATAGGTTGGTTGGTGGATGGATGGGTTGGTGAAGAAAAATGGACGCCATTTAAACTATAAGTTGGTTTCAATGCCGAACATCTATTTGCCTATTGGATGCTACATGTAGAAAAGGTGGGATAGGAAAGATATCTGATGGCAACAGTAAGAGGGAGACAGAGGAAGTGGATTGGTCACATACTGAGAGGAGAACTACCATGGAAGAAGAATGGAGGGCAAGAGACAGAGAGGATGACTTCGACGGATGTTTCTGTACTGGATGATGACGGATGGAAAGAGGATACATGAAGGATGGAGCCGATCGTCGACAGGAGGAACGGCGCCATTGGTCGTTTGAGTCTGCAGCCTGAGGGCAGAGAACTTGTGGAAGAAGTATTGAGTTTTACTGAGTGTCACAGGAAAGAAATTGCTTACAGACTAACAGAGAAACATACAAACATATACACACATATAGAAATACACAAACACTCAGACACAGACACACAGATACACATAGACACAGACACACATTATAGACACACATTATAGACACACATACATGTATGCCGCTTCTCCTAGATACGCTAGCAAACAAAAGGCAGACAAAAACAACAGAAATAAATGACGGATATGATTTGTGGTATTTTGACGTTGTAATAGTAATTATTCATATGATATATGAATAATTATTATTACGACATCAAAATGCCACAAATATTCTTTGTTATGTTTGTTGCAGTTGTTAATGTCGTCCTATCCGTTGCTGTCTGCTATGTTTCCTCTCTATGCAGTTGATTTCCTTCATCCTAAGCTTATACGTTGTTCATTCATTGCCTGCATGCCATGTTCACAGGAACTTTATTTTACACAAACACAGGCACGCACGCACACACACGCCCGCACACGCAAACATACACACGCAAACACGCAGATACACACACCACCACCACCAACACACATTTTCTCTGTCTGTCTGTCTGTCTGTGTCTGTGTCTGTGTGTGTCTCTCTCTCTGCCTCTCTCACACTCTCTGCCTATCTCTCTCTCTGTGTGCCTCTCTCTCTGCCTCTCTTTCTCTCTGCCTATCTCTCTCTCTCTCTCTCTCTCTCTCTCTCTCTCTCTCTCTCTCTCTCTGCCTCTCTCGCTCTCTCGCCTCTCTCACTCTCTCTCTCTCTCTCTCTCTCTCTCTCTCTCTCTCTCTCTCTCTCTCTCTCTCTCTCTCTCTCTCTCCTGCCTCTCTCTTCGTCACCGTCTCTCCGTTTCTCCCTCTATCCCTCCGTCTCTCCCTCTACCTCCTCTGTCTCCCTCTCTCCCTCTGTCTGTCTGTGTATCTCTCTCTTCTGTCGTTCAAATTTCTGTTCGCAATTTCCTGTAACAGAGAGACCTGTCCGATTAGAAAGAATTAACGATGTTTATGGCAGGCGATACATTTCCAGCATCGTTCGGTTCCCTTTTACTACATCCTCCTTCGAGGGAAACTCGACCCATTACGACCGCATGTATAAATATTTTCGAACTTTGGTTTGCCTGCCTTCTCGACCTCTCAGCCTTGCCAGGGACCAGCAACAGTTTCTTAGCTATTATCTTAATCTTGAAGTTTACATGGTACCGCACGGCACAGTATAGAGGCCAGATGCATACGACCTAAATATTCACATTTTCTGCGTGGCATTTAAGGAATCCATCTATCCAGTGGCAGCGAATAAGATTTCCGTTTGATTTGGGATTGTATAACTAGCGAGATGCATTTGGGTTTTGATGTGATCTTTCGTATAAGTACTGGTACATGTAGCTTTGAAGTCTGCAACCATCAGTCTGGGTCTCATTGAGTCATTTGGAACGTAGGCTGAGGCATATAATTATGTACCACTTGATCAGATCTTTCAAGTCACTAAATTACACAACCTACGAAAACAACTGCATGACACGTAGCGCAAAGTGCTCGATCCGTAATTTTACGATGTTACTGCATATTTTTTGCAGAGTAGTTTTTCTTGACAATTATAGCCTCCTAGTTTCATCGTGAGTTTATTTAAATAAACGCTGCTCTATTTGTTGGTTGATCTGCATAGTCATGTCTACAACTCCGACGAGAAATGGGTTTATAAACCTACGTAGTCCACATACAGAGAACAATTACATGTATAGCCTATGGCCTGCTTTTTCATAACGAATGTAAAATGATAATAATCATCATCATCATCATCGCATTCTTTATTAATTCAAACCGACAAATGCAGTATGATTACAATTCAGTATGAATTGGGGGGGCCCGATAGCGCATTGGACAACATCTGGCACAGAGAGCGAGAGGTACCGAGTTCGAGCCCCGTAGGGTGGACATGCTTTGTAGGCTGCTATTAGCGCCGTTGTATTGCAGGCTGTCTGTTCTGTAACTTCTGTTAGTAGTTAAGATTTAAATTGCATAACATGTAAATGTACAGCGCAGTGCGTTTGTCAAGCGCTTAATAAAGAAAAGAGAGCAATTATTATTATTATTATTATTATTATTATTATTATTATTATTATTATTATTATTATTATTATTATTATTATTATTATTATTATTATTATTATTATTAAGTTTTTTTTTTTTTTTTATGCCCCGAGGTATACATGATCCCTCAGGGACTTGAATATTACTATTGTAGATGGGGTTGTCTGGAAATGACCCTACTCGTCGTTGTACTGGCTGGCGAAGGTGCCCCGATTATTATTATTATTATTATTATTATTATTATGAACGGATGATCACAAGTTATTACAGGAGTCTAATTTAACTGTATTCAGCAGCCATGCAAGGCGCCCATCACGTCCTACATCTCATTTTACCAGCGCGCCATCTCGCGAATGATAGGCTGAGTAGACCTTTGGGAGGGCATGGGAAGCGATCCCGCTACCTACAGCTCTTCACGTCAGTGATGCTATACCACTTCTCTGTATCTATGGACCCCACATATAATCTCTTTTAAGCTGTTCTGTCGTTGCGTTTGATAGCTAACGATTCAATGCACAACGAAATTTCAGAAAGTTGAAACAACAAAAACGACTTGCTCTAATCAGTCTAATGTACAGGATATTTATAGCTTAGTCGCAAGATGGCAATGATTTAGCATCACACACAGAACGTAGGCTATACTGGACAGATCTACAGGTCGCTAAGCGATCGGCGGCCACTGCCAAAATAATTGCTTGTCAAATGAGTTTTCGAGTCGTTGAACGACTGTAGTCCACCAGGTGTGGTGTGTAACTGCAAGAATGCTAGGAGAAAATTAACAGACAGATTGCTTATTTCCCCATCAAAATGTTCTCAGAAGTAGGCCCTAGTTAACAGACTGTGGTCTTGACTCTCGATATTTGACCTCCTTGACCTCCCCGGATTTTGACCTGGCACCGAAACGAACAAAGGAGTTTGGCTATTGCGGACTTGATGTGATATAGCGCCGGTGAATAAGTTGGTCTCCCTGATGTGGCTTTTGTGGACGCTGAGAAATTGTCGAAGATTTACATTACATTACATTTATTTGCCTGTGGTTTGGAAATGACAAAACGCTGCCGTAGAAAAGTTAGAATCAAGACTGCGTCCGAATCAGCTGCCAGAAGACCATCGTTGGACGTAGAGCTGGATTTTCTGGGTGTCTTAGGAATGCTCAATTCTCAAGCAATATGAAAATCAAGCTCCGTTCTCCGTTCATCACCGTATAAAATTCAATTATCACAATATGTTAGGCCTACTGTTAGTGTTACAATAACAAAATTTTGAACAAATAAAAGCAACTGCTCACTGCTGACAGCCTTGTTTTTTAAGTTTGTCTTTAATATAATATTATACAAAACTCGTTTGCGAACTATTGAATAAAATCTGGAACCTGTAATTATATTAAATTAGTACACAATGTTACACAGTACTATGATATGAACGATTAAAAGTCAGCTAGAAAATTTAAAGGGGCACAGACTTCAATAACTTCATTAAATCTTGCCCTTGAGCGCAGAAACCCTTCGTTACGCCACTGATACGCTCCACCCTACAAGGCGAGCCATCTGACTAGTCGACTACTTTGTTCCACTGAATCTAGACAGAATTGAGACCGTTTGCTCGCAACACATGAACAAGTTCATAATATGAAAAACAGGCGCTTCACAGGATCTGATGGTTTTTGCAGTCGTGTGAGAAGACTGCCATCTGGCGAATGAAAAGACAATCTAAAAGATTTTGTCAAACCTCGGTCTCCATACACTGTGTAACAGATAAACATTCGTCGTATATGACTCCAGTACTAACTCCGCCACTGCCTGTACTCTTGTAGTCACAGTAGTGCCAGTCCAAAAACCTGGAGAAAGGAGGAGGGTCGACGCTAATCATCTTTGTTATGTCACAGCGTCGTTAAACAGCAACTAACACTCCAGTATACATCGTCCTTCCGTCCGTCACATCATGTAATCCGTGGCGTCTTGCATGGCATTCCAGCTTGCACTCTACTCCTTGAGTGCTTAGCCTCTTATTCCTTTGCCTTCTCCTTCCGCTTTCTTTTATATTTTCTTCCCTAATATCCTTCCTAGTCAAGGATCGGTTGGGACCGGAACGCACCCACCAGAACGGCGTTCCGGTTCTTTTTGGCGGGAACGTTTCGTTACATTATTTTAATCCAGTATTTAGCTAGATTAACGTGGCCACAGAAGCTGGCGTTTCGGTTACTTGTTGTTGTTAAGGACGGGATCACTGCTCCTAATAATCCCTCCTATTCCTAAGCGGTTATCTCCTCCTTCTCCTCCTGTTCCTCCTCCTCCTTTTACTTTTCTGCCCTCCCTCCTCGCCTTCAATTCCTGTGTTCGACTCAATTAACATTATTTCCAGGTAAACCATATCCTAATTAGAAATGGTCGCACTTGGATTACCACGCGGCGATTGTGTCAACGGACGTTCGGTCAGACTGTTCAGGGTTCGAGTTACGCAGCCAACGGCGCCCATCTATCGAACCTCAGCAGCAGGACCAGCTACACGCAGGTGCCCACCCCACTTCGACGGGGCCAGGTGCTCGATCAAACGCGAGTCCGTCGACCTGAGCGAATCGCTGTCGGAATTGACTTTGAAAGCGATACGAGGGTTATCGCTGGACGGCGTTGACCCAGGTCGAAATGCGCTCCAAAGAGGGCGTTGGAGTGAAGGCAGAGGAGAGGTAGAAACAGGTAACAGGTATACAGCTGAGGAAGAGGCTTTTGGAGTGCTTAGAGGAGCGGCGAGAGCCACGGTGCTGGATGCTCAAGGTGGATCAGCAGAGCTCATGTAAGTAAACAGGGGCCACACCCGCGAGGCAGCGCCAAACCAAGGCAGAGATCCGGTAAGCGATCCGCTGCGGGAAAGGGAGCCAATGCAAGACATCCCGCATGTAATCAGTGATCGATTCCGTTGCCTAATCGTAACCTTGTCATGTCTTGTTTTGTCTGTTTTACCTACCTTGCCTTGCCTTCCTTACCTTACCATACCAAGCCTTACCATATCTTATTGACTTAACTTATCTTACCAAGCCTAATCTTACCTCCTCGGCTTCACCTCCCTGGATTCTGACATGGCACTGGAACAGACATATAATTGTCTTCGATTGACATCCCGACATGACTAGTTTTCCTCTTTGGTCTCTCGTTCTTTAAAGACGTTTCTTTTCCCCCGGGGTTTTCGTGCTGAGAGCGCTTCTGAATAGTTATTCTGAGAGAGGCGCTATATAAATCTTTAGATACAATACAATACAATATTGTGGACTTGATTTGATATATAGCGCCGTTGATTAAGCTGGTCTCTCTGCCGTGGCTTTTGTGTGGCGCTGAGAAATGTAGAAGATTTACATTACATTACTTACCTTAGGCTCCTTAGCTTACGTGTATTATGTTTCCAAACTCTGCCTCGCCTTACATGTGTTACTTTCCTTACCAGGGATAGTTTGGGACCGGAACGCACCGGAACGGCGTTCCGGTCCTTTTTTTGACGACCGCAACGCCGTATCGGTTCTTTCTTTGATTAGCATGGCGCATGAAGCCGACGTTCCGGTTCTTCCTGAAGCCGACGTTCCGGTTCTTCTTGGAGCCGACGTTCCGGTTCTTTGTTGTTTAGGAAGGGATTACTGTTTCTTACATTACCTTACCTTACGTTACATTACATTACCGTACCCTTATTTACCCTACCCTGACAACGCACTTGCTGACATCATGACATGGTTCTGTGGAATCTCCTCATCTGTATACCCAACAGTTTTAAATCTGTTTCTCTGCGTGAATTGAAGCCAAGGTGCAGAAGTCTTTGATCTCTTAGCTGAGCTCTTCTCTCGGACGTACACCCACACTCCCTTGATCTCAACGGGTTGTCAATCGAAGACAAAAACAACTTCAATGGAACCGAAAGATCAACAACAGCTGCTGCTGCAACTGATGCGGTGGCTGCTGATGCTGATGCCGGAACAGGTCAGTCGATTAGCCGTTCATCGATCAACATCATCATCATCTAATTCGATTCGTTCTCTTCAGCGTCTCACCCACACGTTCGCTTTGAACAGACCGAAATACTCCCAAGAGCACAGCTGGGCTTCCATCCTTTCATTCATTCATTCATTCTGAGAATTTATATAGCGCCGCTTCAAGATATCTACTCAGAGGCGCTCTCTGCGCTAGCCTATTATGATGTTAAGTGTAATTACGAAAGAATATATTACATCAGTTAACCAAATGACTATTACTACGATGCCAGTTGGATGAAAATCAATTTTACAGAACAAAAGAAACTTTACCAAATGCTATATGCTGTCGGTGGCGTCTAAACCCCACCTCGATTGGGAGAACAACCCCCACTCTGGTCGACTTATATTATCGGAAATCAACAACCCCCGTTTATGTATATTACGTACTTACGTACATTACCCCCACCCCCACTTTTGAAGTTCGATGAAGATTGTTTTCCAAACCCCACCATTGGTAGACGCCACTGTATGCTGTATACTCTATTGTATTGTATTGTATCTATCAATTTATATAGCACCTCTCGAAGTGCACGCAGCACACCAATCAGAGGCGTACTTTAGACTATGCAATGACGCCAAGTATAACGGAACATTTATAAAGCGCTACTTCAGGAGACTTCAACAGCAGCAAGAACTAATCTGATCTAATCGAACCCTAATCCAATTGAATCTGATCTGAGAACTTCTAATGCGCCGTTATTGCAATGCACAAGATATCAATCGACATCGACTCTAAGTAAAACCGTATTCCGAAATATAAAGTTCCTCTTGACTGAGAACCAGTCGTGGTTCGTGAGGTCCCAGAAACCGGAAGACACTGGGACGCGGTGGTATAGGACTATAGGGGTATGTTCGGTGCCTTGCAGCTGGAGGGTTGCGGGTTCGAATCCACCTCAAAGCCGCCGCGTAGGGACCCTGGGCAAGTCCTTCACTCGCAATTGCTCATGCGCTTCGGCGTGAAACTCCGATTCAGTGTCCGCGCTGTAGTCGGGAGCGCCTCTGAATGGGAAATCTGGTTGGGGCGCTATAACAAGTGTTCAAATACAATACAATACAATACAATACAGATGTTAAAACGAAACCATTGACAGCGATGGGCTCCCGATTCAATATCTTCTGCATCTGTTTATCATTGTCCAAACTTACACCTGCTGCAGAAGTCACCGACAGCGCATCACATCATCACTTCTTTCGCAGATAAAAACTGAAAGATGTTTTGCTTTTGAATCGTTTTTATCTATAGGCAAATACGGAGACTTGTTCTACGTGATAACACTCGCGGTTCACTGAACTGAATTCTCCGTTTATTGCTAATAATTCCGCTCCCTACAACTGGCGCCCTCTATATTATATTAAGCAGACTGTTTTATGTGTTCACCTTTGCAAATTCATATGCAGGTCTCATAGATCATCCGTCAAATGAAGACGCACTCAGTGACACTGTGATCGTTGCCAACTCAATAACTTCGCTTGTTTATTGGGCGTTTCCTCTGAACGCAAGAGAACAACTTCCAGGATCAGAATGTCCAGCCAACCATCGCAGATGTTTCCAGGCCCAATATGAAACCATGGGTTCCCACAGTCAGACATATAAGGATCATTCACTTTTACCTGGTTTGTGGTTCCTCTGCTCTCGGATGGATTTCGACGCCGATGGATTGAGATTTTGACTATGGTTTCAGTGGACCACTGATTGATACCATATGCACTATTGTCACGGCGCTATAGAAGACATTAGATTAAAATAGTTCTGGACAATAAACAGCGGAGGTCCTGCGCTGTCTCCCTGTCCGTCAGCTTATAGAGTACAGGATTGTCTCCTTGGTATGGCGATACCAGCAAGGCCTCGCTCCAACTTACCTGCTTGACCTTTGTCGGCCTGTTTCGAGTATACTCGGAGTAGTCGCTCCCTACGCTCAGCAGGGAAGGGGATGCTCTGAGTCCCGTTTGACCGTAACTCTATCACGCAAAGTCGTGCTTTTTCTGTGGTAGGCCCGGCGGTATGGAATAGCCTTCCTCTTGAACTGCGCCTGTTCCCTATAGGTCACTCTCTGACACATTCTAGAAGCGCTTGAAAACTGTTCTTTTTGACCGTGCTGGAGTCGGAAGCACCTCTGAGTAGTTTCTTGAAGAGGTGCATATAAATACTTCAATGAATGAATGAATAAAACGCCTTTAAGGCCGGTATAATTATGCCCTTTTATAATCGAGCTACTGATCACGGTTTACTGTAATGTCATGCACTGTAAAGAACTGTGAGGCTTTATATGTAGGTTGAGATGGTCAGTTTTGGGCAAGAAACTGAAGAGCGGCGACCTTTTGTCTTGCAGGCAGCGTGACGAAGGAATAACTTACCAGACTTCCGCTTTAGTTGCCATCTTGTTCCCAAAAAAACTCGGATTTAGAAGACTCGCCACCAAAAGGAAACGATAAGTTCCACTCACGACTTCATTCTGGACACAGGTTCCGAGGAAACGTCGATCCAAATAAGGTACATGACGGAGCACACACCTCTCAGTTGCGTGCGATCGCTCAGCCTAAGCGCCTCTGTTGCGAGGAGGAGGATGCCTCCTATTCTCATGCTCCATCGACCGTTCGCCTTATCTCGCATTTATGCAGTGCTTGGCATCAATGTGTAGTCTGTTGCAAATGCTTATGGGCGCATTACACGAATGCCGAAAATAAGTATTTGCCTGCCCTGTCTTTGCCTTTGCTTGTCTGTCTGTCCGCCTGTATGTCTCTCTGCATACCTTGTCCTTTTGCCTTGTCTATCTGTGTGCTTGTCTGCCTTCTCTTTGCCTTTGTTTGTCTGCCTGTCCGCCTGTATGTCTCTCTGCATACCTTGTCTTTTTGCCTTGTCTATCTGTGCGCTTGCCTGCCTTGTCTGCTTCGCTAACTGCCTTGTATGTGTGACTCCTTCTCTGCGTCTTTCTCCCTGGCAGCCTTGTTTATCTGCCTGTTAGTCTGCTTGTCTGTCTGTCTGCCTACCTTATCTTTTTCCTTGTCTGTCTACTTGCTTGTCTCGTCTGCATGCCTTGTCTGTCTGCCTTGTTTATCTACCTTCTATAGCCTGACTTGTTTATCTTCACATATGTTTGCTTGTATGTCTATATGCCTGTCTGATTTTCTTTTATGCTTGCCTGCACGTCTTGTTAATCTGCCGTTTCTGCCTTCTGCCTCTATAGTCCCTCTGCCTGTTTGTCTGCCCAGCTGAGTTCATTCAGAATCGTGGTTGCTATCTGGGACGAAATGAAAGCAGAAAGAAAGCATTACGTTCATGCAATTATCACCGAAGCGTCGTCTGGCGTCGCTCTGGCGTTCAATGGTGAAGCTGGTGGTTGGGGGGGAATCTCGGGGAAAGCCTCAGGTGTTTGCATTTCGCAATCACAGGCCTCTATCTCCTCCCCAAAAGCCAATGACGCCCTTTATTCGGGATCACGTAAAATCAATCAATCTTTATTGAAACCATCAATACAGTTATGTACAGTAATAGACTTCACATATCGAGATGGCAACAAGGAAGGCCCTTAAGGGATTAAAGATCCCGCTAACAGGGACACCTATTTGCTAAGCCTTAAATTAACGTAGTGGCAGGACGGTTAACAGCCTGAATTTACAGGATAACATCAAATGCGTAATTATCAAACTTAAGTCGATTCATTAAGCATAAAGAAACAAACAAAAAAAGTAAATCTTAACTAACAGAGTAACAGTACTTAAGCAATCATGTCTTTTATCAAGTAAGAACGTAACATTTTTTAAACCATTGAAAATTAGGCACCTGCTGAATAGAAAGAGGAATTCTACTCCAAACACCAGGGCCAGTAAATTTAATGGAGAATCTTCGTGAGTTAGAGTGGGCATGAATACCACGATAAAGTTTAGAGCTTCTAGTAAAGTGATGATGTATGTCAGATCCTAGCTGAAAGTAACCTGAAAAGTTCGGAGGCAGAAGGTCGTGGGTAAATCGGTACATAAAAACCCCTATCTGGAAGGTCCTTATTTGGTGGAACTTAAGTAATTTAAATTTTGGAAATAGTGGGCTTGTGTGAGCAAATAACGAAGCTCCAGCTATTATGCGTACCCCACGCTTTTGTAGTGATACTAATTTATGTAGTCTGGATTCATAGGTAGATGCCCATACTAAATTACAATACGAAATGTATGGATATACTAGGGAGTAATATAGCTTTGCTCGGATAGAGGAAGGGAGAATGTGGGAGGTACGGTCAATGTGATTCTCGTTAACGATAACGATAACGAAAATTTTCGTTAACGAAAATAAAATGATTTCGTTAACGATAACTATAACTATAACTAAAAAATATCATTAACTATAACTATAACTATAACGAAAATAACACTAACGAAAATTCATCTTTATTTTCGTTAATGCAAAAATAAAAATAAGAAGTGCAATATGGACGATTCGACATAAATGAGAACGATAAAATGCAATATTTTTATTATGCAATTTGTCATTTACTTTGGACACCCGTGTATTCATGAAGCTGAATGCATCCATGCTTCAAAGGATTTCAAAGCTCTGAGCAAATTGTGAAACAGCATGTTAATACGCACAATTTTGCTTCTAGCCTTAATTATTGTAACTAACTAGTAACTAAAATTAACTAAAATAAAATCCACTAACTATAACTATAACTATAACTAAAAAATGATACTAACTATAACTATAACTATAACTAAAATAAAAACCATTAACTATAACTGTAACTATAACTAAAATAAAATCTGTAAGGAGAATCACACTGGGTACGGTAGAGTATGCCAATATTTTTTGCAACTTTTGCCGAGATATTTTTAATGTGATCACTCCACGTAAGGTGTTGATCAATGTATACACCAAGAAATTTGGAGGAGCTAACCTGTGATATGAGGGTCCCATTCATAGACAGTAGCAGTGAATCACTGGGGGGACAAATTTTTCTGTAGGAACGAAATAGAATAAAGTTAGTTTTCTCCAAGTTTAGGGAAAGTCTATTAGCAGAGAACCATTCAGCTATAGAGATAAGTTCACTATTTATAGTCTGCACAAGAGTGTGATAGGATTTATGGGAATAAAAGACATTTGTGTCGTCAGCAAAGAGGATGAAGGAGAGAATAGGCGATACATTGGGTAAGTCATTGATATATAAGAGGAAGAGTAGGGGCCCAAGATTAGATCCTTGTGGAACTCCGTATTTTACCATTCTAAAGCTTGAGAGAGCGCCATTACATGAGACACATTGGAGACGTTTATCAAGGTAGCTAGTAAACCAGGCTAGTTGGGTGCCTCTGATACCGTAATTAGCTAATTTTTGTAGCAAGATATCATGATTTACGGTATCAAAGGCCTTGGCTAAATCGAAGAATATTCCAATGGAGTACTCGTTATTTTCAAACGCATTTGATATTTTATCATACATATTCATTAGAGGCATGAAAGTAGAGCGACCCGATTGAAAGCCGTATTGGTGGGAGAATATGATGTTAGATTTTTCTACAAAGTTGCTAAGCCTGTCATACATAACTTTTTCGAAGTATTTGGCAAAGAAAGGAAGGATCGCCCGTTCTTATAGCCAAAGGCTGATCTAGGTGTTTTGAATGACATAAAGAAAAGTTCCTGAGGAACTTAATTAACTTAATTAAAAGTTCCTGAGGAACTTAAGCATAATTGTAGATTTCTCACTTTCACATTAACATATTATAAAGGTCATGAACGAGTTTTTAAAGTAAGTAAGTACGTGCATTATTGAACCGCCTGCAAACGCACTGCGGGAACATCGGATAGAGTAATAAATCACAAAATCACAAAAATCACAAAACACAAAAGTCAGAAAAAATCATAAAATACAATAAAACAGAAATCTATGGATCTATGAGAGTAAGGTTACAGTAAGAAGAAAGATCAGCAATGAAATTAATTAAATAACATACGCGTAATAAAGCCACATCATTAGGCCTAATTCAGCGCTAGTAACTTATACTTAGATCGTGTTCCATGGTTCATGCATTAATATTAGCCAATTCGCCTATTCGAAATGTTGCCTCAGATCTGTACTGCTGTTCCCTTAAATTTGTTATTTCCTGCTGTTGGAATTTCTATGTCGTGTATTGCCTCATTTTCCCCTCTCTCCGCAGGAGATAACCCTACTCTCGATGCTCATGGGTTCTTGCGCAATAGACCTTCTTAGGAATAACTGACCTCTCAAAGTCCATCACTTTTCCTCCAGAAAAACTTCAGCTTCTCGAAGTCGCAACTCTTGAGGTCTGTCAGAAATCGACCACTTGAGTTTCCTCTTTTGAGACTCAATGTCAAAGGCGAAATGTAAATGCTCTTCATATAATCTAGAACAGAGCTTCCCAAACTTTTCAATGTCGCGTACAGGCAGGAATTTTCCCACTGCAGAAGGACAAATTTATTAGTTATTTCTCTTTTCGTTTTCGATCACCTAAATCCGTCAGATATGTATTAAACTTGGGTGACCGGGCAATTCGGAGCCGGACAATTCGGAGCGGACATTTCGGAACAGACAATTTGGAGCGGACATTTCGGAGTGATTTCGAAGCCGGACTATAATTCGGAGCCGGACAATTCGGAGCGGACAATTCGGAGCGAACTTATGGGGTTCTTACAGTGAGCAGACATTTATTTAGTATTTATTTGGTGGCACCAAGCATCTCTGAACTTCCAGACCCTTTGAAATACTAACACAAAGGCTTATGGCGATCCAAAGCCAGGGATCTCACGGCAGACATTTATTTAGTATTTATTTAGTGGCACCAAACAAATCTTTCTCTGATCTTTCAGACCCTATGGAGTAGTAGCATCTTACAGCGAGAATAGAAGATCCTGTGAACTTAAAATTTAAGTAGAATAGAAGTGTCGGCAATTTATCGTCTTGGCGCTCTAAATTATTCGCTCATTGTAATTCTTTCTTAAGTACATGTAGAAGCTGGATCGATTAATTTTTTTTGCTTAAATAGAAGTTGGATTGATGGAAAACATTCTTGGTTAAATAGAAGTTTGATTGATGAAAGTAATACTTACTCGTATAGAAGTTGGATTGATGAAAAGAATTCTTGCTTGTATAGAAGTTGAATTGATTAAAATAATTTCTGCTAAAATAGAAGTTGGATTGATGAGAATAATTCTTGGCCGCTCCGAATTATCCGGCTCCCAATTGTCCGCCCGAATTATCCGCTCCGAAATGTCCGCTCCGAATTGTCCGCTCCCTATATTGTCCGGCTCCGAATTGCCCTATAGAACCTTACACTTTATTCAAATGCATGTTTAGCCAATTCTATTACTCTATTTCCCTTTGAATTCTAGTTTAATAAGTGTTTTTGTTATGACTTTTACAAATATAATAGCCATTTCTTGATTCTGAGACAATTTGACCAGTTTCTTGACTCACTTGCGAACGGGCAACTGAGGGCTCGCGGACAGGCACTGGTCCGCGGACCACCACTTTGGGAAGCACCTATCTAGATTTATATTTAGATTATTGTGACTACTATGATGTGTGTACATCAAAATGCGGTTAGCAATTGCTTTATTAAAGGACATTTTTACTTACGTAGGTACTTACTTAGAAGGCGTTGGAATTAAGCTGCACGTGCCCTGCGTGAACCTATCGTTACTATCGATCGATCAACATATCGTCAGTAGGTCGTTTTCCTCTCTATGTCTAGGCTACACACGTCTGGCGCCGAAGGTAAAGGTGATATAAAGGTGATAACGGCAGTCTAAACTCAGATAGAGGACTGACACAGACATACAAACAGATAGGCAGAGGGACTGACATAGACAGACGGGTACACGCAGACAGGCAAACAGGTACAGCAAACAGGTGCAGAGAGACTGATAATCAGAGAGGCTGCAGCAGGCTGGAAGTTGCAGACAAGATGGACAAGCCAACTTTGTGACTTTCAGAAGTATTTGGACAAAGACAGACAGACAGACAGCCGGACATACAGTCAGACAGACGGAAGTAAGACAAACAGACAGAAGAACGGACGGAAGGACGGAAAGAGACAGACAGATCCATAGACGCATCGACAGACAGAGGCTGCTTCTTATGTGAGTGTATATCATTTTATGTGATTATGGTGCTGCATTCAATGGACATCAGTATGCTGATGACGTACAACTGTACTCTACGTGCCATCCGTCTGACGCACTTCCTCTCGTGTCTTCTATAAACCATAATTACACTTTATACTTCTGGCCGAAATATAGAGTTGAGTGTCTTTAAATCGACTGTGACGCAATATGTTTCTCTTGGCCGACAAAGACGCAGTATGTTTCTCTGGGTACACACTCGGCGCGATAAAAATTTGATGAGAAATCGATTACGTCATCATTCGCGACTGGAATCCACAGTTCTTCGTGTGCAGCTTGGTCTTATTTTTGTTCGGAGACCTATTCATTCATTCATTCATTCATTCATTCATTCATTCATTCATTCATTCATTCATTCATTCATTCATTCATTCATTCATTCATTCATTCATTCATTCATTCATTCATTGACTTATATAGCGCCCCTCACTCAAGATTACCTACTCAGAGGCGCTCCCAGCCCAACTCCGGCGATAAAGAACAGTTTTCAAATTCTTGTTAGAGGTGTAATTATGCAGAGTCTACAGCTAAAAGGACACGCAGATGTATAATTACTGGCGGACCAGTTAATTGTAACCTTCGACGTTGGGTTTTTGTCGGATTACTTTAATTTTAATCTCATTCCTGGGGTACACTCGATCTAGACAACAATAATTCAATTGGACCCTATGCCTTAGAAAAGATCAGTATCAAATAAGTAAACTGTCAAAGAATTAAAGCAAGAAGCAATTAGGCCTACTTGCAGTTAATCATCTATACTTTACCAAGCAGCATCTCCTCTGAATTAAATTGTTTTATTATATAATTATATCCTCCTCGTCTTGTTGATCTTTAGGCTTTCGATCCTTGCGTCCGACGTTGACCAAGCTTGAATGGAATACTGTTGAACTTCATAGATGTTGAGTTTCCTCAGTTCAATCTTTACCAAAACCTTTCACAATGCTGCACCTGCAGTACGAATTGCTCGCAAGTTCCTTGAGCAGTGGACTATGTCGTCGCACTTTTACAGTTCTCGAATAACCAACTATGCTGCATCAACTCACGACGCTTAACGTTTAACGACTTGGCGATGGTAACGCCATTTCAAGTCTTGACTCAGTTAAGTTTCGACTAATCAGCCATCTGTCATCGAACTCAACAGCAACGATCGCTAAACGGCCGCTCTTCACAATCAAACGACTACAATGCAGTCAATCCGATTGATTCGCCCATCATCACACAGTCAGGATCCGAGTTGACTTTACAACTCTTCATCAAGAGTCGATCAAACGCCTTCACGCATAGGCCTACACCGGGATCGGGGTTGGGACCGGAACGCACCGGAACGACGTTCTTCGTTCTTTGAAAGGAATCCTAACATGCATGGCGCCTGAAGCCGGTGTCACGAAATAGAGTATCCCCCATACATGACTATCCCCCTTAGCGAAATGGAGTATTCGGTTTAGTTTGCATTATTGGTGGTATCTAAGTGTATTCAGTCGTACTATTTGGATTTATTGCACACATAAATTTTTTGAGTTGCGTATCTTTAGTTTGTACGTCGACCTGAAATTAATTTAGGCCTACTTTGTTTTTGATGATTTTGACTGGATTTTCGTCTTGGCTATCGTGATGCGTATTACGATGGGGTATAGAATGGTTTATCCCCCCCGGATACTCTAAACCGGTTTATTCCATCCGGGGATATGCTTTAGGGGGGATAGAATATCACGGGACACCGGCGTTCCGGTTCTTTTTTGTTTAGGATGGGATCACTGGGCCTAGAACTGATCACTTTAATTAAAGCTTTGCGCATTTCCAAGTTTATCGTCTGCTTATTTCCAAAGTCGTTTTTTATTTCAAAAATACACCTTCAATTAATGTAGGCCTATGGTTGGCTTGGTTGCCAGTTCTCCATTGAATTTTCAGTCTGAATTTTCCCTTGTCCTAACTAAACATTGTTATAACTTACGAGTAGTAATTAACTATTTTATTTATCAATCGAAACGAGCTTAATATGCTACTTCTATACACTACGTACATAATAACCTAGCTCCAGCAGTCAAGATTATAAATCAGTACGCAACTAATAACCCCATATAATGAGTAAATAGGCTATAAAGAGAACCACCCTTGATTCCACCAGCGCCAGACATGTGTCAAAAGGTGAGATCTGTCGCTCAGTGCTGCAGTGACCCTTGTTCACTCCCTCGTCATGACGCGCCTAGAAACCCTAGATTATAGCAATTCATCATAGTTCGTCTGCTACTCTTCCTGTTAGTATACGTACATAAACGCTACACTGGCTTCCTGTTCGGAGCGTATTACATTACAAGGTCATCATGCTGAAACGTGCCTCAGTTTTCGGCGCTGATCTGGCATGGGCCTATAATTAAATGCAATGTAATGTGATGTAAATCTCCGAAATTCCGCAGCAACAACAAATCCACGTCAGACATTTTAAATAATAGCGCTACATCAAATCAAGTCGGCTATAGCCAGGTTGTTTTGTCTGTTCCGGTGCCAGCTCAGAATCCGGGGAGGTCAAGCCGAGGAGACAGCATGGTGTTAAGGTGGCAACAGGGCTGCCGACAGAAATTCCGGGCCCCTAGGCAGAGCAGTCACGGGCCCCTAACTATCCTTAGACTTAATGAGAATTTTTCTTTTAAACAAACTGAAATAATAATAGTGCGGGTACAACCCTACAAAATTATATTTATATATGCGACTATAGTAGTTAAGTGTCCGTAATATTATATTTTAAAAGGCATAAATCATAAACTTTGTATAACTGATTATAATATTTTTCATAAGTTGATTGCTGGGCCCTTCCCGGGCCCCTTAAAGTCGCCGGGCCTCTGGGTTTTTGACCCCCTCTGTCCCCCCTCTCGGCGGGCCTGGGTGGCAATCGTCGGTGGTGGTGGTGGTCGTGGGGTGGCGCAGGAGTACAACCAAGGTAGAAGGTATGAGGAAGCTGAAGGAGCTTTGTGAGCCAGCCTCAATTCATCTGAACCGACGATCAGTGCGCTCTGCAGCCCATGGAAATATGCAAGTGCCACGCTGACGTACAACTCGAACCCATCGTGCCTTATCATTCAATAGAACATCCCTCTGGAAAAGTCTCCCGTTACATTTGCATATTGTTGCTCTTGACTTTGTGCAGCAAAACCTACATTGCAAACTGTCTAATAACAAGCTTGTTTATATCCATTAGATATTCATAGCTGCTACACTTTGCTATATTAATTTAGTGTCTTCATTCATTCATTCATTCCGGACATTTATATAGCGCCTCTTCAAGAAACCTACTCAGAGGCGCTCCCAGCCCAGCCACGGCCAAACAGAAAGGACTTTAGTAGTTGGAAGAAAGCAGGCAAATCATTCCGGGGCAGTAAGCGTAATGTAAGCGACAGCCCATTCCAAGTGGAGGGGCCAACAACCGAAAAGGCTCGACGCTGTCTGACCGAGGAGCGGGCCCGAGGGACCAATAGCTCCCCCTTAGTCGAAGAGCGCAGCGCTCGACGAGAGGCTAATTCAGAAACCGGACGACAGAGATCAGACAAGTAAGACGGAGCACTACCAGTGAGACACCGCCAGACAAGTGCTGCTAACCTATAGATATGCGTTGCGAGGCAGGAAGCCAGTGCAATACATCACGCATGTAGGCAGAAACTGGGGCATATTTGATACCTACATACATACATACATACATACATACATACATACATACATACATACATACATACATACATACATACATGCATACATACATACATACATACATACATACATAAATACATACATACATACATACATACATACATACATACATACATACATACATACATACATACATGCATACATACATACATACATACACAGCATACATACATACATACATACATACATACATACATACATACATACATACATACATACAAACATACATACATACTGTTAGGATCCCATGGCTTAACCAGTCCTGGGATGGGCAAGGGATACGCTTGGGTGGTTTCCTTAGCTGAGGGGAGACCTCTAGTGGGAAATTCTCCTATATAAGGAGGTAGAGTAAGGGGCGTCTTCGAAGTCTCCGATGATACGGCCTTTGTGCAGTTCGTCTTGTCTGAGATCTTCCGGGCGCATGTTAGTCAAGTTCGTTTCGTGGCAAGTTCCACTTTTCTTCGTTACTCAAGGTTGCTTGAGTTTGGTCATGTCGTCAGCCTGTTGCTGTGTTGAAGACTTTGTTTCGTCGACGGTCTTGCTACAATAGAGCGAACCGTTTTCCACCCTTGTCTACGGGTCGGTAATGTATCGTTTTAATTTGTCTTTTTGTTGAGAATTATACCTTTGAAAATAGACAACGAGTTTGAGCTTTGTTATAGCTGGGGAACCCGCAACATATGAGGGCTCGCGGGATTTTTTTTCTCGTACGTTCGAAAGTCTCATTTGTTGGTAGCACATACAACATTTAAGGTTTCGTCGAAAATTTTGCGACGTTAAGAGAAAATTTGAGGGAAAGAAGAAAATTTTGAAATTAAGGGGCGTGTCTCAAGATAATTTTGAAATTTCGAAATTTTGAAAATGGAGACACCAGAGGTGGTGAAAGTGTTAAAAGGCGAAGACATTTTTGAATTGAAACAAGAGGACTTACGTGTTGAATTGGAGAAATTTGGGCAAGATGTAAAAGGTCTTACGAAATTGCAAATGCAAAAAGCATTATTGAAATTGGTTACTTCGCCATATGCGTCTCCAAAAGCAAAAGAATCTGGGGTTCAAGCTGAAATTCTAAAACTAAAATTGGAGAAAGAGCAGGCAGAAATTGCACGCATACAGCAAAAAGAAGACCGAGAAGCGGAAAGACAGTTTGAGCTGGAGAAGTTCAAAATACAAATACAGATGGAAGCGGATGCTAAGAAGGAACAAGCAGAAATGGAATCACGTAGACTTGAGAAAGAGGCAGAAGCTAAGAAGGAACAAAGAAGAAGGTTAAGAAGGAAGAGGAAGAGTCACGTAGATTTGAGAAAGAGGCAGAAGCAATGGAAAGGAAGATACAAATGGAAGCACAGGTTAAGAAAGAAGAGGCAGAAGCAACAGAAAGGAAGTTACGAATGGAGGCAGAAATTTTAGAAAGGAAGCTGAGGGTAGATAACGAAACAATGACAGCAAGGTTGTCTATGGAAAACGAGGCTAAGAGGATACAGGTAGAAGCAGATGAGAGAAAGTTACAAATGGAATTGGCAGAGAAAGAAAAACAGAGACAGCACCAGGTACAAATGAAGGAATTAGGAGGTTCCTTTGAAAGATTAACTGGAGGTTACTTCGAGGAGGGAGCACAGGGTTTGAGTGAGGAAAATGCAGAAAGAACGGGGCATACGTTGAAATTTAATATCGCGTCGGCAGTTAAATTTGTACCTCGGTTTGACGACACAAATTTGGAACATTATTTACAATCATTTGAAAAAGCCATGGAGCTACATCAATTTCCGAAAGATAAATGGTCGTCGTTAATCCATACGAAGTTAACTGGGAAGGCGTTACAAATTTTCGGCGAGCTCTCATTGGAACAATGTAAGGACTATGAAGTTGTGAAAAAGTCTTTGCTTACGGCGTATTCAAGAGTGCCAGAGTTCTATAGGAAAAGGTTTCGAGAATTGCAGAAAGGGAATCTTGAAACTTATTCAAATTTTGCGTATCGTTTGAATATTCCATTTAAGAGTTGGCTGGAAGGAGAAGGTGCATTGTCTGATTTAGATAAGGCTTTGGAAATTTTCAAATTGGAACAGTTTGTGAATTGTCTGCCTGGGGATTTACATCGTTGGATAATCGAACGCAAAGTAACGACACTTTCAGAAGCAGCTCGTATGGCAGACGAATATGATCTGTTGTACAAACCTTTTAAGAAAGTTAGTGTAGCACCAGTGAAATTTGAAAAGGGATGGGCAAATGACACTGCTAATGTGAAACGAAGCGGAGGTCAAAGTTCTTGGGGCAGCCCTAAGAATACAGCAAGGAATTATACAGGTGCGTTTGGCACTCCTGTATCTTGTGCGTATTGTCATGCAAGATCGCACAGCATTTCTAATTGTGAAAAGCTCAGAGAGAGAAATTTGGCTAAGGCAAATACAAATTACGCAGATAATAATGTTGGCTTAGTGAATTTGCATTCGGGCGATTCAACGATAAATCAACAGTATAGACCTTTTGTTAAGGATGGACTGATGTACGGACGACAAGGTTCGCAGCGTCATGTAGTGCTACTGAGAGACTCTGGTGCATTACAGTCGATAGTTAGCAGGGATGGGCTTAATTCGTGCGATTATGTCCTAACGGGTGAAGACAGATTAATTCAAGGGATTGTTGGGGAAGCGGTGAAGGTTCCGTTGGTCGAAATTCAATTGGAAAGTGAGTTGGTTTCTGGAACTATTCTTTGTGGGTTGGTTGATAAATTGCCAAAAGGAATAAATGTTTTGATAGGCAATGACGTTGTTCAAAACGAAGCGATAGATGTAGCAGTAGTTACAAGGGCGCAAAGTAAACTAGGTGCGACGGGGCAGTCGAGCGTGGTGGAACACGACGCTGTAAACATTGACGATCCTTTAATTAAGAATTCTGATGTGAATGATTGTGTTGATTTAGAACTTGATACATTGTTTTCTGAAGGTGGTAACAATGAGATTGAGGATTCAGAATTTTGTTCGAGGGACAAATTAATTGAGTTACAACATAGTGATGAAAACCTTAATTCTCTTTTTGATTTAGCACGGTCTCCGGAAAGAAGCGAGAGGTCTTTCTACGAGGTTCGTGATGGAGTTTTGGTTCGTGTCTGGAGGAGTGTGTTGGAGCCAGAAGGTTTCGGTAGAACGCAAGTACTCGTTCCAATTTCTTTGAGGTCTAAGATAATTCGTGTAGCGCATGATGTTCCGTCAAGTGGACATTTAGGTACACAGAAAACGCTTGATAGAGTGTTGAGGCATTTTTACTGGCCTGGTATTTTCAAATATGTTAGAGAATACTGTCGTACTTGTGATGTTTGTCAGAGGCTTGGCAAGGGAGCTACAAAAGCTCGAGCGCCTTTGATTAATTTGCCGATTATTGATAAACCATGGTCAAGAATTGCTTTGGATATCGTTGGTCCTTTGGACATTTGTGATAAGTCGGGGAACAGATTTATCTTAACGATAATGGACTTGGCTACGCATTTTCCGTTTGCGTTTCCGCTTAAGGTGCACACAGCGGTAGAGGTGGCGAAGGCTTTGGTGTCTGTGTTTACGACATTTGGTTTTCCTGACGAAGTTTTGACAGATCAGGGTTCTGAATTTATGTCAGAGTTGATGCAATTGCTGATGAATGAATGTCAGATAATGCAGTTGAAAACTAGTGCTTTTCATCCGCAGACCAACGGATGTCTCGAAAAATTTCATCATACTCTAAAAGATATGTTGAAAGCAGTAGGAGAAACTTTTCAGGGTGATTGGGATGAAATTCTTCCTTGGGTGCTGTTTGCATACAGAGAGGTTCCGGTGCAGGGATTGGGTTTCTCTCCATTTGATTTAATGTTTGGAAGGGATGTGAAAGGGCCCTTACAAATGATTAAACACAGTTGGATTCGAACTGATGTTGTGCCTGAATTGAAAAAGACGAATTTGATTGATTTTGTTTTGGATCTTCGAGAGAAGATTAAGGTGTCATTACAAATTGCAAATGAAAATGAAATGGTGCATAAATCTAAGTCGAAGGAATGGTATGATTTGCATGCGAAGTCTGTAACTTTTGAGAAAGGTGAACAAGTGTTGCTGTTGTTGCCTTTGATTGGTAAACCCTTGCAAGCAAAGTATTGTGGTCCCTATCAGGTACTGAAAAGACTTGGGGAGGTGGATTATCTCGTCGGGACTCCAGATCGGAGGAAAGCGAAGAGGGTTGTGCATGTGAACCTCATGAAGAAGTATTTGGCACGGCAAGGGGAAAAGGTGATGGTTGTTGATAGTGAACCTGAAGTGAATGTTTTGATTTCTGATACAGGCATGTCTACATCATTTTTGGAGTCGGTTAACATGGAGCACTTAAATCCAAGTCAGGTTGATGATTTAACAAATGTGTTGTGCAAATTTCAGAGTGTGTTTAGTGACAAGCCAGGGAGGACGACTGTGGTGTCGCATGATGTGAAGCTGATGGACGGTGTAAGACCGATGAGGCAGTCACCATATCAACTTCATCCGGACAGGTTAAAGTTGGTAAACGAGGAAATAGAGGAGTTGTTGCAATTAGGCATAATTGAGGAATCTGAGAGTCCGTGGGCGGCACCAATAGTGTTGGTTCCAAAACCCGATGGTACACTAAGGTTGTGTACTGACTTCAGGAAACTGAATGCAGTTACTATACCTGATCCATTTCCAATGCCTCGAGTGGAAACTCTCATAAATAAAGTTGGGCAGGCGAAATTTCTTACAAAATTGGATATGACAAAAGGAGTACTGGCAAATTCCTATAGCGCCATCAGCGGTTGAATGTACAGCTTTTGTAACACCTAATGGACATTTCCAATGGAAATACATGGCTTTTGGGCTTCGGAATGCACCAAGTTCATTCAGTAGGCTAGTTAAGAAGGTTTTTGCAGGTTTGGAGTCTTTTTGTGATGCATATCTTGATGATGTCATTATTTTCAGTATGGCATGGTCGAGTCACATGAATCATTTACAGCAAGTGTTGCAACGTGTGCAAAATGCTAATTTGACGTTGAATGTGAAGAAATGTGTATTTGCTGATGCTGAGGTGGATTTCTTGGGTCATCATGTGGGTCGGGGAATTGTGTCTCCACGTTCACAAAAGGTGGAAGTAATGCTTAACTTTCCAACGCCGACTAATAAGAAACAATTGCAGTCTTTGTATGGGTTGGCAAGCTATTACAGAAGATATTTGCCACATTTTTCAGATTTGACAAATCCTTTCACTGAAATTCTGAAGAAAGGGAATAAATTTGTGTGGTCTGCTGAAGCAGAAAGGGCTTTTGTTGATTTGAAGTCAAGATTGGCGTCCAAACCAATTCTTAAACCGCCTGATTATAATCGACCGTTTTTCGTTGCTGTTGATGCTTCGCAGGTGTGTGTGGGAGCGTGCTTGTTCCAGATGTACGAGGAGGTCGAGCATCCTGTATGTTATTACAGCCGCAAGCTTCGGACGCACGAGAGACGCTATTCGACCGTGGAGAAGGAGGCGTTGGCTCTGGTAACGGCGATACGGACGTTCTCCGTGTACTTTGGTTCTGCGCCAGTGGTGGTTTTCACTGATCACAGTCCACTCACTTTCATAAACTCAATGGCTAACTCCAATGACAAGTTACTGCGTTGGAGCTTGGAACTGCAGAAGTACGCGCTGGACATTAGGCATCGGCCGGGGAGAGAGAATCTCCTGCCGGACTTGTTGAGTCGTCCGTCGTTGGTAAATAGTGAATGATCATGCTTAGGGAGACGTAAATGCACGTCTAAGTGTGTATAAATTAAATGTTTTCGTTTCGTATAATATTGTATTTGTGTATATAGATTTTGTGTGTGTTTGATTGCGATATTTGTTTTATGTGCATGTTAGTTAGGTAGTTAAGTCAAAAACCCTTCTGGTTTTTGCCTTTTTGGAAGTCCGGGGGTGTGTTAGGATCCCATGGCTTAACCAGTCCTGGGATGGGCAAGGGATACGCTTGGGTGGTTTCCTTAGCTGAGGGGAGACCTCTAGTGGGAAATTCTCCTATATAAGGAGGTAGAGTAAGGGGCGTCTTCGAAGTCTCCGATGATACGGCCTTTGTGCAGTTCGTCTTGTCTGAGATCTTCCGGGCGCATGTTAGTCAAGTTCGTTTCGTGGCAAGTTCCACTTTTCTTCGTTACTCAAGGTTGCTTGAGTTTGGTCATGTCGTCAGCCTGTTGCTGTGTTGAAGACTTTGTTTCGTTGACGGTCTTGCTACAATAGAGCGAACCGTTTTCCACCCTTGTCTACGGGTCGGTAATGTATCGTTTTAATTTGTCTTTTTGTTGAGAATTATACCTTTGAAAATAGACAACGAGTTTGAGCTTTGTTATAGCTGGGGAACCCGCAACATTAAATACATAACAAAGTCTGACAGTTAAAAAAGTAATTAGCAACATAAAATAATTAGCACCTGATTGATGAAATCAATAGAATATATATGCATTTTGTAAATTAACTGTGAAATAGCAACAAAGCTGTTAATATTAAGTACGGGTTAAATCTCAACACTGAAACAACCTAGAACATCATTTAAAGTCGAGTCCAATGCAGCAATGCTTTCAGTTGCCTCAATCACCTGCCCAGGGTGTCAATCAAAGACAAAACGGTTCCTACTGACATTCAAAACCTAATTCAAAAACAGTTGACCACAGTTCTACAGGTGCTATATAAATCTCAACCGTGAAGAAACCACGACATACATTATTTTGAATTATCATACCTTCATACACTGCTGCACAAATAATTCATCATTCGCTCACTGTACAAAAATAATGTTATCATGCCAGTTTTAATGACTGCTCCAATATCTGACTTGTTAGTTTTAATTCCTATCATGGACCTATGCCAACTATTATGCTGTTAATTTCATTCCATGAATATAACTGTATATTAAGTTAGACTTTTAAAAATGTTTACAGTATTGCATCATTTTTTTCTCTACAAACATGCTAATTTTCACTATTGTATGCATTGCTAATATTGTAACGTGTAAGTGTCTGTCTCGTGCTATTAAAAATATTTACTTACCTATTACTCATTTGTTCAGCTTACCACTATTTAAAAACTTATGTTAACTCCAGTAAGACTCTTTACATTAGACTGTCCTGTTTGACCGAGGTTGGGCTGGGAGCGCTCCTGAGTAGACTGTCTTGAAGGGCGCTATATAAAACTACTGTAATAATAATAACATCATCATCATATTCGTTTATTTAACACAAAACTGTCGACAAAACGCAACAGAATACATGAGTTATTGAGAGTGGCAGTTTTTCATATTTCTTCCTATGAAAACCATACAACATCAAACTGTTGAATTAAATTTTAAAATACAACCCATGAACTACTGATCTTGTTCTTGTTCCTGTGTGGTCGTCTTGTCACGCTTGACAGACTTCTTTTTGCTGTAACAGTTGAGCGTGAAAGCAGCCGACCCAGAAACGACGATGACGTCATGTGTGCCGGGACCAAAGGAACAGTGCGACACAATGTCTGTACCGGTTTGCTGAAAATTTCATACACTTAGAAATATCAATTTAGAACAAATCTCCTCATCGCTTGCACAGTGCCATCTCTTCAAACACTTCTAATAAGTACTTATTAGTAATAAGTACTTGAAATGGGCTGCATTAAGTGTAGGAAAATATCACATAAACAGACACTCATCCATACATACATACATACATCCATACATAAATAATTATTAGTTTATTGGTATGAAACAGGTAGACACACAGCTATCGGATACATGTGGAATAGGAAAGATTAGAATGTATGTTGAGTTTTTAGTCATACAATGTCAGATTATTTCACCAAGAGAGCTTCTACATAGAATGCGAGGGATAAAATGTCTATCGTCTTTTGGAGGCAATGTGTAGTTATGTGGACGTGGTCGTAGATGACATTGATGTTAACAACGGGAGGAAATAGAATACATACATTCATACATTGATATGCGCAGATACATACATATATTCACTCTCTTACAATGCATTTACATTTCCTTAGTGCATTAACCTTGTTCTTTGAACCGGACCCTACACCGTGACCTTGAACTTGACCCCGGTCTTAGATCTTGGACCTAATTGTGCACTTTGTGACATAATCCTATAAATTTGACCCTTCACTTTGACCCATAATCTTGACTCTGAACCTGATATTGGCTAAAGATTATGGACCATCATATTGACCTTGATTTTGACTCTGCTCTTGACCTTGATCATAGCCTTCGACAATGACCTTGTCCCCTTGACCTTGAACCTAGACCATGACATTCAATTTTGATTTTGACCTTGCACTTACGTGCAGCTGCCTGGTGCATTCTCCGTTGGTACAGTTCCAGATGCGAATGGAGTCATCCTCAGAGGCGCTGAGCAGGTAGAGACTGTCAAAGGAGAAGCAGACAGACTGTACCCATCCAGTGTGACCTTCCAGGCAGAACAGACACGCTCCATTACGTGGATTCCACAGCCGAACGGTTTTATCCCATGATCCAGATGCCTAGTTGTTTAGAGCAGAAAGCATTCCAGACATTTTTAGAATTCATTCAATCAATCTTACTACCAAACTGCCGCAGCACCTACGTCTAATAATAATATTCATTTGTTCAATTCAAACTGACAAATCGCAGTATGATTACATGAAATAGTAGGAACACATGATAACAAGATGAACAAGAGTTGATTTTATAACTGTATGGCACCCTGTTAGGCGCTGATCCATCCTACTGCTGCTCATTTTACCGTCGTGGCGTCGTCCCCTAGGGAGTGGAAGGCTGAGTCAACCTTATGGGGCTAGCAGGTATCGAACCCACGTCCTTCTGTTGCTCATGCCTGTGTGTTACCATTCAGCTATCACTCTGACAATGAATCAACTGACACTTCAAAACAGCAACCAGTTCCAACTGATTTGTTAGGATCTCAACATAAGAAACACCTCATTCAAACACAACTGAAGTCTCAGGTATGGAGTATCATCAGGAAAACAACATAAATGTTGTATGTTCTTAGAAGCCTTCTACCAGAGTCCCGGAGTCACAGCTATAATCTACGAACTCGAGTCCACGGATACAAACTGCCTCCAAAGGACGATTGGAATTTTATTCCCAGAATGCTGTATAAGAACATTTACTGACAGTATTGTGAAGCCCACAATATTAGGCCACGCTGGCTAGCCGCCTCACAATATTCCGCATAATGCACTATTGCTTGTTGAAGTTGCGGTCTGTGTCAACTTGATTTTTCTTGAAATAAACGAATATGTGATGATGATGATGATGATGATACTACATTTTAAAGACATGTTCTGCACAGTGTATCTACATCATTGAAATAGCATCTCTACAGATGAAACTCTCAAAGATGCTAAACTGTGATATTTGATGGTTAGAGTTTGACTAACGAGCATTCCTTCAGGTGAAAATGCCACAGCATGAATGTTTCCCTTGTGTCCAGTCAAGATGTGGAGAGGGTCAACCTTCCCACCAGATTCCTTTTCCGCCGGTTCTGGTGTAGACTGCTTCTGGAGTCGCTTTCGAATGATGCTCCAAATGACAACGGTATAATCCCAGGAACCCGTTGCCTGGCAACAGAACAAGCAATTCGTTCTAGTATCTCAATGCCGCACTGTATTCAAACCAGACAATATTGAATAAGGTTACATGTAGATAACAATATTGAATAAGGTTACATGTAGATAACAATATTGAATAAGGTTACATGTAGATAACAATATTGAATAAGGCTACATGTAGATAACAATATTGAATAAGGTTACATGTAGA
Source organism: Aporrectodea caliginosa (assembly GCA_020284085.1). Lineage (NCBI taxonomy): Eukaryota > Metazoa > Annelida > Clitellata > Crassiclitellata > Lumbricidae > Aporrectodea > Aporrectodea caliginosa. The sequence continues at coordinate 672,539 of JACEVL010000477.1, forward strand.
TAACAATATTGAATAAGGTTAGGTAACATAAGGTAAAGCAAGCTCATGTAATGTGAGGTAAGACTGGGCCAGACCAGGCAGACAGGCAGACAAAACCGGCAAGACAAGGAAGTTACAATCAGTTACGATAAGGTAAAGTACGATGATTATTTGGAACCAAAACTCCGGTTTCCCATGATACACAAGGAACAGATCTCCAACTTATGAAATCATCATCCATTCTTTATTGCCCTAAACCTTCTACTGAAATCCTCAAACCATTGTTTGTCTAAACGCATTGTTTGTCTAAACACACTATTTGTCTAAACACATGCAAGAACATCAGAGAATAAGACACAGAGTTAATAGGAATTATTACCAAATATTTGCCATCATGTGAAAATGCTGTTGACTGAACCAAATCTTTGTGCTCAGAGTAGATCGCACATTTGATGCCCGTCTACATTGAGCACACAAACACATACACAGCAGAACCAGTGAACAAATAAATACATATTAGCAAATGTATTTATATGTGGTATAAATAGATGCAAATAGATGCATAAATAGCTGCTAAAGTAGCTGTTGAAAGAGCATCAGGACAATGTTTGCTGCACATTATGCTCTGAACCACACTTAACTTCATAATCCTGTGTATCCTGCCTCATATCAACACCAGTTACTGGTAAAGTAATATGATTGAAAGTAATGTAAACATGCCATTTATACAGTGCATATTTTATGACACCTTATAGTAACCATCCTCATTTGGCAGATAGTACACTATCTAGAACCAAGTGACCTTATGAGCGAATAATGATGGTGAACATGGGCTCAGGCCCTGGGCTCAGGTTCTGAGCTCAGGCCCTGGGCTCAATTGGATACCATTTCCATTCACAGCAACAACAGAGGGTTCAGTACTGACTAATGTCATCAGCGCTCTGGGAGTGCGGGTGCACCAGTACAGGGACAGTAACTGGAGCCCACCATGCCTTTTCATGTATTGGACCTTCCTATTGGTCTTCTTCTGCACAAGCATGCTATTGCATTTAGCTCTGCCCAGAATTATTTTAAAAATTGTCTTTAAATTGAATATTGTCTACATCACTTAGTCATGCATGCAGCACCTTTGTGAGATACAGAAAACTCCCTACATTAATTGATACATATAATTATTCACACATACATCCATACTTTCTAAAGCAATGAACTACCCTGCTACCATTAGCTACAATGGTACCAACTGCAAGTGGTATTTGAACTCCTTTTGACCCTCTGGTTGCAGTTTTCATTGTACTGTCCTGTCTGTAATTTCTGACACTATAATTCATCAGAATTTCTATAAAATCACATTTCAGTATGTCTCAATTTCTGCAGCTCACAAATGATGCTCCAAATGCAATACCATACAATTACTCAAGTACAATTTCATCTCTTAAATTCTGTTTGACATGCATGTATCTTTACCACATGTCTACAAAATAAAATTTCATGAAGAAACAGTACCTTAACATTCCACAAGATGGCAGTTTTGTCCCAAGATCCAGAACAGAGCAAAGAAGAGTCAACTGAAAATGACAAACACTCTACGCTCTTCGAATGCCCTGAAAAAAATGAAGACAGCTTAAGAAACAAACTTAATGTTTTTCTAGTGTCGGTTTTCATAAGTTTCTAAAACAGTATTCCTGCTAACCAAGAAAAGTTCAGCAAACATACCACTAATGACAGAATGACAAAACAGCTAAGGACAAAAAACCACATACCAATGAGGAATAGCCAAAATACCAATGAGGAATAGAAAACAAAGGACACAATGAAAATACCATTGAGGACAAAGAGACTAAAATGACTGAGGACAATCAAACACAACTAAGGACAAAACAACTAAAATACCAATCAGGACAAAGCCAGCATATCACTGAGGACAAATGACCAAATGCCATAGGGGTCATACAGACAATACCACCAAGAACACAATGACCAAATACCACTGAGGACAAACTGATCACATGCTATTTATGATAAAAAGACAAATACCACTGAAGAAAATATGACCACATACCACTGAGGACAAAAAGACAGAGAGGTATAGAATGTGTCTTCCACGACCATCCGAATGGTTTTGTCCTGTGAAGCGCTTGCAATGACCTGACTGTTTGGAAGTGTGTATAAATTAAATGTTTTCGTTTCGTATAATGTTGTATTTGTGTATATAGATTTTGTGTGTGTTTGATTGCGACATTTGTTTTATGTGCATGTTAGTTAGGTAGTTAAGTCAAAAAACCCTTCTGGTTTTTGCCTTTTTGGAAGTCCGGGGGTGTGTTAGGATCCCATGGCTTAACCAGTCCTGGGATGGGCAAGGGATACGCTTGGGTGGTTTCCTTAGCTGAGGGGAGACCTCTAGCGGGAAATTCTCCTATATAAGGAGGTAGAGTAAGGGGCGTCTTCGAAGTCTCCGATGATACGGCCTTTGTGCAGTTCGTCTTGTCTGAGATCTTCCGGGCGCATGTTAGTCAAGTTCTTTTCGTGGCAAGTTCCACTTTTCTTGGTTACTCAAGGTTGCTTGAGTTTGGTCATGTCGTCAGCCTGTTGCTGTGTTGAAGACTTTGTTTCGTCGACGGTCTTGCTACAATAGAGCGAACCGTTTTCCACCCTTGTCTACGGGTCGGTAATGTATCGTTTTAATTTGTCTTTTTGTTGAGAATTATACCTTTGAAAATAGACGAGTTTGAGCATTATTATAGCTGGGGGGAACCCGCAACAATACATACATACATACATACAATGTCATACATACATACATACATATAATACGTACGTACTAGGCCCTTTCCAATCTAAATATAATGGGACAGAAAACACATCTTGCTTTTTAAAGTGAGCAATATTGAGAAGAATTATTTTAAGGAAATTTGACAAAACCCAATTCCATGCAACCAGTAACTGACCTTCACAAAATAACACTCTAAACTAAGTTCTCAATTGTTAATCACAAAGTTCTAGTATAAAATGAAAGTTAATCAAAATCAGTTCATCATCAGAATAATAACAACATGTAGAAAAATAATTAATTAATATTGCATCCATTAGAAATTGCAGATTAAATACATAACAAAGTCAATCAAAAGTTAATCAAAATCAGTTCACCATCAGAATAATAACAATATGTAGAAAAATAGTTAATAATGCATCCATTAGAAATTGCTGATTAAATACATAACAAAGTCTGACAGTTAAAAAAGTAATTAGCAACATAAAATAATTAGCACCTGATTGATGAAATCAATAGAATATATATGCATTTTGTAAATTAACTGTGAAATAGCAACAAAGCTGTTAATATTAAGTACGGGTTAAATCTCAACACTGAAACAACCTAGAACATCATTTAAAGTCGAGTCCAATGCAGCAATGCTTTCAGTTGCCTCAATCACCTGCCCAGGGTGTCAATCAAAGACAAAACGGTTCCTACTGACATTCAAAACCTAATTCAAAAACAGTTGACCACAGTTCTACAGGTGCTATATAAATCTCAACCGTGAAGAAACCACGACATACATTATTTTGAATTATCATACCTTCATACACTGCTGCACAAATAATTCATCATTCGCTCACTGTACAAAAATAATGTTATCATGCCAGTTTTAATGACTGCTCCAATATCTGACTTGTTAGTTTTAATTCCTATCATGGACCTATGCCAACTATTATGCTGTTAATTTCATTCCATGAATATAACTGTATATTAAGTTAGACTTTTAAAAATGTTTACAGTATTGCATCATTTTTTTCTCTACAAACATGCTAATTTTCACTATTGTATGCATTGCTAATATTGTAACGTGTAAGTGTCTGTCTCGTGCTATTAAAAATATTTACTTACCTATTACTCATTTGTTCAGCTTACCACTATTTAAAAACTTATGTTAACTCCAGTAAGACTCTTTACATTAGACTGTCCTGTTTGACCGAGGTTGGGCTGGGAGCGCTCCTGAGTAGACTGTCTTGAAGGGCGCTATATAAAACTACTGTAATAATAATAACATCATCATCATATTCGTTTATTTAACACAAAACTGTCGACAAAACGCAACAGAATACATGAGTTATTGAGAGTGGCAGTTTTTCATATTTCTTCCTATGAAAACCATACAACATCAAACTGTTGAATTAAATTTTAAAATACAACCCATGAACTACTGATCTTGTTCTTGTTCCTGTGTGGTCGTCTTGTCACGCTTGACAGACTTCTTTTTGCTGTAACAGTTGAGCGTGAAAGCAGCCGACCCAGAAACGACGATGACGTCATGTGTGCCGGGACCAAAGGAACAGTGCGACACAATGTCTGTACCGGTTTGCTGAAAATTTCATACACTTAGAAATATCAATTTAGAACAAATCTCCTCATCGCTTGCACAGTGCCATCTCTTCAAACACTTCTAATAAGTACTTATTAGTAATAAGTACTTGAAATGGGCTGCATTAAGTGTAGGAAAATATCACATAAACAGACACTCATCCATACATACATACATACATCCATACATAAATAATTATTAGTTTATTGGTATGAAACAGGTAGACACACAGCTATCGGATACATGTGGAATAGGAAAGATTAGAATGTATGTTGAGTTTTTAGTCATACAATGTCAGATTATTTCACCAAGAGAGCTTCTACATAGAATGCGAGGGATAAAATGTCTATCGTCTTTTGGAGGCAATGTGTAGTTATGTGGACGTGGTCGTAGATGACATTGATGTTAACAACGGGAGGAAATAGAATACATACATTCATACATTGATATGCGCAGATACATACATATATTCACTCTCTTACAATGCATTTACATTTCCTTAGTGCATTAACCTTGTTCTTTGAACCGGACCCTACACCGTGACCTTGAACTTGACCCCGGTCTTAGATCTTGGACCTAATTGTGCACTTTGTGACATAATCCTATAAATTTGACCCTTCACTTTGACCCATAATCTTGACTCTGAACCTGATATTGGCTAAAGATTATGGACCATCATATTGACCTTGATTTTGACTCTGCTCTTGACCTTGATCATAGCCTTCGACAATGACCTTGTCCCCTTGACCTTGAACCTAGACCATGACATTCAATTTTGATTTTGACCTTGCACTTACGTGCAGCTGCCTGGTGCATTCTCCGTTGGTACAGTTCCAGATGCGAATGGAGTCATCCTCAGAGGCGCTGAGCAGGTAGAGACTGTCAAAGGAGAAGCAGACAGACTGTACCCATCCAGTGTGACCTTCCAGGCAGAACAGACACGCTCCATTACGTGGATTCCACAGCCGAACGGTTTTATCCCATGATCCAGATGCCTAGTTGTTTAGAGCAGAAAGCATTCCAGACATTTTTAGAATTCATTCAATCAATCTTACTACCAAACTGCCGCAGCACCTACGTCTAATAATAATATTCATTTGTTCAATTCAAACTGACAAATCGCAGTATGATTACATGAAATAGTAGGAACACATGATAACAAGATGAACAAGAGTTGATTTTATAACTGTATGGCACCCTGTTAGGCGCTGATCCATCCTACTGCTGCTCATTTTACCGTCGTGGCGTCGTCCCCTAGGGAGTGGAAGGCTGAGTCAACCTTATGGGGCTAGCAGGTATCGAACCCACGTCCTTCTGTTGCTCATGCCTGTGTGTTACCATTCAGCTATCACTCTGACAATGAATCAACTGACACTTCAAAACAGCAACCAGTTCCAACTGATTTGTTAGGATCTCAACATAAGAAACACCTCATTCAAACACAACTGAAGTCTCAGGTATGGAGTATCATCAGGAAAACAACATAAATGTTGTATGTTCTTAGAAGCCTTCTACCAGAGTCCCGGAGTCACAGCTATAATCTACGAACTCGAGTCCACGGATACAAACTGCCTCCAAAGGACGATAGGAATTTTATTCCCAGAATGCTGTATAAGAACATTTACTGACAGTATTGTGAAGCCCACAATATTAGGCCACGCTGGCTAGCCGCCTCACAATATTCCGCATAATGCACTATTGCTTGTTGAAGTTGCGTCTGTGTCAACTTGATTTTTCTTGAAATAAACGAATATGTGATGATGATGATGATGATGATACTACATTTTAAAGACATGTTCTGCACAGTGTATCTACATCATTGAAATAGCATCTCTACAGATGAAACTCTCAAAGATGCTAAACTGTGATATTTGATGGTTAGAGTTTGACTAACGAGCATTCCTTCAGGTGAAAATGCCACAGCATGAATGTTTCCCTTGTGTCCAGTCAAGATGTGGAGAGGGTCAACCTTCCCACCAGATTCCTTTTCCGCCGGTTCTGGTGTAGACTGCTTCTGGAGTCGCTTTCGAATGATGCTCCAAATGACAACGGTATAATCCCAGGAACCCGTTGCCTGGCAACAGAACAAGCAATTCGTTCTAGTATCTCAATGCCGCACTGTATTCAAACCAGACAATATTGAATAAGGTTACATGTAGATAACAATATTGAATAAGGTTACATGTAGATAACAATATTGAATAAGGTTACATGTAGATAACAATATTGAATAAGGCTACATGTAGATAACAATATTGAATAAGGTTACATGTAGATAACAATATTGAATAAGGTTAGGTAACATAAGGTAAAGCAAGCTCATGTAATGTGAGGTAAGACTGGGCCAGACCAGGCAGACAGGCAGACAAAACCGGCAAGACAAGGAAGTTACAATCAGTTACGATAAGGTAAAGTACGATGATTATTTGGAACCAAAACTCCGGTTTCCCATGATACACAAGGAACAGATCTCCAACTTATGAAATCATCATCCATTCTTTATTGCCCTAAACCTTCTACTGAAATCCTCAAACCATTGTTTGTCTAAACGCATTGTTTGTCTAAACACACTATTTGTCTAAACACATGCAAGAACATCAGAGAATAAGACACAGAGTTAATAGGAATTATTACCAAATATTTGCCATCATGTGAAAATGCTGTTGACTGAACCAAATCTTTGTGCTCAGAGTAGATCGCACATTTGATGCCCGTCTACATTGAGCACACAAACACATACACAGCAGAACCAGTGAACAAATAAATACATATTAGCAAATGTATTTATATGTGGTATAAATAGATGCAAATAGATGCATAAATAGCTGCTAAAGTAGCTGTTGAAAGAGCATCAGGACAATGTTTGCTGCACATTATGCTCTGAACCACACTTAACTTCATAATCCTGTGTATCCTGCCTCATATCAACACCAGTTACTGGTAAAGTAATATGATTGAAAGTAATGTAAACATGCCATTTATACAGTGCATATTTTATGACACCTTATAGTAACCATCCTCATTTGGCAGATAGTACACTATCTAGAACCAAGTGACCTTATGAGCGAATAATGATGGTGAACATGGGCTCAGGCCCTGGGCTCAGGTTCTGAGCTCAGGCCCTGGGCTCAATTGGATACCATTTCCATTCACAGCAACAACAGAGGGTTCAGTACTGACTAATGTCATCAGCGCTCTGGGAGTGCGGGTGCACCAGTACAGGGACAGTAACTGGAGCCCACCATGCCTTTTCATGTATTGGACCTTCCTATTGGTCTTCTTCTGCACAAGCATGCTATTGCATTTAGCTCTGCCCAGAATTATTTTAAAAATTGTCTTAAAATGAATATTGTCTACATCACTTAGTCATGCATGCAGCACCTTTGTGAGATACAGAAAACTCCCTACATTAATTGATACATATAATTATTCACACATACATCCATACTTTCTAAAGCAATGAACTACCCTGCTACCATTAGCTACAATGGTACCAACTGCAAGTGGTATTTGAACTCCTTTTGACCCTCTGGTTGCAGTTTTCATTGTACTGTCCTGTCTGTAATTTCTGACACTATAATTCATCAGAATTTCTATAAAATCACATTTCAGTATGTCTCAATTTCTGCAGCTCACAAATGATGCTCCAAATGCAATACCATACAATTACTCAAGTACAATTTCATCTCTTAAATTCTGTTTGACATGCATGTATCTTTACCACATGTCTACAAAATAAAATTTCATGAAGAAACAGTACCTTAACATTCCACAAGATGGCAGTTTTGTCCCAAGATCCAGAACAGAGCAAAGAAGAGTCAACTGAAAATGACAAACACTCTACGCTCTTCGAATGCCCTGAAAAAAATGAAGACAGCTTAAGAAACAAACTTAATGTTTTTCTAGTGTCGGTTTTCATAAGTTTCTAAAACAGTATTCCTGCTAACCAAGAAAAGTTCAGCAAACATACCACTAATGACAGAATGACAAAACAGCTAAGGACAAAAAACCACATACCAATGAGGAATAGCCAAAATACCAATGAGGAATAGAAAACAAAGGACACAATGAAAATACCATTGAGGACAAAGAGACTAAAATGACTGAGGACAATCAAACACAACTAAGGACAAAACAACTAAAATACCAATCAGGACAAAGCCAGCATATCACTGAGGACAAATGACCAAATGCCATAGGGGTCATACAGACAATACCACCAAGAACACAATGACCAAATACCACTGAGGACAAACTGATCACATGCTATTTATGATAAAAAGACAAATACCACTGAAGAAAATATGACCACATACCACTGAGGACAAAAAGACAAGAGGTATCTCGTGTCTTCCAGAGTCGAATGGTTTTGTCCTGTGAAGCGCTTGCAATGACCTGACTGTTTGGAGAGACAGCAACAGCCTTCACTGGACCTACACATAAACTACAAATTACTAAAATTTATTTCCAGAAATATAAAAGAGCCTAACTTGAAAATGAAAGCAGTAAATACATCTTCCCGATGTCCACCATTTTTTAGTCAAAAAACATTGTACACAAGTTTCAAAAGCCCTAGCCACATAGAATCAGCAACATAAACGTTTTACATGTATATATCTGAAATTTTTAAAGCATATTTTAAGAGCCCCTTAAAGGCACTGTCAAAATTGCCATCCATGGGATCTAACATCTATGCAGAGATGTATAGATGTTGGTGCACTAGGTGAACACCACGCAAAAGTATCCTATATTGAAAGATACGACTATTATATAGGTACATCAACACAATTCAAACAGGTTAATAGAGCTCAGTTTATAATTTATAGGTTTACTGGAATTGAAAGAGTGCCTTGTACAAATAATTTACAATATTCATTAACCTCATCACTGGAGAAAGAATGTAAGAACAATATCAGCTGTACACCAGATTGCCTGAGTAGCCAAGAAAGGTGACTGGCTGCTTGAAGTACTGCAGATGTAATGAAGGGGCCAGGCCGAACTCTCTACCTCCTCATGTTCGCAACTCTCTTAGCGAGACTGTCTTTCGCTCCAAACTTAAAACCTACCTCTTTCAGTCTATTTATGGCTCTTAATAGTTACCCAGCTTCAATGTGCACTTCTGAACTTTGTATGCGGAGGGCATTATCAAATTACAGTTGTATTGTATTGTATTGTACTGCGTCAAGCAGGGATGCTTCCAGCATGTAACCTGACAATGACTGCAAACTTAATGTCCCCAGATGTAATGAAGGGGCCAGGCCGATATTCACTAGTACTGCTCAGACAAATAACAGTAATGTAATTTAACATTGCCCCATTACCAGCTGCAGCTATTCAAGCCAGGTACTGGTACATCTGTGGTAACTGCAGCCTCAGCGGTTGCATGGGCAGAGGCGACTACAGCTGCATGCTGGCATCCCATGCCATCAGCCGCTAGCTTTGCACACTTAAAAGCAATACCTAGAAACAATTGGCTATCAGGTAATGCTCTCATAGCCTGGGTGCAGACCTTCCTTGGTCTAGGTGCCCAGACCTCTGAGTACACTTTGACAGGTCTAATTATTATAACAGCACTATTTGGAGGCTATGAAATCATATCAGGTTAGAATAATATTAATTTTTTCAACTCCAGAACAACATTTTTGCAATGTAACCTTTGTGACCAGAAAGACTTGTAATGAGTCGATTGACAGTGGCGTTAAAGACACGAACGATGCTATCATCACTTCCAGTTACCATCATCTCAAGATCTCGAGAAAACGCAACACAGTTCACCTGAAAACATAATCACACAATTCTACATCAAGTTCCTTCCTCAATTACACAGAATTTTGAGATATAGCCTACATGTATTATTTCTCCGACAATGCAAACTGTGGACGTCAATAGCAAATCTACAACACACTATTCAACGCATGAAGTTGGAAATTCTGCATAAACATTTGCTTAATTAAATTTGATAAGTAGCATTAAATTAAATTAGATAAGTACTTTGTCGATTTTAATATAATTACATGTAATGCTTCGATCTTGTCTACATTATACACCAGCTTCAACACATTATACACCAGCTTCAACCAGTACCAGCTCACTAACCGAGGTGGAAAATGAGCTCCTTTAATACACCACTTAATTTCCAGCGCTGCTAGCCTGCTACGTAATTCCTCACAAGTCTGAGTTCATCGCACGTGAATGAAGTTATTTTTTTGAAAAATTGGTAATTTAATTTACCATTAATGATGTAGGCCTAATTACCTCATCATTATGTCCGCTACAAGTCCGAGTGTTGACTTTAGTGAAGTTCCATTTACTCGTCGATTGCCTCAGAAGATTCTTCTCCGGTTTCGACTCAAAGAAAAGGTCGCGGAGTCTTCTATCTTGCGCCATTTGGACAAAGTAATTACTCCATTAGCTTCATGTTATTAATTACCGGTACTCTGATTGATTTTGCCATCGTTTTAGGTCAAACATTTGAAATAAATGCATGTAAACAAAACTTGTTGACGTTGTAACCTGTTGCTGTCCAATAGAAACACTTGACCTGAATAATGCTGACCAATCAGCATACTTGAAAGGCGGTCATAGTCCGGCATCCTGGTTGCTAAGGAAAACAAAGACATACAGCTCGCGTCTCCGCTAGTATCTCCAGAAAACCAATGCGATACTAACTTTAATAGATTCTATTCAATATCGCTAACTTTAAGTGGGCGACTTGGCTCTGACTTCATGCCGTAATTGTGTCTATAGGCCTACGTGTGCGTGTTCCTTCATGATCGGAGTCGACTGGCTTGCGTGCGTGTCTGCCTGGGTGTTCTAAAGCTTTTCGTAGACACAGAGCCGCATTAACTCAGACGTAAATATGTAACCTACAGCTGGTCTCAAGTGCTTCGTGTACATAAGAGCTCGTTATATGCTCCACGTCCACGCCCATACGCACGAAAACAACCCACACATCGATCTACAGGCATCCAGGCGTGTTGCTGTCTTAGCAGGCCTATGTAGTAGTATGCATAGGCCTATGATAAAATTATAGAGAACTTCTCCTGCATAAATATATCCGAAAGCTGCTTGAAGCATAGACGAATCAACCTATGTAGCATACACAGACGTCTCCATACATCTGGAAAAAATAAACATATAGATGATCACTATATGACTCAATATTATATATATAATTATATATACATAGCCTATGTGTATATATATACGTAGCTTTACTCAGTTATTGGCATTTTGGAGGTGGCAAGTATAAGCTAGTCTAAAAGTATATAGACTGTATTGACCCCATTGATATCGATACTTAGGCCTATTTAGAGTAGAGATATAATATGTGTATATATATATCACCTCCAAAATGCCAAACAGCAAAATGTATAAATATATAGTATACATTATGTGCATGTATTTGTCTAAGCTTTTGCATATAGCCTATGTACGCAAGGTATATGTAAATGTAAGCATTTTATGTATAGGGCCTATACTGCAGTCTATTCATAGTTATAAGCTCTGCGTGTGCGGTCGACAGTCTGGTAATAACAGCCACAAGTGTTGAGGTAATGCTGTAAATTGCAAATCATTTGTAGGCCTAAATATAAATGGCAGTTTTGACAGAGTTGCAGTTCAATGCGCATCTCGAACAGCTGCAGCGCTCACGTTGGCATTTCATCCGTAGAGAATGATGTTGAAGATTGTCAGCTACAATTTCGGTGGTCAACTGCATGTGTTATTTTCTCAGGACACGCTACATGTGAACATACTTCTAGAGAACATCGACCTTGTTTCGGTCCATTGCTGAAGATGTTGATCCGCTGCATCAGAACAGACTGATGCTCTGCTGCTGTAGCCATTTGCCCGTCTCTCACAGTATAAAGCCAAGTACGTTAGTCACCAGTCAATCGCCAGTCAATCGCCAGCTAATATTATTGCCAGTCTAGTCTAGTGAGTTCGCTTTTGTCAGTCAGTCAATCGTTCATCTTTAAAGTTGAATCGAAGCAGCCGTCGATTTATATCTCTGGCTCTTCCTATTCCAGGTAGGCTGTTTAAAAAGAAAACTTGAGTAAGCTTATAAATTCTCCTCAGCTCCATACGGGTTGATTGACCTCTGATTAGGTAGGCCTACTAGTATCGAGACTCGTATGTATAGGCTATTCGTTTATTTAATAAAACAACAGGCAAAACGCTGTAGGTGAACAATACAATACAAGAAGATGCCAGAGCACTGGTTAAGGCCTACTTATGGACGGGTTAATTAGTACATGTTTTTATATACTATTCTTGGGATAAATCGAAGGTATCACAGGGCTGTAGTATTTTCTATGTAGCACTAGGCCTGTACGTTAGTATACTATATGTACTAGACACTGGAGAATCTAGGAGTTGAGAATGGAAGGGTAGGCCCTATAACTTTAACCATGACTGTTCTTGTCTCGCGGAAAGTTTAATTTCGAAGACCCTTGTTTTAGTAATTCATTCTGGACCATGCACTTACATGTATGTAGGCCTATAAAGACTGTTTTAAAGTCATCAAAATTTATAGGACTTTCAATTTAGTCTTCGCCACTTTGAAGCCGATATAGGCCTATCAATGTTTTCAGACGTCAAAATGTCTCATGTATTTTCTGATTTAATCGTCGCTTCTTTCGACTTACTTAATTAAGCCTACGTACGTTACCATGTCTCTTCCTACGTAGGCCTATGCATCTGTGCACTCGATCATTATAACGCTCGATTTTTCGACTTCTAATTCCTGTTCTTTGACTTTTTCACATTAGCCTAGGCCTAATCTTGTGTGATGAATTTGCACTCTGATTTTCTATTTTGATTCTGGTTTTTTAGTTTGCTTTCACTAAATATTATCATAGCCATTTTTACTTTAAAATATATTAGACTGGCAACCCTCACGCAAATCAGTTTTGAAGAACTCAGTGGCGTGACCCATGACTGCAAATTCCGTCCCCATCAAATCTTGCATTAATCACTGTTGATTGCAACATTAGTTCTTTGTCTGGTCGGACAGCATATTCAACAGCATCATGTCAGCATAGCCATTTCGAAATAATTAAATCAAGGCGCTATATAACCAGTGGCGGCACTACACCAGGGCAAGCAAGGGCAAATGCCCTGGTAAAAAAGCCTTTGCCCTGGTCGTTGCCCTGCCAGAATTTTTGTCCTGCCGAGAATTTATTTGGGCCATAAATCGCCCCTGCACTGGTTACTTGTATGATTGTCCTGGTTATGCCCTGGTTACAAAAAAATGCCTAGCGCCGCCATTGTATATAACTACCACTATGCATCAATTTACACCATTTGCCTTTGCGCAGCTAATGTCTCGACATTTATAGGCTATTATGGTATCCATCGGGAACCTTTTAATAGGAATAAAACATCATGAATCGCACACGGTGTAGGCCTACATATCGTTCAATAATCTACTGGTGCGTAACGTCCCACTTAGAATTGCGCTATATAGAGTTATATGTGGAAAGCCGTCAAAGTCATATAACGTTTAGTTACGTAATAAAATATGACTGTGATGGCATTCCATACGTCGTCATGTATGTGTGCGATATGTTCGCGTAGGCTGACCATAGCCGGAGACGACAGCAGCAGCCAAAGAAGATGCCACAACGTAGAATAACACTGAGCTGGACATTCGTATAGAGAACATTGATCTACGACTCACTTTGCAGGATCCACAGAGACTCTCCTTCGTTCACCATCTTCCATTCGACCTCAGCAGATGGAATCCAACGCTCTGTTCATCTTCCTCTGCTTCCTCCTCCTCCTCCTCTTCCTCTTCGTCCTCCTCTTCATATGCAAATCCAGGTCAGAGGTCAAACTCGTCCAGTGGTACAAGTCACGTGACGTGACGCTCATCGACGACGAAGGATGTCGTCTACCAACGCCTGACAACGTGACGCCGTCACAGACGATTACGCTTCGACAGAGCGTCAAGTCATCGTCATCATCGTCGTCACCGTTGACGTCAACTCATTACTCGAAGGGGTGTATGGAGTGCCATCGCAGCTGGAAGGAGTGCTGCTGTACGGTTGTTCTGTACCGCCAAGATGACAATAACACGACGACTTGCAGCGACATCTTGCGAAAGATCAACGAGACTGGTGGCGCCGTCCTGCGAACGTCGCTGATGCCAAAGTCGAGAATTGGATTAACGACAGAACTCCGCTCTAGCGAATGAACTTGCAACTACTTATTATTATTTTGCGCGCTACATTCATCGCACGACGATACTGAATCGAATCTCTGGTTAATTATCATTAATTGTGTCGTAGATGCTTGATTTCTGAGCTCTGCTATAAATGATCTTACATATAGTTATGACATATCGACCTCTTGTTTAGAGTAGATACCTTGGAGGGGCGCTATATCAAGTTTCTTTTGATTGATTGGTTGATTGAATTGAGTTGCTTGAGCTAAACCTAATCGCTTTATCTAGTCGCCCGTTTATTTTTTTCAGTTGCTTGATCTAATTTAATGATGTCAGTCAATATTTTGTACTATAATAGGGCTGAATTGTGAGACTGCAGTTGGGAGACTTATTTACTTTCACACAGGACAACTGTTATTTATATCTAATATAATTATTGTTGTTGTGCAACGTCAACAAACGAAGCTTCGTCCACGCGAACTCTAGAAAATAATTATTATGAAATGATATCATTTCGTTTTTGCTCCTTTTTCAGGGCCTACGGTAGGTCTACATGTATTCACGGATGTACAGTAAATTAAGTTCCAAGACCAAAGCATCCAAGGAAACTGTTCAAATGAAGCTTAAATCATCTGTAATTATATATAATATTAACATACGTTCTGCGTCTGATCTTATAGGCCTATTGGGCCTTAAGATTATTATTTCGTATGGAAAATCATTTAAAGTCCATCCGTAAGCATGCATGCATTTCTAAAGAAAGCGTCATTTTTCGTCATCGTCATTTACGTTTTAATCTAGGGCCTACTATTAATCAATCAATCAATCAATCAATCAATCTATCTATCTATCAATCTATCAATCATCATTTATTGTTAACCTTTGAACAGTGCATTTACAATTATACAGTTTTCATTGGAAGTGTAACAAGGAGGCCCTGAAGGGATGAGTAGGCCTAATTGAGTATCCCGCTAAACTAGGGTCACCTATGTACCAGATATATACATCTAGAGGCAGTTGCGATTGCTATCTAGTTCAAGATAAGATGTTTTCCAGCCTGTTCCAGGGATAAATAACAATAAAACGATAATAATATTATGACAATTCTATAGCAAAATCCTATCACAAATAATGCACAAGGCACTATTTTATGGTGCTCTAATTAACGCCCATAAATACCGTATAGGCCTACGACGGATAAATTACTTACATGTAGAATAAGTCACTAAGTTTTCTTTAGTACTGACCTTACTGCGAGTACTAAACGTTTTGTATGCTAGGTGGTCGACTTAACTTCCTATGCTACTTAAGTTGCTAGGTTTCCTAGAGTACTTTCCAGAGATGTTTCAAGTATTTAAGTTGCTGTAGCCTATAGTACAAGTACTTAGGTTACAAGCACGAGTACAAGTACTTAGGTCTCAAGAACGAGACTACGAGTACAAGTACACATGGCTACTGCAAGAACAGGGACAAATTTACTTATAGGAATAATAGTATTATTATTATTATTATTAGCACTTTAATATTACCGTCCGTGTGCGCCATTTTAACAAGACACCGGGACGGAAATTCTGATCAAGATGCGATCCATCTAAACACCGGTATCCACAAAAGAATTGCAAAAGTGTCCACTGTCCAGAGCGCAAGAGTCAATGACCAAAATGAAAGGGCAAAGCTAACTGGTAACTTATCCGAGTGCCTGTTAAAACTGTCGGTTGTTTCCAGGTATCTATATAGGTCTCAAGTACGACTACGACGTACACGTACTTTAGTCTCAAGTACAAGTACTTAAAAACTGTGCTCGATTTGTACTCGAGTACAAGGACCAAGTACTACATCTCTGCTACTTTCGTTACTGAAGCAGTGAAACTAGTAAGATTTGCTTAGGTTGTACAAGTTAGTTGATTCAGTTCGGAATCGATATCCACTTAGTGAGATCAATAAGAGGATCAATGACTGCGTTTGTTAAGTGCGATCAATAATGGCGTTCTTTAGTGAAATTTATTTGCCAAAGCAGACGGTCGTTTGGACGTATGCGTATCCATCCGTCCGTCCGTCTGTCCGTCCATCTGTCCGTCCGTGATGAAGTCTAGCTGTATACCTGTGTATTTAAACGTTTATATAGCGCTTACGCAGTTCCTGTCAGACAAAATATCTAAGACAGGCGAATTATTAAGCACATCCAGTATCCAGGAAATTTATGTAGCGTAGGCCTACTCTAGGGGAACATTTCTATTGCTGAGAAACTCTTCCTACACTTGTCAATGTTTCATAACATTTCGTATCATTTGTTAACAGGACTACTTTTCGTATAAACATCAACGCTTCCTGACACATCAACATTTCGTAATAGGCTACCAACATTTTCGTAACACACGCTAGCATTTCTTAATACGCTCTAACATTTCCTAACACTTCTTTTATCTGTATAACATCTACACATTATCGTGAATGGCACAAAGCCGCATTTAGTTAAGTTCTTAGTTAAGATTATAATTAAGTTTTTCTTCTCATGCAATGATTTGATTTAATTAGGCCCTTACCATTATCTCTCTTTCTTTCACAGGCCAATAATGAATTTAGGTTATAGAGTACAAAGGCACGGGGACCCTACTTAAGCGGGACTAACATCCCTTCTGGGTTTCCCTTTTGCTACCCTGGTTTCTTTTTCTCTTTATGTCGTTATGTGATATTTATTGTTGTTATGTTTTTTGGATTGCAATTAGATATAGGCCTATATTTCTGTTATGTTTTTTGGGTTGCAATAAATTGATTTATTTGATTTGATTTGACTCTATACCTATATATGCCGCTGTTGCAAGGTGCAGCAAAAACTGCGCATGAGTTGAGTTTAATCAAACATTTTGTCAGAGCAAACAACGCGCCATATTCCATAATTCATCGAGGTCTATGCTTATCGTTCATCAATTGTTTTCGATCGCCATTGTCTGCGATGCTATGGCGCAGTTGACACCCCACCAAACGACACACTAATATTAGTTAAACAGTGATGACGATACTTAGGCCTAAATGGGGGGAGGGGCAGCATCGTCACAGCTGAATGATGCCGATCAGGTTCAGCATTGATGATAGAATGGATCTTGGACGCATGACTAGGTGGGCGAATGATGGATGGATGAATGGAGGGATGGATGGATGGATAAATGGAGGGATGGAGGGAAGGAGGAAAGGAGGGTAGGAGGGGAGGGAGGAGGGCGGCAGGAACAGAGGGAGTCTCTTGGAAGTCTGAAAAATTATGTGGACCGCTACAGAAATGCAAATCGTGTACTTTTTATAACGTATACCTTACATGTTTGGACCGAACGAGTCGACATTAATTTTGTGAGGACAGATAGACCTGAAGACAGGCTGTGAATTAAGAGTTTTACGACATACAACAAACTCGATTATTGTGTAAAAAAGTCTTAATACGTACGATTAAACGAAAGCCAATTGTAATAAAGGCCAGATACAAAGAACGGTTTCCACAGTAGGCTTATCGCTTCCGGCAAAGAACTACTTGCCTTTGTGACCTCAGTAAATTGCCTGAACCTGACATCGCCGCCCACTTGCTGAAAGCCGGGCTCGGCCTTTGTGCTGCCACGATATCAATCACCAATTGACCAGCCGTAGGGCGAGCTACGTCCGTTGTGAATCGTTGAAAGCGGCGGCGGTCAGTGTTTGACCGGTGGTGACGACTTGGGGACCAGAGACTTTGTCGTCTCTCTGATTACACTCTGCTTAGCATGACCATTTCCATTCAGTCGCCGCTGCTCCTGCTTCCCTTCTCAGCTTAGCACCAGCACCAGCAGGCGTCTCTTAAATCTAGTCGGTCGTTCTGTCGTCCGTTAGCGGTCGGTCGGTTGCTCGGTGAATCAGTCAGTCGGTCGGTAGGTCTGCCGGTCTATTGGTAAGTCGGTCGGCTAGTAGGTTGGTCGGTAGATCTGCTGATAAGTCAGTTGATGAGTCGGTCTGTCTGTATGTCGGTCTGCTGTCGGTTGGTCGAGATTTTTCTTATCGGCCAGTGATGTATGGCGGTGTGTGTGTAGGGTGCTGTGAAAAGAGCAATAACTTCCGGTGTACGGTTCGTTGTTGTAGTTGTTTGCGCATGCCCGTAATCTCACATTTGCCAAACGTCATCAATGAGCGTTGCTGCTGCTGTTGCTGCTGCTGCTGCTGCTGCTGTGGGAGACGATTGCAGGAGTCTTTCAGTTAGAGCAGGAAGGGAGACAAAGGGGAAGGAGGAAGGGAAGAATTAGGGAGACAGGAACGAAGGGAAAGGGTGGGAGAGGTGGTAGGAGAGAAGGAGAGTGGAAGGATAGAGATAAGGGTAGAACCGTAGAGAGAAACAGAGCTAGGAGAGATTAAGGAGATAATAGCGGAAGGAGGGAAGGAAAAAGGGTGAGAATTATGGAAAGAATAAAATTTATGGTGAGGGAAGAGGGAGACGTGGATGAAGAGAAGAGTAATGAACCAGTGTTGATAATACACTGTGCTGGTTGTTATTCACTCCAAGCTCCTCCAGGTTAACCCAATCGCTTCAATGTCTCTCATATTTGACTATATATCACAGAGTTTAAGTCCAAGATGAATATTATTTAATTAAGTTTAAGTTCAGACAGGCATCACATCATCAATGCAATTCAAAATCAACTCAAAAGAAAGTTTAGCTAGCAGGGCGTCTATGCTATGGTATCTTACCTAACCAGCATCTATGATATTTAAAGTTAATCTATTTTTATAGTCACCTATAAATAACCTCCCCGTTGATCGGTTGATTCGTGTCGAGAATCGTCTATCGCTCATCGCCATACCAACCGGGCGGCCGTACCCCCATCAGCATCAGTAGCGGCGCTACAGCGGGGCAAGCCAGCCTCGCCAGGGCAAATATCTTGGTACAAAAAACCTTTGCTCTGGTCGTTGCCCTGCCACAAGGCTGCCAGAATTAGTGCCCTGACGAGAATTTAATCGCCACCTGCTGCACTGGTTACTTGTATGACTGCCCTGGTTACAAAAAGTCTATAGCGACGCTGTCACGAAATAGAGTATCCCCATACATGAGTATCCCCCTTAGCGAAATGGAGTATTCGGTTTAGTTTGCATTTTTGGCGATTTCTAAGTGTATTCAGTCGTACTCTTTGGATTTATTGTACAAATAAAATATTTTAAGTTGCGTATCTTTAGCTTTGTACGTCAACCTGAAATTAATTTATTTCGTTTTTGGTTTTTTAACTGGATTTTCGTCTGGGCTATCGTGATGCGTATGACGATGGGGGATGGAATGATTTATCCTCCCGGATACTCTAAACCGGTTTATTCCATCCGGGGGATATTGTATTGTATTCAAACATATATAAACGCCTCTCATAGGGTGAACCATTCAGAGGCGCTAAATATGCTTTTGGGGGGATAGAATATCTCGGGACACCGCCTCTGATCGGCATCCATCTTGTTTACTGCGTTGGATCTTCCGTAGTCGTCAATCTTGGTTATTCTTACAAGTTCGTCAATATTACTCTTCTTCCAAGTAACAACGTTCCGTTATGATTAACTCATAAACATGGGACTATTATTACAACCTACTTCGACAAGTTGGTTTTTTCGCCAATCGAAGTTCTATACTCGGATTGGAACGTTCGATTCACTTCACTGGGCTCTGACAGGACCGGATTAACCAGTATGCCATGTACATGTATCACCCCGTCGTCAGGGGCCCCCGCGTGAAGAACAAGAATGTTTTTAATTTGCATTTGCACATTTATTGAACTTCAGCTTTTCTTGTCAATTGCAGTGTAAATTTGCGTTAATTGGTGATTAACTCTTATGATGGTCTTAAATGACCCCTATATGATATGCCAGCTGGCCCAGCTATAATCATTGTGACTTCATTGGTATTACATATTCCTATACAGACTTCAGGCAACTCCAACTATCTCTCAGTAACAGCCAGAACAAGAAAGCGCAGTAAGCACAATGATGAGGGAAATGGCGTTGAAGTTGTAGTCGATGGCAGGGACAAATTTTGCGCTGAAACCTTTTCAGTGATCGTGAATCAGTTAGTGCTTGCATTAAGAGGTAGGATGGCTGCATGCAAAGAAACTCTAAATGTGTTCAGAGTTAACACGTACTCTGATGTTCTGGACGATGACGAGAGTAGAGAACTGTCATCACTCGCTTTAGCAAAGACATATTTTGGTGATTTAGAATCTGGAGTATTCCCAGATGAAAATAATGGCAATAATTTAGTTCGTTATTTTTGCAGAGTGCAGAGACTTAAATCTTCAGCTTCTCTTGCCGTGTTGCTGCATACTGAAGATCTTCAGTCTAATTGCGCAATGTGTTTATTGCTCTCCGTGCGTACATGTGCCTGATGGTTTCCAACTGCACTGGTGAAAGATCCTCCAGCAAAATGGCATTGTTGAAGAACAAGCTGCGGAGTTCGATGACAGACAAACGCCTAACTGCACTGGAACTGCTCAGTGTTGAGAGTGATCTCTTGGATACTGTTTCTTTCGATGACATTCTTGGTCAGTTTGATACTGCCAAGGATTGAAAAAGGTGAACTAGGCCTATAGCCTAGTCTGTAGATCATAAATTTGAAACCGTTAAACTGAACAGTATACCTAATATAGCCTATTGATGTTTGTTAGCTCACTTAGCTCTGTCTTAGAAAGTGAACCTACAATAAAGTGTCAACATGTTTTTGGTATTTCATTAAGCTTCAAATTATTAAGTTTGAGTTATAAAATCAGTAATAGACATTCAATAACATTTAGGAGGGACGGATGGGGAGGGGTATAGTGAGGGTAGGGTAGTGGGATTAAGGTCCCCCTGAGAATTTGGCGGGGTCCCCAGAGGACTTAAACCGGGCCTGGGCTCCAAGTAACGCTAGCGACATCACAACTGGTGATTGTGATGCAATTTTTCGAAGTTTATAACGTCCCGCAATAGTACTATGAATGCAAGAAACTGGTCGTTTCTCTGGAATAAACTCTTCCTTAATTGAAATGACCAGGAGTGGGCCTCTACAACTGACCAGGAGAGGGCCTCTACAACTGACCAGGAGTGGGCCTCTACAACTGACCAGGAGTGAGTCTCTACTGTAATTGACCGTACGTCCGTTACTCACGCTGTCCAGAGCCGAACTAAATCCTTAATGCAATTTTAACGTAGCCATCGTTGTGCCACGTAGGCAAGCACACGACATTTCCCGATCATCCGTTAAGATTCAAGTCGTCCAATCGCATTCTTCCATTTCATCATACATGGTCTCGAACAGCAGAATAACCCAGAACCTACAAGTAAGCTTAATCTAATATTTTCCTGCCTAAGATGCTGGGTTAGATGCTGGTATAATTAATTGACATTATAATAGTTTAGTCTAATGCATCATTAAACACAACTGTATGTATGTATGTATGTAACTATGTATGTATGTATGTATGCATGTATGTATGTATGTATGTATGTATGTATGTATGTATGTATGTATGTATGTATGTATGTATGTATGTATGTATGTATGTATGTATGTATGTATGTATGTGTGTATGTATGTATGTGTGTATGTATGTATGTATGTATGTATGTATGCATGTATGTGTGTATGTATGTATGTATGTATGTATGTATGTATGTATGTATGTATGTATGTATGTATGTATGTATGTATGTATGTATGT
Organism: Aporrectodea caliginosa; assembly: GCA_020284085.1. NCBI lineage: Eukaryota > Metazoa > Annelida > Clitellata > Crassiclitellata > Lumbricidae > Aporrectodea > Aporrectodea caliginosa. The sequence goes on from JACEVL010000477.1 coordinate 694,729, forward strand.
ATGTATGCATATGCATAGAGATAAGAATATTTGTGTGGCAAAGTGACATCTACTCATTACAGGAATAAAATATGGGTATTGAATAGGAAAGGGCAGAGTGAAGATTCGGAGAGCTAGAGATGAAAAATGGAAGACAGGACAAAATGGAAGAAAGAACGCTAAGTAATAAGCCAAGAACCGAACAATGAGAAAAGAAAAGTCAAGAGCGAAGAAAGAAAAAAACACAGAGGAGGAAAAGCCAGATATTGAATGCGGAAACAGGGGATGGAGGCAGAGTGGAGGGAGCGAAAAAGAAATACATGCGGGTTGGGAGGGAGCGAGGGAGGGAGGAAGGAAATTAAATGGCCGCAGCTGGATTGAACAGAAGCACTAACGTGTGGAAGCAGCTTTAATTAGAACAACCCTGCCCCACGCTCCGATAGACAATGATAGACAGACGCACAGACAAACGCACACAGAGAGAGAGAATGAGTGAGAGAAGGAGATACAAGAGGCAGAGGCAGAGACAGACACAGAAAGAGGGAGACAGAGACATAGAGAGAGAAGGAGAGAGAGAGAGAGAGAGAGAGGGGAGGGAGAGAGAGAGAGAGAGAGAGAGAGAGAGAGAGAGAGAGAGAGAGAGAGAGAGAGAGAGAGGGAGAGAGGAGAGGGAGAGAGAGAGAGAGAGAGAGAGAGAGAGAGAGAGAGAGAGAGAGGAGAGAGAGAGAGAGAGAGAGAGAGAGAGAGAGAGAGAGAGAGAGAGAGAGAGAGAGAGAGGAGGAGGGAGAGGGAGAGAGACAGAGAGAGGAGAAAGAGAGACAGAGAGACAGAGAGAGAGAGAGAGAGAGAGAGGCATTGGTATGTATTTCGACAACAGCGCTGCCTGCAGCAGTTGGTTGGTCGAGTATTCAACGGATGGATGGATGCGTGGATGGATGTCTGGAACGGCGGATGAGAGAATTAATACGATAGAGAGAGAGAGAGCGAGAGTCGCAGACAAACCATTGGAACCGTCACAGCTGCAGCAGCTGCAGAAGAATTCAATCGCCGCAAAGAACTAAAGGTTTGACTTCTGCAATTTCTTACTTGAATGGATTTCTTAATTAAAAAATTTCTAAGATTTCAAAGATAATAGTGGCAACAGTGATGCTAATAATACTGTTACTGTTTATAGCTATATTAATAATATTGATATTAATAATGATAATAGTAATAGGCCTAATTTGATATCAATATCAATATTAATCTTATTATTACTAGTAGTAGCAGTAGTAGTGGTGGTGGTAGTAGCTGTAGCAGTAGCAATGGGAGTAGTGGTAGAATTATACAGGTAGTGGAAGTATAGTAGTTGTGATAGTAGTACTAGTGGTAGCGTTACATTAGCAGTGGCAGTTTAGTAGTATCTGGGAAGTGGGCAGAGCTGTTCTGCAATCTTAGATTCAGCGCGTCCACACACGGCGGATAGAGGAACGGCCTCCAGCAAGGAAATTAACTGCGAAATAAGCAGATTTCCCCTGCGAATAGGCTTTGATGTAACAACAGCGTCGTTTTCAACAGTGTGCAGAAGTTCGATGTCCAATTGACGGGAACGCAACGCGACTAGTCAGGCCGCCAACAAATAGACCTGGTGGCTCCATGCACTGCCGATTGGGTTATTACGGGAGGTTATTCGAGCCATGGGAGGTAACTTGCTAGATACAAAATCCGTTAAGATGCCTTGAGCCTAACATGTAGAATTGACCTCATTGCGGTCGATTATGTCCTTGTCAACTGGAGATCGATTACTTCCTTGTCAACACTAGATGGAGAGGGCTGTTACCAACTGCAGACAGTCTCGAATGTTTTTTCAGATCACCGAACAGTTGGCTCTACATTCATGATAGCTGAGCTGAAAACAGACTTGTATGCGAGACCAAGACCGAGACCGAGACACAAGGTCCAAGACAGTTCAAAAAGTTCAGTTCAGCACTGTGGCTTTTCGGCATTTAGTCCACAGGGTAGCGCAGATTACATACTAAACAATAAAAACGACTTGGACCCAAATCCCGAAACAATTTTTCTAATAGGCCTAACTGTCACCCGATCACCTGAATAACGTAAAGAAATTAAATATTTCAGGCATCCTGAAATCTTCTAAACGATTCTAAGATTTAAACCAACAATATTTCATAAATTTAAGACATAACTCACCTTGAGAAACTAGATGTTGTTCCAATCTCTTCGCTTATGGTGGCTTTACACCAGCGGCAAAGGCATGCCATTTCTTTTGTTTGTCCATGGCTTCATATTGCGTGAATGGAAAAAATTTGGCTATTTCAGGTTCTTTATGAGACATTTTATGATGTTTGCACTGATAGAAAATCGTAATAAAGTAGAAATTGTTCTTCTCAATATCTGTTTAGTTAGTGTTAAACTGTTAACCAGAAAGACCGCTTTTCTAAACATCCCGTGTGTTTAGCACTTCCAACTTACTAGTTATCACATCGGCATAGGGCAATTTTATAGCGCAAGAAGTTCAGAACTAAAGACAGTTTGCGTGAGTACTACAGAGACCGCTTCTACAAGAGAACAAGACTTTCGCTTCAAGACAGTTTCCAAAAAGTAAAGAAAAGACCGTGAAACCGAGACCGAGACATCAAAAACCTATTTTGAGACGTTTCGAGACCGAGTCTCAGTCTCGAGACTATACAATGATACAACTCTGGATGAAAGTGAACAACAGATTGTTATCGCTCTGACTGAGATGTCTTGAGAGATGGGGCGACAAGAGCGGTTATGGGCTATCGGTCAGTCAGAGAAGGAGTAAATCAGCCAGAGAAACACGGGATCTGGTATATAGGAAAAAACGGTTACCGCTGAAGACTGTACTACGATTCCATAAGGAAGGGTACTCGTGCATGCGAAAGTGGGACACTATCCAATCCACAATTAATTAAAAGCTAGCAAATCAGAAGCCCGTTTAGCAGGATTAATATGGGTAGGGCCAAGATTTATTCTTATGAATAACCTTGCAATGTTCTGACATGATGTAGGCCTTTTAATTATTGGACATTAAATTATTTCGCATTACTGATAAAGCTTATTGCTATGCAGTTGATTATGAAACATCCTATGTCTACTGTCTTTAGGTTCATCAGAAGCTGGGCAGCTATCAACACCTTCCGTTATCACAGACACCAACTTCACATGTTGATAGACGAACGATGTTAATGTAAAATGCAAATGACTACTAAGCAAATAAATGGTTAATTGACTCAGAAACTGATTGCCTGTTCAAGTTCTATTGAAATCATCTGAACTTAAAAGGATTATTCATTGTGCGCGATGATAACGGCGCTACAGAAGTAATTAAATTAGTTTAGATTAGATTAGAAGAAAGTTGGAGAGACAGACAGTGGCAGAGAGACAGAGAAAGACAGAAAAACAGACAGAGACAGAGACAGACAGACAGACAGAGAAAACAGACAGAGACAGAGACAGACAGAAACAGATAGAGGGAGAGGGAGAGAGACAGAAACAGATAGACAGAGATATAGACAGACAGACAGAGAGAAAGAGAGAGAGAGAGGCAGAGAGAGGCAGAGACAGACAGACAGACAGACAGAAACAGACAGAGAGAGAGAGAGAGACAAATTGGCTGAATGGAGATGGATGTGGTAGGAATGGCGCATTCCTCGTGGGATGTTGATGACGGAATGGCAAGCACCATCGCCCAATGGACACAGCAGCCGAGTGCAAACCTTTCCACTTCATCCGAAGCAAACGACCCGGATCCGGAAGAAGAGGAAGAAGTCTCGACCTACTTCTCGTTCGTCCTCTACCACGTGACCATTCCAATTCTCTTCGGACTAATTTCCTGCTGCGGAGTGACCGGAAACGCTCTCGTCATCTACGTCATCGTGTCGCGTCGGCGCATGCGCACCGTCATCAATATTCTGCTGCTGAACCTGGCCCTGGCTGACCTCTGCTTCGCCCTCGTCATCCCTCCGAGCACCGCCTACGTGCTCGCCACGGATCAGTGGCTCCTCGGAGACGTCATCTGTCGTCTGATGCACTACCTGGTCAACGTCACCGCCTACGTCACCGTCTACACTCTCGTTCTCATCTCCATCAATCGCTACATGACGATCGTCCACAGCACGAGTACGGTACGCTTCCGTACGAGGCCAGTGACGGTGGGACTCAACGTCGGGGTGTGGGTGATGATGGGGATTCTCAATGTCCCAGTCTTGACCATATACGGGTCGAATAGGTTGGACAGCGGCGCCTACGACTGCGACCTGCACGACTTCGACTCCGGTCGTCGCCTCTTCTCGACATTCTTCGTCTTCGCTTACCTCTATCCTCTCATAGTCATCGCCGTCTTCTCGACGAGGATCCTTCTCAGCATCTCGTCGAATCCGATACCCGCACCGGAAATGCGTCATCGCTGCTGGAGGTCCCATCGCCGGAAGAGACAGATCAGCCGGATGTTGATCGTCGTCGTCGTCGTCTTCGCGCTGCTCTGGCTCCCCGTCCACGTCCATCTTCTGGTCGCCTTCTGGGGCAGTCTGCCGACCGACGAACTCTACCAGGCAGTCACCATCCTCTGGTACTGCCTCGCCTACGTCAACTCGTGCGTCAATCCGTTGATCTATAATCGGACATCGAAGGACTTCCGGTCGGCATTTCGAGAGACCCTGCCCCGCTGCCTCTGCGCTCCCACTTCGGAACAACGAAGATCCACGGACACTCCTCGCGCACAGCTGACCAGGACCCAGATCAACGTTGCTACCACACTTCCGGTTTATCCACGCTTCAACACACTTCGAAAACCCGTCGAAAAATTCCACTTCTGACCGAAGAACATCTCTGCAAATAAGCTAATAATTCTCATAAGTCAATTAGCTAAATTATATCTGCAAATAAGACAATGATTCTCATAAGCCAAGTAGCTAAATTATCTCTGCAAATAAGACAATAATTATCATAAGCCAAGTAGCTAAATTATATCTGCAAATAAGACAATAATTCTCATAAGCCAAGTAGCTAAATTATATCTGCAAATAAGACAATAATTCTCATAAGCCAAGTAGCTAAATTATCTCTGCAAATAAGACAATAATTCTCATATGCCAAGCAGCTAAATTTTCTCTGCAAATAAGCTCTGAAAATAAAATAATTCGCTCTTGAAAATATGCTACATCCGTGCAAACAAAGTAACTCCCGCACGTACACGTAAAGATTGGAAATTTCTCAGCGCCATACAGTAACCGCAGAGAGACGAGCTTAATCACCGGTGCAATATCAAATGAAGTTCGCAATAGTCAGGCGAATAAAACGATTCCTTTCCTGAGCACTGTAAATAAGATGAATCGCCAGGTGAATAAGCTCATTGTATGCATGTATAATGTATGCGTGGCTCATTGTATATATTTTGAAGCATGTATATAGGCATGTTTATATGTAGGCCTACATGTGTAGCCTATGTGTGACGACACTTAATACGGAGCGTTGCAGTACCTCGCAAAGTGGCTCATTGTCGGCTGCAAGTAAGCTTACTGTCGCATGCGTGTAAGCTAACAAATCTTGCCAGCGAATAAATTGATTCTTGTCTGTGAATAATCTAATAATAATAATAATAATAATAATAATAATAATAATAATAATAATAATAATAATTAATAACTGTCCGAACTGGGACGAAAAACAAGCATGACCACGGGGGACCAACGAGAAACTTCCTTCCTCTTTCAGCGAATATCATTAACGATACAACGCTTCAACTCCATCGCATTTCGGGGCACCTTCGCCAGCCAGGACAACGACGAGTAGGGTCATCTCCAGACAACCCCATCTACAATAGTAATATTCAAGTCCCTGAGGGATCATGTTTACCTCGCCAGGTGAATAAGCTCGGGGCATAAAAAAAAAATAAAAAAATAATAATAATAATAATAATAATCTTTTCTTTATTAAGCGCCTGACAAACGCACTGCGCTGTACATTTACATGTTATGAAGCAATTGAAACAATCTTAACTACTAACAGAACAGGCAGCCTGCAATAATAGCAGCCTACAAAGCATATCCGCCCTAACAGGGCTCGAACTCGGTACCTCTCGCTCTCTACGCCAGATGTTATCCAATGCGCTATCGGGCCTCTGGTTCCTGCCTATGAAGAAACTTGGTCTGTGAAGATAAATAAATAAATGACCAGACGTTCATCATCTTCCAAGATGATCGGGCTTCGAACCATGCACTAACTTGCTCGATTTGTCCTCAGTAAAAGACATAGTCTTTGATGTTATATCAAACATATTTGGATATTCAGTTAATGATATATTTTATGCATATAGGCCTATGTACATGTTGGTGTGCATGCATGTATCATGTATGTATCATGTATGTATGTATGTATGTATGTATGTATGTATGTATGTATGTATGTATGTATGTATCATGTATGTATGTATGTATGTATGTATGTATGTATGTATGTATGTATGTATGTTTGAAGATACCACTTAGGCCTACAGATTGTACTTATGTATGTGTGTATGTATGTAATTATATATCATGCGAATAAGCTCATATATAAAATATTTAATTAACTGAATATACCATTCACAACAATACTTTTAATGTCGACATGCAGTGTCCAAACACACGAATCTATCAGCGACATTTGCAACACTAACTGTTGACTGATCACACGACATAATACCGCCACTGAAACTTTTTCGCGCGCTCTTCCAAGAATTAATTTGCGAGTTCCTTTTATATGTTCTTTCCCGTAGCCTAACGACAGCAGACCTATTCAGAGAGGTTTATACCGACCCATGACTCTTCGAAATTTTCAATGTTTCTTGAGCAATCGCCCTCGTAATATATTGCGCGCCATCTGACATCACACCGACCTCCATGACGTTTGGCCTCTAGACGCATCCAGCAATCAGTACCACTGCCCACTGATCAAACGGTGACAGCTATAAAATCTGGTAAACCGCAGAGACATGTAACGCAGACGTGCCAAGAGTCACAGTCTACAGCCCACATACGTCACGGAAAATTTCGCCACAACGCGGTAACTCCCAGCCAATCACAAACAAGTCAACAACGCGATGACTCATCAACGTTCACGTAATGTTACATGTATGTAACTGAACATTTACATGTATAGCGCTCCTTCAAGATATCTACTTAGAGGCTCTCTCTGCGCCAGCCTATATGATGTTAAATGTCATTACGAACGAATATAGTACATCAGTAATCAAGACAATGAACAGTAAGCTGAAAGAATAAACAAGGCCACGGAAAACATACCGCTTAGGCCTATAAGCCTATAGATTCCACTTACATGTAGGCCTGCAGAGTCCATTTAGGCAGATAGGCTATTTAGAAAGTAGGCCTAATGTCTTGCTAGGTCCGAATACTTCAGTTCAAACATTTACTCTATGAAACTTTGCTACTATGCACTACTTACTCATTCAGTCTCCTCACTCAGTCACTCTAATCATAAATATCCTGCTACTTAAAACCTTATTTGACAGCACCATAACGTTGTTGAGCACTTTCTTTATGACTCTGAACTCGCTGGCATCTTGAACGGTAAATTTAGTTGCATAAATTACCTTTACAAACATTTCCGCAGTCTGTGCATTTGACTTATGTTTGTTCAGTTTTGTGCATGTACATGTATGTTGTGACGTTTGAATAAGCTGGTGCCCTGGGCGTTGGCTGATAGCTTAACCTTATACTTTCCGTAGAAACTTACACTGCTGAAACAGCGCGTATACCCCGCTGTCAACATAGGAGAGCGATCATATAGAATGTGATTACGCTTTACGAGGGGTTCATGACGTTTAGGCAACTTATTTTAGAATGATGAGCAGACCACAGTGAAGATTCGGGTGTCCATTAATTATAAAGTCAACTGATAGGCTTAACATTCATACTTTCCGTAGAAACTTACACTGCTCCCAGAAACAGAACCAATACCCCGCTGTCAACATAGGAGAGCGATCATATAGAATGTGTTTCAGCGCTTACTGAAGAGCCAGAGAAAGACAAAGGGGTTCATGTCGTTAGGCGATAGGCTAACATTTTGAAGGGTCTGAGTTGAATGATGGAAAAAATTATGCAGACCGAACAGTGAAGATTCTTTTATGCCGGATTGTGGAACCAGGTCACGTCGTCGTATAATAGGCCGAAGGGACCTTCTATCACAGGCGCTCCATAGTAGCGCTATATAAATAACATATGAAATTTTAGAGTCTAGAATGCATCTATGAACGTGCTTTATTCTTCGTGACATTTTATGCCAAAACAAATTTTCAAATTTAACGATGAACTTGTTTCCTGTTAATTAGAAATCAGGAAATTAAACGCTAACGGAACAATGCTTATGTGACAACAGTAAAGCCCTTCAGATGCGATCAGATTTAAAATTGTAAAATTTAAATAGGTCTGCTGTAGGGTCTATAATCAGCCGTAAGTCATATTTGGCATGGCTATCGTAATAGGAGCAACGACGGTTGCATGACTGGAAAAGTAAGGGGCTGTATAGCCTTATAACTATTAGGCATCATATACTAAACTGTATACACTACATTACATAGGTTTTGTTGGTCACCCATGGTATAGCAGTAGCGACTGCTTGTGAATATCATGCATCAAATTAATAAACTTAGGCCTAAATATATAGGAATCATATTAATAATTAGAAACTTTATTAAACACCTAAGCAAAGTTTCGAGCAACAACTACAACAACAACAACAATAATAATTCTGGGATTGACTGTCGTCCAAGGTGTTACAGTATAGGCGTATGCCTTTCAAGATGCAAGGCTGTGATTGTAAACACCGCCACTGTTGCTTTCGGGCGATGCCAGTCCCAAGCCTGGATAAGGGAGGAGGGCGACGCTAATCATCTTTGCTATGGCGATATGACAGCAAAGTTTTCTATCCCTTTAAGAAAAATTCCGCATCCAACTTTGCATGCATTGCAACATAGCCTTTTGAAACACTTTCTAAAGCAACTATAGGGCGGCTGTTTGCAGGCCATTGACTTCTATATAATTATAAATATATAATTGTAGTATATAATTGTTATATATATATATATATATATATATATATAACAAAATCCAAGCCTAAGCCTTTGGCAAACCTTCCTATCGTTTGTGCCTATGCTTTGTTGGAGCAACCAGTCAGAGGAGGCAGACAGCATAATCTCATAATCTAACGTCATCCATTCAAAGGCGGGTCGAGGGGCTTTCTTTTCCACCTCAACCTGGGACAGATTAACTCTTTACCCACAGCCCCAAAATACTCATGCATAATGGAAGTCTAAACCCAGCAGTAGTGAAGTAATCGCTGCAGTTGTTGCATCAAATTGATAGCATGTCAAATGTCAGTGCGCTTGTTAGAATCCATTCTCTTCAGATGATAAGCCGTAGCCATTAAAACAGGACATTCTGATAGAATTACCTTTGAAACATCTTGCGCTTCCCAAATTTTAGTTCAATTGTACCAGTGAGCAGTATCGCTTCCTTTCTTCTGGATGTTGACCTGATTGTGCATTGGCTTTGAAGCGCCATCGCTTGATATCTTGTGCATCAAACACTGGCTCTACAGAAGCTATAAATTAATTATAATAACTGCTCAGCGGCAACCATTATTGAAAATCTCATATTAGTTCTTAGATGTATTTATCAAGGCAAAAACAGCACACTATCTACATGACGCCATTACACTGCTGAGAAGCTCACCAAGCCCTTCAAGGCTGCTGCACACCTTACGATGGTCAAGGCATGGACAACATGTTGTACAACATGCGTTGACCATCAGTACCTGGCAAGAGAAACTTCTTTTTCAGCGACTATCAGTTGCCACCCAACGCTGTTCTACAGCTGTCGCCTTTCGCAACACTGGCTGGCTGCCGGAACTTATTTGCGAACCTAGACTTTTTATTTCTTAGAAGTTTTTGAAGTTCCCAAGGGATCGCAATAATATTTACCTCGGGGAAAAATAATAGTATAACTGCTGTAATAGTTATATTATTAAATCTTATCAACCTTATTTTGAGAAGTTGAAGACGTAGAAAACAACACATTATTTATTTGGAAATTTTGACGATCTCGATTTGGCCTCGACAACAGTACTACTGTCTGAGACTAATCCCATGGGATATCGTGTCTCGTCGTGCAACAACAACAACGCTATCGCCCCCTCCCCATAGTTAGACCGTGGGTCAAACTGCGTAGGAGGGATCAAAGCAAGACTTTGGCGGATTCGGCGGTGGCTATTCAGGGAGTCCTTCTTCGCATTCGATCGATGCCAGATGTTCCGAGAACTGGACCCGAACGCAGAAATAAATCGGGCTAAACATCGACAAATTCGTGTTACGCACGACTGCTTTGCATCGGTCGACCATCGCAGCCGCCGCCGATCTAATACCAGAGGCCAAGACGGTGGCTTAACCTAACTCTTTGGCTTACTAATGATCGGCCTGAATAGACAGTGCGTATCTGTCGGAAAGCAGGCAGATGGACGGACGGACGGACGGACGGGCAGGAAGAGAGGCACGCAGGCATAGCTTCAGTCAAACAAAGAGTAGGCAAAATACAGCGAAGAAGTGGACCAGCGTCCATTGCGTCATCGTTGCGTAGTGACGATGATTAGATGACGTTGAGTTGGCGGGAACTGCTGCAGAAGAATACACAAAGAAAATCAGTTTCAGTTAAATTTAAGTGAATATACATGTAGTCTCAGTTAAATTTAATTGCTGAAAACTTTTATGGCGTTCAAATGACGGATTGCAAATGCGTCTGCCATTCATATCTACATTCTGGGGTTCTAGTCTCAATGCGTCAGGTTGAACTTAGAATTTACTGCTGCATGGGCCGTGATCAGAGAAGCGTTCAATAAATGACCGAGTAAACGTGTAGTTTAGCGTCGTAAATTATTGGCCCTTTGTAGCATTGCTATTTTTCATCAATCCAACTTCTACTTTGGCGAGAATCCTTTTCATTCATCCAGCTTCCATTAGGCAAGAATTCGTTTCATAAGTCCTGCTTCTATCTAAGGAGAAATTATTTTTCAAAACTACAATTTTTATTCCATTAAGAATTATTTTCCATCAATCCAGCTTCTAATTAAGCAGAATTCTTTTCACCAGGCCCACTTCTATTTAACGGAAAATTATTTTCGTCAATCCGACTTCTATCTAGCAAGAATTCGTTTCGTCAATCCAACTTGTTTTCGACCAACGCTGAAACCCATGCAATGGCCGATAATTTACGACGCTAAACTACACGTTTACCAATGACCGATTATTTTACTTTACAGTTTATAACGCCTTATTTTTTGTCTTACCTGTCTTACCTTGACTTATCTTACCTTATCTTGACTTACGTTGTCTGCCTTACCTTGACTTAATTATTTCACCTTGCTAAACGCTTCTTACAGCATAAGCCTTTCAGAAGAGCTTCCAGTGCGAGGTACTCCGAGAGAAAAGGAAGGTTCTTAGGTGAGAGAAAGAAGTAGAGATGCTACAAGAGAGGATTGTAGAGCATTACCTTATACCTTACAGAAGCCGATGGGTCTCAAATAAAGAAATTCCAACTGCAGTAGGCCTACATGATCTCTTTGAAAAACCTACGACGCAGAAGAGAAAACACCTTTGCAACAATTGGGGCATCCATTGAGAGCTTGAAAAGAAATGCCAGCTCAAATCAGAGGTATAAAATGTCGTGGCAAATTCAAATCCGATTGCTACCTGTTGTTGATGAGCAGAGGACAGGATCTCCGCCTTGTGCGATGGCGTAATCATGACCAACACCCCAGACAATGAAAGGTCCGATGTCCGTCTCATCTCTGCCCTGCCCAAATCTCCGCTGGTTGTCATCGGCTGACGTTTGACCCTTTGGGGTCGCCAGATGGTCATCTGGCACGTGGCGCCTCGTGCGGATGGTTTGGTTTACGCATGATCGGTCGCAGTCTGGCTTCGGATCGCGTCGCTTGTCACAGACGGACGTTGCGCATGACAGATAGAGCAGCTCGAAGCCCTGGAACTTCGGCATCTGGAAACGAAAGCCCCAGTTCTGGTTGTCGATGCTGTGCAGTCGAAGACCAACGTTCTTTCCAAGCGGAGCAATACATCTACGACCAGATATAGATAGGATCAAGTGGGATCTCACCCGGACCAATTCTCATCTAATTGAATTCTGACGTCTCATCCAGTCTAACGTAACCTAACGTAACATAATCCAATCTGATATCATCTGATCCGAACCGATCTGGTCCATTCCACTCTTTTTCATTCTATTCCATTCCATTCTATCCTATTCCATTTCATTTTATTCCATTCCATTCCTTTCTATTCTATTCTATTCCAATCTATTCTAGTCTATTCTATTCTATTCTAGTCTAGTTTGTTCTATTCTATTCCATTCTATTCCACTCTAGTCCGTTCTATTCTATTCCATTCCATTCTATTCCATTCTATTATATTCTATTCATTCCATTCCATTCTAATCTATTCCATTCCATTTTATTCTATTCCATTCTATTCTATTCTATTCTATTCTATTCTATTCTATTCTATTCTGGTCTGTTCTATTCTATTTCATTCCATTCTATTCCACTCTAGTCCATTCTATTCTAATCAATTCTATTCCATTCCATCTATTCCATTCTATTATGTTCTATTCCATTCCATTCTAATCTATTGAATTCTGCAGAAGTGCCCATATAATAATCATCGTACTTGTCTTTGACGAAGTAGTACGTGAAGTTGTCTTCATTGCCGTTGAGTGATGTCAGGAACTGGCAGCTGGTGACGATCAGGTACAGATAGCGATCCCAGGTGTTGACCTTGACCTTGCAGAACAGCTCCGTTCCTCGGTAGATAACGGCGGGGAAGCGAAGCGGAACGCCGCTGAAGTTCGTCTCCTTGAAGCACTCGAGCGTATAGTTGATGAGGCTGCGCTGGTCGGCGATCGACAGTCGGACACTTGTGTCGTGGCTCGACTCGTCGATGATGGGACGGAAGGAGGCCACGGCCGAAGCGTTCCGGTCGATGGCGCAACAGACGCGGGTCGACCAGGTGTGGTCGGTGATCAGAGTGCCTGGGCTCTGGTCAAAGGCGGAATAGCTGATGTCGTAGCAATACGGCTTCGTTGTGTTCGTCGACTGCAATCGGTTGAAAAGAAATATTACACTAGATGTTGCGCAGAAGGAAGCATGTTACACATACAGAAAACATGCTAAGCAGATTTTAAAAAAGACATGCTGTGAAGGTGAACAGACACGTTACACAGATACAAGCATGCAAATCAATCAATCAATCAATCAATCAATGAATCAATCAATATTCGTTTAATTCAATAAATCCACTTGTCGTGAACGCAACTGGTTACAAGTAACACTGATAAGCTGTAGAGCCGAGCTTGAGTTAGTAATTGAGGACATGTTTTTTTCTGCAAAGTAAAGACATGTTACATGGACTCAAGATGTTAAACAGATAAAATAACATGCTATGAAGGTTAAAAGACATGTTACACAAACGAAAAGCATGCTAGGCAAATTAACAGACATGCTACAAAGGTAACAGACATGTTACACAGATAAAAGCACGTGAAGCAAGTAAAGAAACATGCTTACATATGACAAAAACATGTTAAGCAGTAAATACACTAAAACACTAAAATGCAAGTTAGAAGGCGATTTAGGCTGTTTAATTAACAATTAGCAGTCTAAGAGCTCTCGACTGGTTCTGTCCGGAAGAGAGCAGAGTGCCGTTTGCTTTTAAGTGACTGTGAATTTTTATCGATGCCTTGCTGTAAAAATAAAGCGCAACTAATTTGTTAATGTTCTTCTTACGAAGTTCAAAGTGCACATTGAAGCCGGACACTAAGAACGATAAATAAACTGGAAGGGTAAGCTTTTAGTCTAAGAGTGATAGATAGTTTTGGTAAGAGAGCTGCGTGCATAGGAAGCTGACCGTTCTAAATGGAGAGACCAGCAGCTTTGAGTGAACGCCGGCCAAAGACAAGTCGTGTACAAGAGACAAATGCTGTCAGGCAGCTGCTGGTCGAAGAGAAGCCCATTAACAAAGCTACAGGGTGTCACCATAGAAGGTAAGTAGGCAGTGATGGGCATTGACTAATTTTTTAAGTTAAACTATAACCATTTTTCAACTAAAATAAACAAGTATAACTAAAAGTTGGCAACTGATTTTGTAAATAAGTTAACTAAACTAAAAATATTTGGTTAAACTTTTCCAACTTTTAACAAACTTTTTCACAAACATTTTCGCAATACCAGAGGTTAAGTGAACTGTAATAATGCAGAGCGTCAATGACAATTTCACTTTCAAACTATGTAATGTGTACTAGACTAATTAGTCCTAGTACAGTTCTATAAGAAAATCATGAAGAAGTTGCAATGCAGTTCACTTGACTTGAGCAATAAAACCGGGTTACTCATCACAATCATTGTGGAAGATAGTTGCTGATTTTGTTACTTAAACTTTCTAGCTGATAACTAAAAATCATAGTTAAACTTTTTAGTTAATGACTAAAAAATATTAGTTAAACTTTGGTTTTAACTTAACTATTTTATTTAGTTAAACTTCTGCCCTAACTGAATTTTTTTAGTTAAACTAAAAGTTTGCAACTTTTTATTCAACTTTTGCCCATCACTGTGAGTGCAGATGATTTTCACGTGCTTTGTACATACATGTACGGAGTTTCAGCCTTAAGCGGACATCTTAGCACACAGGAAACCAGCGTAGAAAACGAAGAGCATTATATGATATGGTCTCGTTAAGAGAATCCGACACATACAGCCTCGCAACCTTGTGCATTATTCTAGAGGAAGCAGTGTGCAATCAGGGAGACCACAGAGTATAGAGTTACAGTAGTCGAGTTCTGTCAGAAAAGACTATCGATGTTTTCAGCGATGCTAAATCTGGAGTGGAGCGAGATGAAACATGCATATTTGAGAAGTTGCAGTTATTTGAGGTCTTAAAGAGAGTGTTGAGTGAAGCATGACTCAAAGATCGAGAACAACATGGGATCAGGGAGACACACAGACAGACATACAGACAGACAGAGAAAAACACAGACACAGACAGACAGAGCAGAGACAGAGACAGAGACAGTCATTGTGCATTACAGATATAGAAGTTGCCAGCTTAGATTAGATTAATAATTCGCCGAAACCATCTTTAAGAAACACGCTAGAAACGGAGTAACTGTTGTGCATACTGTGCATACATATTCCAATCCATGGAATGTGATTGATATGAGTATACGCTAATCTTACTGGAGACAGGGCTGATGTGCAAATGGTGAAGTCGATGTGGTAGCACAGTAGATCGGTGGTGTAGTTGACGCGGGCTGATGAGCAGGCGGGATTCAAATGGAAGTGACTTCCGTCTATTCCAATCGTCATGTCACTCGTCAACCGGAAACAGGCGTCTAGCATTGTTCCTTGGCACGTGACGTTAGGCGCAGGGGTTTCTAGGAACACACAATATGATATCACCGTCTATTAAGAATCTTTCGATAATCTCTTGAATTGTAAAGTCAAATAAGTGAAAGGAAGGTGATACTAAGTGTGGTGAGGAAAGGTAGCCTAAGGCCAGAAAGGTAGGGTATAATAACTTATTTATTACTGAAGTCTATCATCTGTAGCCGTGAGAGGCTTAGTCCTGTGAATGAGCGATCTGTTGACTAGGCGCAAACTAAAACCAGTACATCAATCCACTAACAATACAATACAATACAACTGTAATTTGATACTGCCCTCCTTACAAAGTTCAGAAGTGCACACACGACGAAGTCGCAGATACAATTATATCGCAGAGCAATTGTGCGTGAACGACTTGCTCACGGTCCCTACACAGTTAGGCTAACGTCTCGGACGAGGATCGAACCCGTACTCTCCGCGTTACAGGCCGACCGCTCTAACCAATCGGCCACCACGCCCCACTAACAAGGCAACTGCCTTTTGCTCATCGAGACTTCCAGTATAAAGCGTCATTGATGTACTTACCTTACATTTTCTTACCTTTTTTACCTTGTTTCAGACCTGGTTTATTTAACCCAATCTTACAATACCTTAGACTGCTTTATCCAAAATTGTACTTTATCCTAAATTTGAACCAGACGTCACCTTATCTTAAATTACAATAGGGTATGCATACCATATCTGTTTTTCGATTACCTTACATCAGACCTTCTTTACTTGACCTTACTTTGACCCTGTATATTCTTAGGCTTACTTCGCCATACTTTTCATTACCTTATCCTAGTCTTGCCTTAACTTATTTTCCTTACACTGGTCCTTTCTTACCTTACCTTATTGCATTGTATTGTATTCATCCATTTCTATATCGCTTTTCCCAGCGTATAGCCCACTCAGAAGCGCTCCCAGTGCGAGAGACCCCGAGGTGAGAGAAAGATGAAAAACGCTACCAGAGAGAATGGTGGAGCAGTGGAGGAACAGTTGAGGGAAGACCATTCCATTGAGAGGGCCTATGCAGCCAGAGGATCTGCATTGGACCATGGCAGTCCTGACACGGGGAACGACTATCTCAGTGATCCCGTTCTAAACAAAAAAAAGAACCGGAACTCCAGCTTCAGGCGCCATGTTAATCTAGAAACTTTTACCGGTGCGGAGTTCCGGTCGTCAAAAAAGAACCGGAACGCCGTTCCGGTGCGTTCCGGTCCCAATCGACCCCTGGACTATCTACCTTTCGTATAGGTAGTCGTGAGTGTTACCTGGTTCCGTGATGTTGGGGAATGCGGTGCAGGCGACGTACGCTGCCTCATATTCGGCGTTGCATCGTCCAGGGGTCACTGGTTCAGTGGGGCAATCGAACAGACTCGTTCGATTGGCGACATTGCCTGGCTGGCAGTCAACCGCATCGAACAGCATGGGCAGCGAAACGTTGATCGTCGGTTGGTTGAACAGCGAATGAAAGTACATTTGTCTTTAAATAAAGAAAAAGTATATAAATTGAAGGAAAATTCATATAAAATCGAAGAAGATTTACTGTTTCCAACCTCTTGAGATCAACTAGAGCACAAGACTTTTATAGTTTGAATGTTATACTAATGTTGACGCAAGATTGTTATTAAGTATGTACACCAGAGTGTTGATATGCAATTGGTTTAATAAAGACTTGCTTACTCACTTGTTATTTAAGACGTATCTATTTACTTACATGTTACATAGGCTACTTACACTTAGTGTGGATATGCATTGGTTTACATATACATACATACATACATACATACATACTTACTTACTTACTTACTTACTTACTTACTTAATACTTACTTACTTACTGTGTCATTTGAGATTATCATATATTCGAGTTTATAAATCAAGTATGAAGGAAATGGGATTAAAAAGAAATTTGAAACAGAATGCCAAAAAGGTCTTAAAGGATATCTTAAGGAAATCCTTTGAAAAGAGTCAAGTATATTTCTTGGATGAGTTGAAAGCTCTAAAGACTAAAGAGGCACATTTAAGTAAACACAATCCCTGTGGCTCTACATACATGTATGATATGAGCGAGTGAGGTGTACTTGGCTAAATGCAGAAGACTTCAACGTACTCTGTGTATCCGAGACAGAGGCAGAAGACGGTGGCATCGAGGTCGTTCCAGCTGTCATCACAGACGACTCCCCAGTTGTCCGTCACCGGGTCCTTGACCTCGACCCTTCCAATGCCAGGCACAGATGGATCACTGGCCGTCAGCCGATGTCGACTTGGATCACATCGGCCTAAGAAACACAACGCATCGCATTGGAATGCTATGCAATGTATTACGATGTGATGCATTATGCGATGTATTGAGATATATAACGGGATGCAATAAGACGTAATGCAACGTAATGAGATATAACGGGATGCAACAGGATGTAATGCGATCTAATAAGATATCATGCTATGCAATGGGAGATATTAGAAAATATTATTTTGCAAAGAGGCACAGTGACAGATAAGATAATTTTAATTTGAAGTTTATTTGAATCACAAACTTTTTGTACACAGCATAATTATGAACATTATTAATTAAGAGCATAATTAGCCAGACATGAGTTTAAGAAATAGGACATTCCCAGCATTAAAAATCAACTAATTTTTTATAGTACATAATAATGTACAATTTTCGTCTCTGAATAGTTTTAATCAATGAATCTAGTAATTCCTCTCGCGAACGATTCAATGAGAAGAAGCTGGTTTAGCTAATTATCAAAGGATCTGCATAATTATGACACCTTTTAGCACTATGTGACTCGATGAAGCGCTGTGACGGCCCCATTAATGAATTGTGGTAAAACTATAGTTCATCAGTGCGAAAGACGTAATGAGGAGAAAAAGCTAACTTTCTATTTATTTTAGCACTTTTGACTCAAATTGGGCTCAGAGTTTATAAACCATTGAACTGTGCCAACAACAACACTTAAATAGTCCTTAATCCGCAGACATATTTTTGTTCAACAAGGTCACCTGAATGCCTTTCTCTGGTCACACCTAAAACTGGAACTGCTCTTGGCAAACGAACTTCCTTGGTAGCTAGACCTAGATTTAGTAACTCACTCCCTGTGTTTCTGTTCGGCTTAGACTCTCATATCATTTCGTTTTCAACTTAAGACTTACGTCTTTCAAATTGCTTATCCTTCATAGGCTGCCTCACTAGAGTCACTACCTTAGCGGACTGATCTTCTGGATATTGACCTGATCACACTTGATTCTAGTGCGCCAACGGTAGATGCCTTGTGTATTGGATTTCTGCGCGATAGAAAGTTGTTAAGTACAACACTTAACCAGGGCCGTTTTATCCATTAGGCACAACAACAAAACTTAGCACTATTGACTCGATGAAACGCTATGTATGGTGGTAAAACTTTGCAATGGCCTAGGGCAGGGGTCTCCAAAGTTTTAAGCCACATTGCTGACTTTCTAAAGCTCCACGGGCCAAAACTAGAAGAAAAAATTTCTCTGTCGCAGCTTTAGTGAATTTTGAGTAATGCGATGAATGCTTGATTCATAATGTCTCAGAATATTGTACTTTAAGCACTGCAATGGTGTCATTGCATATCAGGCACAGTGACTATGCCTTACAAACTTCGACATGGATTTTGGCAATATGCATGTCAGAGTACAGCGGCGTTAAAATTTTAAATTTTCCCAATTTAGTTTGTTTCTTCAAGGATTTCAGAGCCAGATTAAAGGCCTTGGCGGGCTGGATGTGGCCCGCGGGCCGGATGTGGCCCGCGGGCGACTTTGAGAAGAGTGCCTAGGGTCTACGACAACCTTAAAAGGGCCCTGCACTTAACACTTAACTATACAATATGACTGTTAGTGGAGTTATTCTTCAACAAGCTATGGTGCATCGAAATAGAATTAAAGGTTGAGTTACGCACGACGAGCATAAAATAAAATACAGCAAACTTATGCGCTATATAAATTATCCGTGACCTGTTTAAGAGCGGAGGAAGGAACGTCTACCTGGAGTGTATGACGACTCGTTGCTGCAGATGCAGCTGAGATCTTCCTTGTGGTGGCAGTTGGTAACGCCCCAGTCCTTCTTAGGGCACTCCTCGATCGAGTTCTCCGTTCCAGTGCACGCCATGTCATCGATCCAGATGACCCCCGTTCCAAGGCCAAAACGAGATGTCGAATTGCGCTCACAACCGTATCCGCCGGCTTCGTTGACGCACTTTCCTCCCCTGCACACCATAAGTCCACCAGCATCAGTCCAATGCAGATGATGAAGACGACGATTATGATGATATTGTAGTTGCTGACAACGATGAATATGATGACTACTCGTCTTTGATATATTCAAACAAGGCGCCATATAAATTATCAGATAAATACGTACCCCTATACGCGACTATGTTACTAATGACGATGATTACTTCTCCGTTGCTATTGGCAACGGTGACTATGGTAATTGCGTTTCTGCTGCTGATGGCTTCAATGACATCATGACCATAATGCTGCTGTCGTTGTCGGCGTTGACTATGATGACCATGATGATCACAACGACGACGATGATGATGCTTCTTGGAACATCACGTCATCAGAAACATCCAAAATATTCTAGTCAGACTCGCAGAACATTTTCGTAATGCTGTGATAGGTACTATACAGGCGCAAAACCTGGCGCATACTTACTTGCTTGCTTACTTAAATAAACACCTAGAAATGAACGTGATCAGATACAGTAGATGCAAGTGAATATCTGACTATTTATATAGTGCCTTTACACTGCTGTTACAATATCAATATCGGACAGAGGTGCAACTCGTTACACAACTTCGTAACGTCAGCGGACAATACAATTGGTGCAATTAGAGGATGTACTGACATTACAATACAATTGGCTGACAATTAGAGGATGTACTGACATTACAATACAATTGGCTGACAGTGTAACGTTGGCTGACAATTAGAGGATGATGCACTGACATGAGGTTGAGCTGACGACAGATGACGCGACATGCATTGTCAGAGGCGACGTCATCGCAGACTGTTCCCCAGGTCCTGTTGTGGTAGACCTCGACGCGTCCCTCGTTGGCGCTGCTTCCGTTGACGAGCCGAACGACTGACCCGTTGCTTCCTGGGTCACAGAGACAGACGAAATCCTCCTTATGGTAGCAGTTGGTCGAGCCCCAGTTGCTCTTCAGGCATTCGTCTATGTTGGACTCCAGACCGGTGCACTTCATGTCGTCGACCCAGATCAGACCTTGACCTTCCCCGTACTTGACTGTGGCTCCTTTCTCGCATCCAATGCCACCGTCTTCGTTCATGCAAATTCCGCCTCTGTCAAGAACACATCACCACCGCCAGCATCATAGAATTTATCTAGCGCTCAATGTGGATGACTTATTTAGTGCTTAAATACAACGATATAAGATGATCTGACGTCATTGCAATACATTCAAGCAATTATCGCATCGTATCGTATCTGGGCATATATAAAGCGCCTCTAGCAGTAATTACCATTCAGAGGCGCTTCCAGCGTGAGCACTCCGAGGAAACAGAAAAGTTTTCAATATACAATACAATACAATTAGACATTTACAACGCGCTTTAACAAGACAATTCTTGCACGAGAGCGCAACGATCAAGCAACGGACCGAAGTGGATAAACCATCTGACAAAATCTCAGCCCCAATTTCGGGGCAAGGTTATTCCAGAAAGAAGCACCCACAGTTGCAAAGGCGCTGTGTTGAGCAATGGCTGTCCTGGTCCGGGGGCCGAAGAGGTCAAATCTATCGGTAGAGCGAATGGACCTGAGAGAGAGTATAGAATCCGGCTTACGGATGAGATCACACAGATACTTTGGATCTGGCCATGGTGAGCTCAAGAGTCCAAATGGAGTATCTTAAATTGAATATGAGCCTCAATAGGGAGCCAATGCAATTTACTCGTCATGAAAGTCGCATGACGACGATTATTACTCCTTAGACTGTGCACCCATGACCATGGCATTTACGATAGACGACAATTAATATGGTTATTACCAAGGCATCAATGATCAGATCAAATCACATGAAACGAAAGAACAAGCACATCATCGACCAGACCACATAAGGTCTTGTTTAGACAAGACAATACTAGACAAGACAAGACAATTATACTAGACAATACAATTCAACACTTGACAATACAAGCAGAGAATACCAGGCAACACAAGGCAATACTAGACAATACGAGACAAGACAATACTAGACAATACAAGACAAGACCATGCATACCAGACAATGCAAGGCAAGACAATACTAGACAATACAAGACATGACCATACTAGACAATACAAGACAAGACCATACTAAACAAGACAAGAGAAGAGCAGATTAGAACAAATTAGAACAGACTGGATTGGATCAGAAGAGAGTAGACCAGATAAGATCCGATTACATGGGCGTATTTAGGGGGTTTACGGATTGAAACCCACCCAATGAATGCATTACCGTTATTAAAACTAAAAATGTAGAAAAATACGACTACGTCCAATGAAACCTCCTCCCGAAAAAATACCCCCTCCAATTGTTTCCTGGCTACACTCTCATCCGATTTGATTATATTCTTATGATTGTATAAGAGCAGATGACATTATATGCGATGCAATTAGCTGAGAAGCGGATACAAGACAAGACAATACAAGACAATACTAGACAATTACATTTAGTATGTTAGCATTACTTTACCAATCTTCTAATTTTTATTAAGTTTATTATTGAGTCATTATTGATATTGGTATTATTGTGGTGCTGTACTGCTGTTATTGTTATTATTATTGTTACTACTTTTGCTATTATTTAAGTCCTACTTAAGTGCTAATTAAGTATCAAGTACATTTATGAATAATAATCAAGAAATAGGGGTCAAACTTAGTATAAGCGATTAGCTTTCTTGACTCCTGTTGCACTGTACTTGCAGTTTCATGATTGTAACCTAAAACCTGTTTTATGCAATAAACAAATTTAATTTAATTTAATTTACGAGAATTTAAGTTGTCTGCAGATGACGACACAGGCCTTGACATCAGCGTCGTCGTCACAGACTGTTCCCCATTGACCGTCATGGAAGATCTCGACGCGACCTTCGAATATCGACGATCCATTGACGAGACGCAACCGCGAAGGAACAGCAACTATGTAGGCACAACACATCAATCAACCAAATGACGGATTAGATTAGATTAGATTAGATTAGATTAGATTGATTGGATCTAATCTATTGTATTGTATTTTCGCTTATTTAATCAATAGGGACAGACAGAACGCTGTTTCTTTACACGTGTTAGGTTTGATTGTTAAGTTTATGATGTTTAGTTTTCTACGACATTACAGCGCAATCCTCTATAGTAAATATCTTGATTGACCAGATTAGATCTAAATTGATTGATTGGATCTAATCTAATTTGATCGTCTCTAACTGGCTGATCGATCATTGAATGGCTATTTCTGGCTGGCTGGCTGATGGATTACGCGATATATGTACAGTGATGTACACGTATATATGGGGTTAAGTGATAATTCTGGTGATGCAGATCATTCAATTGAATTCTGAGTCTATTCTCTAAACTAGATAGTCGACGGAAGTGTGAGAATATAAAAGATATAATAGAAAAGAAACAAGAATTGTCAAGTCTATGATATGGAGTGTGGTGGATCAAAGACATGGACTCTAAGGAAGGAAGACATCAGAAGATTGGAGGCCTTCGAGATGTGGATATGACGAAGAATGGAGAGAGTCAGCTGCATGGATCGGAGGACAAATGAAGAGATACTACAAATGGTAGACGAAACAAGATCCACGATAGGGATAATAAGAAGCCGACAAAGAAAATGGTTGGACCACATCATGAGGGCAGACTCCCTTCTAAGAATTATAATTGAGGGAAGAATGGAGGGGAAGAAGACAAGAGTAAGACCGAGAATGATGTTGTTGGACTGAATGATGGAGGAGGATTACAGCAAACTGAAGGAAAGAGCCAGAAAACGTGATGAATGGCGAAATTGGATATACGAACCTGCCTAGGAAGGCAGATAACCAAAAGAAGAAGATACAATACAATACAATGCAGTTGTTAGACCGGCGAAGAAAATAACTTGAGTTGAACATGACTTGTTAATTAATCAACAGATCTTAATTCAGTTATATAATCGTAATCGTAATTTCGAGATTTCTACAGCTACCACAAAAAGTGAAGTCGCGGGAACCAGCTTATTCACAGGCGCTTAGTCAAAACATAATCGATAGGGGGAGGGGCAAAATCGGTTCCAGGTCAAGATCCAGCCAGGTAGGCATGCAGACGATATGACTCGGATGGTTGGTTGCATGGGCGTAGCCAGAAAAAATTTCGGAGGAGGTTTAAAGATTTCGGGGGTTTCCATTGGAAATGGTCGCAAAAGTTCAGTTTTTTGTATTTTGCATGTAAAAGCATATAAACAATTGTTCGGAAACTTATTTGGGGGTTTGAACCGTAAAACCACCCCTTAAATACGCTCATGGTTGGTTGGATACTTAAAAACCGTATTCACAGCAGAATTCAACTGCAAATCACTAAGCAATCAAGTAAGTCTGAGTTTCCGCGTAGTTTAAGAAATCCAGTTATCAGTCATCCGTATCCAACTCCGTATTCAGTTCGCCCCCATGTGTGATAACCTTCAAGGCACTTACGAGTCGATACAATTACAGCTATAAATAGAGTTAACACTAAGACAAACGACGACGATTTCTACTGTTCTTAAGTCATGAGATCACATGAGATGCACGACAGGACAAGAGACGTCGACTTAAACCTTACCAGGTGCAACGCTTTGCTTTTGTCCTGCTTCTGGTGTCGCTGTTATCTTTGTTGTCGCACTTGCTGCTGCTGCTGCTTTTATCGTTGTATTTGCTGCTGCTGCTGCTTTTATCGTTGTTGGCACTGTTGTCGTATTTGCTGCTGCTGTTGGCACAGGCTGTGTACTGGCATTTGTCTGTCCTATCTCAGCTGTTCACAGTTTCAGACGAATTCATCGTTAATTCAAACCACTTCGTTATATCCCGTTCTAACTGCTAGCAAGACTTGTCAGCGCAGCTGCGTATTAATTCTTACGCGAACTGCTCTAACGCATTCAGCGGCTATATATATATACAGTATATATATGCGAGAAGACATATCAAATCATATCAAGAATTCGTTGTATTTTGTTATTATTATCATTTCCGAGCAAGGTCTGTGTTTATGCTAGGTTTAATTTTAGACTAGGTCTGTCTTGGGCAATTTATGTCATTTGATAGGAACAATTTTAGATTAGGATGCATTTCGGCTAAGCCAATCTTTAGGCTAGGCTTGTATTTAAAGCTGTCCGTATTTAGGCTATGTCCGCCTTTAGGTTAGGCAGTTTTCAGAAAAGGCATGTCTTTAGGCCAGGACAATCTTCTGGGTATGCCTACCTTTGTGCTAGGACAATCTTTAGGCTATAGGCAGGTGTTTAGGCTAGGATGATCTTTAATGTATACGCTTAACTTTATGCTAGTAACAATCTTTAGGCTATGCCTACCTTAAGGGTAGGCCAGTCTTCAAGCTAGGCATGACTCTAGGCTAACCATACGTATGGGTATCACCTACCAGCCTTTGATGGAAGTAGTAAAGTTCCGACCCATGAAATGGTCAGAGCCAGGAGAAATTTTGTGTAAAACTGAGAAGAGCAAATCATTTCTCAAACTACTTTCAGGAACGCATTAATTCAAAAGAGTTTCGCAAATTTAAAAGAGAAATTTTGCCTGAGCAAATAAAACTGTAGTTCAAGACTCTAGAACAATTTTGTTCCAATTGAAATATCTGTCAGTTTTATCTTTTATCCAAAGCATAATATTCACGAGTTGTGGATCACACTAATTGACCTTCGTAATAGCCAATTTCATATGTTTACTGTGGTCGGTGAGCGTCATCAGAACAATGAGTAAACGTGTTCCTATGGCAACCGATAAATGCATACGTAGGACGATTATGTTCTTTCGTTGTCATAGAAACGTTAGTCTCAAATTGTGAGCAAGCATAGGGTTCAACAGTTACTATGGACGCCTGTACAATAGCGCAGTATTTGACCTTAAAAGATTATACCAATGGGAGGATGACAGTGATTTAGGCCTACGTCATAGATAACATTGTCTTTATGACATAACGACTACGACGATGACGTGTGATCGTGATGACAATGACGATGACGACGACGATGATGATGATGCTGCTGCTGATGATAATGATGATGATAGGGAGGAGGAGGAGAAGGATGAGGAGTGTCTTGTCGGTGGATAAACCAAGCTATCCAAGAAATACCGAGACCCAGTATCTCCATCTAGACGTGTAGGCCTATTATAATCCATAAGCCCTAATAAGTTTTGGACCTAGTTTAATGACAAGGTCACAAAGTCGAAAGGTCACAAGTGACTGTGGATACCAAGAATTACTTAGCCATACCACAGTAACCATTTACTATGACTAGAAACTTTGCATATCGAGTCTGAGGATCTGTCTAATCGACCTGAAACTGAAAGTAGAGGGTACAATTGCCTTTTAGAGGTTCCGATAAGGAGAATATAGGGTGCCACATAAGAGGTAAGAAAAGTAACTGTGCACGGACCGTGCTAACCCGAGATTTAAATCTCTTCAATAAGCCAGCATCGGAAACACAGGCAATTATTGATGATCGTATTCGAATGAAACAACATGTCTAGCCAATGACTAGTGGAAATTCTACCCCAACCCCTAACCCGAAGGATGGAGGGCAAAGTCCTCCGCCCACGCAAAGCTGACTGCTATTAAGAGGCTGGAGAGCTCATCGCCCATCCTTCCCTCTGTAACATCACTCGCCCACGCTTAACCTTGGATGCATCAGAACCATTCAGAAAAAAATACGAGCGAGCATTGCGCAATGACCGTTTGAGTCAGCCAAGGGACTTATCTGACGGGAGGAGCAGCTCTCTAGTGTCACAAAGTACAATACCGGTACCCAAATAATTATTATCCACTTCAAGAAATTCAATCGTTTCGGAGGCAGTTACTATGAACCGGTCACAGAGAAGCCAGACAGTTAGATAGACAGCCAGCCAGACAGACAAACAGACAGACAAATAGACAGATAGACGGACGATAGACAACCGGTAATAAACATTAACCAACAGATTGACGGATGAAGAAACAGACACAGAATATCATCGACTATTTAATCTTGCTGCATAATGCACAGTTTCAAAGCCAAAGCTAGTAGTTTCAGTTTAACGACACTGTGTGATAACAAAGATCATTAACGACGACCTCCTCCCTCATACATGCTTGGGACTGGCACTGCCTGGCACTAGGGCACGGTCGTGCAGTGGCGGGGTTTAAAAAAACAGCTGTTGTAACCGTGGGTTTTACCCTACCGCGGGTATGTACTGGGTTTGCCTGCAGGTTTCTTTTATTTATTAATAGCAGCCAATCGGTACACGACTCGTCTCTCGTAGTTGTTGTTGTTCTCTGCTGCCATTGGACGAACCAACACTCCGAGATTCTTCGCGAAGGTCCTACTACCGAAGGATAGATGGCGCTGACGTAATTGCAGAGTGAACTACATGTATGCCTAATTGGTGTTATTTATCGGACACGACTAACTGTTAAGTTGTTTGCTATTTAAACGCAGCCACAATATAGAAGATAGTTCACGCTGCTGGGATATTGAGTGGTAAACTGTTGAACAGATAATTATAGTCTGTAGGTAAACAATAATAAACAAAATTTGTGTCTTGAAAGATAACATTGGGACCCTAATTGAAAACAAGCAACCGCCGTGATTTATCAGATGAAAGGTGAGAGGATAACATTGTCATACTGTTTCATTTACTTGATTAATAAACATCCACTTAATAGAGTGTGAAAAGTATGCAGTGATTAGACACTTACGAGCAACATGGTTAGGATAAGCAATAAATATAATTATGCTCTAATTAGTCGTCTTTGTATAGTTTTATCTCCTGTCTCTGTTCTTTTATCCATGTGTAGTCCTATATCTCAGCGCGCGAGCGCGTGTGTGTGTGTGTGTGTGTGTGTGTGTGTATGTGTGTGTGTCTGTGTGTCTGTGTGTGTGTGTGTGTGTATGTGTGTGTGTCTGTGTGTCTGTGTGTCTGTTTTGTGTGTGTCTGTGTGTGTGTGTGTGTGTGTGTGTGTGTGTGTGTGTGTGTCTGTGTGTGTGTGTCTGTGTGTGTCTGTGTGTGTGTCTGTGTGTGTGTGCGTGTGTATGTCTGAGTGTGTGGCTGTATGTGCTAATCTCTGAGCCATTGCTATCTTCTATACAGAGATCGAGACAGAGACGTCGTGAGTGAAAGACAGACGGAAAGAAACAGAGAGAGGTATAGAGAGGCGAATATGGATCGTCGGCTGTTGGCATCGATCGGTGGCTGTGCATTGGACTGTGCCAAGAGGAAGGGGTTCTTCTGCGATCCGAACACCGGAAACTGCGAGCCATGCATCGACATCTGCCACCCGTCACGTGGTACATTGGATGAATGCCGCCATCAGATACCGTGCAAAGGTATACGCCTAATCTGATCCGGTCTAATCGCATAGATCCCTTAAATTACCATGACAATAAAGGCTCTATATAAGATGTTTGATATGATTAGATCCATAGACTCCTTAAATTAACAGGACAGTTAGGCACTCAGCGTCGGGTCCATTGGCACTTTTTATAAAAAAACCTACGAAGAGTTCATTGTCTTTTTCCTCTTTGTTTTAAATTAACGATATTGTCCGAGCAATGGATTGACATCTTTATTAAATTCTGAGTCATTCAAGACGATTCCAAGGTTATAAATAATAAAATATTGAGATCAGAGAAAAATTGGCAGTTATCAGCGGCGTCAAGGTACATTTACATGGTCAGAAAAATGAAATCTAGGGGCGCAACAATCAGTTAGAAAAATGATTTTACTCTTGATTTTCATGCAATTTTAACTAATTTGTACCAAATAAATGGCTAAAATTTAATTTTGGTGCCGAAAAAATATTCTTATATTTACTATTTACAAACCAGATGTCAGGCATGATTTTGGCGCCCAATTGACCACCTGTAGTACAAAAACAAAGCCTTCATAACTTTCCCCGGACGACTCCAAGCTGGTTCTCAGTAGGCTAGTTTTAAGTTCGAATACTTTCTTGAGTTTCTCGTATCGACAATGACCACCTGTGGTAAGAGCGAAAGTACTAAATGGGAGATGATCCAATAATTTTAAGGTCCAAAGGTCATTGTTAGGAATGTTTGGCTGATTCTTTTATCAGTTTGCACGGTTCCGATAAGGGCTACATTCAAAAGGACACAGCCTAGATTCCTTCAAGGTCAGAAGGTCAAAATCAAAGGAAAGTGGCCATAGCTTAGCAAAATATTGTTCTATTTCTGTGATTCTTTTACCTGTTTGCTCGGATTGATCAGGGCTACATTCGACGAGACATAGAACTAGAAGGTTAACATAATCCAAGGTCATTTCAAGGTCAAATTGTCAAAATCAGCAGAAAATAGCAATAGCTCAGTGAACTTTTATTTTATTTGGGTGATTCAGAGTTCTGGCAGTTTTCCCTTGATTTTGACCTTTTGACCTTGAAATTACCTTGGGTCAACTCAAGGTCATTTCGGTGATTCTTATATCATCCTGATTTGGACCGTTTGATCTTAGAATAACCTTAGGTTAACCCAAGGTCATTTCAAGGTCAAGAGGTTAAAATAGGGGCACCCGTCGGCTTTCGCCGGCCTAATAAGGTGTCATAAATTCATTTGATATTGCTGCTGTCTTTAATATTATTCGGTCATAGCAAACATGAACAGTTTCACCCTCCTCCTTTATCAATGCTTTTAACTGGCACCGTTTGAATATACAGCAGTGGCCTATTTGTACGAAGAGAATCAGTTTCCATTACATCAACGACACTGCTTCTACGACAGGAGTAATATTAATGAGCCAAATTGTTTAGGGTTTATGTAATTTCAGATGATTCCTCTTTAGGGTGTCTGAAAAAAATAGAGCGTTTTCCAAGAGGTCTGAATAGTCTCCACGTATTTTAATATACTTGCTGTTGCCAAGACAAGTTGTCATTAAAACAGTGTTAGCGTGTTATTTCCTCATTTATACACTTTATTCAGAGTATACTCTGCATTGCCAGTGTACGGGCAGTTGAGGAGTTTTCCGTTAGTTGGTTTCACAGTGCGATGTTGTATTTTTAGACACCTTAAATAAGGACTTTGAATTATTCATGAATCCTCAACAATTTTTTCTATCGCCTGCAACACCGCCACTGATCGTTTTCTGGCAGTGCCAGTCCCAAGCCTGGATAAAGGAGGAGTGTCACAATAAGGGTTAGCAACAGTGTGAGGCGCAAGTAGCTATCATTATCTTAGAGAGTTCCTCTGCTGAAAGTATGAGAATAGTAGCGTGTTCGATCCTCGTCCTCTGAGATGTTTACTGTGAAGGGACCTGGTCGAGCAAGTCCTTCACTCACAATTGTATTTGCCTTATGAACCTTTCAATAGCTCACATTGCATCACGACCTTTGTATGACAGTTCATTGACAGCTCTGAACGGACATATACTTCTTCGGTCATATTTCAGGTAACTAATAATTCCCAATTATGGCTTTATTAGTTATTGGTTAGCATACTGTGGCTGTCAACCTTGAAATTGCATGCCTACTTGGGTATTTAAGTGCACTCCAGGTTATAAACATATTGAATGTCGAATAACACCATAAGCACGCCTTACATTAATACAGTGCACTATAATACAGGATTTTTGCGAAGACTTGAGCTCTACTATAAAACAGCCTTTGAGACTGCCCTACTTTAAAACTCATATTGCTCCAAACTCGACCATAGAACAGAAGAGAACTACGCCACTGCTCGTACTCTGGTAGTGCGAGTCCAAAGCCGGGGAAGAAGGAGGAGGAAGACGCTAATGATCTTTGTAATCACACAGTGTCTGTAAACTTAAAGCATTCTACTAGACCAGAAGAAGAAGCATAGCCGTCCCTTACACACCTCTTTCTAGCAGGGAATTAGCTCTATAAGAAAACTAAGAAGAGGCGGCACATTTATGCTAATAACAGGTCTTTTTTCTTCTTCTTATTATTATTAGCCTCTTACCAGGCGTGCGCCAACGATGAAGCCTCAACATGACATGTCCAAATCACTCTATCTCTGGTTTTATCGATGGCATCCCTCAAATCCATGTTTTGTGGCCTCAGATCCACTAATATATACTGTCCATCCAGCTCTATCAGCCCAGTCTTATTGATTTGTGCTACATTCGAATACATATATACAAGGCAGTAGCCTATAGCCCCGCTTGGTTCCAACATCGCGCTGAAACCTGTAGACCTTTGAAGGTCTCTTGTCGCTTAGTACTAAATTATAGACTCATGTGGAACTATATTTATTAGCTTGTTTACTAGAGTAATTGTTTACTTCAGAGGTATACAGTAATCAGAGGAATTAAATAATCAGAGGCACTCTCTGAGGAAGCCTATAACGTAGTGTAGTATAACAGTATAATATTGGCCAATATATTCATGCATAATTTAATTTTACAATATTTGATTGTGTATAGACAGTCGTATGCAAGCGCTGTAAGTATGAAATTTATTTCTTACTACTAGTTGTATGGTGAAATTATTAGATATTTAAGACGTTTAGTGCTGAAATACTTGAACTTTATATTGTTAAGCCATGCTCTAACACTGTAATGGCGAGAGTGTACTGAAAGCGACTGGGAAACCAATGCAGCTCATTGTTAAAGTCTGAAATATAGCCTAACCGTATGGAACATATGGCTTCAACTTATAACATGTTACCACCAGGGCAGATATCCGTTTTGAGGTTTCTGCTTCGTCTGGATCCTCTAACCAACTAAGCTATAATAAGTACACTGAGCATACACTGTTGCTGGGAATATTAGACAGTGAAGGAGAGGATTGGCCACCTGCCATCATAAGCCGGGGCTAAGAAACTGAAGTCGCTAGCACTTCATACCCATGGTAGCCTTTAAGGGACTGCTGTTCCCGTAAGCTAATTTTGATTTGTTCCTGATTAGTAACGTGTTATTTCTTAATCATTATGTCTCAAGAGTATAAAGTTTGCCTATCCAATAAAAGTTCTATGTCCGTCCACAGGAATCCTAATATTTTACTGAATATGAACTGCATATCTACTAAATAACTATTTTGGAAATGCCTCTGGACCAGTAGGGATGTTAGTGGGTCTGTATGTATGTGTGTATAACAGCATATGTATGTATGTATGTGGGATATGTATATGAGTATGTACATACATAGATATTTATATGTATGTATGTATGCAACAGGTCACAGGAGTTATGCATTACTGCTTATAATCACACCAACCAAAGGATAGCAACAGACAAAGGTTAGGTTTATGTCACCTGCCACGGGCCAGAGAATTTTGACGTCAATTCAAAATGTCCATGGGACAGGATATAGGATAGGAAAAGGCTAATATTATAGTTGTCTATTTATGTTAACATAATTATTATAAGTAGAAGAGGAGCAGTGTTGTAAGCTAAACCTGAGGCAGCCATGAGAATGAAATAGTAGCGACTTCATTTTCTTAGTCCCTGCTTATAAGGGCAGGTGGCCAGTCCTCTCCTTTGCCATTTAATATTCCAACAGACAGTGCATGGTCAGTGTACTTCTATAGCTCAGTCGGTTAGAGGGTGCAGAAGAAGCAGCAATCTCACTACAAATATATGCAGTGGTGGTGACACATTATAAATTGAAGCCATTTGTTCCATATTGTTATATTTAACACTTTAACAATGATCTGCAATGGTTCCCAGTCACTTTTAGTACACACTCATCGTTACAGGGTTAACTATACTACTCTTGTTTCTCATTCTTTGCAATACGATGAATGATGTTTACTCCAATATAATTATTTTCTTACAATATGTGTGGAATATGTTAAGGTAATTTTACAATGGTTTAATTAAAAGCAATATATACTTGTTATTATTTTGAATTGCGTTAATATAAACTGTTTTTGATTTGTTAGATGGTGTTAACTGCAACAGATTTAGATGAAACTTTAAAATAATTATGATTTAGGACTGGTTTAACTGTTGTTTGTCTTCTCTGTGATACGATGCCTTGTGTTAGCCTTAATACAATTACTTTTGTAGAAATATGTTTATAATATGTTAGAGTGAAGTTGAGATGAAACAATATTTTATTTCTTATTGTTCAGAACTGGTTTCATATTAACTGTTCCAATGGTTGCAATTTTTGTCATTTAATTGATGGTTGATTGCAGTATAATCATTTCCATAAAACTCTCTGAAATGGTTGTAAGACTTAACTTAAGGTTTAACTGATCCATTGTTTCTTTGTTTTTGTGATACAATAAATGATGTAAACTTGAATATAATAATTGTCAGAGAAACTGAAAGTTTTTTCTATGTCATGCATTAGATACATTTAGAGTTGTTCAATCCAGTCTCAAAAGTGCATAGTCTGGGTAGGATTGTGTACTTTTGAGATTGGATATACCAAATATACAAAATACACATGACAATCCTTTAAATGTAACGACATTACATAGCGCCCACAGTTACTTGTTCGAAAGTACATTGCAAGCAAATAGTGTAGTAATCAATATTTATCAAACTGTAGGTAAAACCGTAGGTCCCGCAAACACCGGTTTTAAAAAGGCCAAGTGACATTTGCCCGCGGATTACCCTGGGGTTTTCACGGCGGTGAACAAACCCGAAATGCCGGCCCCGCAGGGGTCCGCCCTTGCGTTCCCTGTAAATTGTAATCAGTCCCTCTTATATACTGTGGGCAATTCCATTGTATTATAAGTGCCAGGTAAGGTATCCAAAATACGATTTACAATTATGATCCATTAAAACAAGTTAGAGTTTATTTGATTTTAGGAGTAGAAGTTTTCAGAATGATAGTTCGGATTACCTGGGCAGACACCCGGGTTTCGGGCCGGTAATAATATATACATTCCCTAGCAAGGTATCCAAATGATTTACAATTATGCCCAAGTTAGGTTTATTTGATTTTAGAGTAGAACACATTTGGCGCCCTAGCCCTCTGATCCATTTGGCGTCTCCTACACGGTCCACCTCACGTCACAAGTCACAATTCAATGAGGAACCCGCCAAAAGATTTACTGAGTTATTTCTTTATTATTATTTTTTATTTAGTACACTCAACCCTGGATAATTTTGAATTTGAAGGAATGGTAACAAGCAAAAAGACTTCGAATTAGGCCTTCCTAAAAATTAAAATTACCGAAAAAGAAAAAATTATTTATTAAAAAAATTATTTGTTTTAGTAATCAGAAATCTGTTCTGCTTGTAGTTTTTCACCAACAGGTTTCAGTTTATAAAAATTGTATTTTTAGAAAGCTGAAAGCAATTTAAGAAAATACCCCCAATACTAGTATTTTAGAAACGAATTAGGCCTACTATTATATAATAGGCCCTAACACTTACAGCTAAAGTAGTTTCAGTTTTGTTGAAATAGTTGAATAGTTTTTGCTTTTTGAAACAACGTCTCTGTCGTGTTTTTCTTACAATTTAGAGCACCTGATAACTTCTGTCGCTTCACAGGGTTTTACCTGAATTTTTAAATTACAATTTTATTTTATAAGATCAAATCTATAAATTTATTTAGATATAAATTAAGAAAACTGTTATTAAAATGTAATTACCTTAGTTGATGCAACTGCGATGTCTGCTTAGCAGTCAACAAATAAAGCTACATTGATTAAATAAATTATACTACAATAATATCTCTTCAGTTGTTGGCATTTTCAGTTGAAGCTGTCACTATGTATGTCGGCATCAGATAAACGGACGGTCAGGTCTATTACAGACACAAACTACAGAGTACAGACACGCGTGAATAATTGAATTTTAATGGTTAAAATAAAATTTGTGGTGTGTCGAAATTGAATTAGGTCTACTTGAAAAGGTGCAATGAAACCAATAATTGTTTTAAAATTTGTTCCATACACAAAAGTTTTGAATTCAAATGAAAATAATCATTTTAATTGAAAAATGGCTAAAAGTGAAAAACTGTTAAAGCACACTTTTTGTGAAAATGGCGCCCCTAGATCGTGGCGCCCTAGGCAACTGCCTGCTTTGCCTGTGCCTAAGGCCGGCCCTGCTGGCAGAGAACTTAGTTGATTGCGCCTGGGTGAGTGAGTCAATTCATCCAGCAGTGCTAAAGAGATGCTCCACAGGAGCTGAAGATGGAAGCTCTGTTATGTGTAGGCAGCCGCTGTATGCTGCATGGCTAAAACTGAGTGAATGAGTGCATGGACAGTCTGATAATGATGGCCAGCCCTTGCCCTTGGGATCTATCAAAGTATGCAGTAAGATTGTAAGAGGCATGTAAGAACAGAATAATGTTGACATTTTATGTTGCCATGCAAACATAATACAGAGCAGTTTATTCAATTAAATGGGTGGCCCAGGTCAACCCAGCAGGCTGGCATCTTTTGCTGACTTTATGAAAGTAATTTGTAATTTACCCTTCATTCAATTACAAATTACATGCAATATTGTAATTGAAATATAATTACAATTTCTTGACCTAAAATGTAATTCAATTACATAATTACAATTACGGAACTTGTAATTCAATTACGTAATTCAATTACATGTATTTCAATTACTGAACAATACTGGGCCTACTTAAAAACTTCTCGCTCCATAAACGACGTCTATATCCTTCACCTCACAAAATCGTAAACGCACCTCAACTGTGAAACACACACACTAGACGCACGTACGTCCACCCAATTTTGCAACAAAAACGCGTTTATATCTGTTTCACTCAACAGTCTCAGTTGGCCAGTGAGAGGATTTTCGACTACCTGTTGGTGAAAAGTTAACCGATGTTGACAGTTTCTGATTCCTGATTGAATTCTGTAGGCTACACCCAATCATATGCGTAGGCCTATACAGAGCTATGCCTAATACCGTAATACGCGCATAGGAAGGTAGGCCTATAGGCATATAATTATATGTCGACTAGCTCAAATTCATTTCCCTTCCTAGAAAAATGGGCTCAAAAGTCATTATTTCTCCTTGGCTTTCAAGGATTTGGAAATCTAAGTGCATCTTCATCTGGCGGTTGACTATCCGCGCCTCAGATTCACATTTCGGCGTGACCGTGCGTGCGTTACAAATTTAATAAATTAATAATAATAATAATAATAATAATAATAATAATAATAATAATAATAATAATAATAATAATACTTGTTTTAACGGTTCACTGCGCGGGGATTGGTTGTTGAATTGCTGCGCATTAAGCGGTAAAATCTTTGGTACGCGACGTCAGTTTACTCATAGTCAGGGAGCAAATGGTATCCCGTGGGCGCTTTAATGAAAGAAACATGTGTGATACGTCGTTGGAAAGGTATTTTAACATAGAATAAGAAAAGTCATGGTGCCAAGCCAGAATATGCTGCAGGCAGGCACAATTCAAGATGGCGTCCAACATGGCGGAACATTATCGTAGTTAGTCGGATAGATATGCCACATGACCCCAAAAAATTGCAAGAAAACGTTTTATGTTGGTTTTCTGGTGTATTAGGTCTGGAGAATAACATACTAAAAGTTTATCGAAATCGGACCACGGGATCACCCCCAAAAATGCATTTTAAACAAAGATGGCGGCCAATATGGCGCCAATACAGAAAACCGTATATATCAGGTCATAGGTAAGCTAAATAACAAAATGAAGTGTCAAATTTAACATTATCAAGGTCGAGGAATCGATCTATCATAGTGGCAATAGTGTCGGAATCTTACTATCCAAGATGGCGGCCAATATGGCCGCCAAAACACAAAAATATGTATATATCAGGTCATAGGTAAGCTAAATAACAAAATGAAGTGTCAAATTTAACATTATCAAGGTCGAGGAATCGATCTATCATAGTGGCAATAGTGTCAGAATCTTACTATCCAAGATGGCGGCCAATATGGCTGCCAAAACACAAAAATATGTATATATCAGGTCATAGGTAAGCTAAATAACAAAATTAAGTGTCAAATTTAGCATTATCAAGGTCGAGGAATCGATCTATCATAGTGGCAATAGTGTCGGAATCTTACTATCCAAGATGGCGGCCAATATGGCCGCCAAAACACAAACATATGTATATATCAGGTCATAGGTAAGCTAAATAACAAAATGAAGTGTCAAATTTAACATTATCAAGGTCGAGGAATCGATCTATCATAGTGGCAATAGTGTCGGAATCTTACTATCCAAGATGGCGGCCAATATGGCCGCCAAAACACAAAAATATGTATATATCAGGTCATAGGTAAGCAGGCAGGCACAATTCAAGATGGCGTCCAACATGGCGGAACATGAGAAAAACAGACCTATTTATCGTAGTGGCAATAGTCTTGGAATGTTACGATACTCATTATTTCTTTTATTTAACGGAAAAAACAATGTGTAAACGTAGCAGCTGAGAAAAAATGAACATTCAAAATGTTATTCGTCATCATCACTATTGTCACTGCTGTCTTCGTGACCGTCATATCGTTCCGCTACATTATCGCAGAGATTCTCGTCGCTGTTACATTCACACATTTCTGTGCATGGCAGGTTGTTAGTTCGGCATTTGCATGGTGCCGCACATCTGTTTTTAAGACAAGCACACTTGACCAATTGCAGCAATGCCTCCGGGGCACATAGCGATTCATTCATAACCGGTGACAACCGTCCATCTTCCAATACCCACCCGTGTTCCGTTGGTGATGGAATCGCCGGCATTGCTTTGTCGTCTTGCGCCCAAACAATTGCCTGAAAATTAGCTCTTTTCACTGCTGGTATATGCATCGGGTTGACTGAAGTGGATACTCTCACCATCACCAAAACGATTGGCCTCATCAAGTGCAACAATACTGAGCTTTATGAACTCTAAGTATTCTTGCCGTGGCTGGTTGACTGTACTCAGCTGCGCCCACAGAAACTGAACTACAACTTGGTGGTTCTGCTCTAGCCACATTTTCTCACTGTCAGTCAAAGAACAGCCTTTTGTGTCCTTACTAGGTCAGTCAGTGTTGCTTTGGTCTATGAGAGGCCACTGATTTTTGAACCTGGCAAAAATTGCGTTTTGTGGCACAGAGGAGACAAAGAATAAATCAAAGACTGCTGCTGCAATTATTTCAAACAAATGGTGTCTACAAACCAAGAATAATAGGCATTTGTCAAAGGCCTCTTGAATAACGGTTAAAGCACAACCCAGCCAGCCATTCTGACACCCCTTCCGACTCTCTGAGGGTGTCAACAACCTTATTCCACATCAGGCCACCAGTTCCAGAGCCAGGCAGTGAGGAATGGTTAGAAGCTTTTCAATTCCTATGCCAGACACAACAACTGCCATGCGATCAGCATTGACACCCTCATCATCTGGCAGCAACTTACCATGGAAAGGAACAACAAGGGTGTCTTAGGGCAGAATTAATCTATAACGCCTTGTTCAATAGAGGAACAGGTCTTCTTACGTGCCTCATACACTGAAGTTGTGCACAGAGTCAGATCATTAACATTGGTACCCACTGCTTTTAATGCTGGGGCAACTATGTGCATTGCCTGACGTGGCGTGGTATTTATTCTGTCCAAGCTAGCCACAAATAATGGGTCATCAATCAGACACCGTCTGTTCACCCTTGCTATATTATCAGATAGAAGAGTATTAACAGGAATATGGATTGGAAACACTGAAAAATAGAAAATAACTATTTTTTAACAAATAACTACGTTCGTCACAAATATCGCTATTGTTCACTCTATTTCAAGAATTTACACCTCCTTGAGAGGTCACTTGCCATTGAGATATTGAAGTAGGATTTCTCTAGGTATGTTGTGTATATAAATGTCACATTTTAAGCCCCTATGCATGTGATTTTTCAAAAATAATTTTTTTCTGAACAGTCTAACGTTTACACATTGTTTTTTCCGTTAAATAAAAGAAATAATGAGTATCGTAACATTCCAAGACTATTGCCACTACGATAAATAGGTCTGTTTTTCTCATGTTCCGCCATGTTGGACGCCATCTTGAATTGTGCCTGCCTGCTTACCTATGACCTGATATATACATATTTTTGTGTTTTGGCGGCCATATTGGCCGCCATCTTGGATAGTAAGATTCCGACACTATTGCCACTATGATAGATCGATTCCTCGACCTTGATAATGTTAAATTTGACACTTCATTTTGTTATTTAGCTTACCTATGACCTGATATATACATATTTTGTGTTTTGGCGGCCATATTGGCCGCCATGAAAATTGCAAACAAACATTCTGACACTATTGCCACTATGATAAATCGATTCCTCGACCTTGATAATGTTAAATTTGACACTTCATTTTGTTATTTAGCTTACCTATGATCTGATATATACATATTTTTGTGTTTTGGCGGCCATATTGGCCATCTTGGATAGTAAGATTCCGACACTATTGCCACTATGATAGATCGATTCCTCGACCTTGATAATGTTAAATTTGACACTTCATTTTGTTATTTAGCTTACCTATGACCTGATATATACGGTTTTCTGTATTGGCGCCATAGTGGCAGTAAACTTTGTTCAAATGCATTTTTGGGGGTGATCCCGTGGTCCGATTTCGATAAACTTTTAGTATGTTATTCTCCAGACCTAGTACACCAGAAAACCAACATAAAACGTTTTCTTGCAATTTTTTGGGGTCATGTGGCATATCTATCCGACTAACTACGATAATGTTCCGCCATGTTGGACGCCATCTTGAATTGTGCCTGCCTGCAGCATATTCTGGCTTGGCACCATGACTTTTCTTATTCTATGTTAAAATACCTTTCCAACGACGTATCACACATGTTTCTTTCATTAAAGAGCCCACGGGATATGTTTTTCCTACATAGTGCTCCTTGACTATCATAAAAGGCTTCAACTGCGAGCGAGCTGACATCTAGCGAGCGCAGGTTAGAAATGCAATTTGATAACATTTCGTCGTGTGACACGTCCTCCATTTTGGCCTTTGATGAAATTGAGAAGCGGGAAACGAACGACTCGAAGAGGTTGACAAAATTTAATATTTTATTATATTCTCTCTTTTTTCAGAGCAAATAAAATGCTTCTCGAGCTTCCGTCTGCATTGCCGTTTGTAAACCATCAATGATGTTAGGCATAGAAACTAAGACCTACAATAATTATTACGCAAAGATTTAACAGGTCCCACGCATCATCCAAATGGTCAACGAGCTGACTTCTAGCGGGCTCAAGTTAGAAATGCAGTTGGGTAACATTTTGTCGTATGAGACATTCTCCTTTGGTAAAACTGTATTTTAGCATATTTAATTGAATGTAGCCTGTATTTAAGCGAAGTTTATTATTTGAATTGTATTGTATCTATAAATTTATAAAGCGCCTCTCACAGTGAACACCAATCAGGGGCGCTCCCAGTGCGAAAGACTCCGAGCGAAAAGAGTGGTCTTAAGACAGCGAAAAGAAGCAATGGACCACGGGTTAATATTGAAGAACGAGTTGATGTACATAGGATGTTGGTTCAACAGTGAGGGGCCAATGAAGGCAACAGCTCGAGATTTAGCCATGGCAGTCCTCTCTCTTTGGACAAGAAGGTCAAGGCGATCAAGTGATTGTATTACATATAATACTAGGGAGTACCATTACCATTTAGAGTGGATAAATGACCATGATAACTGTCATCAATCCAAGTTCTATTTACGCAAAGAATTATTTTAATCAATCTAACTTCTCTGTGTACGCAAGAATCATTTTGGGTAATTTCATAAATTTAGCCTTTTGATTATTTGCCATTGTATGGGTTTTAGCGTCGGAAGAATACAAGTTGGATTGACAAAAGGAATTCTTGCAAAATAGAAGTCGGATTGATGAAAATGATTCTTGCTTAAATAGAAGTTGAATTTATTAAAAGTAATTGTTGCTTAAACGGAAGCTACATTGATTAAAAGAATTCTTACCTAAATAGAAGGTGGATTATGAATTTTTTTGCCTAAATAGAAGTTGGATTCATGAAAAATAATAATGCTACAATGGGCCAATAATTTAGAATGCTAAAATGCAAAACTATCTAATTTCCATCAATCTAACTTTGGTTATTTCGCATTTTAACGTTCTAAATTATTCACCAATTGTAGCATTATTATTTTGATTCCAATTCAAATTTTTACCCCGATTTCATTTGAGATTCTATTCGACTGAAAATTTGTGTCATTCACATTCAATCCGCATATTCATATTCGAAATGAGAGAATATGCCATCATAGAGTGAATAAACTAGCACCGTACTTTCCACCCAAAAGGCCCATCCAATACTGTACTTCAGATTATGATGGAGACGAAACACTACAAAACCGTAAATTAAATTTTAAAAAAAGTTGCCAAATGCAAACATTTGCCCCGGGAAGGGGTTTTTGCTTAATTTTTAAATAAAATTTATTTATAAGATCAAATCTATAAATTTATTTAGATATAATTAGAAAACTGTTATTAAAATGTAATTGTAACTTAGTTGATGCAACTGCGATGTAGCAGTCAACAAATAAAGCTACATTGATTAAATAAATTATACTACAATAATATCTCTTCAGTTGTTGGCATTTTCAGTTGAAGCTGTCACTATGTATGTCGGCATCAGATAAACGGACGGTCAGGTCTATTACAGACACAAACTACAGAGTACAGACACGCGTGAATAATTGAATTTTAATGGTTAAAATAAAATTTGTGGTGTGTCGAAATTGAATTAGGTCTACTTGAAAAGGTGCAATGAAACCAATAATTGTTTTAAAATTTGTTCCATACGCAAAAGTTTTGAATTCAAATGAAATAATCATTTTAATTGAAAATGGCTAAAAGTGAAAAACTGTTAAAGCACCCCTTTTTGTGAAAATGGCGCCCCTAGATCGTGGCGCCCTAGGAAACTGCCTGCTTTGCCTGTGCCTGGCCGGCCCTGCGGGCAGAGAACTTAGTTGATTGCGCCTGGGTGAGTGAGTCAATTCATCCAGCAGTGCTAAAGAGATGCTCCACAGGAGCTGAAGATGGAAGCTCTGTTATGTGTAGGCAGCCGCGTATGCTGCATGGCTAAAACTGAGTGAATGAGTGCATGGACAGTCTGATAATGATGGCCAGCCCTTGCCCTTATCTATCAAGTATGAGTAAGATTGTAAGAGGCATGTAAGAACAGAATAATGTTGACATTTATGTTGCCATGCAAACATAATCAGAGCAGTTTATTCAATTAAATGGGTGGCCCGGGTCAACCGAAAGGGTTTGGGATCTTTGCTGACTTTATGAAAATTTGTAATTTACCCTTCATTCAATTACAAATTACATGCAATATTGTAATTTAAATATAATTACAATTTCTGGGCCCAAAATGTAATTCAATTCAATTACAATTACGGAACTTGTAATTCAATTACGTAATTCAATTACATGTATTTCAATTACTGAACAATACTGGGCCTACTTAAAAACTTCTCGCTCCATAAACGACGTCTTTTCCTTCACCTCACAAAATCGTAAACGCACCTCAACTGTGAAAACACACACTAGACGCACGTACGTCCACCCAATTTTGCAACAAAAAAGCGTTTATATCTGTTTCACTCAACAGTCTCAGTTGGCCAGTGAGAGGATTTTCGACTACCTGTTGGTGAAAAGTTAACCGATGTTGACAGTTTCGATTCCTGATTGAATTCTGTAGGCTACACCCAATCATATGCGTAGGCCTATACAGAGCTATGCCTAATACCGTAATACGCGCATAGGAAGGTAGGCCTATAGGCATATAATTATATGTCGACTAGCTCAAATTCATTTCCCTTCCTAGAAAATGGGCTCAAAAGTCATTATTTCTCCTTGGCTTTCAAGGATTTGGAAATCTAAGTGCATCTTCATCTGGCGGTTGACTATCCGCGCCTCAGTTCACATTTCGGCGTGACCGTGAGTGCGTTACAAATTTAATAAATTAATAATAATAATAATAATAATAATAATAATAATAATAATAATAATAATAATAATAATAATACTTGTTTATTAATTCACTGCGCGTGGATTGGTTGTTGAATTGCTGCGGGTAAAATCTTTGGTACGCGACGTCAGTTTACTCATAGTCAGGGAGCAAATGGTATCCCGTGGGCGCTTTAATGAAAGAAACATGTGTGATACGTCGTTGGAAAGGTATTTTAACATAGAATAAGAAAAGTCATGGTGCCAAGCCAGAATATGCTGCAGGCAGGCACAATTCAAGATGGCGTCCAACATGGCGGAACATTATCGTAGTTAGTCGGATAGATATGCCACATGACCCCCAAAAAATTGCAAGAAAACGTTTTATGTTGGTTTTCTGGTGTATTAGGTCTGGAGAATAACATACTAAAAGTTTATCGAAATCGGACCACGGGATCACCCCCCAAAATGATGCATTTTAAACAAAGATGGCCAATATGGCGCCAATACAGAAAAACCGTATATATCAGGTCATAGGTAAGCTAAATAATATAAAATGAAGTGTCAAATTTATTATCAAGGTCGAGGAATCAATCTATCATAGTGGCAATAGTGTCCGAATCTTTTCAAGATGGCGGCCAATATAGCCGCCAAAACACAAATAATATATGTCGGTCATAGGTAAGCTAAATAACAAAATGAAGTGTCAAAATTTAACATTGTCAAGGTCGAGGAATCGATCTATCATAGTTAGCAATAGTGTCAGAATGTTACTATCCAAGATGGCGGCCCAATATGGCCGCCAAAACACAAAATATGTATATATCAGGTCATAGGTAAGCTAAATAACAAAATTAAGTGTCAAATTTAGCATTATCAAGGTCGAGGAATCGATCTATCATAGTGGCATCAATAGTGTCGGAATCTTACTATCCAAGATGGCGTAATATGGCCATAAAGCCTAAACATATGTAACCATATATCCAAAGGTCATGAGTAAGCTAAATAACAAATGAAGTGTCAAATTTAACATTATCAAAGGTCGAGGAATCGATCTATCATAGTGGCAATAGTGTCGGAATCTTACTATCCAAGATGGCGGCCAATATAGCCCGCTAAAAACACAAAAATATGTATATATATCAGGTCATAGGTAAGCTTCAGGCAGGCACAATTCAAGATGGCGTCCAACATGGCGGAACATGAGAAAAACAGACCTATTTATCGTAGTGGCAATAGTCTTGGAATGTTACGATACTCATTATTTCTTTTATTTAACGGAAAAAACAATGTGTAAACGTAGCAGCTGAGAAAAAATGAACATTCAAAATGTTGATCGATATCATCACTATTGTCACTGCTGTCTTCGTGACCGTCATATCGTTCCGCTACATTATCGCAGAGATTCTCGTCGCTGTTACATTCACACATTTCTGTGCATGGCAGGTTGTTAGTTCGGCATTTGCATGGTGCAGCACATCTGTTTTTAAGACAAGCACACCTGACCAATTGCAGCAATGCCTCCG
The DNA here is from genome assembly GCA_020284085.1 of Aporrectodea caliginosa. Lineage (NCBI taxonomy): Eukaryota > Metazoa > Annelida > Clitellata > Crassiclitellata > Lumbricidae > Aporrectodea > Aporrectodea caliginosa. The sequence goes on from JACEVL010000477.1 coordinate 738,816, forward strand.
GGGCACATAGCGATTCATTCATAACCGGTGACAACCGTCCATCTTCCAATACCCACCCGTGTTCCGTTGGTGATGGAATCGCCGGCATTGCTTTGTCGTCTTGCGCCCAAACAATTGCCTGAAAATTAACTCTTTTCACTGCTGTATATGCATCGGGTTGACTGAAGTGGATACTCTCACCATCACCAAAACGATTGGCCTCATCAAGTGCAACAAGACTGAGCTTTATGAACTCTAAGTATTCTTGCCTTGGCTGGTTGACTGTACTCAGCTGCGCCCACAGAAACTGAACTACAACTTGGTGGTTCTGCTCTAGCCACATTTTCTCACTGTCAGTCAAAGAACAGCCTTTTGTGTCCTTACTAGGTCAGTCAGTGTTGCTTTGGTCTACGAGAGGCCACTGATTTTTGAACCTGGCAAAAATTGCGTTTTGTGGCACAGAGGAGACAAAGAATAAATCAAAGACTGCTGCTGCAATTATTTCAAACAAATGGTGTCTACAAACCAAGAATAATAGGCATTTGTCAAAGGCCTCTTGAATAACGGTTAAAGCACAACCCAGCCAGCCATTCTGACACCCCTTCCGACTCTCTGAGGGTGTCAACAACCTTATTCCACATCAGGCCACCAGTTCCAGAGCCAGGCAGTGAGGAATGGTTAGAAGCTTTTCAATTCCTATGCCAGACACAACAACTGCCATGCGATCAGCATTGACACTCTCATCATCTGGCAGCAACTTACCATAGACAGGAACAACAAAGGGTGTCTTAGGGCAGAATTCATATCTAACGCCTTGTTCAATAGAGGAACAGGTCTTCTTACGTGCCTCATACACTGAAGTTGTGCACAGAGTCAGATCATTAACATTGGTACCCACTGCTTTTAATGCTGGGGCAACTATGTGCATTGCCTGACGTGGCGTGGTATTTATTCTGTCCAAGCTAGCCACAAATAATGGGTCATCAATCAGACACCGTCTGTTCACCCTTGCTATATTATCAGATAGAAGAGTATTAACAGGAATATGGATTGGAAACACTGAAAATGGAAAATAACTATTTTTTAATAAATAACTACGTTCGTCACAAATATCGCTATTGTTCACTGTATTAAATCTATTTCAAGAATTTAAACCTCCTTGAGAGGTCACTTGCCATTGAGATATTGAAGTAGGATTTCTCTAGGTATTGTTGTGTATATAAATGTCACATTTTAAGCCCCTATGCATGTGATTTTTCAAAAATAATTTTTCTCAGCTGCTACGTTTACACATTGTTTTTCCGTTAAATAAAAGAAATAATGAGTATCGTAACATTCCAAGACTATTGCCACTACGATAAATAGGTCTGTTTTTCTCATGTTCCGCCATGTTGGACGCCATCTTGAATTGTGCCTGCCTGCTTACCTATGACCTGATATATACATATTTTTGTGTTTTGGCGGCCATATTGGCCGCCATCTTGGATAGTAAGATTCCGACACTATTGCCACTATGATAGATCGATTCCTCGACCTTGATAATGTTAAATTTGACACTTCATTTTGTTATTTAGCTTACCTATGACCTGATATATACATATTTTTTTGTGTTTTGGCGGCCATATTGGCCGCCATCTTGGATAGTAAGATTCTGACACTATTGCCACTATGATAGATCGATTCCTCGACCTTGATAATGTTAAATTTGACACTTCATTTTGTTATTTAGCTTACCTATGATCTGATATATACATATTTTTGTGTTTTGGCGGCCATATTGGCCGCCATCTTGGATAGTAAGATTCCGACACTATTGCCACTATGATAGATCGATTCCTCGACCTTGATAATGTTAAATTTGACACTTCATTTTGTTATTTAGCTTACCTATGACCTGATATATACGGTTTTCTGTATTGGCGCCATATTGGCCGCCATCTTTGTTTAAAATGCATTTTTGGGGGGTGATCCCGTGGTCCGATTTCGATAAACTTTTAGTATGTTATTCTCCAGACCTAATACACCAGAAAACCAACATAAAACGTTTTCTTGCAATTTTTTGGGGTCATGTGGCATATCTATCCGACTAACTACGATAATGTTCCGCCATGTTGGACGCCATCTTGAATTGTGCCTGCCTGCAGCATATTCTGGCTTGGCACCATGACTTTTCTTATTCTATGTTAAAATACCTTTCCAACGACGTATCACACATGTTTCTTTCATTAAAGAGCCCACGGGATATGTTTTTCCTACATAGTGCTCCTTGACTATCATAAAAGGCTTCAACTGCGAGCGAGCTGACATCTAGCGAGCGCAGGTTAGAAATGCAATTTGATAACATTTCGTCGTGTGACACGTCCTCCATTTTGGCCTTTGATGAAATTGAGAAGCGGGAAACGAACGACTCGAAGAGGTTGACAAAATTTAATATTTTATTATATTCTCTCTTTTTTCAGAGCAAATAAAATGCTTCTCGAGCTTCCGTCTGCATTGCCGTTTGTAAACCATCAATGATGTTAGGCATAGAAACTAAGACCTACAATAATTATTACGCAAAGATTTAACAGGTCCCACGCATCATCCAAATGGTCAACGAGCTGACTTCTAGCGGGCTCAAGTTAGAAATGCAGTTGGGTAACATTTTGTCGTATGAGACATTCTCCATTTGGTAAAACTGTATTTTAGCATATTTAATTGAATGTAGCCTGTATTTAAGCGAAGTTTATTATTTGAATTGTATTGTATCTATAAATTTATAAAGCGCCTCTCACAGTGAACACCAATCAGAGGCGCTCCCAGTGCGAAAGACCCCGAACGAAAAGAGTGGTCTTAAGACAGCGAAAGGAAGCACATGGACCACGGGTTAATATTGAAGAACGAGTTGATGTACATAGGATGTTGGTTCAACAGTGAGGGGCCAATGAAGGCAAAAGCTCGAGATTTAGCCATGGCAGTCCTCTCTCTTTGGACAAGAAGGTCAAGGCGATCAAGTGATTGTATTACATATAATACTAGGGAGTACCATTACCATTTAGAGTGGATAAATGACCATGATAACTGTCATCAATCCAAGTTCTATTTACGCAAAGAATTATTTTAATCAATCTAACTTCTCTGTGTACGCAAGAATCATTTTGGGTAATTTCACATAAATTAGCCTTTTGATTATTTGCCATTGTATGGGTTTTAGCGTCGGAAGAATACAAGTTGGATTGACAAAAGGAATTCTTGCAAAATAGAAGTCGGATTGATGAAAATGATTCTTGCTTAAATAGAAGTTGAATTTATTAAAAATAATTGTTGCTTAAACGGAAGCTACATTGATTAAAAGAATTCTTACCTAAATAGAAGGTGGATTATGAATTTTTTTGCCTAAATAGAAGTTGGATTCATGAAAAATAATAATGCTACAATGGGCCAATAATTTAGAATGCTAAAATGCAAAACTATCTAATTTCCATCAATCTAACTTTGGTTATTTCGCATTTTAACGTTCTAAATTATTCACCAATTGTAGCATTATTATTTTGATTCCAATTCAAATTTTTACCCCGATTTCATTTGAGATTCTATTCGACTGAAAATTTGTGTCATTCACATTCAATCCGCATATTCATATTCGAAATGAGAGAATATGCCATCATAGAGTGAATAAACTAGCACCGTACTTTCCACCCAAAAGGCCCATCCAATACTGTACTTCAGATTATGATGGAGACGAAACACTACAAAACCTGAAAAGGAACAAATCTGAATCTATATTTGTACTTGAAGCTATTGCTGTGTTGCTCAGCACTGTGAAATCAATAAATGGAAGCTGTTTTCACTTTTGCTGCATTACTATATTTACGGCATGCCAATTTACTGCAATTGTAATTGTAACTACCGGTATGTACGACAACTGCAGATGAAAATAGCGGTTTAAGATATTGCAGCCGATTGCAGATCAACAACATGGTCACCCAGCCCCAAATTGCGATCGGTAATATCGGTATGAAAGATCCCATAGGTTGTTGATTACAACTGTAAAATTGTAAAATCAGAACGTAACCTAAATGTACGTCGATGGGATGCCAGCACAACTACGGTATCTGTCGTAGAATTTGGGAAATGGCCAATGATACTAAATCACTCTATAGGAATCCAGTCCTCATTTTCTTTTTTGAAGGATTTTATTTTAATAGCACCTTTTAAAATGCATCTCTGAAATGTCTTTTACTTCATTTTTTTATGTTCGGTCAATTCAAACCTAAAATGCGAAAAAAATCATGTATACTGTGCAAAATTCTGAGGGTCACACGAGGGTATTTATTAAAATGATTTAAAGGCACTTTTGGCATGCACCTTAAAAAGGTTCGCACCATGGATCTGTTGGGACCGGAATGGCATTCCAGTTCTTTTTTGGCAGAAACATTTCGTTACATTATTTTCATCCAGTATTTAGCTACCATTAGCATGGCACCTCAAGCTGGCGTTACGACATGGCCGCATTAAGGCTAGTGCGGGCCCGGGTGCTGTGATTACCTTCGAAAGGCCCCTCTGACGACCACAGGTCCACCAGCCCACCACGCACATATTTATAAATGCGGGCCCCTCAAAAGTGCAGGCCCGGGTGCTCAGGGTCCGATTTGTCAAAAAAGAAGCAGGGGGTCGAGAACTTTGGCGGATCCAGAGGATTGCTTGTGTGGGCCAAGTTTTTTTTTTGAGGAGGCGACACGTTCCAGGGTAAAAAATGGTAATTAACTTTAAATGATAGTAGCCTATATTTGAAATAATGCCATAATTATGCACAGTAGTTATAGTGTAGTAGACCCTCAGTGCTTTTTTCAGCCGGAGCGGTCCGGAACGGCGTTCCGGGACCTTTTTTCAGCTATTAAAAATAATTTAGTTAATTTAAATTTCTACTAAAAAATTATTTTAAATTACTTAGATATTTTAATTTAATTTAAGTGCTTTCAGTGTTCATTGATGTTGATTACATTCTTGAATATTAGAAATATTAGCATAAAATAGGCTATGCCCCTATAATTGTTCTGAATTTGTTGAGTTCCGGAACCTTCTGTTGTAGAAAAAAAGCACTGAGACCCCTAGTATATACTATTCTATATAAAACTGTTTGAAAGTAGCGTTCATATCTGATGGTGGGTTGCAAGTAATTTTTTTTATTATTTTCAATCTGCTCAAAGTTCTTTCTGCAGTACAATTAGGCTACCAGATGGCCCGAACGGGGCACTGCATGTACTGCAGTGGCCGAAGTAACAGGAAGAGTGAGATACGATCTATAAAGTAATTATGGCAGTGATTCCCAACCTTTTTGAGAGCATTGCACCCTTACTAGCCTAACGGCAGATCAGCGGCACCTGTGACCTTAATATAAACTATATTTCTTCAAATTAGTTCTTTATTTTACTCATAAGAAACGTTTCTTTATTTTGCGACTATTTCTACACAACTTTCAGTTTAAAAAAAAATAATTATAGGCGTATGTTAGTAGTGATAAATTTTAAAACTTGTTCACATAAAAAGCTGCACAAATGTTATTGTTCTACCTATCTGACATCCAACCTTAGGTAGGTTCACGGCGGCCTTTGGTGCCGCGACACTCAGGTTGAGAAAAGCACTGGATTTGGGGAGTCATTATCACCTGTCCGAGATAATTAATTCCAATGCAAGTGATTTGATTAGTGGTGTGGTTAGGTAGTTTGACGTCCGGGGCGAATAAGGGCAATAGAAATTTAGCGAACCACAGTTAGCCTAGTCAAACGCTATATTAAGTCCTTAAGTCCAAATTTGACATTGCTCCTCAAATCTTAGGGATCACATTCGCTCCCCTCTCCAGTTTCTCATCGACCTCTCCGCTCCTTTTTGTTCCACGAGTTAGGACCACTTTTACCCAAACTAGATCTTTTGCCACTAGTGGGCCCTCGCTATGGAATGCCCTTCTCTCCTCTCTACGTGTTACCATTCTTTCTGGGTCTCTTCCTACAGCCTTCTCCCTCTCTATGGGTTCTCGCACTGGGAGCGTTACTGGCCACTGCTGTGAGCGGCGCTATGTAAATTAATAAATACAATACAGTACAATATTGAACGTTATTCTAGGCTATTATATGAAAATGTGGCTCTTACCAGACACAAAACTTTTCTATCTTTGATATATCTGCAGTCTTCAGCAAACTTAATACTCGTAGATGCGTTACTTCATTCTGGCTGATAAACTGCTGTGGCATGATTCGGTTCAATCAATGTCTTGTTAATCTGAAATTGCTGAACTCCATAGGACTTGCTGCAGCTGCTGCTCGTTTTTCTTACAAAATTTCTTAAACCGAGTTCCGTTCAGTTGATGTCGCTAAAAGTTTCGATAAAGGCAAGCGTACAGACGTACACGACTTATGACTCAGCGCCTGTCCTGGCCCATGGAGTACTAAATATTTCGGTATCCCCGCCTGGCAAAGGGAAAGAGGAAAGGTCAGCAGGGCGACTATCTATAGTGCCATGGGAGGCCTTAAGCGTGGACCGACCCTGGCTCCTATACCCGGAGTCCACGCCTGAAGCATACCGAGTGGAAACCTTATCCAAGGAACTCTGGATAGTATTAACTTTAGCCTACTCAAGACAACGGTGACCATTATACCATTATATATATATATATATATATAATGGTATATAATGTATATATATAATTATATATCGGTGCATGGGCTTTCAGGGAGACTAGGAGAGAGGGAGGGAGAAGCTGGGCCAGGCCGACTGGTCATAATGGAGTCGTTTGGTGTAGGACTGTGGGTAACAAATTTGAGGGGGTCAAGCCGACCCCCTCGGGGGTCGGCCAAAGGCTAGAAGCAAGGGGGTTCAAAGGAGGAAGCAGGGGGTCCAACCCCCGACCCCCCGGCAAATCGGACCCTGCGGGTGCTACAGAACCCTTAGCACCACTTATTTTGGGCCTGCGTTCTGGTTCCTTTTTGTTAAAGACGGTTCACACCCCTAGTTTAGGTAGTCTTCAGGATTAACTCTGAATTTCCTTTTCTGCTGTTCATCATTAACTTATATGAAGCTGGGCAGATAGCATAAGAGTGATGTGAAAGATCCCAGTGTGCTAGGGATTTTTTGATAATTTCAGCTTAGTATGTGAAATCAGAATGTAAGCTAAACGTATGTGGGTGAAATACCATAATATGTGGTAACTGGCAATGGCCAATGATGCAATTGCCATCTGGAGACGTCATTGAAAGTCATGTTGTACTGAGGTTATGTAAAACAAACAAGGAATAGAGAGACAGATTCGAAGTCTGGGATATGATGTTATGGATAAGCTTGATTGTGGAGAATCTAATCTATTGACTTCTCAAGCTGCGGTATCGTGAGGCATTATCGTAATCTCGAGATTTCTACAGCGTCCCAAAAAACAGTTGCGATAACCAGTTTATTCATTCACAGAGTGCTTAGTCAAAACAAAATCAATTGGCGGTAGGGGTAAAAATCGGTTCCAGGTCAAGATCCAAAGGGGTCAGGCAGGGAGTCAGACGGCTAAGGTTGATGATGTTTCAAATTGAAACGGGGAGAGAGGTGAGGGAAAGAGACGAAGGCATCAATTGTTGGTTATTTCAAGTGAAAATACTAATGAATAAATTGCACTCTATTGGAGAATCCCAGTAAAAAACTTTACTTGGTCACTGTCCTACCATTTCTGTTTTGTTTCTTATTACAGAGACCTCGTAAAGTTACTGCTTTTAACCAATCACGTCACTTTGATGCAGAAAAAACACCATCTGAGTACAGTAAAACTCTGATCTTGTTAACTTTGGGCAACGAGGAATGTGTATTGAAGGCCTGATTGAAGGAAATGTGACGGCAAATGTAAGGAACTTATACCTGTTAGTATATAGTTATCTTACATGTGTTTCAGAACGATAACATTCATCGTATCTTGTTATTAAAGGTTAGGTTGGGGTGGCGAACCCATGGTATGCATGCAAATGTTTTGGGCATGTGGAATTAGAGCATTCCCCAAAACTTCAAACTTTGAAATACACAATCACTCTAGGATCCACATTTTCTTTATGCATGATTTTATTTTAGCACCTTTCTAAAAGCATCTTTGATATGGTGTCTTTTACTTCATTTTTGAATGCTTGGTCAACTAAACGTATATGAGAAAAATAATATACTGTGCAAAAGTTTGAGGGGCATGTGAGGGCATTTTTTAAATGATTGAATGGCATTTTGGCACACATCCTTAAACAGGTTTGCCACCCTAGACTAGGTATAGGTAGTCTTCAGGATTAGCTCTGAATTTCCATTTCTGCTGATCATCATTAATATAGAGTTTCCCATCAGTGAACTATTTCAGGCTGAACAGTCAAACTATTTTGTTATTATTGCAATTATGTTATGAAGTTCCTTTATGTTAGATATTAGGTGATTCACTATTTTCCAATTTTTGCACATACTTTCAAAACCTACTTTAAAAATTACTCTGATCTCTATTTCCCCTTTTTCTTGGCTGTATAAAAACAACTGCCTTGCCTCACCAAGCTGTTGATTAATTGATGTTATGGAATAGGAGGTCAAAGAAATGCAGAAATATCTGCAAACTCCACTAAGGACTCCTTTAACTCGCCATGATGTAGTATATGAGGTGATTCAATTGGTGCTGACTAAACAATTGATCTTGGGTTGGGTCCTTATTAGTCCATGCCTTTATTTCTGTTTCTATCCAGCACAGCCTTGTTTTCTTTGTTTCTCTTTCCTTCAAATGTACATTGTGTGGAATTTGTTCAGCGGACATTCTCATTACATGGCCAAAACGTCAGATTCTTTGCTTTATCTAGCAGAGTTTGGATATCTAACCAATGTCTTAGCACTCTTATGTCAAATAATATTTCCTTGTAATCTGTAACCTAGAAACTTCTATATAGTGGGGTACGGGAGCTGAAAAATATTTCACATCTGGCAACCAATGCGCCCCCTTGGTTCCAGATAGTACATGGGTAGACGAGTCCAAAAAGCCCGGGACGCAAATTTTCACGGCCCTCTAGCGGCTATGGCAGCCATTTTACAAAATGGCCGACCGTTATACATAATTTTATTGTTCAATATCTCAGCTTCTCCTTCACTTAGAATCGTGATTTTGGTGTCTAAACATACATAATTATGGACAAGGATTCCAATGGAACTAATTGCAAATACTTATGTACACGAAATTGGCGGCCATTCTCCAAAATGGCCGACCGAAATAAAACTTTGTCAATATCTCAGCTTCTAATTCACTTAGAATCGTGATCTTGGTGTCTAAACATACATATTTAGGGGCATGGATTCCAAGAGAACTAATTACAAACACTTACATGTATCTACACGAAATTGGCAGCCATTTATATCTCAGCTTCTCAAAAGCCAACTTCTCTCTTTCAAACTCAATGTCATATCCACCCACTCTTCCGACCTCCGGTGTAACCATTGGCTCTGGCATATCCTGCCCCGCCACCACGGTTTCCGCCCACCTAGTCAGAAGTTCATCTTTCGCCATACCACAAAGAACCTCTTCCTCATATCCACTCCTCAACAGTTTTAACCTTAACGCGTCGGTCGACAGCTTTTTTATCGAGTCTTGCTGCGACTTCGTTAAGTTCTCCATTACTAACCGAACGCACGAACGACGAGAATTTAACCGTGGGAATTAACACCGACCTGCGATATACAGTCTGAAAAACCAGAAATACCTCCACGTCTGAGGCCAGATATAACCATAAATATTTCAACAAAATGGCCAAAAGGAGTGGCTCACCTTTAACATGTGACCAGCAGATTCCGAACGGATAATCCTCATCCCTATAAAGCATGCGATTTTGGGTAGATCAACTGACATCATTTGGAAACATTGAGAGCATCTCTGATTAGTTTCTCATGAAGTCCTTGCTACATAAAGTTATTATTTTACAATTACAGAATTGGCAATTAAAGTAGGGCACACATGCAGTTCTACAACTTGATTTGAAAGCTGGGCAGGTGATACGACCATAAGAGTGTCATGAAGCTCCCAGTGTGCTAGATATCGATTGTTGATTACTAATATGTAAAATCAGAACGTAAGCAAAATGTACGTGGGTGGAATGCCAGTACAGGAATCTGTGGTAACTGGAAATGACTCATAAAGCATTATTCCAATCTGGAGAAGTCATTGAATTTCATTTTGTACTGAAGTTAGGTGAATGGTTCGAATTATCGATACAGATCAGAAGTCTGGGATATGATGTTTTAGAGAGGCTTGCTTGCTGAAAATCAAATCAATTGGCTTCTCTAGCTACGTTATCATAAGGCATTATCGTAATCTTCAAATTTCTACAGCAACCCAAAAACCCGTTGTGAGAACCAGCATATTCATTCACAGGTGCCTAGTCAAAACAAGAATCAATAGGCGGGGTAAAAATCGGTTCTAGGTCAAGATCCAGGCAGTCAGATAACTAAGGTTGTTGGTGTTTAGAATTGAAATGATCAACGAGGCAAAAAGTATCAATTGGTGGTTAGTTACAGTGAAAATACTCGGGCGGAATTGCTCTCCATTGGAGAATCCCGGTAAATTTTAGTAGGTCACTGTCCCTACCATTTCAGTTGTGTTTCTTCTTACAGAGACCTCGTTAAGTCGATACTCTTTACCTATCATGACCCACTGCTCCAGAAAAAGCATCATCTTTCACCAGTTTTCGCAATTTCTGACCTTATCCACCTCATAGAAGGAATGTTCGTCGAAGTTCTGGTGGAAGGCAACATCAGGGAAAATGTAAGGAACTTATGCCTGTTATACTCTGAATATGGACGAGACTCCTTTGATTTGGTTCGATCCACATTCATTATATCAGGTTGCAGACTTCGCCGTACATTTGAGATGCATTCTTCTACGAGCCCTTGAACTTTTTCTTTTTATTGCGCTGTAAAATCATATGGATCGATTGACGTTTACGCCTTCACGAGTAAACCCTTCAAATTTCCAGTGCGCAACTGCTGCATGTGGTCGAAATTCTGACGATTTCATTCCAACATATTTCCAAGCATCTATGTGGATATCTCATTATGTCCCCATAAACTTAATCTACTTCAATTACACATCTAAGAGCTAAAATAATTTTAAGCGTTCAAAGTTGTCTGTCACTTGCCATGAGATTGTTTAAAATGCGTATTCGACTTCATTTTGACATGCATCCTTAGAAAGGTAGGTGTAGATACTGGTAGTCTTCAGGATTAGCTCTGAGTTTCCAGTTCTGCTGTTCATTATTAATTTAATGTATCCCATCAGTGGAATATTGCAGGCGAACAGTAAAACTATTTCATTATTACTGCAATTATTGCTTTAGCTATTGTTAACGGTAGATATAAGGTGATTCATTCACTCTTTTTGCAATTATTGGCGACAGAATAGAGAGGAACTCCTTGTAAAAATTACTCATCTCTATTTCCTCTTTTTGTGGTTTATAAAAACAATATCTGCCTGGCATAATTTTGCCTGACTAAGCTGTTGATTAGCCAAAGTTGTTGTGAATTAGGAGGCCAAGGAACTTATACAGGAACATCTGATTGCACTAAAAGCGATCTTATCCATTAACTTGGATTGCGTCCAATCTTTGAGGTGAGTCATTTGTTGCTGACTAGCAGTTGATCTCTGATTGGGTCCTTATTAGTCCATGTAATTACTTTTATGTCTTCATTTCTGTTTCTATCCAGCACAGTCTTGCTCCTTTGTTTCTCTCTCCTTCGGACCTTGCATGTAGTACATTGTGTGGAATTTGGTCAGCTGGCATTTTCTTTACTTGGCCAAAACGTAGGAGTATTCGCTTTCTCTAGCAGAGTTGTTTGGATGTCTAACCAGCTGTCTTATGTCAATTTCAACAGCACCATAGCATCATATTGTAACAAGTTATGCTGAAGTGATGAGAACATCTGTGCAAAACTGACTGTCCCATTCATGATCTTTGGAAGAATGAGTCAATTTTCATGAGCCGGTGCCCGGCACAAGCATTACCCTTTTGCTACAAACCATCTTCGTAATCGGATCAAATGAGACTATTATCATGAACTACATTAAGAAGCTTCAGTGGTGACCAAAAATAGGCAGTGAATCCCGTAGCCTCCAGTTATGGACTGAGAAATCCTGTTCTCTTGTGAGTATTATTATTATATTCGTTTTTCATTAGTGCTTAAGATGGCTGAACACCGCAACTGATTACGAGTTCAACGAAATAATATAAAGTTCAAATATAAAACTAATGTTAACTGGAAGGCTCAAAATTAACATGCCATAACTGTAATACAAACTTTTTAATTACTTGAGGCAAACTTAAATTATTAATTTCATGGTTTTATCTCACTAGATCAGGGGTGGCCAACCTTTTTTTGCCTACGGGCCACTATGATTGTTGGTAAGCACGCGGCGGGCCGCAAAATGTTTGTCCTCACAGCCTCGAAAGAAATACAAATGTTTATTTCATATTTTACAATATGTATAAAAATAGATAAGACTACATTAGGTCACTAGAACTTACAACACTAAATCTTTTAGTGTTTTAGACATAATTATTATGCAGTATTGTAGTAGTCGGACAAGTAAGTAGGTGCAAAATGAGACAAAAAATTATTTAGAAAGGGCCGTGCGGGCCGCCAATCAGCAGCCCGCGGGCCGCATTTGGCCCGCGGGCCGCGGGTTGGCCATCCCTGCACTAGATGAACGTCACTAAGCTGCCTGATGGTGTCTCGACCTACCACACGAATCGCAACAGCAGTGATGAAAACTCTGTTGTCATCACCTTTCTTCAATTTGGTGTTGCACAGCAGCATCAGCAGCTCCTTAATGAGTTTCTGCTTGTAAGTCATTTGTAACCATGTAGTTCACTAGACATAAAATATAGCCTTGTTCCAAATTGTTCCTCATTAGGAATCACCTTTACTAGGAACGTTAGAAGCAGTAATAGTGGAAAGATGCAAAATCAGTTAAAATCTGTAATTTATGCCTATGTTGACTAACACAAGATCTAGTCTTTTGGAAAGCCAATAGATTTGTCTAAGGTTTGAAAAATGTTGTATGTAGTCAATATTCTTCCATCATATTAATAAGGGAAAGCTCCATTAGCCATAGTTATTTCTAACTCTGAACTAGTCAGATACGTGGAGTTGAATGAAGATGTGAAATTGAATAGAAATGACATTAAGCTGAAATGCAGTAAAACACACAACAAATTGTGATTCAAACTTCAGATGCAGGTGAAAGATGACAACTTTAGCTGTAACCATTGCACTTTGTCACGTAGAGTTGGACAGTGTGTTGGACTGCCAACTAAGAAATCGGGGGTCAAATACCTGCTGGGGTAGAAATTTGTTTAAAGATTTATGCTTCATCTGCACCCCATAGCCAACTCAACTATATTAAATGGACTGGCCATACACTGTTGGTAGGAAGATCAGATGGCGAGGTGGAAGACTGGCCACCTGCCCTCGTACGCTGAGGCTAAGAAAATGACATTGCTAACACATTTTCCCCTTGACTGCCTCTTAGGCTAGCTTTAGGGACTGCTCTTCTCTTCTAATTACTGGTGCATAGTAAAGAAAATTCTGTTGTCAATTGGTCATTGTTGTTTGAAAACCCTATGTATGCTTATTCAAGTTGTTGCAAGTGACAATACAATACATAATGCTTGATGGTATGGAACAATATCGAGGTAAGGTACAGCAATTTATTTATAGCATGACTGCCATCAACTGTTACAGTAGTCCACAGAGGGTGACCCGTCAGAACGGCCCAGGACAAATCGGCCCCGACAAAACGGCCCCGACAAATGGGCCCCGACAAAAAGGCCCCGACAAAATAGCCCCCGTCAAAATGGCCTCGACAAAACAGCCCCGTCAAATCGGCCCCCGTCATATCGGCCCCAGTCATATCGGCCCCATATAAAATATCCAATGTTCCAAGTATTTTTACGCTGACAAACAATGTTGAAATGAGGCCTCAAGCGACGGTTCAGCTGGACAATGGACTGCGGGGACCATCGTCTAATGCTAACTGGTTGGCGTATTTAATTATTTAAATGCTTTCAATGACAACTATCATATATCCTATTTCTATTTACGCAACGAATTCTTTTTCGTAAATCTAACTTCCATTTTAACGCCAAAATATTTTTCAGCAATATAACTTCCATTTTAAACTGACCACATAGGCCTAAAATAATTTGGCAACGTAAACTACGGTTTTACCAATCCGAGTTCTATTTACGCAAAGAATTCTTTTCATCAATCCAACTTAAAAGTACTTGGGACATGGGATATTTTGTGAGGGGCCGATGTGACTGGGGCCGATTTGACGGGGGTCGATATGACGGGGGCGTAAAACGCATCGACAGATGCGTGTGCGGCTGATCATCCTGACTTAGCACCATGGCGCAGTTCTTCGACAGCATTGATATATTTGATTGCGTTCGTAACGCCCGATCTCGTGGTTTCCTTGCAACTGATCCGGTTGTGGCAATCTTTTTAACAGCTTGCTGACACCAGCTAGGGACCAATTTTTCATTGGAAATTCTGTAATGAGTCTCCTTATGCCATACCCCTTCGTCTCTCTCAACTCCTTGATTAAAATCTTGTCCTCTGCACTGAAAACCATTTCTTTACAACCAACTACAGTAACTGTCACGTAAAACAGGTCTCATAGAGTAACTGTTTCCGAAAATGACGCTTATAAACAACAGCCTATCCCTGCGGTAGCCAGAAAAATGACGTCATTCTATGCGTTTTACGTGTTGGTAACTTGGTTCCTGAACCACCCAATTTGATACGGGTATATCCTCGTAACCGTTGCATCAATTGTAATAAAATTTGCAGGGTATAGATAGAATAGACTGAAGTTCATGTGCACCAAATTTAGTACCTATAATAGTACAATTGACCAAGATATTTCACAACGTCTAGTGTTCTACTTTATCGTGGACACAGTGTAGATATGATTAGATAGCTTACAAGTTGAGATTGAACTGGATCTGGTTAAATGATTAACTTGACCTGATGCACATGTGTAAAACTGCTTGATGTAGAAGAGGATGTACCAGGATTTGAAACCTAGATGCAGAACTGTAAGGCAAAAATATATACACATATAGTAATTTGATCCACCACTGTGCAACCCTAATGCATATATTCCATTGGCAGGTCAACATGGAGGAGCCATGTTTAAAGCAGCTTCGGAAGGTAAAGCAGCTGTGTTACCAGGCAGAGGCAAGACACCAGGAGTCCTACAACATCATAGGATTTTCTTTAACTGTGTGGAGCGAGGCGTCTCGATGTTCGTAAGTATGAAGGGTTCCTTCCAAACTTGCTACATTGTAATTCTGGTAGCATCAGTCACACACATTTGACGCACAGTGTTTGGTAAGGTCCATACAGTCTAAGTTTAGTGCTTCTGCCACTTAATTCATCATCAACCATCTAATAATTTCTATTACACCATTATCATACTACACTAGGCATTGCTTGATATTTGCTTCAAGTAAAACCTGTCAAAAATCATAATTCATTGGAGAATTGGTCTAAATCTGTTAGGTTAGGAAAGCCAAAAAGTCAGACTATGGTGAGTGTGCAAGTTGAAATATGAGTCTTAAGTTTAGACTGCCCCGAATCGCATTTAACAACAGAATGCATAGAACTGCACAATGAATTCAAAGCTCTGCATGTCCTGGTGTAAGGCACAATAAGAGTCAAAGCATGTGTTGATCAAGTGAATTTTTATAGGTATGAGGAAGTATACAAGAAACAGAGTTATGTCAGGTGATTTAAATTTTAATCTTCAAGGAATACAAAGCAAATGAGGTCAATGGATAGGCAATTAAGAACTCGATGCATGCATGCTTTGATTCTGTTAATGTATCTGATATATCTTCTGTGCATGTCACCGGCCATATCGGTCGCTGATCAACTTCTACATCATTTTGATAGATTGTTTCGAATAAATGCAGAATTTTCACAGTAATTTTCATATTGGCAGAGGATGACTGATGCGGGTCATTGGAGTGACAAAGACCATTAATCACTTGTGTTGCTTCAATCTAATGACCAACATGTGATGAATGCCTGTTTTATGTACTTCTTGTGCATTGACAAACAGCCAGGCATGCATTATATTCTACCAATGAGGGCAGTTACTTAAATTTAAATATAGCATTGTTGTTGTTTATTATTTGAAATTGCATAGAACGGAAGAGGTCAATGACAACATCGACCAGTTCCTTATGCAATTTAATAAAGACACTCAGAAGCTGACACAGAATCAATTCCAGAACCTTGTGAGTATTTTTCACTATTGCATTCTTGAAGCGTATGCTGTTTGTGCACAGCCATTTGCAAGTATGATCATCAGCAAGATTAGCAGTCAGTAATCCACCATTGAAACAAGTTTGCAAGCAGACATTGAGAATGCATGTCATAGTCTACACTGTGTCATAACTGAACAACAGATTGTCCCCATCTGAGAAGGTTGTATGCACAACAACTCTAGTGCATCCTAAATCGATTTATTGCAGACCAGAGTCAGCCAGGCAAGTTGAAGCCTGAAGGACAGACAGATGACTCAGCGATGAGAAGTGGTTAGTCATATTTGTTCCTGGCCACTTTTCCCTGCATGTCAAAATAACTGTCATGTCTCTAGATTGCATGTCCATTGTACAACCAAATGGGTATCTCGAGCAAAGGCATACTGACGTGTGGGAGGTGATATTGCTCATAGATATAATTTCATAACCAATGTTGCAAAATGAAGATGTTCTGCTGCATGCAATGTGATGAAGCAACTGGTTTCAAATTGTGTGGCTGCTTGGAACCATTGATAAGATGAAAGACTGGGTACCACAGTTAACATCTGATCTTAGCTAAATTTCATATTAACCATTAGATAAAGAGCAACAAATGACTCATGTGCATTCGCGTGTAGATGTATTATGACTACGATGGATTTCTAACGAATTAATATTACACAGTTAAGTCATTCAACTTAACAACTGCTAGCAGGTATCTAAATAGTTAAAAAAATTCTACAATATTCTGCATGAGAGGCTGATTGAATAAAGTTAACCAAGCTGTAATGTTGTACATTACACTAAAAACGATATAAAGGAATACTTACTATACATAGGCATCATTATGGTATCTATGGTCTGTTACACCAGGGAGAGTTTCTAACCATCAATCATCCAATTATAAACGTGTACGCTATCTCATTACTTGTGTGGTGACATTCTGTCAAAGACCAATGATGTCAAACTATTGTAGGAATATATGAAGTGCTAAGCTCTTTATGTATGTTCAGGCAATAAGTACTGTGAAGTGAGGCCTGTCCATGAAATACCGGTAACATGCCATCTGGTGCCCACTTAGCTTTCCTGCTGTTTGGTTGCTGTGGTCATGTTCTACATGTCAGCCAGAAGTTTTTTCATATACCGATCATTAATTTGAGGAGTTTCTAAATAGGCATGGATTGTAAACAGGGATGCTATGTTGATCTTAGTCACCATTGACAATTTAGCAAGGAGAGTGTACTAAAGCTACTGGGGAACCAGTTCAGCTCATCGTTAAAGTGTTACGAGGGAAACTATGCTTGACTGGCATATGAAAGTCATTTTATAATACCACAAAAATGTCTCTCTTTGTCATCTTTTTATGCAATATCGGCAATGAGGGAGATCATTTGTAAAAAAATGACATAGTTGTCTGACATAGCTTACATCTATCCTCAGGAGTTACAGTTTTTCAGTTTTTAAACCCAAATTATCCAAGATTGATGAATAATCCTGCTGCAGGATGTATTTAACTGGTCTTACAAAGAATGTCATTGCTCTGTATTACAGTTATTGGCATTCATCAAACAGAAAGGGGGCGAAGACTCTAATATAAGTGACAGAGTCAGCAGACATTGGAAAGAAATCGTTGAACATACTTACCTATTTGATCGTCCAACAGAAGAAGTATGTTTCATCTTTCCATTTAAGAAAAAACGACAAAAATGATATTATTTGGCATTCTTTTGTTCAGTCAGCAAACCAACAAACAACACCGTGTTTGGTATTGCTTCTGGAATCAGCAAACCCTTTTGTACTACATTACCTCAAAATAAGTTCAAGAACTTGTAATTATTTCTTGACTTTGCTCCTGTTAGTCAAACTGTTGATCAACAAGATAACCGTAAGAGTCGGATGTAAGCGAACTCTAAAAAGTAAGTCATTGATGTCAAACTATTGTAGGAATATATGAAGTGCTAAGCTCTTGATGTATGCACGGACAATAAGTACTGCCAAGTCATGAGGCCTGTCCATGAAATACTGGTACCATGCCATCTGGTGCCCACTTAGCTTTTCTATTGTTTGGTTGCTGTGGTCATGTTCCATATGTTGGCTAGAAGTTCTTTTGATATGTTGATTGTTACTTGAATTAGTTTCTAAATGGGCATGTATAGTAAACAGGGATATTGATCTTTGTTACCTAAAGTTAGCACTTTAATGGCTAGAGTGTTATGAAAATGACTAGGAAACCAATGCAGCTCGTCGTTAAAGCGCTAAGAGGGGAACCTTGTTTGATTGACAAGTGAAAACCATTTATAGTACTGCAGAAAATGTCTCTCCATCATCTTTTTATGCAATATGGACACTGAGGGAGGCCATTTGTATAACAATATGACATAGTTGTCTGACATAACTTACATTTACCCTCTGGAGTTTTGTGCAGACAATGATGACAGTTTTTCCGTTGGTAAACTCCTATTATCCTAGATGTACTGAGTAATCCTGCGGCAGAATTTATATCCTGGTAGTTTACGCTGCACGTCTGACATTGGTTTTTATTTCAGTTGTCAGCACACATCCAGCAGAAGGGTTGGGGCGATGACTTTAATCTGAGTGACAAAGTGAAGAGACACTGGACAGAAATTGTTGAGCACAATTACTTATTTGATCGTCCAAAAAGAGGTATGTTTCATCTTTCCATTTATGAAAAAATGACAAAAACATGATATTTTACAGTCCTTTGTTCAGTCAGCAAACCTTTCTGTACTACCTTACCTCAAAATAAGTTCAAGCCTTGTTATATACATTTTTTCTTGATTTTGGTCTTGTTAGTCAAACTGTTGGTCATAGTATTCAACAAAATGACTGTAAGAGTCAGATGTTAGTGATCTCTAAAGAGTAAGTCTGTGGCTTTGGCAGTGATCTAAGACCAAGATAATTTTTCTGCTGTGATTATGCATTATTCTCTTTAAGCTTGAATGGTGTCAACTGATACATCTCGAGTGTTTTCCAGTTATGATCTTCTTGTCCAGTATGAAACAGAAGTTAAAAACTTATTATTGTATTGTATCTGGAAATGGATATTAATTAATAGATAATTAATGAAGATTAATACTCTGCAGGTTACTGGGCACAGTCGAGTCAAATTGCGGCAAATCCAACAAAGCCATCAAAGATACAGAGAGCTTCAGAGCACCACATAGACAATATAGAAACATTAAAAGAACTGTCAACACTATAGTGTTAAACGTAAACAAGGAATTGAAACAGCATTTAACCAGTAGTTATTGTCATGACTTGTTGCATTTTTGTGGTGTAATCAACAATATTTGAATGATTATGTGTATGTCTGTTGTCCAAGTTACAAAATTGCTCCAGGTTTCCTTCCTTGGCAGCTGGAATGGTGGTACAACGTTCTGTTGCCAACTGTCAGTTTGTGGACAATAGTTTCGAAGACATGGCATGGCTGCTCTTCATCATTTTCCTGTTTCATCATCTTTTAATTCCTCTGCTTCTGCTTCTTCTTCTTCACTTTCATCGTTTTCTTGTCCTCTTTGTTGGCCTCTTCTTCATTGTCCTACTCTTTGTCATCCTCTTCATCTTCCTTCTGTGCATCGTCACCGTCATCCTAATTGTGATTTTCATCGTTTGTCACCGTCATCCTAATTGTGATTTTCATCGTCTCCCACTTTGTCTTCTTCATCTTCTGCTTTGGCTACTGCTTCTGCTGCTCCTCCTCCTGTAAGCATTGTGTTCATTATCTTGACACTTTTTACTTGACTGATATTTTGTAAATTTATTGCAAAATTTGTACTTGCAGAAAATGTCTCAATGGCGTCAGCAGCATCAACATCACCATAGATTGCAGTGGTTGTCAACAACATCATAGGGTCCCCTGAAGATGAGCTACTCTACCGGGGACTAGAACTGAAGAACAGTCTGAAAGTTCTCCTCATCAGCAATTGCAACAACAGACAAGTCTTTGGCATCACTCAACATACACATTGGTCAGTTTTATATTTTACTATCTGACCTGTGTAGTGTAACTTATTATAACAGAATGTTTATATGTACCCTATATATAGCATAACATAAACATAGCATAAAGCCTTTAGGTGTTCACTGAACGATTAAACGTGCTAGCTAGCTCTCTTTCTATGAGGGTCGTATGTTATGTTATGGGTTTCTGTCATCTTTTTTGTTATTGGTGATGGATATGCCTCCATTTGCATGACCCTAATCTTTATCCATGCTTGGACTGGCTTAGCTATCCTTGGTGATGTTGCTGCTGAAGTTGCTGGCCGACTGTTTTTGAAGTTCCTGTTGGACTTGTCCTTCTTGCTGAATGCTTTAGATCAGAGATAGAGGTACTGACAAAGACAGAGGCACAGACAGAAATGCAAACCGAGGCACATGCAAAGACAGAGTACAGATGGAGGCACTAAAGAAAGACAGACACATGCAGAGACAGAGGCACAGAGAGAGAGGCAGAGGTAGAGATGGGATAATAGGTGAATTACGATCACCAGTAGGGCGACAGTCGTGAGGATCTAAGCTTGGTGTTAGAGTGAAATAGCGGATATGCTGCCCTAATGTGGTTGAAAGCATAGGAAGAAGAGATAATGGTTATAAAAGTAGAATTCGTTATTAATTGCACCACTCGTGAGGACCTTATATTTCTAAAGTGCTCACCTAAAAAAGTTTAGTACAAGGAATAGCAAACAAATTCAGTGTGCATGATGTGAAAAAGTGCGTTTTTATAAAATGAGCCAGTAGGGATTGTAAGTAGCAAGGACTTGCGTGTTATGTAATGCGAATTTTTATTATCACTAAAATTATTGTTATTATTATTGTCTGCAGTATCATCTCAGCATGCTCAGTGTGGTGACAATGTCGCTTAAAGGCAGCTGGTATTCCCGTTGAACAGCCACCGCTGAAACAAGTATGAGGTCTCCAATGGATCATGGGTTGCATCCATTATCCAGCTTCCCAGCTCCTATGTGAACTGCAGACCTTTGCTCCCAGCACCGCCGGTCCCCAAGGCAACCGCTGCCAAGGTATGTGTGCTAGTGATCGTGGAGTACTTCTCCCTCCAAAACACAGCTGCGTGTTTGGTGGCTTTGCCAGGCATCGTCCACGTGGCCAAGGGATGAGTGTGACCATCTGAGATGCTCTTTCTGCACAGGAATTTTCGCTCTGCAAAATTATTATTATTATTATTATTACTTTTATTATTATAGTTCTTGTTATCACTAATTATTAATATTTTATTTTTATTGTTACAGTGAAACACCATTAACGCACGCATCATTAACACATAAGTCTGGTTTATATTCGATGCTACCATGCCTCCCGACCCACGAGATTAACAGGCAGGCATCGTTAAAACGTGGTAGTTTAACGAAAATGATAATTATGCTTACACACTTTATGCACAGTTCCGATGGCAAGCCTACAATTGGCCGCGTGTTAGCCGTGTTTCACTATTATTATTGTAGTATGACCTGAGAACTACTGTAGTGCCACTGTGATTGGTAATACTAAAGTCCTCAGTCTAGGGTCACTGCTAAGCAGAATCAGTGTCAAAATCTGGTAGAATTCTGATAGAGTACCAAAAGGGACATCTGAGAAGAAACATAAACAGATGAGCTTTAAGATGAGATCTGAAAGCAACACGGATCAAATATGGTTTGTATTCCTTGTCTTTGTCCAATGGTGGGTTTTAGGAACTTCACTTACTTCCTTTCCAAGATTTCCGAAATATCCGTGTGCACGTGTACATCCACATGGAAAGTTGCATTTGGGTCATTCCAGGTCAGATCAACGCAGTGATCTGGCATCACCATCTCTGATTTTGATGAAATTTGGCAAGGCGTTAGAACCCATTGAGAAACTCTCAAAACCAAAATTTTAGATTTTTGGGTCAACCGGTGTCCGAGATATGGGTCACTGAACCTCGACCCAAACTGTCCGATTTGCGCCTACCGGACGAGGGTTAAACTGCTGTATCTCAGCTCCTATTGCACCTAGAAACAAAAATAAGATACCAAATTTAAGCTGTGTGAATCCTCTATATGGGCAAGTCATCTAGAAATAGTTATTTTAAGTAACCAAAAAAATGTGATCATCTTTAACCTAGTAACCCTGACCCGGGTCACTTTGTACTCTCATAATTTTATGAACTTTTACCATCCAAAGATCTCATTGTTCTAAACAGTTGGTGAAAATTTCAGAGTGGGATCTCCAATAGTTTTTTTGTTATGATTTTTTGAATGGTCATCTTAGGGCGTGAATCGCGCTCTAAATGAAGGTAGACTATGTTAAAATTGTCTTTTAGAGTGTGAGAAATTGAGAATATCATTTTTAATCAAATAATAGCAATTCAGAGCTCTGTCAAATCAACATTTACAGTTTTTCAGTCCTAGCTAGATATTCTGTCTTTCCAGTGCTATTGTAGCAGCTTGCATCTCATGGGCATTCAGCGCATATGCCCTCGTGCTTGTTGTTGAAGTCCTGCTGTCAACCTCCACACAAGGTATTCTCAGTAGATCACTTGAACGTAGATAATGGAAAGATCGAGTGGCACCATTTGACTGCAGAAAGTTTATTTCCACTTCATTTTGTCCAGGAAATGTCAGCATTACACATCCAAGCCACCAGTAGCCATCATACTTGGTAACCCTTCAAGTCTGCAAATTTCACATCTTGATGGTCAGTATCGACAGACTGTAGAACATTAACAGACTCTGATTGATGAACATGTTTAACTTTGGATTCGTGACTATTTGAGAATTTCTTCAAACTGTGCTTCCACTTGCTCTGTTGATATAGAACAAATGCAGTGGAGTTTGTGAGTTCCAGCAACTGTAAGTGGAGACTCAAGTCTGCTGCTCAACAAAGCTACTTTGTGCTTGTATTCCTCTGTGGTAGCAAAACAGAATTGACTGATGGAATGTCTGCCTTTGCAAACAAGAACAACTGATGTGGTGTCATCATTTGGTTGTCATATGGCCTCTGCAGACTGGCATGTGCAGCAACGTGCTTGACTGTTCCACCAGCTCTATCGCATGGACCCTTGCCATGAGATGTAGCAAAAAAGTGCCATTATCTCAGGGATGGATGCACATAGGCTTGCAAAATTTGGTGATTTTGTACAACTTTTGTGTACTTTCTGATTCTGTGAATTATTTAGAATTTACACAAATAATAGTTTCCCACTACTATTAGTGTAAAGTGGTCGAATTAATGACATTCGCGAATGAGTTACTGCAGTACTTTCTATCTATAATTAATTTGAGTCTACACTGAATGACCATAAAACACAAGCTGCTACAATAGAACTAGAAAGACAGAATCTCTAGCTAGTACTGAAACTTGGAAGACTGAGCTCTGAATTGTTATTTTTGATTAAAAATGATATTCTCACACTCTAAAAGACAATTTTAACATAGTCTACCTTCATTTAGAGCGCGATTCACGCCCTAAGATGACCATTCAAAAAATCATAACAAACAAACTATTGGAGATCCCACTCTGAAATTTTCACCAACTATTTAGAACAATGAGATCTTTGGATGGTTAAAAGTTCATAAAATTATGAGAGTACAAAGTGACCCGGGTCAGGGTTACTAGGTTAAAGATGATCACATTTTTTTGGTTACTCAAAATAACTATTTCTAGATGACTTGCCCATATAGAGGATTCACACAGCTTTAATTTGGTATCTTATTTTTGTTTCTAGGTGCAATAGGAGCTGAGATACAGCAGTTTAACCTTTGTGCAGTCGGCGCAAATCGGACCGTTTGGGTCGAGATTCAGTGACCCATATCTCGGACACCGGTTGACCCAAAAATCTAAAATTTTGGTTTTGACAGTTTCTCAATGGGTTCTAATGCCTTGCCGAATTTCATCAAAATCAGAGATGGTGATGCCAAATTTTACTCAAAAGTGCGTTGATTTGACCTGGAATGCCCCATTTGCTAGTTTAATGTGTTTGTAGAAATGGAGAAATGCCGGGTTTCATGAGAATCTACATCTGCCACACAGAAACGAATTCATTCCAACAAGCTTTGACCTGATGGCTCAGGAGGAAGATGTGAGTGCAGAGCAGTAACTACCGGTAGTTATTCTTTTGAATGTGTTGTGAAGCCTTTAACCAACCTGTAAGACTTAGCTAGCTACTTTTTGCTGTTTATTTGCTGTGGGAAGGAGCAGAAAGTTAGTTTCATCAAACCTGGATAGTACTACGCTTTGCAGTTCTTAAAGTCTTGGTAAACTAGCATGCCTCCTCGTAACATACTTCGCTCTCCATTCTATATTGGTAGGTAAACGAGTACAAATGCAGGTTGGGATGTTTAAAAGGTGTCATGTTGAATTGCTGTGATCATTATCAGTTCAAATACTTCAGAAATCGGTCTATGAGCATGTCATATTGGACTGCAAATCTCGTTACAACCAGGAAATCAATATAACTTATGATTTGGTGTATAGCTGCACTGTAATTATACTTTTCTTTTCGCCAAACTCTGTTAATAATCTAGTGGTTTTCTAATTGTTCATTGGTTTATTTAAAACAGATTTATCATATAGTTACCATATATATTATATTCGAGTATAAATCATAAATTTTGGACAATATTGAAAATTTGAAGTTGAGGGTACAACTCATATTTGGATAAAGGAAAAATATCATGTGTCTACCAATAGGGGAATAGATGAACATGTCCACTAACAAATGTTACTTTACTCCATCACTTGGCCCATATGTAATTTCTTACTGGGTATGGTTGTAACTGTGTCTGTTATATGCAACTTTAAATCATCAATCTGATGAAAATTTTGATAAAAATGATAGGTTTGCGGGGTACCGGTGGCAACCGTGCATAGATAAAAATTCATGCAGGTCTGTGCTGAACAACTCGTGGCTTGTTCCATATTGGATCGTGAGCTTTCGTTTAGCTCGCATCCACGTATTCTCAACATTTTATGTGCACTTTTAATTAACCATTACTTACTTTAGCGGAAGTAGGCTGTTCGAGGTCGTAGCTCTCTATTCTGTCTGATTCTAGGTTGACCATAATGTAATACCTTGGTCACAGTCACTACTGAGCTACCGTAAACTTTTACCAAAATTCTTTGTAAAGAAATTGAAGATTCCTGCAAAAATCAAACATTTCATTAAAGTTTTCTATTTACAATTTCAATCCATTCACAAAACTGACCTTGCTCCTACTTTACTGGCACCTTCACAAGGTAAAGTCTCACCACTCACAATTACAGCACATCGGTTTTATAGTGCAGGTTAGGCAATACAAAGTTAGACTGAAATTTTGATGTCTACTTCCAACATTTTAAAAGTGTACATTCAAAGGGTAAAGGAAACCTTATAAACCAGAAAGGCAGGAAATTGAATAACAGTACTGCATGCCTATATCAAGAAATTATGACTGTACACTAGACTATACTCCATGCTCTATACTTGTTTCCTCCATTGGGACGACTTATACTTTAAGTTGACTTATTCTCAAGAATATAAGGTAGTTTTACATAGATCTGTCATATTGTATGTTTGATGAGAGAGTCTGCTTGCCTGACTTTTTGTCGTAGCATGTCATACTCACCTGTAAGTTGAGTTTTCTGGACAATTTTGAAAGTCCAAAATTGGGGGGTCACCTTATACTAGGGGCAAGCCAAAATTGCAAGATGTATCCATTGGAGATTGCACGAACATGCAATGGAGATCAACAACATAACCTTTGGAAAACAACATAATGCGTCGGTTTATCACCTGACACAACAGTGAGAGATTGCATAACACAACCGTGATGGAAATTAAATGTTATAAACAAATGATGCTATAAAGAATAAATTTTTAGCAAGACACCGACAAATATATGGTAGAATAAAATAAAATTGTGTTAAATTTAAACCATGCCGGTTAATAACGTCAACACCAGTTCTTATTTAGCTGTCTTAGCTGGGTGCAGTTTCTTTGTATATATGCAATGTAAAATTGTTTGATTTTAGAGAGCATTTTGCGCTACAAACATAAATTTGTCTCCTGCAATATTGATGAAACTTCAATATTTGACCTGAGTGGAATTGTATTGTAAATGATGTAAGAGAAAACACCATTCAGGTCAAAATTATTGGCCATTACAAACGCACTGTGATCATTGGCTGTCTAGTAGATGGGGCGAAACCGATGCCAATGTTTCTTTATAAGCAACAGTGAAAGGCTGCCAAAAGAAATGAAGTGCATAAGTGGCCTCATTGTAAAAGCTCTTCAAAGGTTGGTTGTACGAAGATTAAATAAAGGATTGGCTGCAATGCTTGTGAAATACAAGGTCAGATGCACTATAAAAAAGAGGCATGCTAGTATAGGCGATGTTCCGTGCATGTCTGACTGATCCAGTTGAGTCAGGCATAAGTTCCTACATTTCCCCTTATATTTCCTTCAAGAGGCCTTCGATGAACATTCCTGGTTGCACACCATTTCAATATTATTGTAAACACCGGACGTGGATGAAACTGACTCCAATGTTTATTTATAAGCAACAGTGAAAGGCTGCCCAAACAAATGAAATGCATAAATGGCCTTATTGTAAATGCTCTTTCCAAGGGTTGGTTGTATGAATATTGATTAAAAGATTGGTTGCAATGCATGTGGAATACAAAGTCAGATGCACTTTAGAAAAGAGGCATGCTTGTATAGGAAATGTTCCGTGCATATCTGACCGATCCTGTTAAATCAGGCATAAGTTCCTTCATTTCCACTTATATTTTCTTCAATGAGGCCTTCAATGAACATTCCTGGTTGCACAAAGTTCACTAGATTGGCGAGCTTTTACGTACTCAGATGATGTTTTTCTGCATCAAACTGATGTGATTATTCAAAAGCACCGACTTTATGAGATCTCTGTAATAAGAAACACAACTGAAATCGTCAGGACATTGACCTAGTGAATTTTTTACAGGGATTCTCCAACGGATTGCAATTTATTTGCTAGTATTTTCATATGAAGTGGCCACCAATTTGATACCTTTTGCCTCTTACCCTCATCTTGCTCACCATTTCAATTGTAAGCACCATCAACCTTAGACGTCTTCCTGACCCCTCTGGATCTTGACCTGGAACCGATTGCACATCATATCTTCATTGCAGGGCCACAAGTGGCCATATGGCTACAGGTTGCACACCACTGTATGACACCATTAACATGCAACAAAAGTCATCATTCCCTGAAGCTATGTAACTGGACATTAATAACTTAAGAGAGGTCATGGAATACTAAACAGCGACTGAAAATAGCACTCTGAAATTGATTAGCTACCATATGATATGCAAAAACATAACACCTTTCTGACCCCAAGAAAATCTTTTCATTGGATGGTTATCTCTGGCAAGTGAGCCAAACAATTGTTCAAAGTGTTTATCATCATTTTGTGATGCCAATGCACACTCTGATTTGAAGAAGTTTAACGCAAGTATTACAAATCTTTCTTAATGTATTGCATTGTATTCAACTGTAAACATAAAAACAATCATATTCTATCCTATTGCACCACAGAAATTCCATAAAAAGTCATGACAATAACTACCGGTTATGTTGTTTCAATTCCTTGTTTACCTTTTAGCACGATAGTGTTCACACTGTTCTTTGAATGTGTCTTATGTCGTCTATAATGGTGTTTCGAGGATTAGAACTTCTATCTCAATCCACCAATCAGCATCCAAAACCACCATGTTTGGTCTAGCGGCAAGAAATCAGGTATCACAGTGATTTGATTGGTGGGGTAGAGTGCCCTTTTGGTTTACCCACTGCCAAGCTGGAATTAGACATTGTAGCATAATATAAACAAACCCAGTCTGTTTGTGATTTGAATCAATTAAATGGACGATCTATAATTATATCTATATGCACGAGCTAGCTAATTTGCATAGAGGGATTTCACACAGGTCAGCAGGTCGCTGGACAGTTCCTCAGCCTAGTTTAGCAGGCCGGCACTAGCTATTTCTATGGGCATGCATAGCTGCCAGGCAAAATTGATATAGATAGATGCTCATTGGCCAGCAGGCCTTTATTAATCATGCCTACAAGGGTTGGTGTCCATGGTGGTTCTATGGAGAATTTCAGGGTTGAACCTTGGGCTTTCAATATTTCACCCAGATTGTTGACAGAGGCAGTAAACTTAAATTGTATGGACCTTTCCAAATATTGTGCGTAAAAAGAATGTGCGAATGATGCCACCAAAATTATAATGTGGTAAGTTTGGAAGGAAGTCTTCATACTTACGATAATTGGGACTCTTGGTAACAACCAGTGAAAATCCTATTGTGCTGTAAGCATCTCTGTGTTTAATCTCTGTTTGGTATCCCAATCGTTTCTCTACCGAGCTCCTTGAGACATGGCTCCTCCATGTTAGCCTGTCAATGGAATATATACGCATTACGGTGGCACATTGATGGATCGGAACATGTAATGCTTTTGCCTTACAGTTCTGCATCTAGGTTTCAAATCTTGGCACATCATCTTCTTCATCGAGCAGTTTACACATAAGAATAGGCTGCCTGGTTGTTGGACTGCAATTGTGTTTCAGCTTTGTCAACCTAAGGACGACCATGTCTCTGTGGGCAACTACAGTTGATGGCAGTTATGCTATAAATGAGAGATTGCTTTCCCTTACCTCGATATTGTTCCATACCATCAAGTATTATATATTTGTATTGTGAATTGCTACAACTTGAATAAGAATACATAGAGTTGTAAAACAACAACCACCAATTGACAACAGCATTTTTTACTATGCACCAGAAGAGAAGAGCAGTTCCTTAGGCTAGCCTAAAAGGCAGCCAAGGGGAAACATGTTAATGATGTCACTTTTTGTAGCCTCCGCATACGAGGGCAGGTGGCCGGTCCTCTACCTTGCCATCTGATCCACCAACAGTGCTTGGTCAGTGCACTTAATACAGCTGAGATGGTTAAGGGATGCAGATAAAGCATAAATCTTTAAAAAATGTCTACCCCAGCTGCTATTTGAACCCTGATTTCTTGGTTGGCAGTCCAACATACTAACCAACTCTATATGACAGTGTGCAATGATTACGGCCAAAGTTTCCATCTTTGACCTGCATCTTTAGTTTGAATCATAATTTGTTGTGTTTTACTGTGCTAACGTCAACTCTATTCAACTTCACATCTTCATTCAGCTACACATCTCTGACTAGTTCAGAGTTAGAAAAAATATGGCTAATGGAATTTCCCTTTTTAATATGGTGGGAGGACATTGACTACATAGAATATTCTACTAACCTTAGACAAATCCATTGACTTTCCCAAAGAATATGATCTTCTGTTAGTCAGCAAAGGCACAAATTATGACAGATTTGAACTGGTTTTGCATCTTTGTTGTATTGCCGCCTGTAACATTCCTAGTAACTGATTCCTAGTGAGGTACAATTTGGAACAGTGCTATATTTTAAGTTTTAATAGTGAACTACATTGGTATGGATGACTTGCCAGCAAAAATTTGTTCAGCAGTTGCTGGTGCAATGACGATTTGCCATATTGAAATTAACTGCTGAGGGCCATCCATTTAGTAGCCTACGTACGTAGAAATCGGAGAATTTTGACCCCCTCCCTCTGTACGCAGGCGTACTTTTTGCAACCCTTCCACTTGCGTACGTACACTTGACACGCACCCCCCCCATAGAACGGTCTATCACTCTAACCGGTCTTGTTGAGGGAAGCATTTGGTAGAGCTCATACACTTTATCTCTCTCTCTCTCCATATATATATATATATATATATATATATTATATATATATATATGAGCTCCATGGTCGTACAGACAGACAGTCAGAGCAGGAACAATCACCCCGGCAGTGACATTAAGCTTGGACCAAAGGCAGCCTGCAGTTTAAGCCTCTCCCACAACCCTTCCTAGAGTAATTGCCTGATAGCTGAACTGTGACCCAATTGAAGGAAGGCCAATATAAACAAAATATTTTACTCCCCCCAAGTAGACCCATACGCAAGTAGATGCATTTGGGTTACCCTCCTCCCTCTGTGCGTACGTACTAAATGGATGGCCCCTGACCACTGAATTGTCATCAACATTGCAATTCATCGTGTGGTAGGTCGAGACACCATCAGGCATCTTAGTGACATTCATCTAGTGACAGATAAAACCATGAAATTAATAATTGAAGTTTGCCTCAAGTAATTAAAAGGTCTGTATTACAGTACAACATGAATTTCAATGACTTCTCCAGATTGGAATTGCTTTATTCATCATTTCCAGTTACCACAGATGGCTGTACTGGCATTCCACCCACGTACATTTTGCTTACGTTCTGATTTTACATTATTATCAGTAATCAACAATCGATATCTAGCACACTGGGGTCATTCATTACACTCTTAATCTCTTATGCTATCTGCCCAGCTTTCAAATCAATTTGTAGAACTGCATGTGTGCCCTACTTTAATTGCCAATTCTGTAATTATAAACAGGTCTCACTTTATGTAGCATCGCTTCATGAGAAACTAATCAGAGGTGCTCTCAATGTTTGACTAAATGATGTCAAAGTCTCTTCCCAAAATCGCATGCTTTGTAGGGATGAACCGATTATCCGTTCGGAAATCGGATCGTACCGGAATTTGCACATTAATCGGAATCGGCAATCCCAGGACTACCGATCCAAATACCAAAACAGTAATAGTTTTGACCAAAAGCAATTTCTTTTTTCATTAATACAGAAATAGTAACCTGTTTTGGCGAGCTAATGCGGTAATCTTTAATTAAATGAAAGTCCTTTTCAATTAAGTACAGATGGCAACTGACTAATGTGCAATAGGGTTAACCTGACATAGATAGCACTGCCATAGTCGACTCTGGTCCATGTATGCATATGCTTCAGGGTTGTAGCGGCTTTAGTTGTTAGAGAGCGGCGTACCGAGCGAATCTCACGTAGATGGTAGAGCACGTGTGACAGATATCTATTTCCCCTAAATCACAGATATAATTATACAAAAACAGAGCAGCTGAATTGCCTATATGGTGTACTATGATACTTTAATGACGAGTGTACTAAAAGCGACTGGGAAACCAATGCAGCTTGTCGTTATTTTAAAGTGTTAAATTATTCTTCTCATATGACTATGATAGCTGAAATTTGAGTCAGCATCATCAACTAGGCTCCAAGTTCTGAGCCTAATATTTTGTTTTATGCACACTTGAAAACCCGTATCGTGGAATCAGTGATCCCTTAAGCAAAGTGCCACATTCTGTTGTCAACTGTCTGTTCAAGGACAAAAGTCATGTTTTCTATGCTATTGTCCACAAACTGACAGTTGGCAACAGAATGTGGTACCACCATTCAAGTTGCCAAGGAAAGCCACCTGGAGACATTTTGCAAGTTGGACGTATAAAAATTTACAGAATATTCAAATGTCGTTGATCATAGCACAGAAAATGCCATGAAAGTCATGAAAATGACCACTGGTAATGTTTCAATTCCTTGTTTACCTTTTGACTCTATAAAGTTCACATTGTTCTTTGAATTTATCAGCATCTTGTATTTGACGTTTTGCAACCTTCAGTTTTGTTGTTGGTTCTGTACGGAATGTACTTGTTACTGGGCTGTGCCCAACAACCTACAAAGTATTGATCTTAGCAATTACATGGCAATTAATATCCATTTCCAAAGAACATTCTTCAAATTCATATCCAAGTCAATTACGAAAACTACCACTACAGAAAATGATCGAGAGACCAAGAATAAGGACTGGCATAATTGCCAAGAAATGGTTGCAGTTCACTTATATTGCTTCAGCAGTTAAAATCCTGTTTTAATTTACGATACAATCTCAAACTGTGATTGTATCTGGACTGCCTGTCTGGTGTTGTAATTCTGTTGTTGCATCTTGTCTTCAGTCGAAGACCCTTCAAACCCCAGGACCACGCCATTTAGAACTTTTCATTGAACGCAAGGTCAACCACAATACTTAAAATCAATCAGACTTATTATCATTCACCACATCATCTACTTGCCATTTTTTGGTAGTGCCAGAACTAGAACTGTTCTTGGTACTCCAATTTTTCATACCATAATAATACCCATTAAGTTTTGTATCAGTTGGGTATGACTTTTCATGCTACCTATTAATTAACCCAATAGTCATTAAGTGACAGAGGATAGGTGAGAGGATATTTGTTCCCCACTTTCTAGACCAAAGTTACACCCAACAATGCTATATACCATTTCTAAAAGATGTGATACCTAACTCATCTAAGGCTGCAAGATAAGGAACTGCGTTGAACTCTGGTGATGATTACCTGGATGGAAAGCTTTCTGTACTTGGCATTCGCATCCGAATGGTTATCGCTCCATCTTTTATAATTGGTCATTATAATTTTCTTCAGATCACTCAGCTGAAGAACGTGAATGTATGGTATATGTATGGTATATGCACTGGCAGAAAATTCTAGCTATTGTGATAATGTCTCCTCTTCCAGTAGCCAAAATAAGCAAATTAACGTAACTTCATGTGTTATTACCAAGCCCTTTATTCATCTCAGTTAATGATAAATCTTATCATTAAAATATTTACCGTACATGTTTAATAACACGTCGGTGCAAGCAATAAATGGCGCATTCTAAATACGGAGTTGAGTGTCTGTTAAGGTCAGGAGATCTCCGCAGACTAATAGTTTATAATTTCTGTTTCATACTGGACGAAAAGATCACAACTGGAAAAACATTCAAGATGTATCAGTTGACACCATACAAGTATAAAGAGAATAAGACATGATCACAGCAGAAAAATTATCTTGGTCTTATATTATGGCCAAAGCCAGAGGCTTACTCGTTAAATGTTTGCTTACATCTGACTCTTGTTGAATACTATTATGACCAACAGTTTGACTAACAGGAAAAAAGTCAAGAAATAATTACAAGTTCTTCAACTTATTTTGAGGTAATGTAGTACAAAAGGGTTGCTGATTCCAGAAGCAATACCAAACACCGTGTTATTTGTTGGTTTGCTGACTGAACAAAAGAATGCCAAATAATATAATTTTTGTTGTTTTTTTTCTTAAATGGAAAGATGAAACATACTTCTTCTGTTGGGCGATCAAACATGTAGGTATGATGAACGATTTCTTTCCAATGCCTGTTGACTCTGTCACTTAAATTTGAGTCTTCGCCCCTTTCTATTTGATGAATGCCGATAACTGAAATACAAAGCAATGACATGCAGTGTAAAACCAGTTAAATACATTCTGCAGCAGGATTACTCGTCAATCTTGAATAATTGGGGTTTACCAACTGAAAAACTAACTACTGAGGATAAACGTAAGCTATGTCAGACAACTATGTCATATTTTTTTGTACAAATGGCCTCTCTCATCGCCCATATTGCATAAATATATGATATGACAAAGAGCGACATTTTCTGTGGTACTTCAAATGACTTTCACTTGCCAATCTCCCATGTTAACCTGCCAATAGAATATACGCTATAGGGTAGCACAGTGGTGGATTAGAACATGTAATACTTTTCCTTACAGTTCTGCATCTAGGTGTCAAATCCTGGCACATCATCTTCTTCATCGACAGTGTAACACATATGCATAGGCTGTCTGATTGGTGGATTGCAATTGTGTTTCAGCTAAAGTGTATGTCAACCTAAGGATGACCATGCCTACGTGGACTACAGTTGATGGGAGTCGTGTAATGAGTGAGAGATTGCTTTATCTTACCTCGATATTGCTCCATGCCATTAAGCATTATATAGTGTATTGTCTATTGCTACAACTTGAATAAGAATATATAGGGTTGTAAAACACCAACAGCCAATTTACAGCAGAATTTCTTTTCCTATGTACCAGAAGAGAAGAGCAGTCCCTTAAGCTAGCCTAAGAGGCAGCCAAGGAGAAAATGTGTTAGCAATGTCATTTTTTGTAGCCTATCATACAAAGGCAGGTGGCCAGTCCTCTACCTTGCCATCTGATCTTTTCACCAACAGTGTACAGTCAGTGCATTTATTAGTTGAGTTACTAAGGGGTGCAGCTGAAGCATAAATCTTTAAACAAATTTCTAGCCCAGCAGATACTTGAACCATAATTTCTTGGTTGGCAGTCCAACACACTAATCAACTGGTTAACTCTGTGTGACAGTGTGCAATTGGTACAGCTACCGGTAAAATTGCCATCTTTCACCTGAAACATAATGAAGCTTGAATAACAATTTGCTGTGTGTTTTATTGCACTTAAGATTAATGTCAACTCTATTCAACTTCACATCTTCATTCAACTCCACATCTCTGACTAGTTCAGAGTTAAAAACAAATATGGGTAATTTTTAATATGGTGGGAGAATATTGACTACATAGAATATTTTACAAGACTTAGACAAATCTTCTGGCCTTGCCTAAAGAATATGATCTTCTGTTAGTCACTAGTCAGTATAGGCTTAAAAGACAGATTTTAACTGATTTTGCATCTTTGCCTTATTACTCCCTCTAACGTTAGTAAAGATGATTCCTAGTGAGGAGCAATTTGGAACGGAACTATATTTTATGTCTAGTGAACAACATTGTTATGGATGACTTACTAGGAAAACGCATTAAGGAGCTGTTGATGCAGCTGTGCTTCGCCATACTGTATGAAAGTGGTGACCACGAAGTTTTCGTCACTGCTGTTGCGATTCATTGTTTGGAAAGTTGATATGCCATCAGGCAGTCTAGTAACATTCATCTAGTGATGGACAAAAGCATGAAATTAATAAAAAAAATTCAGTTTGCCTCAAATAATTAAATAGTTTGTAGTACAGTTGTGTGACTGGAGGGGTGGCTCGCCTTCGTGCTTATCATGAATCTTCAATGAATTCAATTATTGCTATTATTATTGTTATTTCTGTTTTCTGATTGAATATTATATAACTGTAAATGTACAGTACTGTAATACTCAATCATGATATTCATCTAGTTGAATTCATTGAAGCTCTATGAAGCAACGTGTCATTGCACTTTCAACTTTGCTGAAAAGTTGAATTTCTAGTGCACCAAATTTGCACCAAATTCTGAATTACTTCTTTACCAATTGATTGTGAAAAACCATTTTACATGAGGCTCGTGAATGGAAGTCACGTATTGTATGCAGAGCCATTTTTGCAGGACTACTAGACATTTTAGATGAGAAAGATAGTTAACAGCTCAGATAATATTACAATATATGATAAATATGGATATTCCAGTGTATGATACTTGCTGACGAAGACCAGTCATGATCAGCATGAAAGAGAAGTGCTCCTGAAGTCTGATATAAAACGAGGCAGTGTTGAGAAACAAGCAAACCAGCCGTAGGCCTAACTCTTAAACTAATGGAAAGTACCTCAGATAAAACACATGTACGCACACACATACACACACATGCACGCTCACACACAACGCAACTGGTGCATCTAAGGGACAGAGGGAAACGGAAAATTCTTATGCCCTTGATGTGCCACACGGAGGGAGGATGAACCAGAAACAAAGAAAATGGCATCTTCGCTGCCAATGCTATCTATATCTACTAAAGGAATGCCTTCCACTAAACTAACAAATAATTTTCCAAACTCTTGTAGTCTCCCAATTAACTTGTGCTCTGCCATCTTGTGGGCTTCCTGTCAACGGATTTAGTTGGAAGAACTGATTTGCTTTTGTACAGGGCTAGGCCCATTGCCTTTAGAGTGGCAACAGTATAACGTTGGGGAAAATTTGGGAGAAAACCGAACTTAAGAAAAAGTAAAAGTAGGCATATTCTTTATTAGACTACCAGCAAATGCATAATAGCTTCCAAAGGTATAAAAGATAGCCACAATTTAACGAAGTTGTATAACATTCAGCTAATTAAACTTCTATTGGCAAAGCCATAACTCTATGTAGGGCAGGGGTGGCCAACCCGCGGCCCGCGGGCCGCATTTGGCCCGCGGGGCTGCTGATTGGCGGCCCGCACGGCCCTTTCTAAATAATTTTGTTGTCTCATTTTGCACCTACTTACTTGTCCGACTACTACATTACTGCATAATAATGATGTCTAAAGCACTAAAAGACTTAGTGTTGTAGTTCTAGTGACCTAATGTAGTCTTATCTGTTTTTATACGTATTCTAAAATATGAAATAAACATTTGTATTTCTTTCGAGGCTGTGAAGACAAACATTTTGCGGCCCGCCGCGTGCTTACCAACAATCACAGTGGCCCGTAGGCCAAAAAAGGTTGGCCACCCCTGATGTAGGGTAACGTCACTGAAGTTGTTTAAGAGCATCCAGTCACCCACCCCATCACTCTCTTAACCAATTACTGCCTGCTAAGCATTTACATAAATTCAACTTAATTGGAAGGAGGCATGCATTTGAGTTTCCATATTGTCATATGTTGTTGCATAAAAAATCCATTTGCTCACTATACAATTTTAAAATTGTGATAATGTCTTAATGATCGTCGCAATATTTAAACTGCTACTTTATTTCCAATTTTTGGCTTGTGTAAAGTTTTATGCTGTAGATATAACTGTTACAACTCTATATTAAGTCAGACAGACTTTTAGAACTTTTGTAAAACTGTTTATAATATTGTATCGGTTTTATTTGTGCTGATATTGTGCTACTTTTTCGCTATTGTATGTATTGTGTTGTGAAGCGTGAGCATTTTTCTCATGCTAATAAAGTTACTACTTAACCTACTTACTTTCCGATGCCCAACTAGTATTATTATTATTTATATTATTTCAGTAATAGTGCTGCGGTGGTGGTTATGCTGTTGTCATGGCTAGAACTTAAAAGAGAAAGTTTCAGCATAGTTTAAGGTTTGGATGATAGAAGCACTACATCTCTTATTCTGTTGTTAGGCATGTGGCTAGAGATTTCTGATTTTGGTTGTTTAATAATTGAGATGAATGAGGAATGGAAACTGCCCAATGACGGGAACACGTTTCTAGCATCCTATTTGCATACGAGCAGTGAATGGGTGTGTGGACACCTGGTGACATGGTATCTCACAGATGGTTGTTGCCCAGCTGGATTATAATAAGTTCACAGTGCCTATTAGTGTCTTATAAACAGCACCTGATGCCACCGCATAATGATGATGGTCCTCAGCGTTAGACAGTAATGTAAAGTATTGGTAATGTAAGAGAAAAGTAATTGACTTGGGCATTGATTTACAGTAACGTGTCTGTGTGTGTTAAGGTTTACGTTTCAGTATGAATTATTTGCCATGCATATATGTTTTGTATATGCTTTCATATTTTATTTGTTCTTGGTTATGTTGGATATGGTAATTTTAACTGTAATCACAGATTTATATAGCTCCTCTTCTAGATTTGTCAGAGGCAAGGTAAATTTATATAGCACCTTTACAAGCTCAATTAATTTGATAGAGGTAGTAGTTACATAAACACATGAGTAACTAAACAGTGCTCAGGTAACTGCAGGAGAATCACCAGTGAGACCCACTTGCACACACATAAAGGCAGGCTTGAAGCCCAACCAATAGATAACAATCCAGAATTGACATTTATAAGTGGATTATGATTTGTGATTACATTTTCAATTGAAGGGACCATCAATTGATGTTTTTGCATTTTGATAGTGCGATAGATGAATTTGGGTTATATTAGAGTATGTTTATATGTTTGAATTTTTGTCTTCTACAATGTTATTGGGTGCAGTTTATTCGCCACTGCATGTTTGTGATTCATGTCAAAATTAGATACCCATGCATGTCCATTAATCCAACTCTCTTAAATGTTATCTTATTTTGTTTACAATATAATATTCTGACAAAGATGCGTCAGTTGTTGACCCAAGTATCCATTCATATTATGACCTGATTGTGGGTTGTAATAATCAGTGTGTAATGTGTTTGTTGGTGCTGATCTGTTCAAAATATTAAAGGACAAATTCTTCAACAGCTCAGGTCTCCAATTATAAAAATTAGTTTAGAAATAAAGCTATGGCAGTATATGCCTCAGTTTTTACACCTGTAAAGTGTTATTAGCACATGTAATAATAATTTCAGAATAATATTAATGTCAATGATCAATAATAATTTTAAAGGTGACAGTGTAAGCTTGGTCCTTAGTATTCGTCGTTAGGCCTATCAGTTTCAGTTGTTGCTCATTTATTTCTAAGTCATATTGGTTTCAATTTTCATAAATATCCTGATATTGAAATTGGTTTTCAGTTATTTAAACGAGCTGGGTTAATTGCAGTATGTTTAAGTAGCAACCTGTTCGTGGTCTTTTGTTTGATTCCAGAATTGTTTCGGTTTTGGAAATGTTGCAATACTGGTATCTGACATCTGTTTATCCAATCTTTATGCTTATATTTATTGTGTAACTTTGCTGTTGTACAGTGTAAACCTTGAAATAGTGCATTATGCAGGGCTGGTTTACTGTAACCAAATTGTATGTTAAAATTCAAAGTGTGTTTTGTTTGTTGAACTGTGAGATCATTTCTTACAATGTCTGTAGTTCTGGAAATGATGCATTGAATATAAGTGCTTCATGAATCATGAAGCATAATCTAAACAAAGTGTTATCTATACTACTCTAGTACAGATTTTGATGTCTAGTATTTGCCAAGACCAAAGGAGTAAAAGCCAGAAACAAGTTTTATAAACATTATTTTGAATGGCAACAACAACAAAGAAAATTAAATTAGTTGCTCAGCAGAAGTGTTGCAGATGTGCTTGAATTTTGTTCAGACCAACTGAACCTACAAAAGTTTCACGGCTGTCCGGCTACAGCAACTTTCATTAAGGTTATCGATCA
The DNA here is from genome assembly GCA_020284085.1 of Aporrectodea caliginosa. Lineage (NCBI taxonomy): Eukaryota > Metazoa > Annelida > Clitellata > Crassiclitellata > Lumbricidae > Aporrectodea > Aporrectodea caliginosa. Next base: position 777,925 of record JACEVL010000477.1, read on the forward strand.
GTGCTTTGATATCCTTTACGACCAAAATTTTCTAGGAAAAGATTTCACACAGTCAGAAACCTTGAAACAGTATCTCAGTTGGTTGACTTGGCTTCCTTTTATCTCTTGAATTTGTAAGATAATAATGGAAAACTGATGCGTGGGACAGATAGGAAAACTGGCTTTATTGGACTTATTTTCTGCTTCCTTCACATACGTGTGCTTCTAAGTTCCAGGGGGGCAGGCTTCTCATTTGAGGCGATCGATCGATCGATCTCCTTGGTCGATCGCCTAGCAAAGGTCTGGTAGACTATGTTAATCCGTGATCGATGAGTGAGAGAAAAGGAAACGAGGAACGTGGAGCCATAACCAATATTTCATTTAGGCCTATCTAATTTACATTGTTTTGTGAAAGTTCAGGCTATGATCGATACAACATTGCATCGAACAAACAGTAAAACTACACCATTATCGACGATTCCCTAATAAAATGTTGCGTATAACTTACTCTAGTCTTGTGTTAACTGACAACCGCTAATATATGCAGCTATACGAATACCATACACCAGGGGCGTCCATCCTATTGGGGGAATGAAGCAGAGATCTTCATTGGCTTTTCAATAAAAGAAATTTTTTACATTAAACGTCTGCTCAGTTTTTCGTTCAAGAAATTAATAGATGTGTTTTTCATTTGAAAAGTGCTTTTCTTTGTTTAAAAAATTATAAAATCATTGAGCTGTTCTCATGACCGAGCTCATGCAACCATTTAGTCTTCAATTTCATAATTTTGGCGTAGGGCCTATCGTACATGCACCTACTCAAGCGATTAGACTTTGAGGTGATTGTAGGCTTGCAAAGCCCATTTGACCTCCCCCCTCAAAAACTTTCTGGATCCGTACTTTCTCCCTTTCTAGGGACTTTTGCTTACACTTTTCAAACGAATTTGAAAACTTTTTTCTCTCGAATTTGGCTGGATGCGCCTCTGAGTATGGCAAGAATCTTGAAGAGTCGCCATATATAAAGTGCTCTGAATAGATAAATAAATGCCTGCAAAGTGTAGCTCAATTAAGTGAAATGCTTCTTGATCAGTGGCGTAGCTATGGATTGTGCAGGTTGTGCAGTGCACAAGGGCCCACGGCGGTCAGGGCACCCCCCGGCGGTCAAGGGCCCCGGTGGTTACTGTCTGGCCGGCGGTCAGACAGTCAGTGCGGCTTTCCTTACAGAATGTAATCAAATCAACTTAACCAAGTCTAAATCTATTTGTACAGCGTACGCACTCAAGTTTTATTTGCATTAGCAGAAACTGATTTCTGAATGCCCAAATGCGTGATTTGGTAAACAACCGGTATGCCATAGCAAAAATCTTTTAGTAGCCTATCTTGAATCTTTGGCCAGCAGTTGATGATGCCATGTCCTGCGTCACGGTGGCGATTTAATAATTTACATCTGGGTTTTTGTTCATTTGTTGATATTTTCCACTACGGCACTACACAGTATGGACAATTATTCAAAAATTCTGGAAGCAACCCATGGCATTGCAAAACTACTACAATCTCCGCAGTGCGACCTGAGTAAAAGCAAGTGATCACTGATCAAGGCATCGCAAGTTCTCATAAATTTCAGAAGCATGCGGAATGAGTACGATTCTATCCGCGATACTGCTGTTAGTCTAGCAAAAGCTTGGGGCATTAAAGATCATTTCGCTATCTTTCCAGCTCAGCTGTTGTAATTTCGCTCAAGCTTTCGTTCGAAGTTGTCAACGAAGTCAACCATCTTCGAAATTGCACAACTGTTACTCGTAGACCATTATGCTCTGTCGTCTACATTCACTGTCATTCAGTGATGTCTGCGCACTGCCTACATGTTGCTGCTGAAAAAGAAAATGACCATAGGTAGACTCTGCCGGGGCAGCCGGGGCACGTGTTTAATAATTGAGTTATGTTATTGCTGGGCAAAGTTAAATTGTGTAAATCCAGAGGAAAATTTCTTAAAATATTAAAGACTTCGTCAGAAACAGAGACAAAGAACTTAAATACTACCAGAAATTCCATAATGAAAACCAAGATTCATTTATATCTTCAATGTTTTCAACGTCTTCAAGGCTTTATTTTGAGTTTACATGTTTTAAAAAGCAACCATTTCAGACTGAAACTGTTCTCGTTCTCGTCTCTACGCTGGATAACATCTTCTGATAATCTATTGACAATGGAAATTCCTGCCTCTCACTATGCCTTGGGGGGAGTGCAGCCTTCGACACCATAAACCACCAGCTACTGCTTTCAAGACTCACCAAAAGGTTCTGTGTCCCCTGGGACTGCCTTAAACTGGTTAGCTTCTTTTCGTAGATGACCGTATCAGCAGGTTGGCATCGGAACCGGGCGCACCGCTCGATCTTAGCCGGCTGTTTACACATTTGGAATGCCACAGGGGTCTGCCCCTCGGTCCTTATTATTTAGATTCTCTACTTTCCAATCAGTCGTACAGTTAATCACGTTGGGGGGAGTCCAATTACAACAGTAACTGGATGTATACTCACTCAAAATTGCTCTGTCGACGGCACACCGATCAGCCTGGTCAATCCAGCAGAAAAATTTGCATGGCTCTGTTTCAATGGTTTGACCATAAACCCAGACAAATCTGAGGCAATTCTGTTCGGTTCGCGCCAATGACTGCGTTCTCTTCGTAATTCAAATTCACTTCCTTCCTTCAAAAAGCGGCTCACAACTCACCATTTCCCCTTCGATTTCAAGCACTTATATATAATATTATAACTGCATCTTCTCCTAGCGGTTGACGATCAGCGTTGTAGATTCACATTTCGGGAAATTTAATAATAATAATAATAATAATACTAATAATAATAATAATAATAATAATAATAATATTTATTTATTTATTTTCTTACAATAAAAATAATAATAATAATACACTAATGTAATACCGGTAAGCAATTTATTGCGACCAGTTTTCGCGTTCTGATTGTCCAGACCCCATGCCCCAAGGTTTTATTTTGGACAAGTTTACGCTGGTGCCAGTGACTGTTGCAACATGTGAAAGATCATTTTCAAAACTGAAGCTCATTAAAAACTATCTAGGCCTATATGAAGTAGAGCATGTCAGAAGAGCGGTCTGAGCGACCTGGAAATGTTGTCAATAGAAAATGAATAGGCACATCTATCCCAAAAAGCTCTGATACTTCAAAAGTGGTGGATATTTTTGCGCAAGAGAAAGCGTCCTTCAAACGACCGTTTTAACCCCCCTCAAAAACTTTCTTTGATCCGTCGTAGCTTCTAGACTTGTCAAAATTTGATTATCTGACTTTTCAAACGAATGCAACAACTTCTTTCTCACAGAATTTTGCTTGCGCCTCTGAATATGGCAAGAATCTTGAAGAGTCGCCATATATAAAGTGCTCTGCACAAGGGCCCCCAAAATGCTTGCTACGCCTTAACTGTTCTTGATAATTGGAACAATAATTTTAACTGAATTTTAGTGTAATCCGAAGTCAAGGTGGCTATAACAATACTTAATCTGACAGCTCGTCCTCTGATTGGTACAACCCATTCCACGAAGCTCCTGTTTAACATTTTAAATAACTTCCGTTTAAATAAGATAGAACTAGTACTAAGTTTATTAATGACGTTATAATATTCATGATGTTGGTGTCATATTTTCTTCATTGGTTTTTGTTATGGCGCACGGAGGTCCGCAAGAGGTGGGGGAGATTAAATACGGACAATGGGAAGGGAGGGGTCCAAAGTAGGCCATTTTCTGCGGACGTCCTTTATGGACGACCCCATCGGGTCTTTGAAAGGCTATTCGTCTATATATAGGCCAATACGTGTCTAGTGTAGTATAGTAGCCCTTTACAGGTGTATAGGAGAAGTGGTGAAACGAGTGTAAGACGCAACTTTTGTATAGCGTTTCAAAACGAAATTGGCTTGTATGGAAATCAAACCCATGACCTTCGCGCTATTGAAACGACGCTCTAAACTTCTGATCTACAAATAAAACTTGGTCTCTGTGTTTTAGTTAACCTTAATCGAATGATTGGTTTTGTTTTATGAGCAAATTATGGTAATTTTGCGAATCTGTTTGATTCGCTTCTAAAGGCCAGCATGATTTGTCGTTCAGACAACCCACAAAATATGAAACTACAGAGCGAAAGCCTTGATTACGTACGGCATTTAAAAAGGTCTACCTTTCTATAATTATTTAAATGTCTGCGCGCAACTCTATATCTAAGCATTAGTAGCCTAAGCAGTGCAAATAAACAAGGACTTTCTATACATATTTGTTATGTATATATATATATATATACACACGTGTAAACATGATGCGCGCGTGTGTGTGTGTGTGTGTGTGTGTGTGTGTGTGTGTGTGTGTGTGTGTGTGTGTGTGTGTGTGTGTGTGTGTGTGTGTGTGCGTGAAGCGTCCGGGTATAAACAAACTTAATATGCTGATAGCACGAATCGAAACGGGTTTCGGCCACTAGATGCGCCAAGGTTGCTCTTTCGCTCCCAGCATCCTCTTTCCCCTCAACCGTAGCAGCTGCTTATCACTGGCCAGTGCATGAATACGTTCGGATGCTGACCACTTATCGGAGCGAAGTCAACAGTTCTAACTTGTTGCTCATCAAAGTAGCTTCACCCACGAAAAGCAAGTTCACGTCGATTGAAATCTACTGTCAAGCAGGTAGGCCTACAAGTTATCATATTCTGTTTTACACTTACTAGACGTCTGCCCGTCCAGAGACGGTTGAAATTACCTTCAAAACGTAGGCTATACGATAGGAGCGCGACCTACTGAAATGAGATGAGTGTGCTAGTCCTTCCCTTCCCCTTCCCTCCACCTCCATTGCCCCTCCCTCACTCCCCTCACTTCGCCTTCCCCGAAGCCACCCATTCCCCCCTCCCCTCCCCTTCCATCTTCCCCTTTACCTCCCCTTCCCTTTTCCCCTTGACCTTTCCCTCCCCGCTCCCTGGCCTCCCTCCGCTTCTCCCCTTCACTTCCCCTCCCCTTGACCTCCCACTCCTCTTCCTCCTCCTCGCCCTCCCCCGTCCCTCTCCCTTTCTTTCGCTCTCTCTTCCTAACGAAATGAATTTAGTTCAAAACGTAAGACCTTAGCAGCGCCACCTGTCTGTGTAACAGGAACAGTTGAATTGTATGACATTTCGGTTCGTTTATTATATTATTATTAATATATTTATATATGGTGTTGTGTTGCATTTAGACCGTGTTACATTGCGTTGTGTTGTAACGTGTTGTATTCTTTTACGCAGCGTTATTTTGATTAGACAACGATGAAGCGACCTTTTTCTTAATTATACTCATTCTGCAGAGGCGCCCATGTTAGGTTTACTCAATAGCTGGATGCAGAGGCGAAAATCTGTACATAACTGGGGGACAGACTGTTTTCGGGGCTGGATTTTTGCACTTTTTGGGGGACAGAAAGGCCTCAGTCAAAACTTTGGGTGACAGTCCCCTCTGCCCCCGCCCCCGTGATTTACGCCACTGGCTGGATGCCGTATCGAACACAGGCGCCCTCTACTCTGAATTCGATTACGCAAGTCGTGTCTTATTAATTTTTAGAGATTTTTTTAATTTGTTGAAGCTGTATACAAGAGAGACGATTCTGTCTTTTGAACGTTTGACAGATCATGGTGTTGAACGGATCTTAATTCTGACCTTAAACGAAGGATTGGCCATATATAGGTCACTGCGTGCGGGCCCGATATGACCTTACACGTGACCATCGTTGTGGTCATCTATGGTCAGCTGTTGTCCGTCGTAGGGAAATCATGTGATCCCGGTTTCTACTGGGATGCAGCTGTCGAAAACTGCGAACTTTGCGTCAACATCTGTGGCCCAGGACGAGGAACATCGCAAAAGTGTTTCCGTCATGCTACCCAGTGCCAAGGTACTGGCTTACTGACTGACTGACTGGCTGGCTGACTTAGCTGGCTGCCTGGCTGTATGGATGTATGTATGTGGATGTATGGATGGATGGATGATGCATGCATGCATGCATGCATGGATGGATTGATGGATGCATGGATGGTTTGATTGGTGAATTTCTTCATTACTTATACTAATTCAACCACTTAAATCGCTCATTCATTCTTTAATTCATTGTTCATTCATTCATTAGTGAATTCTTACGATTATTTGTCAGAGTCGACAAAAGCTGTTGCAGCTGCTTCTTCTACGTCGGATGCACAGATTTCCAAAAGATAGGAAAGAGGAATTGGTCAACAACATTAACCCACCAACACATTGCTCTATTACACCGACTCACACTCAACTCAAAATGGTTGCTCATCGTCTCTGTTACTCACTTCACTGCTCATTCTTTCAATGAGATTCGATGACTCACTGACTCCTCAACTTCTTCAGTCAATAATAAATAGCTCATTAGTTCACTCAATTGTTAGCTCATTTAGTTGTTAACTCGCTCAATTGCTCACTCAACCGTTTTGGCTCATTCGGTTCTTGCAGTCACTGTTAGGCTGAACTTGATGTTTTCTTGAAGGGCCGTAGTCGCCAGTGTTATTTCAGTTATGGGTTTTCAGTTACACTTACAGTTATAGTTATGTAATTTATGATTTTTCAGTTAAAGTTTTAGTTATAGTTAAATGATATCAGATTTTTTAGTTTGTTATTTTTTAATTTTTCAGTTTCAGTTATTTCTCTTTATTTTTCAGTTATATCATCAGTTATTTTTTTTCACAAGTCATGACTAATGACACACTGACCACAAGTATTCTGAACAGTTACCAGAAATATTTACGCAGCATATCAATGCGATTTAACGTATTGTCGGTTTACTTTAAGGAAAACACGACGTTCCAGATTAACACTTGCTCTGTTCCGACAATTAGCGTGCCACACTCGTGGTTTTCAACGTCCTTGCCAGCAACGGTGTGAACACAATATCAACTTTTTTCGTCTGCGTCTTCGTAAACAAAATGTTCCCACACGCCACTTTCTACTTTTTGACCACAACTTTGCTTAAACATTATTCTCGTAGTCGTTGATTGTTTTACGAATTTACGGTTTAGCGCCAGAGACAACACAACGACCGGAAGTGAAACTAGCATAGAAAACTGAAATGGAACCAGAAGTGAAACTAGCATAGAAAACTGAAAAGAAACCAGAAGTGAAATGAGTATAGAAAACTGACCGTAGACTAGAGTAGGATTACCATTCAAAAAGTAAGTAAGAAAAACACTCATGTTTTATTTTTCAGTTAACTTTTGTTATTTTTCAGTTATACAGTTTTCGTTTTTCAGTTACTATTACAGTTTCAGTTATTCAGTATTTTTCAGTTACAGTTAACTGCATGACATTTTTCAGTTGTTTTGCTATTTCAGTTACAGTTACAGTTAATAGAAATATCACTGGGCCGTACCAATTCCTGTCATCGACTTCCGCCTTGGCGCAGGAGATTAAGAGCGACAATAGAAAGATGGAGCCAGAAACAGAGTCATGGTCGACTGGACTGATCATCGGTCTCTTCCTCGGTTCCTTCTGTCTGCTCGGCTTCATGGTCATCGCTGTTGTCGTTACCCATCACTGCAAACCACAGTCAGACTTAGGTCAGTTCAGTCAGACTTAGGTCAGTTCAGTCAGACTTAGGTCAGTTCAGTCAGACTTAGGTCAGTTCAGTCAGACTTAGGTCAGTTCAGTCAGACTTAGGTCAGTTCAAGCAACGCTGTTGAAACGCCTTCTGCTGTCATGATTTCGTAATCGTGAACTCCATATTTGTAGAGCGCTACTCTAAAGCTAAACCCAAGGCACCAGCTTATTAACGCGCGCTGCGTCGTATAAGAGGGGTTGTCCAGATCTAAACTATAACGCTGTTCTCTTCTGCTTTACTTGTTCTATAATCTATTCTATTCTACTCTATTGCTGTAGTTGTTGTTGTTTGCTGTACTTTTCATAATAATAATATAGCGCTACCGCTTAATTTCGGAGCAGAAACCAGTCGGGAGGCGTGTCACACGACATGACGTGTGAGATGCCAAATCTGTCACAGATATTTAGATAGACAAGTCTCTGCCTAGTAAAGTATACATAAGGGATCATCGTTCTTAAGAGACTGCGAATAATGGTGCTCGTACATGACGCCATCTGTCAGCTGTTGACGGGAGTCCATTGTTTTGGTTCCACGTGTGTGCGTGCCACTGCGTGGTCCCGCCACTGGTGACTGTATACGAGTTGACTGCATTGTTGTGCTAACCGATGGAAGTCTAGTTAATTCTTAATTGCTTTTTACATGACATCGGTTGGTGCAGATTAGTTTGCTGCGATGGCGCTATATAAATGTCTAGGTACAATTATAATTTCGATTACAATATAAGCTGCGATTATAAGACAATATCCGCTGCTTCAAATTGATTAGTTCTGTATTGCTTTTCAGTCGGAATTTTTCGACGTCCTAAGTCCAAGACTGGTAGGTGAATTCTACGACCGCTTGCTTATTCAGCCGTATCATCATCGATGACGCATTAGTGTTATAACTTACTCATCATCACTAATCATCACCATTATCACTTACTCATCGTCACTGATCATCACCATTATCACTTACTCATCATCACTTATCGTCACCATTATCACTTACTCATCATGACATCATCAGCATTATAATAATAATAATAATAATAATAATAATAATAATAATAATAATAATAATAATAATAATAATAATAATAATAATTATAATAATAATAATAATAATATAATAATAATAATAATAATAATCTTTTCTTTATTAAGCACCTGACAAACGCACTGCACTGTACATTTACATGTTATGCAATTTAAATCTTAACTACTAACAGAACAGACAGCCTGCAATACAACGGCGCTAATAGCAGCCTACAAATCATAATCCGCCCTACGGGGCTCGAACTCGCTACCTCTCGCTCTCTTCGCCAGATGTTATCCAATGCGCTATCGGGCTCCCCTAACTAAATAATTATCACTTACTCATCATAACTAATCATCACCATAATCACTTACTCATCATCACTAATCATCACCATTATCACTTACTCATCATCACTAATCATCACCATAATCACTTACTCATCATCACTAATCATCACCATTATCATTTACTCATCATCACTAATCATCAGCATTATCACTTACTCATCATAACTAATCATCACCATTATCACTTACTCATCATAACTAATCATCACCATTATCATTTACTCATCATAACTAATCATCACCATTATCACTTACTCATCATAACTAATCATCACCATAATCACTTACTCATCATCACTAATCATCACCATAATCACTTACTCATCATAACTAATCATCACCATTATCATTTACTCATCATCACTAATCATCACCATAATCACTTACTCATCATCACTAATCATCACCATTATCATTTACTCATCATCACTAATCACCATTATCACTTACTCGTCATTTTTATCACTTGCTCATCATCATTTTATGGTTACGATACTCCTATTAAGCAGATGGTTATTGAAAGTAATTTTTTTGTCTACAGACAGAGCGCTCATAAGACAGTATTAAGACTAGACAACAGGAACTTCACTCTGAAGACTGTTTAATGTAGGGCCTAGTTATCATCAGTTACGAGCTGCATTTCTATCAGACACCCATTGCATTCTACCTATCTTAAAACTAAACGCCCTTTGCTAAACAAGAAAATTAAACCTAAAGTTGCATGGACTAACTTTGTACAGTGAAGCTAAACGAAGTAACTTTATGACATGAGACATTTCTTGCTGGCGAAACCAAGCACTTCAAGTTAGGCCACAGAAACTGACCTAACTGTGTAGACCGTTTAGGCCTTTTTCGTTAGACCTCGGCGGCCGAGCGAATGACAAAGTGAAACGTAAGTAGGCTTTTGTGGACTGCCTTCTCACAGTCCTCATGTGATCGTGTAAGTTAATTACTGCAGATCTAAAATTACAGTATATTTATATTGATCTTAATAACAAGTAAATTAACAAAAACGCATTAATATACGAATACATACATGCATGCATGCATGCATGCATGCATACACATAGGCTAATTATTATATGCATATAAACAGAATGGTTTGTTCTTTAGTTCACGCGGTACATCCAGTGGAGGAGGGCATTGGACAGATTCATCCAAGCAGCCACACTCCACCTCGGATGCTCTTCGAGATGACCAGACACGCCCTGACGTCTTCCTCCTCTTGCTCCTCATCATCATCATCCACGCACTCAAGCGCAGCAGTCAGGCTCTTCTCAGTATTCAAAGAAACTGGTAAGCCGCAGGAGAACAAAGAAGACTACGTGAACACTGGATTGAATCCGGGCAGCAGCAGCAGCAACAGCAGCAGTAGCAGCAGCAGCAGTGGCACCGTGAGCAGCTATCTCATCTACTCAACGCACTCGAGGGACTAGACGACATAGCGACTTAGGTGCCTTCATGCGGAACAGTGACGCAGCATTATCCCAGGTCATAGAACATCATAGGAAGGGAAGCGACGCGAACTAGTTACCAACAGTTAACCAGAGACCTAAAAACCACCTCACGGGGACATAGCAGCATTCAGGGCCGCATTAAGGCTAGTGCGGACCCGGGTGCTATGATAGCCTATCATAGACCCCTCTGACAACCATCGGTCCACCACGCACATATTTATAAAATGCGGGCCCTCAAAACTGCGGGCCCGGATGCTGCAGCACCCCCACTTATTTCGGGCCTGGCAGCATTGGAAGACGTTCCGAGTTTTATTCTGAGATATATATTGAGGATAGCTCTGGAAGCTCTTGTAGGGGACAAATTAGCAATAACAGACCACATTAACAAGATCCTCTGCTCTGGTTCTGCCTCACTGTATGCCAAAAGAACCCCCAACTTGCCCAAGGCACGTGAGACCTTCATGATAGATCTCCAAACAATCACTAGAGCTACTATCATCATCTCGCACGATGTATTCCTCTCCCGCATGATGGGGCCTAGCGAGTGGAAGGGACAAAACCAGCTTCGAGGGCTTCACGAACAGACTCAGGCTTGCCGGTTATTTACATCCTGATGCTCTGATGGCTGAAACATTAGCACAAGCTGCAGACGACGCTCTGTTCAGATCAGTCCAGAGCAATGAGCTTCAAGTCCTCCGTGGCCTTTGCCCACTGCAGCGAGAACCATTACATAACTTTCGACAAAGGGCACACAGTTTCAGCCTCCCTGACAAAGACTCGATTAACTTTATCGCAAGAATGTTATACAGAAACATGTACTAACAAACTCAACCAAGCGTTGCCATACTGTCAATTGTTGTTACTGTTCACGTATACAGCGTTTTGCCTGTTGTTTATAAATAAACGAATGAGAAAGAAAACGTATACATACAAAGCAATATCATGATTCATGTGCATGTATATGTGGTAACGGATCGCTTCTCGACTCTGCATTCGGTTCAGGCCTCGAATCCTGGTGCGGAAACTAGCAACCCACGCCATGCGTTTTATCCGTCAGACCTTCTGTCGCAAGGCCACGCCCCTTAAAGCAGTTGCTGACAGACATCTATACAAGTGAACACCGTACTAGCGGCAGCAGAGACTGCTCAACTGCGGGCAGACCCAGAAGCAACCAGAACAGCCTTCACTGAACTAAGAACCTCAATGGTAGCCTATACAAGGCAAGACCATATATAGTTCTTTACATCATACTGTACATGCTTCTAACGTCTCTTCTCAGATGAATGGTCCTTGAAATGCGAATGAATTGCATGTACACGCGATCTTTCAGTCAGCCCGAGGGAGTTAAACCGTAGTTTGCGTTACTAAATTATTTTATATTGTCTATTTAAAATGGAAGCTGGATTGAAGAAAATAATTATTTGCCTAACTGGAAGTAGGATTTAAGAAATTAATTATTTGCTAAAATGGAAGCTGGACTGAGCTAAGGATTTATTTTAAAAGTCGGACTAGTAGTTGAAAAAAGTATTGTAGTCATGGTCAGCCACAATACTGGAAATCAGTCTTTATCCCTCAGACTTATTACTGAACAAGTCATCTTATTGTCTTTCTCTAATCATATTGAAGACTAGAAGTAGAAGTGTTCTTGGTGAACAAGTCTTTCAGCTGCTGGACCTAAATTTTGGAACTCTCATCCTGTATCTGATCATTCTGTTCAGTCCTTTATGTAACTATAGCCTATCTGTCTTATTGGACTGATCTTCTGGATATTATTAACCTGATTAATAGTCCCTTTTTGTTGTGATTCTGTGGGGCCACCACATTTGTTAATGTGGCCCTGGTGATTATGGCTTGGTTTTGGTGCGCCATCGATTGATGGTTTGTGCATTATAGATAGAAGTTACATTAAGCATAATAACAAACAATATAATATATTAACTGTGTACGTTAACAAATACGACTGCTCACCGGAATGAAACATTCCTGTCGAATTAGTTGACGCCGAAAGTTGTATACTTGCATTTTTTAACTACTTCCTAATTGTCTCATTCCTTCAAGTTCTTTGACTTCTGTTCTTACGATTGTTTTTCGTGTTGCCGCCATCTCTGTATTCTATTACAGAATACAGACAGTCAAAGCATTCGGTCGTTTAGGTTTTAGTTGTCTACATTCCATGTCGAATTTTTTACAGAGTTTAGCAGTAATTAGCACGAATTTGAACTGACTTAACCTATAGTGAACCCAGTATATTCCATTAGTTTCAGTGAAGGAGCAGTGATGGGCAAAAGTTAACTAAAAGTTGAAAACTTTTAGTTAAGTTAAACTTAAAGTTTTTAGTTAACGATGAATTTTATTTATTTTAACTGAATGGAGAAAAATTTAGTTAAAACAAAAGTTTAACTAATATTGTTTAGTTATTAACTAAAAAGTTTAGCTAAAAAATCAGCAACTACGCAAAAAATTATATCTATTTAAATTTATCTTCCGCAATGAGTGCCATGAGTAGGCTAACTGGTTTTATTACTCAAGTCAAGTGAACTGCATTGCATTGCATGATGCATCTTCGTTTGCATTATCAACTGTCTGCATGATTTTCTGGTAGAACTGTAGTAAAGTTATTGGTCTAGTACACATTACATAGGCCTACTAAGTTTGAAAGTGAAATTGTAATTGAAGCTGTGCATTATTTGAATTTATTTCAGTTCACTTAGGCTAACTGCGTGTTATTTTGAACATGTTTGTAAAAAAAGGTTTTTTAAAAAGTTGAAAAAGTTTTAACTAGCCTAACTATTTTTAGTTAATAATCAGAGAAAGTTAGTTAACTTATTTACAAAATCAGTTGCCAACTTTAGTTAAAGTATTTTATTTTAATTGAAAAAAGGTGAAGTTTAACTTTAAAAAATTAGTTTAGTGCCCATCACTATGGAGGAGGTGGTGCCCAGTATGGGCCATGGAAATCATGCCTTGACAAAATGATAGCACGCTTATGCCAAAGATAATTCTGACTATAGCCTTCAACCATCACCAAAATAAATCGACTCCAGTTTATTCAGAATGCCCTCGTACGAGCTGTCACCCAAACACCACAACATCAATCCTGTCCTAAAATCGCCCCACTGGCGAAAAAATACTTGAACGAATAGAATGTAGTCATAGGCCCTAATCACCATAGGCGTAGCTACATTGAGGCACGAGGAGGCAGTTGCCTCCTCTTAATTTTTTGCTTTGCTTTTTGAATGATGAAACATATGGATTTAGACAGAAGTTCCAGGGCTTCAAGCTATGTCTCCCGGAGTTGTCTCCTCTTGAATTTAAGTCTGGCTACGGCCCTGCATAGGCCTATCACTCACCTTAGTCACCTACAACACACTTCAATCCGTCCACTGCCAGCCCTTCTGTCTCCGTCAGTTGTTCACGATCCAAACACTTCGCTCAACACGCTCCTCATCCGCCCTGATAACTAATCCGCCGTTCCGTCACTTCATCAGTAAAATTTGCAAATCGTTCCATGTAGGCATAATAGCCACAGCTGTTGCGCCTCTCTGGAGCAAACTCCCGCCATTAGGCGTACTACGACAAATATCCGATCCATTCTACGAACTCAAAAATGCCTCACCTCTTGCCATCTTTCCACGGGTCTTTCATTCAAAATAGAAAACACTGCTCTTTCACAAATCTTATCAAGTTATCCTGATCTTATACTCTTTCCCTCACCTCCCCGCCGTTTGAGCTATAAACACCTTCCATCTTGGCCGTCTGACTGTCTGCCTGCCTGAGTATGACCCCTTTGGATCTTGACCTGGAACCGATTTACCCGTTCGCCTCCGCCTATCGATTATGTTTTAACAGCGCCTGTGAATAAGCTGGTTCCCGCGACTTCGCTGTTTTGGGCGCTGTAGATATCTCGAGATTACGATCGAGATATTAGGCCTACTATTAATAAAAAAAAGTTAAGTTCATATACAGCCTAATATGCGTTACTTTGCACATAACAAATCAATGTTTAAAAGCCATTTCTGCCCATAATAGGCTAATTATTACAGATCGGATTTGTTAAATGAATTTGCATGGATTGATTTCGATGGCACATGAAAGGCTCGATATAAATGACAACAGGTGTGTTGGCGCAGATATTCAATATGCGGCATGCACGTTCTTCTATTACCTCGTTGGGCACGCATCGTGAGCTGCTCAGCCACCACTGCCCACCTAACCAGCCTTCTGCGCAGAACGCCAACGCCTGATTCGCTCGGTAGCTCGTTCCTCGGTAGGTGGCCAGCAGTGTGACCACTCCTTGGGATTTTTCCCAAGATCTTGGAATTTTGGGAGTCGACTTGGGATATGGGATTTTCATAGCAATCTTGGGATTTTTATAAGGTCTACACTACAGACTAGTTTCACTGTACTTTTCAACAGTGGCAGTGAATCAGATTAGAAAATACTCGCTCTGAAAGACGTTTATTATTATTGTTACTTGTAGACATCGTAATTTGTTAATTCAATGTTATGCTCCGGTTTTCTTTGCCAGTTCTTAGCTCGGCATTTTTGTGAATAATTGTGATTGTTGAAACGCATTTCATATTTTCAGCACAACTTTCTCCTTCTCAGTAACTTGGGATTTTTTAGCACACGTTTGGCCAATCTTGGGATTTTTCTGGCAAGAGCTTGGGATTTCAGAAAATGGAAAGTGGTCGCACTGGTGGCCGGATCAGCGAAGGGTTTACGTGGTTGTCTGGTTCAGCTATTATGCGGTCTATTGTGTAAGCGTTGATGTGTCTGGATTGTTAGCCTCTGTGATTTAAAATACAAGATCTTGTATGAAGGTCTAACCACATGTACATGGTAGGCCTAGTTAGTGAGTAGGTCAATCGCTCGGTCAGTGAGTTGGAAAACGAGCCAGCCATAGCCTACACCTGTACCCGGCCAATCAGTCAGTCGGTCAGCCTGCGAATCGGTTAGTCATCCGTTCACTTACTCAGATCGGTAATTAGTATAATGCTAGCCGAATTAAAAATAATGGGAAGTGGACGATTATCGCCTGCAGACATAATGATGCGATTGAATAGAAAACAATAATTATAATTACAACAATTAGGCCTATTGGTTGAATGATTTATCGGCAAACTTATAGTATCGGGGGCTGTATGTTTCTGGTAATAAATATACAGTAGGCTATATTTAGGCATGCTGCCATTGGCCACAAGAAAACGGGCATGGTACGCGCTCATTGGCCGCTTTAAATTGGGCATGAAGTATAATAGGTTACCGCTTAATAGGGTCAGGGTCAGGGCTAGCGTCGTCATTACAAAACATGGCAGACATATAACCCTAACCCTGTCCCTAACCGACCCTCAACGACACCTAACCTGACCCTAACCCACATAGAGTATAACACTTTAAGGCTTCGCGAAGGTCAGTTAGGGTCAGGCCGTCAGGGTTAGGGTTAGTGTCGTCATTACAGAACGTAAACATATGACCCAAACCCTGACCCTAACCAACCCTCACGATGCCTAATCACGACATAATACATCATATCAAACACTCCCCTCTACATGTAGGTATATATCATATATATATATATATAGCCTGTGTATATTTCACAGTAATCAATCACAGCGCACAACCCACACCATAAATGTACAGCCCTTGATAGTATAAGTTTGCTATTTCTCTGCTGTTTTGCAAAAATACTCAGAAGCGTTCTGTTCGCGTCAATATTCCTTAACACAAACCACTGCAATCTTTTCTGCTATCAAATCCATCTACGACTATATGTTTACATAGAGATTCAATCTGTTTCTGCAGTGATATATAAGTGGTGAGTAACCCTTCCTCAGAGGTCAGCCACCTTGTTTTTTGGCTCTTCTGCAGTCTGATTTCTTGTCTATTTCCAGTCTGACTTCTTGGTTACTTTGACCTTGCCTTGGTACTGCAGGCTGTCTGTTCTGTTAGTAGTTAAGATTTATAAATGTCTTCTGTCATTTGTGTTCTTGTGAATTGTTTCAATTGCATAACTGTACACTGTAACCGGTTGCGGTTTGTCAACTGGATTGTTTGAATAAAGAATATTATTATTATTATTATTATTATTATTATTATTATTATTATTATTGGTTGTGTTGTTGGTGATGACAATAGCTGTCATGGTAGCGATGATGGAAGTAGTGGTAGTGGTGGTGGTGGCAGCCGCAATGGTGGTGGAGATGGTGGATGTAGTAGTAGCGGTGGTAATGACAGGCATAGCTAGGATATTTTGCGTCCGGGGACAAACTATGAAATTGGTGCCTCAGCCCCTATTTTTTATTTCACATTTTTCAAACTCATCGAATGGAAATTTTAATTTTAATGAAATAAAATATAAAAAATGCAGGCTAATAGTTTTGTATCAATTGGAATTTATTTATCATACAAATATCATAACACATACCTGTTGTCGATAACATAAAATAAAAATATGAAAACTACCTAGTTGATTTGTTCTATGTACATATCACTAAACTATCAGACTTATTATTTTAAATAATAAATAGTAAACATTTGCATTCAAAACAGTTACAGCAGCAGATAAAAGCACATCTTTTTTTATTTTATCCTATTAATAATGTTTCAGAATTGAAATCCAAGATAGCTGAGCTGCTGAGTGCTGACTGAGACTGCCTATCTGCCTCTAATTGAAAGTTAGCTTGTAGTTTTGACCTCTTGGCCCAATAAAGTAAACAAATCACTGGAACCTTGTAGCTATCAGTTGCCGAGTTGGGTGTGGGTGTGGCACTTGTGTCCGTGGTGTGGCATTGATGCCTATTATTATTTCTTACTGGGGATCATGGATACAGCCATGGGCGTCAAGAGCCAAGGCGGACCCAGCTAGCTTTAATAACCCTCAGAGAGCCCACACGTCGACAGATGCTGCTCCTATCCAAGGCAGCATACTACATACCCCAACCTCCCTCTCATCGGCCATGGATACGGCAGAAACCGCAGAATCCAGATATATTCATTCAAACCGGTTAAAAGTTTCTCATAAAGGGAAGTTGAAAATTACTGTACCTACCGCAATTTGTTTATATATTAAAACCAGAAGCCACTTTTAGTACATGAAGGATATACTTGAGCTGGAACAGATCCATGATTTGTTTAAGAAAACAACTTTTCTGATTCTGACTAGCCTAACAATCTTGCATTGCGTGTTTGTCATTTTTAATGAGTATAATTTTTTATGGTGCCCCTTAGTGCTCAATCGGGCGCCAGAATCATGCCTGACAACAGTACTGGTTTCTAAGTAATGAGGATGTTATAACTACATCTTTTTGGGGGCCAAAGTTAAATCTTATAGATTTATTTAGGATAAATTAGTTAAAATTATGTCAAAATCAAAAGTAAAATTATTAATTTTAGCCCTCATTTTGGTGCCCCCTTCCCTTGGCGCCCGGGGACCCATCTCCCCTCTGCTACCCCTAGTTACGCCTCTGGGTTATGATTGTGGTTGCGGTGTGAGAAGTGGTTGAGGTGGTGGTGAAAGTGGTGGTAGGTGATAATGGTAGTATCCATGGAGATAATCTTGCACTACATATGCACTTTTAATGCCATTTGTGTGTTGTTGTGAAGATCAGGCAAATGGCTTGCAACAGTGACGAATATTACGACACCGTGGTGCGCGAGTGTCGCCACTGTAGTCTCGTCTGCAGTCCTCAGTATTCGTCATCAGAAAACAATGCTGAATGTGTTTCTAACTGTCCAGGTAGGCAGCTATTGTAGCCAGTTAAGTCTTGTGTAATCAATCAATCAATCAAACAATCGTTTATTTGTAGCCAACCAGTGGCGTAACGAAGGGTTTCAGAGCCCAGGGGCAAGGGTTGACGACTGCGCCCCCTTTTAATTGTCTTGATGACTTTTAATCGTTCTTTTCATAGTATTCTGTACCACTGAAAGCTAATTTTGCGCCCCTCTGGTGCGGCGCCCGGGGGCGGCTGTCCCCCTCTGCTCCCCTTCGTTACGCCACTGTAGCCAACCAACCATGGACAATTAGATTACAAATCAGATTGCACATTTTAAGTATGGATTGTTGAGTGCCACAAGGGGAAGGCCCTGAAGGGATCAATGATCCGGCTAAGTAGGGACACCTACTGTATTATACAGTTTCAATAGAATATGTGGTGACCGAAAAATGCTTTACTTAGCATAACAGTCGGTGGCTTGATTAACATACAAAATCTTAATTAAATAACTAATTTAAACTAATTAACGAAACTAAAAGAAATGAGTGGGAAGTGCAAAACATGGAGATATAAGATTAATACATCAAAGCATTTAATAGTTACCTTCAACTAAATAAGTGCATTGCTTTCTTAAACAGTATCAGTGAGGGTGATTGTCTAATTTCTTGAGGAATTTTATTCCAGGTAGATTTTATTGAGAGCTGACAAGTGTTTGAGCGGGCAAAGACACTTCTATAGTTTACGGAGTTTCTTGTTAAGTGGGAGTGAATCTCTGAGGCAAGATTAAAGAATCCCTTGTATACTGGAGGACTTAGTGGGCCTCGGTCGTATCGGTACATAAATTCATAGATTTGGAACAGCCTGAGCTGCTCCAATTTTAATACTCTAAAGTTAAAAAAATAGAGGGTTGGTATGCGAGTAGGCCTCGGTCGTATCGATACATAAATTCACCGATTTGGAACAGCCTGAGCTGCTCCAATTTGAATACTCTAAAGTTAAAAAAATAGAGGGTTGGTATGTGATCCATAAGTAGTACCAGCCACTATACGAATCACCAGTTTTTGCAAAATTATTAGTCTTTGTAATCTTGTAGTGTAGGTTGAGGCCCATACTTAATTACAATAAGCTATATAAGGATATAATTATTAGAGAGTAATCAAATTTTAAACGAATGTATGGAGGCAAGATATGTGCAGTACGGGCAATGATCGTGATGTTTTTAGCAATTTTGGAGGAAATACTTTTTATGTGATCTTTCCATGTCAGGTGCTGACCCACATAAACTCCTATAGTGTAAACATTGCCCTGCTGCTGGATTGCAGTCACACTTCCGCCGACAAACCTGTCCAAATCCCATAAGCCACATATATGTAGCTGTGTCTGTCTGTTAGGCCGTCTAAACAATCCTGTTATCTTTAGAGTCTGCACATCCCTATCTTTACTAGTACAGTGTAGGTCAATTGGCGCTCACAGTATTGTCAAACGGTTCTCCGTTTTTCGTTCCTATTTCATCATTAATAGTTGTAGAACTCGAAAGTGGAGTATATAAATCTTGAGTGCAGACTTCGTCAAAGCAAATACTTATACTTGTACGTGTACTGAGGCAACACACTGTCATCATCTGTTGCAAAATTTCAACAACCATGAGTGAATATTAGAGATAGATGAGTTAATAGATTATTTGCTTGACTGATTAACTGGCTGGCTGACTGAATGAATGAATAACTGACTGACTGACTGAATGAACAACTGACTGGCTGAATGAATAACTGACTAACTGAATGAATGAATGAATAACTGACTGACTGGCTGAATGAATAACTGACTGACTGACTGACTGACTGACTGAATGAATGAATAAATAGCCCACAGACTGGCTGAATGAATGATAACTAACTGACTCACTGAGTGGCTGTATGAATGAATAAGTGACTGACTGGCTGGCTGAATGAATGAATGATAAAATCCCATGGTCTGTGTCATTAATGAAAAGTACTAATCAAGCACAGATCCTTGTGGCACTCCACTTTGCACTGTTGTCCAGCTAGAATGTTTATCATCGACGCCCACCTTTTGTCTTCTAACTGTGAATCCATGTATATTTTGTACCTGCCCTCTAATTTCAAATGCTTGCAACTTTTTGTTCAGTCTTTTATGAGGTATTTTGTCAAATGTCTTGAGAAAATAAAGGTAAATTACATCTACAGGCTTTCCCTCATCTATCCTCATAGACTTCCTCAAAGAATTCTAACAGATTTGTCAAACATGAACGACCCTAGTAAATCAATGATGACTGCCCTTAACAATATTAGGCTTCTTCAAGTGTTCCACTATTATTAACCTTAACGATTCTCTCCATGACCTTACACACAACACTGGTTAAACTGACTGGTCTACATGTATAATTACATGGTTCACTTCTGTTTCCATGTCTAAGCAGTGGCACTATGAGTGCAGCTCTCCATTCTGATGTAACTTTTTGTAACTTGTTTCATTTGCTTATAAGAGTGAGTCACTGAGTGACTGAATCTAGCTTCTATAATATTGACACACAAATGAAATAAAGGAAATACGATGTGTACTAATATATACCAGTCAGTTGACAAATAGAGCATAAACAGATGTCAGCTAACTCTTTATCTGACAGGTCCAGCAACGTCACTGCGCCCCATTCCGATGCATGCGTATTCATGACCGGCCTATTTGGCCGACCTGTGTGTGACTGTGAGTGGTGATTTGGGATGGACTCTATTTGGAGGTGCTCCTCATGTCCAAGGTCCAGCCCAACTGCGTTTTACAAATTGCTCAAGTCTAGTCTTTATTGCCGTGGTTGGGCTGAGAGGGCCTCTGAATAGGTTTCTTGAAGTAGCACTATATTAAGCTCTTGAAATCAGTAAAGGCAGGGGCGGAGACTTAGGGGGGGACAGGGGGGACGGTCTCCCCAAAACTTGAGGTGGGGGGACGGAGCTGCTTATATCCCCCCCCAATATTTCTGAAATATTTCATGAATATAATAGTAATAGCTACGAGTGACAGCTGGTTCTCATCAGCACTCAAATAATAGAGCAATTTTGTTCAGATGAAAGTTTAAAATGCTACCATTACAGTGTGGAAATTAAAATTTTTTTAGCTTTAGCTACATAAGTACTATGTAACTGGAGACGAACAGGCAATCCAGCCTTTCAGTCACACAGATTATCTCATATACCGACTGGCCGAGAGAACACACAGAGTTGCCTGTCAAAGGCGACTAGCCGAGAGAGCTCACAGAGGTACCGGTCAACGGCATAGTTGTAAGATTGATAGCCCCTGATAGCCTCTACATGATGTAGGTCAATGCTAATGTTCATGCTTTCTTTCATTATACTCACCTTATATGACCCTTTTCCAACATTCCCATGCAGCTTCACCATCAGGAAGATATCTCTCATCAAGTAGCCTCCCACCCACATTCTGGCTCTCATGCATGAAACCAGGTTTTGCAGTAGACCTATATCAAATTTCTAGCCAGGAGCCCTTGCCTAAGCCAAAACCTTTCAGTCACACAGATTGTCCCATTGGTATATTATATACAGTTTGGAGTGTCATTCTCTGCACGTTTTGTTTGGATCGGGTGATGCGGCTAATGGATAGAACTCTTATAGATGATACATAGGGCCTACATGTAGGTGTAGATGTAAATATCAATAATAAACTGACTACTGTGAAGGTAAGCTAATTTCCTATTCATCAGTCTTACATTATAGAACTTATTTCATAGTCAAAGTTTTCCTATGTTATGCATATTTAATCAAATTTGGCAGAAAGGTTTCATTTCTTGTGGAAATATCTAACCACTTCTGCAAGTGATTTGGCAGAAAAAGCTGTAGCTTCAGCAAAGCAATATCCTGCTGACCTCAATAACAGAAATTCATCGTTTACCCTCTGTACATAAGGGAAATTTTGAATGTATCCATTTAACACCACTGGACCTGTTGGACTTTTTAACGCAGTGCAATCCTTCAAAGCAATTTCCAAAATTAATGTATGTGTCAGCTTACATATACTGTTGACAACTCCATCAACACTAGCCTCTGCAACTCAAGGTGATTAAGAATTTTTAAGGTCTATAATGTCTCATTAATGTCTTGTGGATTTGGCTTTGTTGAGCATTAATTGAGTCTAATATTGCCTGAACAATTGATTTATTTTGAATTGTCATAAGAAATTTTGCAGAAAAAAGGACCAGGAATGCTCCTTTGTTGAGCAAATAAGCCTATTAAGTTGTTTAAGCATGATCGTATTCTTATTGTGACAGTGGTATGGAGGCTTCCAAAGTTTTTCTTTAATATGAGTCTTCATAATTCCATTTGCATCTGTGATTGAAGACTAAATGCAAAACTTAACAAGCTGGCCAAGTTTGCCCCGAAAAATTTTCTTGCCCCCTGAAAAAAACTGAAATGACGTCCCTCTAGGGAGGGGTCACATCCCCTCCCCAAACCCCTCCCCAAACTCAAACACGACTCAAACTACATGTAAGCTACGAGTGACAGCTGGTTCCTATCAGCACTCAAATTATAGAGCAATTTTGTTCAGATGACAGCTTAAAATGCTACCATTACAGTGTCGAAATTCAAAAAATTTTACATGGGGAGGGGGCACATCCCCCCCCCAAACCCCTCCCCCTGCTCGGCGCTGCGCGCCTCGCCGATCGTCCTTCGGCCGCTCCTTCGCCAGTCCCCCCAAAGCCAAGACCAAGTCTCCGCCTATGAGTAAAGGAATAAATGAATGAATCAATAACTGGCTGGCTGGCTGGCTGGCTGGCTGGCTGGCTGGCTGGTTGAATGAATGAATGAATGAATGACTGGATGAATCAATGAATGAATGAATAACTGACTGGTTTGCTGTTTGAGTGAATGAATAATTGACAGCCAGTCAGTTATTGCTGACTGAACGAACGAATGAATGAATGAATGACTGGATACTGAATGAATCAAAGAATGAATGAATGACTGAGTGGCTGGTTGAATGAATCAATCAATCTATCAATAACTGACAGACTGATTTAATGAATGAATCAATAACTGATTGACTGGCTGGTTGAATGAATGAATGACTGGATGAATTAAGGCCTGAATGACTGACTCACTGGCTGGTTGAATGAATGAATGAATCAATGAATGAATAACTAGCTGGCTAGCAACTGACTGACTGATGTCTGGTTGATGATTGATTTATGCTGTAGATTACATGAAAACAGATGCTCCTCCTGTGGTTTCTGCAATGGGGTCATTAGGATACATCTTGATTGCTTTGGCAGCCGTCACAGTTATCGCTGCAATCATAGCCTTCATCTTATGGTATCGTAAACGTCGGCGATTACCTTTGATACCTGTTTCGCCCACGGAAGAAGACAACAAAGAGAGGTTGGTCATAGCCATCCCGGAAAGTGCACCTCCGGATCCCTACACCTCTCCAGGAATTCCTCCTCATGGCATCAACAATCGATCTCTGACTACTTAGACGTTCACCATTGTCAGATATATGTTGAACAGGAGCAATATAAATCCGCTAGATATTTGTATGTATGTATGTATGTATGAGCACTTGTTATAGATTTGTATCTCTAAAGCCGCTTTATCATGATAATGATCTAAAAACAAGCTATAGTGTGAAAGCGCTATATTTTTATCTATTAGATAGTTTGATCTGAAAAGACACATCACGAATGATCCATTAGACAGTTTCTAAGGCTTTACTGCAGCAATATGTTTGTGCATCAACACTTGAGATTACAAGGCTTACCAAAGCGTTGCTCATTAGTTTGGTAGGACTGGAATTAGACTTTCCTCTGATTGACAGTAATATTATAATTGCAAATAACTCTTGCATTTGTAAAACTACGTTGATTAAGACTGAGATTAATCGTTGAGCCTAAGATGATTAATTAATTTTTTTGTGAACATAAGAAATAATGGGAAAATGTCTTGAGAAATGTCTTTTTTGGTCAAAATGACATAATCTTGTTCGTGCACATATTCACACAGTCAAATCGGTTTAGGCTGAATCCGGCTAACACGGAATTTATATGCCTGGGCGTGTGACAAGCTAAAATGGACTTGGATAAGAAGGCGGGCGGCAGTATATCCTGATTGGAAACCCAACATGTCGTCCGGGATCTTAGACTATGCCTGGAGGAGCATGTAAACTCTATCCACGCTGTCCAATAAGTCTTGCTTTAACCTGATGAATCGGACCAGAGTTGTAGACTTAGAGGCTACAGCGAAATTTATCATACAACGGCGCTATGACTGTTGTCCGCTCCTTCTTTCTGACGCACTTATACGTCCAGTGCCTTTCCTGTAGCCCTGCCTAATTTCCGTAAACGATGGCTTCATGTTACCGCCCGAATGGAAAGTCTCGCATGTTTCTAGCTATGAAATATGCCAAACACTCTGCACGGGATCTAGGGGTCTGCGGGTATACCCGTACCCGCGGGTTTACCCGTACCTACGGATCGGGTATACACACCTTACGGGTCGGGTACGGGTAGGAGCATTACGGGTACGGGTATACCCGGTTTTACCCGTACCGAACTGAAGTTTTGGGGTTACATGCACCTTCAAAGACTTATTATAACTGGCGGTATCCTGTCTAAGTACCATATCCTTGTGTTGACCTATTCCCGTGCACCGTTGTGAGCTTGGCATTTATTTATAGATGCTCAATTTACTGTTACAAAATGGCTTGTTTCCATTAGCACAATCCGATCGTAGAGTTTTTACATATATCTCATGAGAGTTTTAGTACCGACAACCATAGGTAGCTGATGCCGAGCCTAGACATCGAGCAGCCATGTTTTCCTCTTCCTCTTTGTCTTCCTCTTCCTCTTTATTATTATTATTATTATTATTATTATTATTATTATTATTATTATTATTATTATTATTATTATTATTATTGTTATTATTACTGTGATTATCACCATGATCATCAGACTACTATTACTACTAGTCTACTACATACTTTGTAACACTATTGAATTGGCAGGGACTGGGATTATAGGAAGGCCTATTAATTACATGGCGGGTACGGTACGGGTACAGGTATACCCGCGGGTACGGGTCGGGTAGTAATTTTCAGTACGGGTCGGGTACGGGTACGGGTAGCGATCCTGTGTTACGGGTACGGGTCGGGTAGCAAAAATGCTCTATACCCGCAGACCTCTAACGGGATCCCAGTCGAGTACAGGACTGCATCCAAGTTTCTTGTCATAGTACAACTCATGCGGATTTTTGTTGTCCCAGAATACATAAAAGAATCTTTGTGCACGTGTTTTGAACTCACTGGGTCATCGAGCCGCCATGCATGTAGATGATGTAGATCTGCTTGTTCTGTGCTCTGCTGCGACAATGCTGGCACATCGTGCTTCCTCATGTTTTTTCAATCTCCCTCTGTAACTTTGAATTTTTCCGAAAAAGACAGCTCAAGAAGCGTTTAAACTCTCACTAAAGCGCACTTTTGTAGATCCATTGGAGTGCATAATAGTCCAGTGATTAGCATGCTGGACTGTCGGCCAACAGATTGAGGTTCAAATCCCCATCACGCCAGAAATTTTCTTTGAGATTTCTTCTCCAACTGCATTCCTATAGCCAATTCACATGTATTGAGTACACTAACCGTACAATGTCGGCGGGAAGATGTATGTATGTAATATGTATGTATGTATGTATGTATGTATATGCCATTTATATAGCGCCTTACGTGAAACTCACGAAGGCGCTAAAGATAGAGGGGAATGACTGGGCAACCGCCCTCATAGGGGCCGTCCATAAATGACGTCACGCAATTTTGGCCGCTTTTTAACCCCCTCGTCACATTTCGTCACAAAAAGTAACACCCCTCTGAAAATGACGTCAGCAACGCAACTGCCATTGACGAGACACTGAAATGCAAAAATCCGAATTGGCGTACCGAGCTTAAATGCCGCCCGGGGCGCCGGCCCAAAAATGCCGCCCTTTGCACTTAATTTTAGAAATTTCCGGAACATTTTCTTTATTACTTCCGCCAAAATTTCTGATGACTTTTTTTTTGTTTGTTGCTTTTTGCAAACAGATCAGATTCCTTTCTCTCTCCTCCCCATTCTAGACTCATGCTCATCTACACTACTATTATACTGGTACCCCGTCAGAACGGCCCAGGACAAATCGGCCCCGACAAAACGGCCCCGACAAATGGGCCCCCGACAAAACGGCCCTCGTCAAAATGGCCCCGTCATTTCGGCCCCGTCATATCGGCCCCGTCATATTGGCCCCGTCAAATCGGCCCCCGTCAAATCGGCCCCAGTCATATCGGCCCCAGTCACATCGGCGCCTCACAAAATATCCCAAGTACTTTTGAGTTGGATTGATGAAACGAATTCTTTGCGTAAATAGAACTCGGATTGGTAAAACCGTAGTTTACGTTGCCAAATTATTTTATGTGGTCAGTTTATAATGGAAGTTGGATTGCTGAAAATAATTTTGGCGTTAAAATGGAAGTTGAATTTATGAAAAATAATTCGATGCGTAAATAGAAGTTGGATTTATGATAGTTGTCATTGAAAGTATTTAAATAATTAAATACGCCAACCAGTTAGCATTAGACCCCGCAGTCCATTGTCCAGCTGAACCGTCGCTTGAGGACTCATTTCAACATAGTTTGTCAGCGTAAGCTTAAAAGTACTTGGAACATTGGATATTTTGTATGGTGCCGATATGACTGGGGCCGATATGACGGGGCCGATATGACGGGGGCCGATTTGACGGGGCTGTTTTGTCGAGGCCGTTTTGTCGGGGCCCATTTGTCGGGGCCGTTATGTCGGGGCCGATTTGTCCTGGGCCGTTCTGACGGGTCACCTATTATACTATAATTGAAGCCGCCCTGTCCTGCGCCCGGGTGCCGCCCCCCGACCCCCGCCCCTCATTACCCCACTGTATGCTATTATGATTTTTTCTTCCTTTCCTTCCTTCTACTTTTATTACTTCCTCTGATACTTTTTCAATTATTTCTGCATTCACTCCTTTTATTTTTCTTCAACCCTATTTTGCCGCCCCTGCTCAAGTGCCGCCCGGGGCGACTCGCCCCCTCTGCCTCCCCTACGGTACGCCACTGCCTTCATGGAACAAATAGGGAAAGCATCAATATTTTAAAATCTAACGGTGACCAAATATTGAAATAATTAGAGAATTATTAATAATGGTGCCCGTATACATAAAATAATTAAAATAATTAAAAAAATAATGAAACTTTAATCCTCAAAATTAGTGCTGTTATCAATCAAACTAAATTGTTGTTAATTGTTAAATTTAATTACATAGACCTGGTGTGACGTCACACTTCTCAGACCCCACCCCATGTCACACATCGTCACAAATTTCCGACCCCCCCTAGGTGCGTGACGTCATTTATGGACGGCCCCATATGCCGAGGCTAGGAAAATAAAGTTGCCAGCACTTTATACCATGGCTGCTTCTCAGGCTGGCTTAAGGGATTGCTCTTCTTAATCGCTGTAGATCTGTTTTTATAGCTGTGTTGTGGCGCGTTTGAGGTTTTCTAGAGGGCGCTGTATAAATTAGCCATATATCATTCATGCGTAGGCTATACACACATGCAAGCGCCGCACAATCACCGTATACCCATGAATGGTGGAATCTCGATCAAATAATCTTGAGCATAGCCTAAGTATTAATCGTTGTCGTTATTCTGCTCTGTATAGCCTACTTCGTTCTTTCATAATTATATATACGACAACGCTTAATATTTATGCATTAAGATTATTATCATGATCTGTTGATCGAAATTCTGCGTAATTGTGTTATATATATAGCCTATCTATTATATACATACATATATATGTATGTATAATTGTATATATTGTAGGCTCTGTCTCGAATCACTGGGTGATTCATAGGCACGTGTTTTACGCTCTAATACTATGTAGATTTCTTTACATCATCGCAAACACTTATTATCACGTTGGATAGAGCAACGAAAACGGTGACATATATATATATATATATATATATATATATATATATATATATATATATACCCGTAATATCAAGAGACTGCTCTGTTTGAATATTTGAACCTCCACGGGATCAACAACTCCTGGTCGAGCTTATAATCCCTGCAGATTTAGCTAGTTCTCACTCTGTCATTCGTCACTCTTCAACTATTCCTCTCCCACACCAACCACCACTCGCATTTCCGGTCTTAATTGGATTATCTATCCTGTTTAGTAAAACGCCAACAGATGGACGGGAAAACATAGGGGCGTAGCCTAGGCCAAGGAAGTCTAGATAGAGGTCCTTGGATAGGCGCAGACTTGCAGACAGGAAGGACAGGGCGGGGTCCATGGACAGGGCTAGAAAGACCGATACAGACCTTACCAGTAGCGCGAAGCCTAAAGTCATAAACAGCTGCTGCAGCGTATGCAGAAGTTCATAGTCCACGTTCGAGCAGTGGCGGCGCCAGGGGGGCTAGGGGTGCTTAGCCCCCCCCTAACTGCGGCTCAGCCCCCCAAAAGTTGGAAATCACTGCAAATCACAGCGAGGAGGGGACAAAAGGGAAGGTTTTTTGAGCTTTAGCCCCCCAAACCTGAAATCCTGGCGCCGCCACTGCATTCGAGACAGACGGTGTTAACTCTGCACAATAGGCACTCAGAACAACATTGGGCTCTGCTGTGGCTCTTGAGGCCTGGACTTTCCGTTCAATTGCCTTAGTTTTCTTTAAATATATTATGCCACAATTATTTATTGGCAACCGAAAGCGATCTGATTCAGCGTAAAATAGAGAAATACTCAGAATCCAGGCCTACTTTTAAATAATTATCCAGTAGCTGTTTAGGCTACGCGGCCTATGCCTCAGTCGCCTAGCGAACGAGACAGTTGACAGTCTGTAGGCCAAATGTTTAGCGGTGTAGGCTATACGAGCAGCTCCCTTTGGGCCTATAGGCTCGGGTGCAGGCCTTCGACGTCGGCTTAGGCCTCGGCCAAATGACGCCGATAAATACCTAGATACGGCTGTTACGGAGTAGTTCAATTATTATTAGGTGCCTAGTGACTGTACTAAGACTCTAGGGATAACCCAATTTAACCCCAGTTGAATCACCACTTTCGTAAGAATCGGTCGATACTATTGGTCTTAGCATGGTCGGCCTCCTCCTCCTGTTTTCTTCACCCTCTTCCTCTTCACCCGTCGCCCTACGCCCTCGCTCTTTCCTCATCATCCTTTTTCCCTATATAGGGGAAGATGGGGCATAATGGGATACCGAGGCATAACGGGAAACTTAATATTACCGCTCTACCCGATCATCCTCCGTTCTCACTCTTTCTAGACCCCCGGTCACTACTCATCTCAAGTTCTCCAACCGAGCAATATCCAACACTGCACCACGTCTCTGGAACGATCTACCTCCTGAATTCCGCACTTTTTCGGTTCCTCCACCATCATCACCAATCACCCACCATCATCTGCCTCAGGCTCCTCCTATCCATCACTCCCCAAGGCTTTCCACTCGAAACTGAAGTCTCTCCCTTTCAAGAACTCTTACCCCGACTCACTTGATCCTATACCCTCCAATCCTCGACCTAAACGACACCCACCGTAACATCTTCTGTGTCCTCGATAATCCTCTTGAAACCGGACTCGGACCTCCCTCGGACTACTCTTTTGGACAACCCCTCTGACTAGACGCAGCGCTTGTGAATAAGCTGATGCCCTGCGCTTGGCTTTCGAGTGGCGCTTTAGAAGTTTGTAAATTACGATACGATTACGATATTATGCCCCAGTCTCCCCTACTGCTCGTATTGCTTCCTTGTAAGTTCATTCTTTCACCTCCTCGTCTTTCTCCTTGTCGTCCTCCCCTCTTGCTGGTCGACCACCTCCTCATCTCTATCTACCCATTCCTCTTAGATGCTTTCTTCTACTTCTAATCGCTCTCCGAGTCCTCATTATCCTCGTCCTCCTACAGTCCTACCCCGTGCCTCCCCCTCCAAAAGTTTTTGTATCCAGTGTTGGCAAATACCAGTAAGGTATAGAAACTATAGGCCTAGAGGGTCTGTGATCTATGGTCCACAAAACGAGTGTGTGTGTGTGTTTGTATATGCTTGCTATATATATATATATATATATATATATATATATATATATATATATATATATATATATAAATATGTCTCGCTTACTATATATATATATATATATATATATATATATATAGCACGTGTTTTACTTTGTGATTTATAGGCACGTGTTTTACGCTATACGCAGATTTCTTGACGTCATTAGCTCGAAGTTAAATTTAAACCGCATTGGATAGAGCACGAAAACGGTGACTATCTTTGGTCACAGGTATAGGTTTTCGTTGTGCGCTACAAAAGCACATCGCCATTGTGTGACCGTTGCTTACAAATTCTTACACCACTCGGTTTTAATTTGTAGCATATATTATTATCTTACGTTCCTCTGAAAAACAACTTCAGACTATAAAGGCCTATGGTCCGTTTTCTGAGAACAAAATGGACCGCAATTGTCTGCAGGGCTATAATAGGCCTATGTATACAGTAGGTAGGCCTATGATATCATCCATGTGTACATAAGCGATGTACACAGGCAGTGATAGTCCTATGATCGGTAAAAAGTCCCTCTGGAAACTATATATTACTCTTTATGGCGTAAATTCCTACCTTCAGAGCATGAATGCGTAAACTTCTAGCGTACACCATTGTTCAGTTTAAAAGTCGTGCGCGGAATTCGGTTGACTGTCAAACGCGGGTCCTGGGATATGAGAAGTAGTTGATCTTAGATCTAAGTGATCAATCGTAGATCGGTGGAAGATCGACGGAAACGTTGACACCTTCGCAAGCAAAACAACATCTAGGCCTATATTCAAACAGGAGGACAGTTATTGGAAGCACCAGAAAGTGTCATAAGAAGTCGTACTGATCATAATTATTATAGACACCTCCGAGGAATTTCGAATTATCTGGTAAACAGGTTTGTTTATATAATTTTGAGACAGTTTCATAATTTTAAGACGATTGACTCACTAGTGAAACGAAAGGTGACATCAATGTTGCCGTTACCTTCGCAACTGCGCGTGCCTTAGTGCGTGGCAATGCCAGTCCATAGCCTGGATGAAGGAGGAGGGCGACGTTAATGATCTTTATTGCAGTACGTGTCGTTAAACTGAAACTACATGTATACTACTCTGCTAACCGTAAGATGTCGTTTAAACCTTCTCACTGACTCATTTGGCCTTTACGATGTACAGTAAAAAGGTAGGTATGTGCCCTGGATTGAATACCGGAAGTCGGGGTTTCGAATCACCGCAGGTCCGCAGCGAAGGAGTTCCACTG
This sequence comes from Aporrectodea caliginosa, assembly GCA_020284085.1. Taxonomy (NCBI): domain Eukaryota; kingdom Metazoa; phylum Annelida; class Clitellata; order Crassiclitellata; family Lumbricidae; genus Aporrectodea; species Aporrectodea caliginosa. The sequence goes on from JACEVL010000477.1 coordinate 809,461, forward strand.
CTTGTAGCACCTTCTTGCTGATGAGTGCTTTGAATGTGCACTGGTGCATGGGTGGGTTGAGCGAGGGAACTGGCCATCTGCCCTCATAGGCTGAGACTAAGAAAATGAAGTCGTTATGGTTGTGTCTCGGGATTAGCTTAAGAGATAATTGTCTTTTTCATTGTCAGCTATAATGAGTGTTGATTGGCCTTTGTATCACATATTTATAAGGTCTAATTATTGCGGACTAGAAATACTAGGCCATTGTTCGGTAATTAAGCAACGTGGCGTCCTAATGGTTCTTAGCCGACTTTGGCCAATTATGCTGATTAGGCCGATGTATGGAGTTTCTCGTGACGGGTGTCACTAGGAGTGCAAATGTGCAATTGAAAATAAATCAGCAGATATTAAATAACATGTCAATAATTTCCATACTGAGGCTAATTATAACTTTGATTTGCTATAACTGATAGCATTAACATCAAAATATGAGCAGATATTCATATTACACAAACATTGCAATCATTGCAACTGCATGGGTTCTGTCCATTTAGAAAGAATCCAGTTTACAATACAATGCTTACATTAAGTGCAAAAAGTGTTACATTTAAATCAGCCGAACTATAATTATCTGCATGCTTTCGAATAATAATAATAATAATAATAATAATAATAATAATAATAATAATAATAATAATAATAATAATAATAATAATAATAATAATAATAATAATAATAATAATAATAATAATAATAATAATAGTAATAATAATAATAATAATAATAATAATAATAATAATAATAATAATAATAATAATAATAATAATAATAATAATAATAATAATAATAATAATAATAATAATAATAATAATAATAATAATAATAATAATAATAATAATAATAATAATAATAATAATAATAATAATAATAATAACAATAATAATAATAATAATAATAATAATAATAATAACAATAATAATAATAATAATAATAATAATAATAATAATAATAATAATAATAATAATAATAATCGTGTTTATTAATTCCAACTGACAAACCATTGTAAGGTTACGTGTTATAGCACTTACAATAACAGTAACAGTATCTGAATCATGATAACAAGCCTAACAGAATTCGATTCAAATATCGATCCCGCTTCCTGCTTGATGTTCCACTCTTCACGCCAGAGTGCTACCATTGTTCCGTGACCCCTCCCTCTGAACGCTGGACTTTTGTTGCGCCTCGTACCAGAACTGTTACAGTGTTGTGTTTTGGGGTTCTTCCTGGTCCAAAGCTGTGAAATTCGCTGCCCAGTTCAATTTACTCCCGGACGTCTAGACTTAATAATAATTTTGCTAAGTCTCATTTGTTTCACCTTGCTCGTCTTCCTGTTTCTCTATAATCTATTTGAGTTCGACATGGCTTCTACAAATTATGAATCATGATGATTACAATTGCACTTGAAGAGGCCATTGCTTGATGGACGTTTCGATAGCGAAAGTTGTCATAATAGATTACATTAAATCATGTCTCAACACGTCCGTCCTTATAAGATCAGGATAAACGCTACGAGACCTATTGGCACGTTTATAACTGAGTACGCATTGGTTATTGCAGGCAGCTGTATCTCGAAGAAATATCTAGACAGACAAAGAGACCGATACACAGAGAGGGACGGAGACAGATACACAGGGAGGGAGAGATACAGAGAAAGAAAGAGAGACAACTAGACGCAGAGACAGAGAGAGGGACAGAGAGATGGCAGATGCATTGTGTTCATTCAGTTGTGGCGTCGGCTACTTCTGTGATCCGGGAACAAACGCATGCGAGACGTGTGAGAGTATCTGCGATCCACTTCGAGACACAATGGAAGAATGTCTCAGCACACAAGCATGCCAAGGTAAAAACCATTACTACCCCGATGATCAAACATCTGTCTGGATATTTATATAGCGCCTTTCGTGGGTCCCTTGAAGGTGTTGTAAGATTACAACCAAGCGAGTAGACTGATAAGTTCTGTTCTGGGGTGGAGTGGACAACGTGTTCTCAGTTTGACCTTGAGACGTGGACAACGGGTCATGCAGTGCAACACTGTTTACAGGGTCTCAGAGGGGTTAACGGTATTCGACAAGGGTGAAAATCGTTTGAGAAAGGTCAGAACAGTACGCATCTACATGTACTGATATATACTTGACTACTGTAATGGGGTCCTCCTGGGCCTCCCTGAGTTCCGTCTTCATCAACTTCAGCTCGTTCAGAATGCAGCAGCCAGACTACTGGCTGATCTACCGAAATATTCACACATATCTGACTACATATGAGCTCCACTGGCTTCCAGTTGCTGATCGTGTGCAATTCAAAATTGCTACGCTGGTTTGGAAGGCTACGACTGGACTGCCCCGAACTACATTGCTGAACTGTTTCCAGTTGGTCAAACTGGTCGGCAGGCTCTCCGGTCTGCCTCGCGAAATGGTGATAATACCTTCGTTTCGAACCACCACCTGTGCTCGTCGGAACTTCTCGATTGCGGCGCCACGGAGAACGCTCTTCCGCCGTCTGTGCGTGCTGCACGCGGTTATGTTTTCTCCAAACTCTTAAAGACGCACAGCTGTTTGATGGCACGTGTTGAGCGCTTCGAGACTCTTAAGTCGCTTTATAAATGTTTTGGGCATTACATTACTTACACTGTGTCATTGCCTGTTATCATGAAAATAAACTAGTAAATATTCATCGATTTTTAAAATTCCAAGACCATTTTAATCCTGAGATAATTTGCTAAATACTGGATAAAGTATAAAAGTTTTCGTTATTTAATAATGACGTCATAATGACGTCATTTTTCATCAAAATTCAAGTGTCAAGGACGGCACAAAAATCATCTAAAATTTTCAATATTATTTTAAACTGTCATTCATCAATTATAAATTTTAGTTTAATTTAATTTTTACATTTGAATAATATTAGACTACAAGGCGTGCTCAAAGTGTACCTTCTGCCTCAACACAAGCTTCAAGACGAGGCGCCACAGGCGCAGCGATAACCAGCTGATCAAATTCATCCCAGCATTAACAATACGCGCACGGAGTTCTTCAATGTCTCTGATCTTTGTCCTGTAAACCTTCTATTGCATTAGTCCCCAAATCTTGTAATCAACGGGATTAAAGTTCGGGCTGTTTGGCAGTCAAAGATTAGGAGGCATGAAATCCAGAGTCTCCTTTGTCTGCAGTTCAACAGTTTCACGAGCTCAGTGAGCTGGAGCGCCATCTTGTTGGAATGTGTAATAATCCGAATATACCCTGGATATCAAACAACAATTTTTCCGACAGCAAACAATCACGGGGAAAAGTTCCACTTATTTTCCCGCCTGGTTCTGTTAAATGGATTTCCGTTTTACGACGATCCGATCATCCGACGCAACAATTTTTTGTCATACTTAAATTTTTATGCAAATGACGTCATTATGACGTAATTATTTGATGACAGGAAATTTTACATTTTTGTGTTAGCAAATTATCTCAGGATTAAAATGGTTTTGGAATTTTAAAAATCAATGAATATTTACTAGTTTATTTTCATGAGCAAAGGGGTCCCGTCCGGACACGTCGGTATATATATATATATATAGGCCTACATATATAATATATATAGTATATACATAAATATATATATTTAGAAATCTTGAACGCTGACGCAACGGTTTTTCCGGTTTGCTCCCAGTTTCGATAGGTTGAACTTTGACCTTCTCGTTGTAGGCCTAAGCATCATAATAAATTATAAGCTCTGCCCCGACGCCCCGTCTTTGTGGATTTGTACTGACTGCACTAGGGCGGATGTCGCTTCATTGGGCTCCCTTCGTTTATCGCCTTCATCATCATCATCATCGTCGTTGTCATCATCATCTTCACCATTGTCGTCGTCATCGCTGTCGACATCATTATCGTCATCGTCGTCATCATCATTATAATCATCATCATAATCTTCAACTCATTATCATTATGGTCGTCGTCGTTGCTGTACTGTCCTTGACGAAATTTTCGGTCCTGTTGGGTTCCTGGTGGGTATTTCTGGTCCTATGGGGTCGAGTCAGTTGTTCCAGATGCCATGCATTCCTTCTCGATGACTCACAACAGTCAATCATGACAGGGAGCTATAACTGCAAACAACAAGATTAATAACGCGCGACCTATATGATTCGTAGTCAAGGTCAAAGGATAGGTACTGAAAGGTCTGAAACGTTGTCAACAGTGACTCATTCATGTTTGCGCCCGAGCGGAAGCGTCTTGATAATTATAGGCATTAACATGACCTTTGACCGAGACTTGTAGGTAAAGCGTGGTCGTTGACGTCTGTAATGTATGTAAATGTAAACGTTTTTATGGGAACAGACATTTCCCCCGGACATATTCCACCAGCCTATATAGGACAATTTGAGATCGTTAAGTTGAAATGTTTCTTTATTCGGTAGACTACTGGCCATTGTCTAGTACGGTGTCCAGTCTGGTCAGTTCAACGTCGATGGTGGTCAGCTCAGAATTGTCGAAGGTCATCTTATATACGGTTACGATCGTCGGTTCTATCGTCGCTCTCACTTTAATCGTTGCCTTAATCTATCGACTGATGAAGAGAAATTCCGCTTTCAAATGCTGTGAGTTCCCTCTTTAACTATAATTATACATAGCAGCAGTAGCATGCAGTAGTGGCAGTAGTAGCAGTGGCAGTACTAGTAGTGGTAGTGGTGGTGGTGGCGGTGGTGGTGGTGGTGCTGGTGGTATAGTGGCGGACTGGTGGTGGTGGTAGTGGTGGTTAAGATGATGATGATGATGCTGATGATGATGCTGCTGCTGATGATGATGATAATAATTTCTTTGGACAGTTTCGTGAGGTCAATTTCCTTTCCAGCGCTTTTCCACTGTATCCAGAGCTATAATGCCATAGCATTTCGAGGCACGCTGATGTACTACTACTGCTGCTGCTGTTGAGGCCGCCGCTGCTGCTGCTATTACTACTACTACTACTACTACTGCTGCTGCTGCAGCTGCTGCTGCTGCTGCTGCTACTTCTGCTGCTGCTATTACTACTACTAGTGATTCGTATGCAATAATTAGTATAAATTATTTATGCAATAGGTCTATTCCACATTTATTGAGTTAGAAGTTGACCTTGTGTTATGTGTGTTGTTTATAGGGAAGCCCTTTAAAACGCAGCCGTCGGTCCAGCTGTCATTACTGCAGCAGCGGGAGACAAATAGACTGGCGGACGGTGGAAACCCTTACCTCTTGGTTGGACTTATTACGAGCAGTCCAGGTCTATCATCGGATGGCGGTGACTTAATTGGCCAACGAGTGGATGCTGTCTAAGGCATCGTTTGTCTCAATAGGATGGAAGGAACGATGGACGCGAATCTATTTTAGGTGTAATATTGTATTATGTATAGTGGAAATTCTCATTTGCTCAGGTAACAATGGTTCGATTCAGGTCACTGCAGATGTGTTTTCTTATCAGAGAACGCTGTCTTAGTCAGTTAATTAAAATTTAAGGTTTCTTATTTGCTGATGGGTTTAGGACTAATTCCAGGGTAGAGGTCTGCGGGTAGAGCATTTTTGCTACCCGACCCGTACCCGTAAAACAGGACCGTTACCCGTACCCGTACCCGACCCGTACTCAAAATTACTACCCAACCCGACCCGTACCCGCGGGTATACCCGTACCCGTAACGTACCCGCCACGTAATTAATAGGCCTTCCCACGATGAGTTTTAACGGTTTTATGCAGCCAACCATAACAAGGCAGTTTGCCACAAACTACTAATTGAATAATGTAAGTATTTCACTGAGGTAAATGAATGAAAGACTTGGTGTTTCAACTATGCCTAGCCTCAACTACCATAACTGCATCAACTTGTTTTAAAGAAAACTTGGTTGCTGAACTGCCATGCAAGTTCGGCGTCAGTGACCTCTGACCTCGGTGATCGGGACTGAAACTCCGATGAGATATATGTAAAAACTAAAAACACTACGAACGGATTGTATTAATGGAAACAAGCCATTTTGTAGCTGTAAATTGAGCATCTATAAATGATAGTCAAGCTCACTAAGGTGCACGGCCATTGGTCAACAGAGGGATATGGTACCTAGACAGGATACATACCGCCAGTTATAGTAAGTCTTTGAAGGTGCAAGATTCACTATTACATGTAACCCAAAAACTTCACTTCGGTACGGGTAAAACCGGGTATACCCGTACCCGTAATGCTCCTACCCGTACCCGACCCGTAAAATGTCTACCCGATCCACGGGTCGGGTGACTGTTTATTCCAGGGCTATAATGATGAAATTCTGGGTACGGACCGATGCTGGCTGTTTCACTGTTTGACGATGCTGTGAACAGAGAACATAATTATCCAGGTTATACCACGTATTCAGTGGCGTAACTAGGGGTTCGTGCGCCCGGGGGGAATTTCCTGAAAAATTTTTTCTCAGTTCCGCCAAAATTTCTGATACTTTTTTTTTTTTTTTTTTTTTTGCTTTTCCTGTTTACAACAAGAAACTTGTCAAATATCATTTTCTTGCCCGCGCGCCCCAGACTCACGTACAAAAGTTACTTTTTTACTATTTTTACCTGATTTCTTTAACAAAAACCACATTTTCAGACCTAAGCCCCCGTCCTGCGCCCGGGGGCGCCGCCCCCTGCCCCCCTCGTTACGCCACTGCACGTATTCTCCTTTACTGACACTACCAGAGTAAGGGCAGTGGCCAAGTCCATGGCGTGACTCTCATTCGATCTCTGACGTTCACTTTCCTTCCTCGGCCTTGTAGGACGCACTAAAGGCGATACTTCTTCCACGTACCTCGACCTTGACGTCCTCTGCAGTAAATTCCGTACCGAGAGGTACGGTGAGGCGGATGAACCGCCTTCCGTCGGCGTCCTAGAGGATCGGAACGATGTTGGACCAGCCTAGAGGAAGAGGCTTGTGCTGTGGCGACAGGTGGAACGGCATCTCGATCGACAGTAGTCCGTCTAAGCCCTGTTTTCAAACGAAGCAATGTACTGAATGACCTCTCTTTGTACACGTATAATTCGCAGGTAATGCTAACAGGATGACAATTGCTTCGTGAATAGCAGGGTAAAATTCAGTATGTTAAAGTAGGCTATGTCAAGACAGTAGCTGTTAGTGTCTTGAATGGGCGATAAGAAGTGTGTTCTTCATTAAACGCTGGCAAACGCAAGCCATACAAAGTTATACAAAGTTATCAAATACAGCGACGTTAGTAACAGTAAACTAAACACTATAGCTGTCATAATTAGCCAGGAAACCACGCCGATCAAATCTAGAAAGAACACGCGTGTCGCAACCAGTATTAGTAGGTACTAAATATGTCTGAAGGATATTTTCGAAGACCTTGTCAAACCATCATAGGAGTTTTTTAGTACTCAACACGACGTCATAACATCTAGGCCTATCATCCTAATTTAGAAAACGAATCGGAACGCCAAAATTAGAATTAAATTTCTCAGTTTCACCTTGTAGAATATCATTAGATTTTTTAGTGCTCTAGCTGAAATTTGTTAAACACCAAAAAGTAGTATTTAAAAAATAGGTTCCAGTTTTCCAGACTAAGTGCCCCCTCTTGCCCCTATGTGCGGGCGCCCATGGCCACAAAACCTGAAAGAAATTTTGACCGCACAAAACACGAGGTCCGTAAATATGAGGTGACGTGGAATGGCAGAGCAAAACATACATAACATAGGCCTACCATAACACAACATGGGTTTAAGCGGTTCAGAAGAATCTCACAAAATCACCCTAAAATTTATGAGGCTTTACCTGAGGACCAGAGGAACTAAATGTTTGAGACCTTACCTGGGGACCAATGGACCGGAAGTTACGTTTTTGGTGAAAAGAAAGAGTCGTTGTAAAGAATTCAAGAACTTGTAAATAACTCGTAAATAGCATTTTAAATGAGAAATAGAGTTTTCATTCCAGCTGGATTTTAGAAACATTTTTATTAAGACAACTCGCGACAAAGTTATTTTATTTAATTACCAGCAACGCTCAACAGTTATCATTTCCAGTTAGGGACCTGCGAATCACAAATTTTCAGTCGAATCGAATATGGAATCGAAGGTAAAAGTTCGAATTAGAATAGAATCTCTTCAGCGGGTACCATGCAGTTCGATATTCACCTAGTGTGTATTTTGGTAGCACAAGCTTACCGCAGTAACGAAGTTAGGCCCTATCAATATAGCATTGTAGGCTTAATAACTTTTCTGCAGTCTAAAATCAATTGAACTTAAACATTACTTTAAAAATGGAGTTAATAGAATTAAAATAATACAATATTAAAGAAAATGAAACCAATTATACTAATAGCCTACTGTTCTGTTTTGGTTCCATCATCCATGTTCATTAAATTTAGTCACGCACTTTAATGCGTAAATCACACGTTTACTCATTCACGAAGCAAACTTCGACCTACAAAAGTATGAGAGAATAAACAAGTGCACACAAGAAAGCTTAGGATGATACATTCATCTGTCGATCATAAATATTAGAACTTTTACAGCAGACGCTACATGATACATCACTGACAGCCAAAATGGCGGGTATGTCACACGACGAAATGTTATCCAATTGCATATCTAACCTGCGCTTGCTACACGTTGTTGGCCATTTGGATGCTGCATTGTGCTCTTCGCAGTATGAGTTAAATGTCGTCGCGTGCTCGCCGCGTTGCACGCAGCAATTCTACAACCATTCCACGCACAGTGAACAATTAAACAATTAGTTTAGGCCTACAACAATGTGCATCAAGGGCTAATGATTTTTCGAATCATGACATCATGTTCGAATACTGCGTCCGATTCGTTTTCGAATCGAATATCGAAGCTTCGCAGGCCCCTATTCCCAGATCCCTCTGACAGTTTTGATAGCCTAGTGTTCACTGACGCAGAACTGTCATTGGGGTGCGGTATTCGATTAGTTGAAGAACTCACTTGTAACGCGTATTGTACGACTTCGAGCCTCTACCGAGGCGGTAATTGTTAGGGCATTGAGCAAATCCTTCACGTACATTTGCTCAGCATCATCTATGCTTTGTCGTATGGTCGTGTGTGCAATTGTGAACTTAGGAAGGATGACACAAAATTTGAAAATTATAGTTGTATATATATATTTGTGTTTATCATCCAAACCATTGCACAAGTTTACATTTCTTGAACGTGCGAATTGGATACCCTTATGCACACTATCGAGGGTGCCGAGTTCGAGCCCCTGTTGGGCGGATATGTTTGTAGGCTGCTATTAGCGCCTGTATTATTGAGCTGTCTGTTCTGTTGGTGGTTGGGCTCATTGAATTATAGCATGTAAATGTACAACGCAGTAGTGTTTGTCAGGCGCTTATTAAAGAAAGGATTGGTTATTATTATTATATTTCTTGAACATGAGAATTTCTACCGTTATGTTCCTATCGGTTTCTTAAATAATTTATACATGTATCCTTAAATATGTCAAGCAACCCTTCCTGTTATTATTGAGCTATATACGGTTAGAAGCTATTCCGTAGGCTTAAGGCTCTAAGCAGTGTTTCCGATTAGAGTCCAAAAAATGTAACGCTATTTGTAATGACGTTGACCTAAATTTTGGGGCGTAGCTCATGTCTTTCACCTATCACACCGAAGGTTTTGGACGTTTTCGACATTTTAGGTGGCCACGTAAAAACGGCCATTTGGGCGTTAACGGAAACACTGCTCATAAGCCATCTTTATTGGTCCGGGGTACGAACGCTTTAGTTTATTAAAGGGCCTATCAAACTGGTAGCCTTTGGCTTGCGCGAGCGGATGAATTAAGTGAGGCTAAAGTTTGTTGAACCATAGCGTATCGTATCTGAGAATTTATTGAACGCCTCTTACAGTGTACTAGCTATTCAGAGGAGCTCAGAGGAGCGTGACAGCCCGAGGATATAAGAAAGTCTTCAATCAGCAAAGGGATGAGGGTGGGACTCCGATTAAAATCTTACCACGGATTGAGCGGGGAGGTCACTCAGGTCAGTCCACATAGAAGAGCCCACAATGGCAAAGGTACGGTGTTGGGCCGTGGCAGTCCCTGCCCCTGGGAACTAGGAGATGAAGTCGATCCGCAGACCGGAGAGGGCGGGAAGAGACAGCAGACAGAGGTTTGCGCATTAAGTCGCAAAGATATTTAGTTGCTGACCCTGTTGAGTTCTTAAGACTAAGAGCAGTACCTTGTATTGGATTCAAGAGGCAACGGGATGCGAGTGTTGAACAGTCATGTAGGTAGAGATTTGAGAGTAACGAGGAAGACGAGTGATGCCGAATTCATAACCGACCGAAGGAAGAATAAGCTCGCCTTGGGAAACCCAGCATATAGTGAATTGCAGTAGTCAGTGCGACACCAGATGAAAGCATGACTATGGTTGTAATGTTATCCAATTGCATATCTAGCCTGCGCTTGCTACACGTCAAGAGGAAACAGATCTTCTGGCAGCTTTCAGGCGCCTTAGGTGATAGTAATATGAGCGAGTCAAGTGCAAGATGTGATCGGAGAACGACAGGGTGTTATCAAGGACGACACCCAAGTCACGGACACTGAATGAATATGTGAAGACGAATACATTGACTTCAGAAGTGGGAGGAGTTTAATTTAAAGTCAAGTTTAAGGACCAGCTGTCTCCAATCCAGATCAGTTGAGTCTTAGAGGAGTTAGATTAGGTCGGTTAGCTGACATTCATCAGTCATGAGTGGAGGTCATGTTATATAGCGAATTGATCGATACAACAAGAGAGAGATGCTCAGCGGGAGGACCACGTACAAAGGTTTGGACGTCGTCAGTATAGAGGTGGCCAGTGGTCATGTGTTTAGTAAATAAGGACGGAATGTCCGCTGTTTAAAGTAGGTACAAGATGGGGCCGAGGACTGAGCCCTGCGGAACACCGAACTCGACTCCAGCCCAGGTCGTTCCGGAATCACCAAGGAGTTGGCAAGGACAACCTCTGGGAACGATCTCAAAGATAAGATTTGAACCGGGTAAGAGGGGTTCTATGCCCAGCATAATTTACAAATCCAAACAATAATTGTGGACTCCCATCCTCATAAATATATACCACGTGCAAATGGGCGGGGTTTACTTGCACAGGCGAAGCCCACCGAGGAGCGGAGGCCCAAGCGTTGTAAGTACAATATGCCACGACTCCCACACATGTGCATGTGGCATCTAGGCTATAGGTAGAAAAGTCTACAGGTTTCTATTATGAATTTCTATAGGTAGAAACGTCTTGTTTGGCGGCAGGTACGGATGGCCACTCCTGCTCGTCTTCTTCTCTTCATCCTATGGATTCTTGTCTACTGTCGAAAGACGATTGGTGAGGATGTCTTTGCATCATCTGCTGAACTGTGGATGCTGGATGAAGGTGAAGCCGACCTGATCGATGCCCTGAAGTCCTACATCGGCAGAGAACGGCAGAAGCTGGACAAACTCGACAGGTCTAATCAACTCTAATCTAATCCAATGAACTCCTTCGTTATCATATATACTGCAAGGCATCGATCGACGGTCGCTTTCATTGGAAACTCGTCGTCCTCTAAAGACCTGGAGGCAGATGAATGTAAGGACGCAACGCCCTCTACCATCTGCGAGGAGCTGCTCCTCGGTACTGGGGGTTCGTGTCTTTAAAGCTTCGTCGCTTGTCGTTGCTCCTCAACATTGTCCAAGGACTTCGAACACGATGCCTAGTATTAGCTCTGGATGGGAATCTATCGGTTTGGCTCTGCGTGTCTGCGGGAGTTTGCGACTGGTGGATCTTTTACAATTATCTGAGAACTATTCGCTTATTAATTTGTTCCTCTAATCGACAGTACAACTCTAACATCCTTTAGGTTGATGCAGGGAGCACTTTTTGTGAAGTGCTTAACAGGCGTTATAGTTAGTGCCCAGATATACATGCCTACATGTATATACACATCATTCATACAAACTGTACTCAAGAAGCGTAATCCACCGGAAAGTCCAGTCGAAAGCTTCACTGGGTAATGACGAGTAAGCAGTGGCGTAACGAGAGGTTTCAGCTTGAGGGGGCAGGGTTGATGACTGCGCCCCTTTTTAATTTTCTTGATGACTTTTAATCGTTCTTGTCATAGAACTGTGTACCACTGAAAGCTAATTTTTCGCCCGCAAGGTGCTGCGCCCGGGGGCGGTTGCCCTCTGCCCCCTTCGTTACGCCATTGCGAGTAAGCATGCAACACTTGAGTCGTGAGGAATATATATCCTAAACTTCCTAATCATCAATATGCGAACAGCGCTCTGCATATAGGCCTATATAGATAACCAGAGGATACCTATATATACAGACGCCGACCAGTTCATACATGTGTGGAGTGGCGTAAGTGTTGAGGTGTTGGTTTATACTGTAGGTTGTAGCGGAAGTGGAAGAGGACAGGAGAGCTATTGAAGCAAAGAGTCCGTTGGTTTCCAGCACCGATCATCCAGTCTATGTCTTCCGTATGATCCATCGATTCACCACGACCTGGAAAAGAGACATTCTGCCGATTGTAATCGAAGACAACTCAGCTGCCATCGAAGGTATTCCGTCCACTTGACCCAATCACCCATTCATATGACAGCTACGATCGTGCGATGACTATGACGACGATAATATGATGATGACGATGACAAAACAAATATATGCATACATACATACATGCATGCATGCAAAGATAGATGCATTCTGTACATACAAATATCACACGCATACATTATTTCTATACATGCATAAATACACACCCAAGGCCGTAGCCAGGATTTTGTTTCGGGGGGTGTTTACTCGTTCTTGAACAAGCTGACAAGCAACCAAGTCAACCGTCTATAAGGGTTTGGAGGAGCGCTGTGAGCTCTCAAAGTCTAGAGCTGCATCATCTAAGTTCACATGAGTGCTCTTAGTTCTTACACCTTAATGACCTTATATGTTAGTAAAATAATTATAATGCAATATTTATATTATACATTATTTAATTTCGGGGGGTGTTTAAACACCCAAAACACCCCCCTAATACGGCCTTGTACACACCTACAATCCTACATGCATAGAAACATACAAATTTATTCTATTCCTAGTAGCCGCAGTTGCTCATATTTGGGTTTGCGCAGGAATGCTTCTAAACGCCTTCATTGCGTGTGAAGTCGACTTGATCTATGGTTAACGTCGGTCACGGTTTTGTACAGAGGTGGGTAACAAGCATGGGCGCAACCACGGTCCAGAAGTTGGGGGAACCCACTAGAATGTTTGACATTGCGAGCGCCGAAGGCAAAAACCATAACGACTACATGGGGGAGCGTCGTAAGCTCCCCATCGGGGTCCGGGGCGCCTTTTTGGGTGCTCCAAGGTCTGTCCTGGGACCCCTGCTGTATCTTCTGCCCGTTGATGGCGTCTCAGGGGCCTCTGCATCAACTATTTGCGGATGATATGCAAGCCCATAACCAGGGGCGCAACCACGGTCCAGAAGTTGGGGGACCTACTATAATGTCTGAGTGGGGGGAATTGCGAGCGCTGAATGCAAGAAGCTGGGATTGCCGAATGCAAGAAGCCCCTAACGACTATAGAGGGTATGGGGAGCGTCGTAAGCTCCCCCATCGGGGTCTGGGAGGCCGACGCAATTTTGAGCATTTGATACCAATTTTTTGTGCTCTTGTTTACCTAAAAAGTTTCAGAAGTTGGAGGGGACCGTCCCAACCTGTTCGAAAGTGGGGGGACGCGTCTCACGGGTCCAATAGGGTGGTTGCGCCTATGGTAACAAGTCGATTAGATTCTATTTGATTAACTAATCGATTAGATAAACAGATAATTCTTATTCTAATAAGTTAGCTGCAGTCGTCTGATTCTAATTCGAATTCATTTTCAATTTTTGCTAATTGTAATCGATTAGATTTTTTAAAATTAAGTCGAGAAGGAGTTAACAACTGTTGTGTCAAACTACTTGATTCACTGAATGAAACCAATTTCTGAAGAGGGAAATGAAGATTTCGTTAACCTAATGAGAATTGTAGCTCCACGATATCGTATTCCAAGAGGGAAACTATGCTAGTTAGAGACTATACAGTAACTTGATGCTGTAACTTGCTGTGCTTTGATTAAAATTTGACAAATTCATGAAGCATATATATATATAATATGTCTAATGAATATATATGCACTATATATTATTCTGTCTAAGGAATAAGGGGCATCTTATATATATATTATTCTGTCTAAGGGATATATGCCCCCTCAAAGTCCGACTCACACCTCAACGTGGTGAGGGGTGGCAACAGTCAGTAGGGGAGTGCCTGCTGAGGCTATGCCATCAGTGGTGAAGGTCTTGGCTGAAGTACCACTTTTTACCACCTATAGGGCGCTACGCGAGGTGGACAGGCTCAGCAGGAACCCTGAAAAAGCTGGCAAACGTGGGCGGCATCGCCGCCTTTGATACCACATGTGGATATCAGAGCCAGCCCTAAGCCTGGAACTCTCTTTAAGGGAGAAGTGCGAAGGTCGAACGGATGGGTGCAGATACTCCGTTCGTAAAGAAAAATACGTATGAAATCCAATGCACGCATTGTACTCCAACGGGCCTCGGCCCATGGATCTGATGCAAGCGTTGGACACCTACGGGCCTTCGGCCCATGGATCCTGATGATGATGATGAAGGGATATATGTTATTATTCTGTGTAAGGGATAGGAGATATTTGTGTGAATATTAGTCTCTCTTAGGGATATACATGTCATTCACATTGTTTTATGTTTGCTCTGGGGTCATGATGATGCTCGATCTTTGGCCATCCATAAGATGTATTCAGAACCATCGATCGAAGTCGAACCTTTTATAACAGCGAGAATCTACAACAATTCTCAGTATTTTTTATCCATCTAGTTTAACTTACGGAAATCTTGAATATATGTAACTATGTTTGAGCCACAGGCTAAAAAGTCAAATCTTGCAACGACTCATTCGATCACTTACAATCATTCAATCGTCCTGAAACTTGGCAGATAGACTCGCCCTCGCAGACACTTCATTCTATAAAAATTGCAGCTCCCCAAAAAAGGCTAGCTTATAGAATCGGGGACTAAACTTTTCGAATCGGGGACTCAAATTTTCCGATACGCAGCGTTGCCATTGGCCGCAACAAAAACTGGGGCGCGCTGCCTGATTAAACGCACGCTATGACGTAAAATGAACGCGGACTATATATTTGTTGAGGTAACTGCTTCGTAAGATGCATTATAGGATACTAGATGGATATAGTAAAAAACTTTGTTTTACGGGCTGTATTTTATTATTATACATGCAGTAGATGCTCGTCAACCATAATAGGCCATTACAAAATATGCAAAGCTATGATTAGCCATGATAAGGCACGATAAACGAAAATAAGACCTGATAGCCTAATTTAAAAACTATGCACTTATGAAAAGCCATGATTACATATTCAAAGCCATAAAGTATACAAGTTATGATAAGCCATGATAAAATGTGTTAAACCATGATGAAATGTGTTAAAGCACATTAAACAATGGAAAGTTATGGAAAATAATGATAAAAACAGATGAGCGATGATCAGTGATGGGTAGTATTTGAAATTCTATTTGAAATACATTGAAGTATTTATGTATTTGTATCTCAAATACATTCAAACTAATGCATTTTGTATTTTTATTTCAAATGCTTTCAAGAGTATTTGGTTTTTGGAATATCAAATACTTAAAAAAATAGTTTTTACAGCTAGCCCAATGTCAGTATTAGCTTGATATGAAAAGAAAAACTAGAATCAGTTGATAACAGCACTGAAAATAGCGGCACATCAAGTTATAGATTTTGACTTCCTTGAGGAGTACTTGACATGTTGGTTATGCCATAGCAATTGAAAAATTGAAAAGGAATGTTTCTTAGCATTCTTAATAGTTACCCTTGTTCTCAATGAAGTCGCTATTTGACGTGCATGTCACGATCTAACATGCACAACCATTGGTTTGTGAAAACGGTTTGATGGTGAAATTGATTGGCTGCTGTGACCCTGTCATTCTCCAAACTAGGCTGGATGCCTGACTGCCATAAATTAGAGTCCAAAAGCTCCTCCTTGACACTTTTGATGCAATCATAAACTGGGCACGACCTTTTCAAACGACTGTGACCATGCACAACAATGACTACTTTTACAACTGTGATATCACCCGGTTGATTCATCTGGTAGCCAGGCATATCTGCAAGTCATACAGTCTGAAAGATCTCTCCAGAAACCTCAAATCTTTGGCATCCTTTCTTGTATTAATTGACAAGCTGATGACCAGTGATGAAGTACAGCATATAGTCATTTGATCGTATACCCACCGATTGAAGTTTCAGTCCGTTTTGGTGGACAGAACTGCATGGCACAATGGACTGGTAGATACCGCTTTAAGAAACTGTACAGTTAAAGCAGAACAAGGGTTTTTCGATTTAAAACGTTAGCCTACTTGACACTGAACTATTTATACAACATACTGAAACATTTTTAACAGAGTAAAATTTTGCAAGTAGGATTAAAGTTTACTGCTGACACTGTCTTGGCTCGGGTGCATTTATTTTGTATTTCAAATACAAAATAGCCTACAACAAGGTATTTGTATTTTGTATTTGACATACATATGTTAAAGTGTATTTTGTATTTGCATTTCAAATACTTTTGAAAGATGTATTTGTTTTTTGTATTTGAAATATATTTAAGAGGTATTAACCAGCATTGGCGATGATAGACGATGATAAGCTATAAGAATTGTGGTTTATAGGTGTTAGAGATATATATGAAAATCTGCGCGAGATTCTGCCAACAGATGACGATTATGAAGGCGCTAAATCAGCCTTGGTCCGGCTGCAAAAGACCTACGAACTCAACGTCGCTGACGTCATCAACGGAACGATTCTCGAGCAGACGACGCGACCGATGACTCAGCAGATGGTTGTAGATGTCGCTATGTTCGCCCTGGACAGGGAAGTTGGTGGATGACGCCATCTTGTGGCTCACGCATGCGCAGAAACACCCCGTTCCACCAATGACCCCGTTGCAGGACATCTACCACACGATGAGTCGCATTCATGCGCAGGTAGAGGGATGTCGCATAGATTATAAGATCACGCGTAGGTAAGAAGAATAAAATTAAAAGGCGAATGACTTTCAAGACTGTGCTAATTTTATACAAGAGACTGTTAACTCAGCCAACCTTATAATCTGCAGTCTATTAAGCTGAATTAAAGAACTTTTAGTACTCAATCAAGTTTTCTTACTTTCTTAGT
The DNA here is from genome assembly GCA_020284085.1 of Aporrectodea caliginosa. Lineage (NCBI taxonomy): Eukaryota > Metazoa > Annelida > Clitellata > Crassiclitellata > Lumbricidae > Aporrectodea > Aporrectodea caliginosa. The sequence continues at coordinate 826,760 of JACEVL010000477.1, forward strand.
AGGACTCTTCGTGGGCAGCTCTCGACAGGTGCGCCTTTTCCACTGCTGTTTCGAGACTTTAGAACTCTTCCGGCAAAAGTCTGCTCTGGCCCTCAGGACTCGACACATGTCCAAATTGTTTCCGTATCTTCGCGGATTTCCTTAATGGCTTTCGATTGGACTCTTCCTGGAATTTGGCATGCACAGTGATTTTGCAACATACAAATCTTAACACCAAGTAATCCCTCACAGAAGGTAGAAGGCTCTTCATCCAGCCATCCCTTTGCCACCGCACCTATGGAAGATGGTATTCTTCGCAGCCGGCAATTCTTCGAATACCTTCATCGTATTAAAATGGTCAGCACTAATCCTTAGGACTTTACAGTCGAATTAGTAATTATGAAGCCCCTTAATATGGACGATTCCATGGTGATGCTCTATAGACTCTAACAGCAGCCGCACCAACACCGTCTAAAACATTCAGAAACACCGGCGAAACAAAGGGGAAATAACTCAGCGAACGTAAACTACATGTAATAACAGAAGTCTGAACGAACGAAAATTATCGTGCAAAAATTCGTTTGTGACCAACTATTATTGATAAATCCTTTGCCGAGTAGGAAGCAAATGATACTATTTGTACAGTGATGATATTCTTATGTCATTATAATGTATCAGTTATGACTTTAGTTAGAGTTCCGAAATCTCTGTTGTTGATGTACGTGTGAATTTATCACAACTATAAGAAGCATGTTACAGTAATCGAGGCGGCAGGACACTATTGCATTCGACAGAAGTATGCTTGAAGACATGAGGACTTAAAGCCTGATTATGTCAGGAATATGCATGTGTGACGATTGCAAATATGTATCATGTAGGCAGCGAGAGACATAAGAGTTTAAAATTAGTGCCCACTATAGGAGAACCAATCAACTTGACAAGCAAGTGAGTCGTCTATTCATACTTGAGCTGAGTGACCAGTAAGCCATGCCTTGCCTTACTGTTGTCTTTACCTTGCCTTATAGGTTACCTTTGGAATATATTTTTACGAAGTGCTTCAATTAATGTTTCAGAAAGGACAGTTGTTAAAAGCAGCTGACTTCGCCAAGAAGGCTCTCGAAATAGGTAAGAAACTTTAATCTACACCCAGAAGACAACCGATTCAGTAGATTTGCATTTTAACTGCCAATTCACTTTGAACATCTGCCGTTAGAGTTTAAAGCCCTAAAACCGTCCCTTCTATTCATTCATTCTGAGCATTTATAAAGCGCACCTTCAAGAACCTACACAGGAGGGCTCCCAGTCCAGCCACAACTAAAGAAGAAAAGCCTGATCGACTTGTAAAACCCTGTCTGGTGGACCACAACTAAAGAGGGAACTTAAGCGGGAGGTAATTCCAGATAGAAGGGTCCACAACCGAAGAAGCACGGCGCTGCCTTATAGCGAAGCAAACCCGTGGAACTTGGAGCTCATCGACCGTCGCAGAGCTAAGCACCCGACGCGCTGCAACGTCGGACACTGGGCGGCCAAGATCACAAGTTAGATGGAACATGGCCAAGAATTCAGCGAGAAGCCAGGCAACAATGCGGTATAAATTCAGATGAGACACAGGCAGCCAATGCAACACAGCCCGTATGTATTCTTCGAAGCAGAGAAGAGGATGAGTCGACGCAGCTCCACGCTCGAAATCTCTTGGAGTGCAGAATGCCGATGCTCCGTGGTAGAAAACAGGCAGAGAGGATTTGGCAGTGGCAGAGAATCGCTCCAAGACAACCTCTGCAGACAACGGCGGAGGAGATTCTGACTGTCGACTACCCCTCTGGCGGCCACGGAGGCCGTTGAAAGTTGTCCAGAGCCTCCTTGGCTCCTGAGACTGGCGAGTGATGATGCATCAAACCATGGAGAAGACGGGCAGTAGCGTGACCGGACGCTTCGCACCGGCAGATAGGTATCAATAAGACCAGGTAAAGCGGTTCTCTCGTAAGAGCTGAACAACTCTGTTATAGAGAGCCCGGGAACGGTGGACGACTGAAGATCAACATGGGGAGGATGAGCTGGGAGTGCCGAGCGAAATACAGAGCGGTCAAGACTTTTCCAGTGACGGATCTGGCGGACGGCGAGGAGAATAGGCTCCTAGATGAAGGGGATTGAGGCAGCGATGAGACCGTGGTCAGAGAAAGCATGAGGAAAGACAGTCACGTCTAACACCCCCGGCAGTCATATCTGGTAACGATGACATCGAGCCAGCCACCGAGTAAGTGAGTGGGCTGCGTGACATGTTGCTTAATCCGAACTGTTCCGGAACTGCAGCAAATTCCATAGATTCCGAGAGCGAAGGGTCCTCTAGATGTAGGTTGAGGTTCCCGGTGAGAAGGAGATGTGTGTTGTTAAGTGCAAATTATTGTTCTAGTAGAGCCCAAGAACGCCGACGAAGGGGGTATACGAACCAGGGGGGAGGAACCAGGACAGTATATGGCAAGGAGTGTAGTGGGACCACGCTTGGATGACGAGGAGACTGCGAGAGCCTCGAAGGTCGACGGGGTCCTGGCCAGTTGTAACCTTTTCGCCCTCAACTGGTGCCGGTGGTAGACGATAAACCCACCTCCCCGAATAGCCCCACTAGAGTCATCTGCCCTCGGGCGGTCAAGGAAGCCAGACGGATAAGAGCACGGCGGATAGCAACGTCAGTGGAAGATATATATGCCAAGACTCCACAACGACCAAGACAGAAGTCATTGGCCACGATAAGGTCTGCTGTCGGCAAGTATTTGTTTTCCAAGGAGGGTATATTAAGAGTAGTAAGACGAATGGTCGACGAAGGCTAAGGCGGAGGTCGGCAAGTCTGTGTTCGACGAGGAGAAGGCGAAGACGGACATATAAAGAACCGAAGATGAGCCGAACGCCATACTTTGAAAAGGAATAATGTCTTACGAATCAGTCTGCAATTAAGGCGGCGAATGGCTTGTGTTGAACGACGGAATTAAGTAAACGGTGTAAACAAAGCGTACGCAAAACAAGCCAAAGTAATCCTGAGGTGTCGAGAATAATCCAAAAAGCGAACAATAAATTCCGAATAGAGAACCATAGCTAAAAGATAGATCCCGAGACTAAGAAGAATCAATCTATAAGCACAGCCGTGACTGACCAGTGTTGACTCGCCAGAGGCGACATTTTCTATGTCTTGTCCACGTTTTACGTTTCTTCTGAACAGATCCATCGAACGTCCGTTACTTGTCCAATATCTTCCCAAAAGACGGTTCACTGACGACAGAATCCGACTGGTCGTTCATGTACGAAGAACAAGACCGTCTGTGCAGACAACATCTTGTCCAGGTAAAGGCTACTTTTGTTTGAAAACGTAACCCGCTTGGGTGTACTGTTCTATTTTGTTCCGTTCTGTTTCGTCGTATAATTTATATTCTTTATTGCACTTTTCTTTCTCTTTAAGAGCAGGTGGAAGAATTATTCTACGGTCGCGACGGATGCGAAATGCCACATGGAAAATAAAAGAAGGATAGCACGGATAGAAATGCTGTGAGGAAAAATAAACAGGAACTTTAAGAAACGGATGATAAAGACACTGATATGAAGTGTGGAACTGTACGAAATTACGAATAAGAGCCACGAACCATGAGAAAAGAGGATAGAAGAAGACTGGAGGCTTTCGAAATGTGGACCTGGAGAAGAATGAAGAAACTCAGTTGGACGGAACATAAAGCAAATGAAGATTGATGCATGGGAAGGATGGAGAAGGACGCTTCCTTATACACACAATAAGAGAGAGATAAAGGAAATGGATCGGACACTCGCTGACAGGAGACTCACTCCTGTAAACGGTTATCTAAGGAAAAACGGAGATAGGAGGCGGATAAGAGGAAGACAGACAGAGATAAAGAAGGAAGTGGATCGCGGAAACGCGCTGTGAAGAGTCTCACTCCTAAGAACAGTTATCTAAGGAAAAAATTTAATGTAGGGAGGCGCATAAGAGAAAGACCAAGACAGATGATGTTGGATTGGATGATAATAGGTGGATACCGAAAGCTGAAAGAAGAGGCTCAAGGGCGAGAACCTGCCTAAAAGGCGGAGAACCAGAAGAAGATGATTATACTCTTTTTCTTTCTGCCTTGTTCTACCCTGTAAATTAACACGACAGATTACCCAAGCTTCAATTGCAACTTTGCTTTCGGGATAGGTTGATGCGTCGTGTTTCGCCAGTCGTGACTCGTGAGCCTATAACTGCAGACTTTCAGGCGTCATCCACACCTGGCCTGCGGTGTGCTAAGGGGCCTCCACCACAGCGGTGCACTGGGGCCTCCACCTAAGTAAATACGGCTCTGAATTATCCACGCACAAACAACAATTAAAGCAATTATTTTACTACAAAGCGCATAAAAGGGCTAATCATATTTCGAATCGAATACTGCCGTCCGCTTCGTTTTCAACTCGAATATCGAAGCATTGCAGGTCCCTATTGCCACCTCTCTCTTAAAAGTTTTGATGATGTTCACTGAAACAGTACTGCGATTTGGGCGCGGTATTCGATTGGTTGAAGAACTCACTTGTAACGCGTATTTTACGATTTCGAGCCGAGACGGTTCAATCTTGATATAGGGCCACTTCAAGATATCTACTCAGAGGTTACTGTTTGGGCTTTGGGCAAATCCTTCACGTATATTTGCGCAGCATCATCGTTGCTCTGCATGGCGTATAGTCGCGTGTTAAATTGTGAACTTAGGAAGGATGACACAAAATTTCAGATATAGTGGTACATTTATTTGTGCTTATTATCGAGACCATTGCACAAGTTTACATTTGATGAACATTAAAATTTCTACCCTTGTGTTCTTATCAGTGTCTTAAATAATTTAAAACCTGTTTCCTCAAAATTATGTCAAGAACCGTATTCCGTAGGCCTATGGCTCATAAAGCATCTTTATTGGTCCGCGGTGCGAAGGCTTTAGTTTATTATTTGGATGCCTGTGGCTTGCGAGAGCGGAGGAATTAAGCGGGGTTAAAGTATGTTGAACCATATGACTTGCATAATTTACAAATCCGATAATAATTGTGGACTCCCATTATCCTATATGCCACGTGCGAATGGGCGGGACTTACTTGCACAGACGGAGTCCACCGAGAATCGAAGGACTACCGTAGCGTTGTAAGTGCAATACACACGCATGTGGCATCTATCCTATAGATATAGAAAGGTCTACATTTTCCATAGGTAGAAACATATTGTGTGGCGGCAGGTACAGATGGCCACTCCTGTTCGTCTTCTTCTCTTCATCGTATGGATTCTTGTCTACTGTCGAAAAACGATTGGTGAGGAAGTCTTTGCATCATCTGCTGAGCTGCGGATGCTGGATAAAGGTGAAGTCGATCTGATCGATGCCCTGAAGTCCTACATCGACAGAGAACGGCAGAAACTGGACAAAATCGACAGGTCTAGTCAAATCTATTAATCTAATCTATTGAAATCTTTTGTAATCATACTGCGAGGCATCAATGGACGGTCGCTTTCATCTGAAACTCGTCGTACTCCAAGGACATGGTAGCAGAGTGGTTAAAGTGGTTTGGGTAAGTTTTATTGCAACTTTGTTGTTGCCAGGGTGCCGTTGCATGGTGAGCAGTGGGAACGCAAGCAAAGAATTTCGAGAGCAGCGTTTCCACCCACTTTAAACGCTGGGAATGTCAGAACGCAGGGTCTTCTATATACCATCTATATATAAGAAGGGCTGCTCGTCGGCGCTGGGATTCGTGTGCTTCAAGCTTCGTCGCTTATCGTTGCTTCGTAGTCCAAGGACTTAGAACACGATGTATATACTATCAGCTATGGCTGGGAATTTGGAATCCATCGGTTGGGCTCTTTGTGTCTGCATGCGGGAGTTTGCCAGTGGTGACTCTTATAGTTATCTGAGAACTGTTGGCGTATTAATTGTTTGCTCTGACTGACATTAATACATTATGACTAACTTTCTTTAGGTTGAGCAGTTAGCACTTTTGTGAAGTATACACTTAAAGCCCAAGGTTTTAGGTTTGGCGGTTTCCCTCGTAGAATGAAGTGACCAACGACTGTAGGCGGTTCAAGTAAGCATCTGTCGGCCAATGGGCGTTGATTTCATTTTGGTTGACACATCTTACAAGCATAGGCTGCTGAATTTAATTGTATGCATATATCCTAGGCAACATCGTCCGCTTTGTGGAATGGAGACGTAAGGCGCAGGGACGGTCGGTCGATCGGTGGTAGCCCCCACCCTAGGCCCTTCACCCTCCCTCTGGCCCTCTAGCGGTCGGACGGATGGATGGAGATGCATCGCTAGGGCAGACTAGACCCGACAGGGCATACCCCGTACAGGCCCTACCTCGATCAATTGACCACTTGTATATATATAACCGAGCTGTGGGTCGAATAATTTGTGTATACGAAAGCCAGCTAAGCTGGCTAGAGGTCATACCTGTACTTCTAGAATGTATACAAGTTGTTCCAATTATCCAAATTTACCCCCCATCCACTCATATTACTATGGAGTTCATTGCTATGAAGATACTTACAGGGTTGAGAAACAAGTCTGTAGTTTCTATATGCGATTAGATTGCCATGAACAAATACGAACTTACTATTGTGGTAGATGGCGATCAAGAGGAAGCCATACGGGCATTTTTTGCTCACAACAACTGGAATTTTGAAAAAATTGGTAATTATGAAGACGATGCGTATATATATATATATATATATATATATATATATATATATATATATATATACTGAAATTGTATAAATTGTTTTGTGTGGTGAACCCTATACAAGTAGGCCCTATTGTTCTTCAGGTAGCGCTATACGTGCGCAAATAAGATTGAAATAAGATTTAAAAATATTAAATTAAATTGCATTTATTATCCTTGCAAATATTTAGCTCAAACCATGGTATAGAAATACATAGTAATAATAACATCAGCAATGTTAGTATAATGACAACTGATGTGAACAGCAGTAACAGCAGTAATGATAATAAATGGCCAATTAAAAATGTAATTATTAAAATTACCATGATTATTATTATTACGATATGTAATATCATCATCAGGATCCATGGGCCGAAAGCCCGTAGGTGTCCAATGCAAATTTCATCATCCGTTTCCATAATCCTCTGTCTTGCGCCAATACACTCAAACTGTGTAGGTCTTGTTTGCACCAATCCCTGATGTCATCAGTCCATTCCCTGTTAGGTCTTCCTCTTCGTCCACTTCCATCCATCATACCCATCATGACAGTTTTTATTTTTCTATTATTGTCCATTCTGCATATATGTCCAAACAGACCCAATTTCCTTCTCATTACTGACTGTATTAGATCTTCCTTTATGTGTAATCTTCTTCGGACCTCCTTATTTGTCACCTTCATTGTCCAATTCAGATGCAATATCCTTCTATAGCAGTACATTTCAAAAGCCAGGATTTTATCATGATCAGTCTTTTTAATTGTCCAGGCCTCACACGCATAAAGAGCTGTACTAAACACGCATGTTTTCAAGACATTCAGCTTTGTCTTATAACTAATTTGCTTACTATTCCAGATGGAATTTAGTCCTGCCATAACTCCCTTTGCCTTTGCTATTCTTGCCTTTATGTCCTTTGTACAATCATTATTCCATGTTAACAGACTACCTAAGTACACAAATTCTGTTACATTCTCAATCACCTCATCTTGCACTTTTATTTCCCTGTCTATTGTCTTCTTGCCAAATACCATTGTTTTTGTTTTATCCACATTTATTTTTAATCCAGCCCGTTGTGCAGATGTATTAAAATTACCATGATTATTATTATTACGATATGTAATAAGACAATAAACATATGCATAACCCAGCTAAGCTGTCGTTCAAGTCAAGTCGAAAGAGCTAATTGTATGTTGATGACATTATAAATATATCTCCAACCAATCGAAACTGCCTTTGTTCCATATGCAGAGTTGGAACCACCAAAGAAAAGAAAATCTTGTATGCATGCCGCTTCGAAGGAGGTCTTGGTCGCATCCAATGGAAATAGTACAGAGTCACAAATTGAGGCTCAAAACAGTCATGACATTCAAGTGTCAGCTGATCATTTGCAGCTGCAGGGTGAAAATCATCAATCGGAAGGCGCCTGTCCTCTTTGCTTTCTCTCTCCGTGCGTGGGTTCTGCATCTCCAGGTTGGCTTGGCGGAGGACAAGCAGCGCATGCAGCTAACAGTCCAATACGAAGAGTAATTTATGGTAAATATTGGAAGATCATTTGCAACTTGGGTGGGTGGACGAGCCCATTATATCTGGCCAAGAAACTAACGGAATCGAACGGTGTACTTCATATGCGGGAAATAATGCCAGATTGCGTAGTGCGAAAAGTGAGATCGTTGTATCCGAATCCAACAGGCACGCCTTACATGGGCCACAAGTGGGAGTAACATTGATACTTTGGATAATTCGCAGGACTTTGTTTAGACAGAGAGATTTTTATTGTACACTTACTTTCTGACATAAAGCAGAATTTTATCGATTGTGAGCTGCTTATGTACACCTGTCATAGCCTTGGTAATAGCATTGGTAGTTATTATTAGACCTAAGCTTATCCACAAGTTCACAACAGCTATGATTCAATGTAACATAACATTCCCCCATTTTAAATTTATATAGCGCCTCTTCAAGATTCCTACTCAGAGGTGGATTTAAACCTGAATTGCCCTCAATTGCTCGGCGCCACACGAAAACCACGTTACGGAGACTAGGTTTTTCATAAGTGCTATGCCAAATCAATTTTGCAATGGCCACAGTCCCTTGTCCGTTCAATCTTCTTTTTTTCTTGCTTGGATTAGGACCTCGTTGAGGGGGGGTAAGCCACAGATTCATTTTGATACAGATTGGAGCATCTTGTTACAGATCGGATGCCCTTCGTGGCATCAACCACAGTTTTCCGCTGTGGACCTAGTCTTGGTGATGAACACATGCCCGCTAGGCAGAGGGTCATCAGGCTTATTTAAATTGGGTCATGTGCTCCCATGTCACAATGCTGTTATTGGATATTTGCAGCTTTTAGTTGTCAAGCAAAATGCCACTCTTTTTCTACAGTGTGCCCTACTAGCCTTGCCGCTGTTGGTCCGCGACTGCTTATTCGTCAGATATAACCCTGCTTATTTCGCAGTTGACCTCTATTTCTGTGGCTCTCGTACATCCTGTCGAATCCCACTGCCTCGTGACGCTGTGAACATGTGGACGCGTGTGATAGCAGTCAGCTCTGCCACACATCAGCTCTGCCACACATCTCTCTGTCCTATGCCAGGCCAAAATCCGGGGAGGTCAAGCAGAGTAGACAGCAGAATACTAAGGTGGTTATGTGTAATGACGGTTGATGGTTATGTAGCACTGATATGTTTGATTTTAGTGTATCATACAATATTGTCACAGCTCTTACGGTCTTGATCGCCATCTACCACAATAGTAAGTTCGTATTTGTTCATGGCAATCTAATCGCATATAGAAACTACAGACTTGTTTCTCAACCCTGTAAGTATCTTCATAGCAATGAACTCCATAGTAATATGAGTGGATGGGGGGTAAATTTGGATAATTGGAACAACTTGTATACATTCTAGAAGTACAGGTATGACCTCTAGCCAGCTTAGCTGGCTTTCGTATACACAAATTATTCGACCCACAGCTCGGTTATATATATACAAGTGGTCAATTGATCGAGGTAGGGCCTGTACGGGGTATGCCCTGTCGGGTCTAGTCTGCCCTAGCGATGCATCTCCATCCATCCGTCCGACCGCTAGAGGGCCAGAGGGAGGGTGAAGGGCCTAGGGTGGGGGCTACCACCGATCGACCGACCGTCCCTGCGCCTTACGTCTCCATTCCACAAAGCGGACGATGTTGCCTAGGCTATGCATACAATTAAATTCAGCAGCCTATGCTTGTAAGATGTGTCAACCAAAATGAAATCAACGCCCATTGGCCGACAGATGCTTACTTGAACCGCCTACAGTCGTTGGTCACTTCATTCTACGAGGGAAACCGCCAAACCTAAAACCTTGGGCTTTAACAGCACTATAGTAAGTACCCAGATATACATGCCTACATACACATGGATACAAACCCTACTCAAGAAGCGCAATCCATCGGAAAGTCCAGTCGAAAGCTTCACTGGTTAACGACGGGTATAGCAAGCATGCATTTGCAATAGCCGTGTCTTGAGGAATATGCAGTTAATCAATAAACGAACAGTGCTAAGAAAACTAGAAGAGTTAAAATGTGTTGAGCTCCCGCAGGTACGTAGTCTATCTAGCCTATATATTTAGTCTATACTAGAGGTCTGCGGGTAGAGCATTTTGCTACCCGACCCGTACCCGTAACACAGGATCGCTACCCGTACCCGTACCCGACCCGTACTCAAAATTACTACCCAACCCGACCCGTACCCGCGGGTATACCCGTACCCGTACCGTACCCGCCATGTAATTAATAGGCCTTCCCATAATCCCAGTCCCTACCAGTTCAATAGTCTTACAAAGTATGTTAGTAGTAATAATAGTCTGATGATCATGGTGATAATCACATTAATAATAATAATAATAATGATAATAATAATAATAAAAAAAAAAAAATAATAATAATAATAATAATAAAAATAATAGCTGTGTTGCTGTAAGATGCGCTTCTAGCATTAGGCTTCGTCTAATGAACAAACAGCATGCATTAATAAGAGTACAACTTTAACGCTTATTAAAATATTAAATGGTATTTATTTGAAATAATAATTAAAATAATAGCCGTGTCACTGTAAGAATGCGCTTCTACTTGTTAAACCTTCAACCAGTAAAAAAAAAAAAAAAAATAATAATAATAATAATAATAATAATAATAATAATAATAATAATAATAATAATAATAATAATAATAATAATAATAATACTAACAATGACAATAACAAGAGGTAGTGGTAGTGGTAGTGGTTATGGTAGAGGTAGAGGTAGAAGTAAGTAGAAGAAGAAGACACGGCTGCTGGACTGCTAGGCTCGGCGTCAGCGGCCTATGGTTGTCGTTACTAAAACTCTGATGAGACATAATTATGTAAAAACACTACGAACGGATTGTGCTAATGGAAACAACCCATTGTGTAACTATAAATTTAGCATCTATGAATGAATGCCAAGCTTACAACGGCCATAGGTCAACACAAGGATATGGTACATAGACATGTATAGGATACTGCCAGGTATAGTAAGTCTTTGAAAGTTCAAGTGCATGTAACCCCAATACTTCAGTTCGGTACGGGTAAAACCGGGTATACCCGTACCCGTAATGCTCCTACCCGTACCCGACCCGACCCGTAAGGTGTCTACCCGACCCGTACCCGACCCGCGGGTACGGGTCGGGTACAGTAAACCCGCGGGTACGGGTATACCCGCAGGCCCCTAGTCTATACGTAATATATATATATATATATATATATATATATATATATATGAAAAAAGAAACCAACCGACGAATATAATATACTATTATATATTATGCATATATATATATATATATATATTCGTCGTTTGGTTATATATTTATTTATATAAGCGCAGAGAGAGTTCATATATTGTGGAGTATACTATAGCGTATGTGTTGAACTGTTGATTATATAGGTTGGTAGCGGAAGTGGAAGAGGAAAGGAGAGCGATTGAAACAAAGAGTCCGTTGGCTTCCAGCACCGATCATCCAGTCTATGTCTTCCGTCTGATCCATCGATTCACCACGACCTGGAATAGACACATTCTGCCGCCTGTTATCGACGACAACTCAGCTGCCATCGAAGGTATACTCCGTCCACTTGTCCATGCACAATCATCCCAGTCATAAAGGATGACAACTAAGATCATGTGATGACGACGACGATGATAAAACAAATACATATGCTGTGTATATAATATTATTCTGGCTAAGGAATAAGGTCGTATATTTATGTGTATATCAGTCTGTATAAGGGATATAATATTATATCATTCAATTTTATTCTAATTCGATTAGCTGTTTATCTATACTTCACTTTAATCTAATTTTTGCTCATTCTAATCGATTAGATTTTTAAAATTATGTTACGAACGAGTTAACAACTGCTGTGTCAAACTACTTGATTCAGTCAATGAACCCAATTTCTGAATTGGAAAATGAAGGTTTCGTAAATCTTGTGAAAGTTGTAGCTCCACGATATCTTATGCCAGCAAGGAAAACCATGCGAGCAAAAGACACTACAGTAACTTGCTACTCTAACTTGCTGTGCTTTGATTAAAATTTGATAAATTCATGAAGCAAATATATATACTCATTCAGAGACTTTATATAGCGTTGTTTTATTTCTACTCAGAGACGCTCTCTTCGTTAGCCTAATACTATGATAAGTGTCATTAGGAACGAAAATATTACATCAGTTAGCAAAACAGTGCACAGTAAGCTAGAAGAGTCGCCACTGGCGTGGAACCAACCAACGGATACCCTTTGAAAGGTGAAGATGACGGATGTTCAGAGTATCTGAGCCAAGTTGTGTCGATAGAGTAGAGAGGCCACATGTGACAGCGTTCGCAAACACGGTGACGATGCCGACGAGCGGTCCCTTACTGGACACTGGTATAGAAGCAATGCGCGTACTTCTATACAAGGCGCGTCTATTCTGGGCCGTTCATCGAAATTCGTCTGTTTACTTAGATCAATGCGGGCCTGTCTGTCTATGGTCTCGGTCTTGCCCATCGAAAGTCGCTAAGATTAAATATCGCCAGTTTCCTTCTAAGCGATATATATAGCCTATGTTATTATTCTGTCTAAAGAATAGATATATATATATATATATATATATATATATATATATACAGGATGCTGCTGCTACCCTTGTTCACGCATTTGTCACCAGCCGCTTGGACTTCTGTTGCTCTATACTGATTGGTCTGCCTCTTGCATTGATTGCCCGACTAGACCGGGTTCTTCGCTCTGCAGCTCGGCTAATTGGTCGAATCCATAAATTTGCCTCTGTTTCGGCTTACATGCATGGCACCCTACACTGGCTCCCTGTCTCGCAGCGCGTCGAGTACAGAATCGCTGCGCTGGTTTGGCGCTGCCTCCTTGGCTATGCTGCGACCTATCTACGTGAGCTCTGTTGTCCTGTATCTGATGTGCTGGCTCGCAGAGCCCTTCGCTCTGCTTCTAGCGGGGAGCTTTTGGTCCCTCGTGCTAGAACCTCAACCTGTCAGCGTCGTGCTTTCTCAGTCGTAGGTCCTTCTATCTGGAATGGTCTCCCGTTGGAGATACGCCTGTTACCTCGGGATAATTCGTCTACGTTCTACAGGCTCCTTAAGACTTACTTGTATCACCGTGGTTGGACTGGGAGCGCCTCTGAGTAGGCTTCTTGAAGGGGCGCTATATAAATTCCTGAAATGAATGAATGAATGAATACTTTCTGTCTTGTATATATATATATATATATATATATATATATATATATATATATATATATATATATATATATATATAAACAGTCTCGTGCCTTTGCTTCAATTGGTCCCTCTCTTTGGAATGCTCTTTCTCCTTCTGTTCGCTCTACAATTCTATCTAGCAGTCTCTCATTCTTCCTTTGCTTTTCTCAAAACCTGCTTCTTTTCGAGGGGCTTAATACACTGGGAGCGCTTCTGATAGGCTCACCTTACTAGAGACGCTTTACAAATGCTTCAGTACAATACAATACAATATATTATTCTGTCTACCGAATAAGGGAATTATATATGTATATCAGTCTGTATACATAAGGGATATATATATAATTTTATATATATATATATATCATTCACACAGTTTTATGTTTGCTCTAGAGACATTATAGGCTGTGATGATTAATCTTTGACCATTACATAAGATGTATTCAGAACCATCTACATGTATATAACCTTTTATAATCTGAATCTAACTTTAGGTAATTCTTAGTATTTAAGATTAATCTCTGATCATACATGCAGTAAATGATTGTCAACCATAACAGGCCATTACAAAATATGCATAGATATGTGATAAGCCATGAGAAGTCACTATTAACGAAAATAAGCCCTGATAAACTGATTAAAAACCTATGAAGTATTTATGTATTTGTATTTCAAATACATTAAAACTAATGCATTTTGTATTTGCATTTCAAATACTTTAAAGAGTATTTTATATTTCGAATATCAAATACTTGTAACAAATAGTTTTTACAGCTAACACAATGTCAGTATTAGGTTGATATGAAAAGAAAAACTAAAATCAGAGTCTCTGAGCCAAGTTGTGTCGATAGCGTATATATAGAGCCATGTTATTAGCAAGACCTTTTCAAACCACTGTGACCATGCACAACAATGACAACTTTTACTACTGTGAAATCACCCAGTTAATTCATCTGGTAGCCAGGCATATCTGTAAGTCCAGAAACCTCAAATCTTTGGCATCCTTTCTTTGATTAATTGATAAGCTGATGAGGAACAACCCAGTCATTTCGTCATAATTATTCACCGATTGAATTTTTATTCCGTTCTGGTGGACAGGTGTTAACTACATGGCACAAAGATCTGGTAGATACCCGCGTTTAGGAAACTGTTGCAGTTAAAGCAGAACAAGGAATTTTAGATTTAAAACGTTAGCCTACTTTACACTGAATATTTATGCAAGATAATTAATCATTTTTACCATAGTAAATTTTTGCAAGTAGCATGAAAGTTTATTGGTGCAACTGTCTGGGCTCGGGTAGATTTATTTTGTATTTCAAATACAAAATACAACAAGGTATTAGTATTTTGTATTTGAAATACATTTGTAAAACTGAATTTTGTATTTGCATTTCAAATACGTTTGAAAAATGTATTTGGATTTTTATATTTGAAATAATTATGCTTAAGAGGTATTTACCCAGCATTGGCGATGATAGACGATGATAAGCTATAAGACTTGTGTTTTGTAGATGTGATAGATATGGTTGACTCTCTGCGCGAGATTCTGCCAACAGATGGCGATTATGTTGGCGCTAAATCAGCCTTGGTCCGGCTGCAAAAGACCTACGAACTCAACGTTGCTGACATCATCAACGGAACGATTCTCGAGCAGACGACGCGACCGATGACTCAGCAGATGGCTGGAGATGTCGCTGTGCTAGCACTCGACCGGAAGTTGGTGAATGACTCTGTCGTGTGGCTCACACATGCGCAGAAGCACCCCGTTCCACCAAAGACCCCGTTGCAGGACATCTACCACACGATGAGTCGCATTCATGCACAGGTAGAAGGATGTCGCATAATATCTAAGGTCACGCATAGGTTAGAAGCATAAAATTATAAAGGGAACAACTTTCAAGAGTGGGGCTAATTGTATGCAAGAGAATATATTTCAACCAACCTATGCATTCTATAATTTTATCCATGCTGACTCAAAGACCTTCTTAGTGTTCGACCAAGTCTTCTGACTTTCTCAGTCTGACTGTTCCGTGGGCAAGGACCGCTCTGGACCAGTGCTCCTTTTCTATTGCTGTTTCTAGACTCTTCCGACAAAAGACTGTTCTGCCCTTCAAGACTCGACACCTCCGCAGACTGTTTCCGTGTGTTGCCTGTGACGTCTGCTTTCGATTGGACTCATCCAGCGAGAGACATAGGAGTTAAACAATAACGCCCACTTTGGCTTTCGATTGGACTCATCCAGCGAGAGACATAGGAGTTAAACAATAACGCCCACTTTGCTGTTGGAGAACTTGACAAGTGAATAATTATACTAGCCGTACTGATTTAAGTTATTCAGACTTGAGCTCAGTGACCACAATACCATACCTTACATTACTGTTGTCTTTACTTTGCATTAGCTTGCCTTTGGATTATATTTTGATGAAGTGTCTGATTTAACGTTTCAGAAAGGACAGTTGTTAGAAGCAGCTGACTTCGCCAAGAAGGCTCTCGAAATAGGTAAGACAACCGATTCAGTAGATTTGCATTTTAACTGACAATTCACTTTGAACATCTGCCGTTAGAATTTAAAGCCCTAAGACCGTGACTTGTATTCATTCATTCTGAGCATTTATATAGCGCACCTTCAAGAACCTACTCAGGAGGGCTTCCAGTCCAGCCACGACGAAAGAAAAAGACTTGAGCGACTTGTAAATGTAAAACCCTGTCGGGTGGACCACAAGTAAAGGGCGAAGCTCAAGCGGGAGGTCATTCCAGATGGAAAGGTCCACAACCGAAAAAGCTCGGCGCTGCCTAATAGCCAAGCGAGCCCATGGAACTAGAAGTTCATCCCTCGTCGCAGAGCGAAGCACCTGACGCGTTCCAACGTCGGACACTGGGCGGCTAAGATAACACAAGTAAGATGGAACACAGCCAAGAATGCAACGAGAAACCAGAGTAGCAATCCTGTATTAAATCAGCTGAGACACAGGCAGCCAATGCAACGCATCACGCATGTATGCAAAGACGGGGGAGAATTTAGCAAGCCGTCCAATAAGCGGAGCAGCCGAGCACAGAACCCGTTCTAGTCGCAGCAGGACCCCAAGGGGAAGGCCAACAAGTAAGGGGCAACAGTGGTCAATTCATCCAGTAACGAAGGTGTTAACAAGGACAACAACAGCTTTTTGAGAGAGAGAGAGACAGACAGACAGACAGAGAGATAGACAGAGACAGACAGAGACAGAGAGAGAGAGGCAGAGAGAGACCACTCGAAGCTGACGAGTGCACAACTCCGTGCAACTATGTTCACATGTTGAGAAAAAGTGAGCTCAGAGACAAGAGTAACTGCCAGATCACATACTATGAGGAAAAAGGTTGTGTGAGGAAAGAACAGGGTAAGCTACTCTCAAGTTGCCCACGGCCACCCAACCCAATATGCCGGAGGGCGCATTCTCGGAAGATCCCCTAAAGCGGTCGTGCCTGTCGTCGGAGTGCCAGGCATTCTGCTTCAAACCTCGGAGAAGACGGGCAGTAACGTACCGGACGCTGCGCACCGGCAGAAAGTTATCAATAAGACCAGATAACGCGGTTCTCGTGTATGAGCTGAGCAACTCTGATGTAGAGAGCCCGGGACCGGTGGAAGACTGAAGATCAACATGGGGAGGATTAGCTGGGAGTGCCAAGCGAAATACAGGGCGGTCAAGACTTTTCCAGTGACGGATCTGGCGGACGGCGAGAAGAATAGGCTCCTAGATGAAGGGGATTGAGGCAGCGACGAGACCGTGGTAAGAAAAAGCATGAGTAAAGGCAGTCACGTCTAACATTTACCGGCAGTCATCTCTGGTAACGATGACATCGAGCCAGCCGCCGAGTAAGTGAGTGGGCTGCGTGACATGTTGCTTAATCCGAACTGTTCCGGAACTGCAGCAAATTCCATAGATTCCGAGAACGAAGGGTCCTCTAGGTGTTGGTTTAGATTCCCGGTGAGAATTAGCTGTGCTATGAAGTGCAAATTATTGTTCTAGTAGAGCCCAAGAACGCAGACAAAGGGGGGGGGGAAGAACTAGGACAGTATATGCCCAGGAGCGTAGTGGGACCACGCTTGGATGACGTGGAGACTGTGAGAACATCGAAGGTCGACGGGGTCCTGGCCATTTGTAACCTTTTCGCCCTCAACTGGTGCCGGTGGTAGACGATAAATCCACCTCCCCGTATAGCCCCACAAGAGTCATCTGCCCTCGGGCGGTCAAGGAACTGGAAGCCAGACGGATAAGAGCACGGCGGATAGCAACGTCAGTGGAAGAGATATATGCCAAGACTCCACAACCACCCAGACATCCAAGTCATTGGCCACGACAAGGCACGTGCTGTCGGCACTTATTTGTTTTTCAAGGACCGTGTATCAAGAGTAGTATGACGAATGGCCGACGAAGGCGGAGGTCGGCAAGGCTGTGTTCGACGAGGAAAGACGAAGACGGACATGGAATGGACCGAAGATGAGCCGGACGCCATGGTCTGAAGCGGAACAATGTCTTACGAGTCAGCCCGTGTCACGAAATGGAGTATCTCCCATTAGAATTATATCTCCTTAACGAAATGAATTATCAGGCCGGATGAATCTGAACGGGTGGAACTATCTCCCCTCGTGCAAAAGTATTCCCCAAGAGTCGTCCGAGTTCATCCCCCGTTCAAAAAGTATCCCACTGCAACTTAATTACAGATTGTGCAATTTAAGTCAATTTAAAACTATGTCATTCGTGGTCATGAGCAAAGTCATATCCTACTGATGCTGACAGGTTATTTCATAGTTTAGGTTGGTAAATTATTTCATTTGGTCAATTTAAAATGGAAGCTGGATTGATGAAAAAATTGTTTCCCTAAATGGAAGTGGGATTTACTAAACCATTTCTGTGCTTAAATAAAAACTAGATTGATCGAAATAATTTTCCTCGCAAAATAATAGAAACTGGATGAAACTAAGTTTTTGATTCATTAGAAGCTGGATTGATGAAAATAATTGTTTCCGTAAGTAGAAGCAGGATCCATGAGAAAATAGTTCTTTCCTTAAATAAAAGTTCCATTAATAAAAACTATTTTTTGCTTAAATAGAATTTAGGTAATTTTTTCATGAAATGGAAGTAGGATTGATGAAAGAAATCTCCGATGAACTGGATGCTGGAATTGCTGGATTGATGGTAGTTATCGTGAACATTGGTAGACTGTTTACTTACCAACGTCAAGTACAGCATTAAAGACATTAAAATAATTTACCAACCTAAACTACGGTATTATATTGACATACGTTCTCTTTGGAATGGTCTGACCTGCCTTCTCTTCCACGAGACTTCTCTTCTTCTTTTTATAAATTACTTAAGACCTTCCTTTTTGACCTGGCCTGGGTCGGGAGCGCTTCTGAGTAGAGAAGGGGCGCTATATAAATCTCATAGATAGATAGATACGAGACGAAGAATCCAGTGAAGCCAACTCTCTCTCTATATACCATATTCCATCTACTCCTATGCAAGTTGTGACTTGTTTAAAAGTTAGTCGATTCGCAAACTTGCGTAATGTGCGTCGTCTTTAATGCAATTAAGAGAGTTTTATGAACAGGGACTAAGGTGCTATATGTGACTTGGTAGCTCGCGCTTGATATCGGTCATTTCGTATAGATAGTCACACCAGCAAAGCCATTTGAGGCAACGAGCCAACTTCCAGGGCTCTTGTGTTCTGTGTGCTCTCGTAATTTTACGCTAATTAAACAAAGCCTTAAAGTTAGTTGCATGATTAGTATCTTGGTATGTTGATGCCAAGGAAGTGTAGAAAAGGAGGAAGACAAATAATAAGCAGTCACAAACGACAATGTACTGATAAGGGACTAAGGTGCTAATTAGGTGACTTGGTAGCTCGCGCTTGATATCGGTCGTTTCATATCTATCAGTACACCAGCCAAGCTATTTAACCCTTTGACTACCAACATAGCATTTGTGTTCTGATCGTGGGTTACGGTGGGTATACCCACCAAGCATCACCAAGGCTTAAAACTTATTAGATATCTATTGGGAACGTACTGGCTTGTCTGGGTGTTAGTGGAACTAGAAATTTTGGTTGGTGTGACCCTGTTTATGCCAGGGCACAAAGGTAACTGTTGGTGTAAAGTTTCCATTTGACTTGTATCTTGAGTGTAAGTTTACACTTAGCCAAAGACGTGGAATTGTTCAGTCTTGGACACGCGTAAGTTTTATAGAATGCGCAGATCATCGTACACACGTCACTTACTTTTTATAGTGTCGCCTGACCTACCGGAGGATAGTAACATACAATATTACAGGTGATGATGACACTGAAAGTTCTGATGATAGGCATAGCAGAAAGCACTGCGACGATGAATGGAGTTATGAATGAAGTTGTGAATGGCATGGTTCTAGCCCAGAAAGTAGTGACCTAGAAAATGTTGACAGTGATAACAATACATGTAGTGCACTGGAGTGGGCAACTACATTCCAGTCAACAAGTCTACACAAGCAGTTCACAGCAGATGAAGGATTCTAGTTGTGCTTCTACTTGATTCTACAGCTTCACAGTACTTTGACCAGCTCTTCCTAGCTACCCTTTGGAGAATATTGGTTACGGAAATAAATCGATATACCATTGATTCCAAGCGGACACGAAGTTTATAGGCGCCGTCATGGAATTCGTTCAGGTCGCTGTGAAATGTGTACCACTGGACCAAACAGGAAGCCAAAGAAATGCAAAGAAACAATGTACTGTTGGCCAGAGTGTCTGAAACGTGTATGTCCATTGGGCTGCTGGACTGAATTTTATACCAAGTATCAGCCTTAACAATAACTACTAAGTTCTATTGTTTTCTGACACATTCTATAATGTCTGGCAGTACTGCTGAACAAAAGCATACAAACTTACCGGATTTATCGCTATTTTCGAAAAATAATGCTGGTAGTCAAAGGGTTAAGTCATTTGAGGCAACGAACCAACTTCCAGGGCTCTTTGTGTTCTGGATGGAATGCCAGTTGTCAGACTGTGGAGGTAAACACCTTTCGTTTGCAAGTCGAATGTAAAGGCATAATAATATTCTTTGTCTTTTCCACCTTCCTGAAGTGCCTTTGTATCACATGCAGTCAGCTTTTCTCAAGTGCAATTGATGCTCTGCAATTACAGCATTCTTACTTCTGCAGAATCAGTTTGGGCGGAAAGAAGACAGTTTCTATTTTCACACGGTGTGTGGAAGGATAGGTTAAAATTAACAAATTTCCCTGATAGAGCTGCTATAGCAGTTGAAATGAATGTATGATCTGAAGGAGCACAGCTGCACATTCACTTAGTGGAAAAGTGGTTCAAGTGGAACGTTTTCAGTAAAATGGACTTTTGAACTAGAGGGCTCACTTAGAGTCATTTAGGCCTAAATATTCTGGCCTAAATATTCTGGCTTTGAATTTTGATTAAAGCAAATATTTATATATTAAACGCATTAAAAAAATAATACCTTATACCTGTGCGTGTTTATTCCCCGGAGGATGATTTTAATACCCGATGGGGGATAGAAATGGTTTATCCCCCCGGATACCCTATAATGGTATATTCCATCCGGGGGGATAAATTCAAATTCAACCCCCAGATAGTCTTAGGACGGATAGAATATCTCAGGACACAGGCAAGGCGGCGACGGGCTTGTGTTGAGTGACCGAATGAGGTAAGCGGTGTAAACAAAAGCGTTCACAGGTGGCGTAGACTTTGCACCGTACGCATAACAAAACAAGCCAACGCAATCCTGAGAAGTCGAGAATAATCAAAAAAGCGAACAATAAGCTCCGAAGGCGTTTAGAGAACCTATAGAGTAAAAGATTGAACCCGAGACTGAGAAAAATCAATAACACAGCTTGACTGACCAGTGTTCACGCGCCAGAGGCGACATTTTGTATGTCATGTCCACGTTATGCGTTTCTTCTGAATAGATCCAACGAACGTCCATTACTTGTCCAATATCTTTCCAAAAGACAGTTCACAGACGGAAGACGAATGGCTGCTGATCACGTCCGAAAATTACGAGAGTCTGTGCAGACAGCATCTTTTCCAGGTATACTATTGCCTACTTTTTTAAACGTAACCCGTTCGGGTATACTGGTCTATTTTGTTCCGTTCTGTTTCCTCGTAAACTTTTCTATTCTTTATAGAAGATCTACTCTAAGAACAGGTGTAAGAGTTCTAGCTACTATACCGGAGTGTGGTACTGTACGGATCAGAGACATGGACCGTGAGAAAATGGGATATTAGAAGTCTGGAGTCCTTCGAAATGTGGACGTGGAGAAAAATGGGGAAAATCAGTTGGACGGAAAATAAAACAAATGAAGAATTGACGGGAAGGATTGGAGAAGAAAGCCCTGAAATAATAAGAGAGAGACAGAGGAAATGAATCGGACACACGCTGAGAGGAGACTAACTCGTATGAAGGAAAACATGGAGGGGAGGCGGACAAGAGGAAGACCAAAACAGATGATGTTGGATTGGATGATGACAGATGGATAATGAAAGATCAAAGAAGAGGCTCAACGACGAGAGGAGTAGCTAAAGAGACTGAGATCTAGAAGAAGATGATTGAACTCAACATTCAACTGTCTTTTTCTTTCTGCCTTGTTCTGCTCTGTAAATTCTGGCACGACGTATTGCATTCCATTAGCTTCTATTCCTTTCTACCCTTGTATGTTGTATTATAGCATTCAGCGCCCATCCAGTCCTGTCCAATCGATGATGCATAATTACGTGTCGTTGCAGAATAATTCCCCTAGCGACGGGACCTTGTCGTGTTTCTACGAGAGAGGGCGCCGCACTCCGATGCTCCGAACAAAGGTGGAAATGCTGCACCAGTCGCCAGATGTCGTTATGATCCACGATTTCGTCACAGACGACGAAGCAGCCGAACTGCGTCGAATGGCCATGTCAAAGGTCAGCGCCTATCAAAAACGATTGCCAAATACCATATTTACATACCTATATCTTTTCTTGGTAGATTTTGCTGTTCAACCAAATCTATCGTATACCAAGAAAAGAAATGCCCAGTAGAGAGTGACGCGGGGAGACAATCTCGTCCCCATCCCCGCCCCGCAACAAGTAAGTCTTTCCCATCCCTGTCCCATCTCCGCATGGTTTGTCCCTATCCCCGCCCCATCCACGCAGGTTTTCTCCCCATCCCCACCCCATCCCCGCAGGACGACATCACATTCACCGCAAAAAGTTTAGACCAATTCAAATTTAAAAACTAACATTTTTTAGCTTACAAAGCTACCTGTTATAAAACAACTGACGATTCATGAGACATCTTAGTTTTATAACGTAATGATTAAATTTGTTTGCATCACAATCAATCTTGAATTAAAACGACGACATGTCTAAATAGCTGTGTGCGAAAAACTACAATACATAATGCACTGAATTCTCACACTATAGTTTAAAAAAATTATTTTGACCTATGTTTTGTAACTTCTTTTCTTTAGTGGCCTTGTCCAAACAAAGCACCATGCCTGCCAGATTTGTGCGAAAAAATAATTTTTTTTTCTACATTCCACGCTGTAGGAAGTGGTCCATTGATGTAAGTCATCAATAGATCATTTACTGAACCCAGTAGAAGCCTGTTTCCTTCTCTCATGTGGTATAGGTTCATTTGACTGAATCCTCTTTCGCATTCAGCAGATTTGAAACAAGTAGAACCTCCAACAACTCAATAAGTGTCTCTAATTTTTGTCTGCACTTTTTGGCCAAAAATTACACCATCACTTTTTTTAAATATAGAAAATAATCAAACAATATATCAGCTGCCTCAGAATTACTTATTCCAAACTCTTTGCACAATAATGCAACATGGCTTTCTCCAAACAGTGCTCTTTTCAGATGGTCATTTGGCCATGCTGTTTTATTTATTATTCGCGCGAAATGGAATTTTTTTAAAGAGACAGCTAAGGAGCGTCCAAAATTTTTGAATGACTGAAAAGCATAAGAAATGTCGACCATTGAAATCGTGAAACTGGGTAAAGACTCTGATGATTAACAAATACGTCAACAATTTTGAATAGAGAGGCTTAGCCATGATAAACTTTTGCTTTCTCCGTCTTTCAACTCCTGCATGCGTCAGTGAATCAAGTAAACACAATCAGACAATCATTGAACTTAACTGTTGCAGTCGTCCGCTAATTCCGTCACTGCTCGTACTCTGGCAGTGTCAGTCCCAAGCCTGGACGAAGGAGGAGGGCGACGCTAATGGTCCTTGTTATCACAGAGTTTCGTTAAACTGAAACTACTACTAGTAACTAACAAAGCCTGCCTTTGTTGCGTGTTCACAGATCATAACGATCAATCACGCAGGTTATGTTCGTGAACTTGCTAAAGTTTTGAACTCTGCTATCGGTTCCTGAAGTCAGGCTCCGCTAAATTAACGCGCGGATCTATTACATTACAGTGATGATTATAATTATACATGTGCGATTGTTAGTTTCAGATAGCAGAGGTTGGAGACACTTTAAATTCGACGGTTTCCGACATCAGAGTGGGCAAAATGTAAGAGGAAATCCTCAGCCAATCAGTCAATCTTCTTTCACTTATGTTCATGTAGGTCGTCATCATCATCATTAGTCGTCGTTGTCATCCTCATCATCTTTGTCGTCATCACTCTTAGTCCTCAGTCAGAACGATGAAAAACGTCAGAAGTCGGAAAAATTCAACAATGTTCAACTTTTAAGTTCTGAATATATCATTTTCTGAGGACAAGTAAAATAGGAGGAACAGAAGCAGATAAAAGAAATGGAAGAGAACGTAGAGTAAGAGGATGAGAGAAAGACGAGGAAGAGGAGCAGTAACGGGGCAGGAGGAAGAGCAGGAGAAGAAGGCGTAGAGGAAACGGCTTACTAGGACGTTTAAAATGAGGAAGAGCATAAGGAACAGAGGAAGAGGAAGATAAGGAAGTGTAGGAGGAAAACGAGGCGAAGGAAGACGAGGATGAGGAAAAGTAGAAGGAGAAAGTGGCGAAGGAAGAGGATGAGAAAGAATTGAAGGAATAGAAGGCGGCTGAAAACCGACACAGAGGCTGTTAGTATTTTTGTTTCAGTGCCTGGTTCTACGACAATATGAACGTTTCTTTGGTCGATCGCATTTCGCAGCGAATCTCCGAAACCACTGGACTGGAAACGAAGCATCCGTTCGGGGAGGCTCTCCAGGTAGAAATGCTTTCGTAAATTCATACGATACCTCGTTCAGACAAACAAACTTAATATAACTAATATCGAGTAGAACGTCTCTTATGCATGTTTAGGGGTGTGTATGGCATACACAGGAATTTGTATGGCACACAGGAATTTGAGAGAGGGATAGATTGAAGACAGGCAGACGGACAGACAAATTGATATACAGACAGAGACAGGGACAGACAGAGATACAGAGCAAGAGGGAGACAAACAGACAGTCAAACAGACAGGCAGAGAGTGATTGGGGAAGGCAGAGACCTGTGCTATGCGTAGGCGTGACAGGAATGCACTATAGCTTGCGTAGCACTGGTATACAGTATAGGGAATCGTGCTTGTGGTTAAGCCACACAGGCCTGCGCGTGTGAATCTAGACCAAGCGACGCCGACCGAAAGATTAAAGTGTAACGTGGAACTGTAAAGTAGCTCAGCTCATTCGGTGGGAGTCTGCTGCTAGAAGATGCGCTTCTGGTGACGAATAAACTTGTCTAAGTCATCCGAATGTTCTCGCATTCTTCTGTTGGTCGACAACTCCGAATATCGGACGACCAACCGACATCACTCATGTCTTTCTGCTCGTAACTGTTTCTTACCTGACGTGAAAGTCATATTGTTGCAATATTCGACAATCACGTGATTAATCGAAATCATGATTAAAGCATTCTAAGATGGAAAGACATTGACAATCGGCTGAACCAATTGAATTCTTTATGTGGAAACTGTATGTGAACCATTAATTTTGATAAAAGAGATTATGGAGTGCAGGATGGAATATCATAAACGATGGAACTGGATTTGTTTAATTGCAGTTTAATGTTGCCTGTCTTTTCAGCTATGCAACTACGGACTCGGGGGACATTACGGCTTACACCACGATCACAACACGGTAATTATGTATATGTAGGCCTATCTATATTTATATGCGTTTATATTTATATTGGGCCTACATAGCCTATGTAAAAAATTATTTGTACGTGTATGTATATTTCAATCTTATGAGTTGAATTTCTGAGATACTTTCGTGAGTCATTGGTGATATATTTCAAATCGCTGAACTATATATACATTGTTTGTCATTACATGCGTGTAGCTGTGTGCATTTTTATAGCGCTTTCTCACAATCTGTCATCAAAAGAGCTTCCTTACTGATACGTAGTTTCAGTTTAACGACACTGTGTGATAACAAAGATCATTAGCGTCGCCCTTCTCCTTTATCCAGGCTTGAGACTGGCACTGCCAGAGTATACGAACAGTGGTGGAGTTAATCCTAACTGATACTACAGATTAGGGCATAGCAAGAAATATGTTTTGGTTAAAAATGAACTTTGGCATAATCAGAAAGGTTGCTCCTGTCCCTAAACATAAGTATTAAAGAAAGATTGCATCAAATTTATGGCATCTAACTTTGCCGCCGAGCAACCAAAGTTTCGTATACTTTCGCAGTTGTAAACCATGGCAAAAAAGACACGCACTGTGGAAATAACTTATTAAAAATGACGTTTAAAATAGAAAGAAAAGTTCCTGTCCCGTATATGGCTGTGCTTCCGAGTTGCCAAAAATCAGCTACTTGTAATTGCAAATGTTTGGCAGTTTTACATTATTAGAAAATCAGAACATTCAAAAACAACTACGGCGGCAAAATTGCGAAGGAAGTTGCTACAAATGTCATTGATGTCTGAATTAAAGCTGGAATTCCCACTAGCACCTTAAGATCCACGGAACACAAGTTGGAAGATTTGCATAAAGAAATAAGTAATGTGATGAAAAAGAAAGCATAAAATTAAGAAACAGGCATTAAAGAGCTCAGAGTGAATAGCTCGAAATTGTTTAGGGAAAGTTCTTACTGCTTGTCAGTCGCTTGATGTCGTAAGTTTCAAACGAATTCTTGGAGGTTTGCCAGAAATTACAGGTTTTCAGAGTTTGAGTAAAGATCAAAGTTTCCTCTATGAAATGTGTTTGGCTGTTGAAAGTGGATTGATTTCAGAAAGTTTAATTAGCAGAGAGAATGGAAAGATAGCCCACAGTCATTGGTTTACTACTGCTAATAGGTTAGTACGCCTTTACGTATCGACATCCCAACCATCCCAAAGTTTATTTTTTACATTAGTAGAATACGTTATCAAGTATATGCTCCTATTTCTAAGCTACGCACTTTTGTCGTTGGCTGCGTTATGACAGCCAGTTTTGAATAAACGAAAATACAATACAATATTTGGATTGAAATAAAGCTGAAGCCCTAGTGTTATGATGGTGCTACTCATTTATTGAAAGCTATTCATTTGTCACGTTCTTACCATCCATTGAGAGGTCGTTGATTAATGTATTCAACAGAATGGCTTCTATGGTCATTGGTCACCCAGAAAATGTGTTACTGAATATGATGAGCAGTGTTTCCGTTAGAGTCAAAAAAGAGGACGTACGTACGTCCCAACCTGGAATTTTGGACGTAGCTCATTTCTAGCGGTGATCACGCGGGCGTATATGACATAACAGAAAGAATATACAATCACAAACTTTACTGTAAAGTTATACGAAATAGTTATGAAAATTGTAATGACTGTTTTACAATAAAACACTTCCCAACCGGTCTGCTCCGCCATCCTCTCTGGTAGTCGCTCTTCATCTTTTTAAAAACTAAAATCCTGTCTTTTCTCTCGGGGTTGCTCGCACTGGGAGCGCTTCTGAAAGGCTCTTGCTGATAGTGATAAAAGCGCCATAGCAGTTCTGGTGATGTTAGAAAATTCACAATCCCGAAACTCAGTTTTGAAGCCACTGACTACTTACTATGAGCTAGTAAAGTGGTTGGATTTTCACAGACGTGAACCTCCTATAACTTGCAAGTTTACGGAAAATGACCGTGAGGAAGCCATTAAAACTGGCAGTATGTTAGATCTTGAAAAATACCCTTGCTTCACGCAAGCAGTAAAGAGCCATGTCAAAGTTCTTACAGATGCAGCAAGGTCAGTTTGTGGAAAGAACGTAGAGAAGGCTGCATTCGAGCAAAGCTCGAATCCCGCAAAAACATGGCCAAATATACCACAAGAAGTGATTGGAAATCATATTGTAAGTGAAACGTATTGTGTGCTTGTGAAATGTTTTTCGAAGTAGGGCCTAAACGTAATTAAGGATTACAACTTTTTTAACCTTAACGGATTATTCCATGTATTATATTCGAATATTATATTGCTTGTATCTCATTAATGTCAGAATTGTCAAAGAAATTAACCTGTTCTATAAAATCCAGCTTACAATATTCATATAATTACTACTTCAGTTAATAAAATAATCAAATTTCAACGCTGTTATGTCGGTACCTCAATAGACGCATTGTGCGGTATATTGCAATAACTTCAGAGCCATGGCGGCAAAGTTAGGCATCACACTAAACACATAATATCTATACCAGACACTATCCTATGCATAGGAGCAACAAACTAATATATGCCATACATAATCTGTTCTGGTCACTATGCCCTACTACAGATCGATAGTAAATTAAGCAAGAAGAAGAAGGAGAAGAGGAAGAAGAGGAAGAAGAATGAGAAGAAGAAGGAGAAGGAGAAGAAGGTGAAGGAGAAGAAGAAGGTGAAGAAGGTGAAGAAGAAGAAGAAGGTGAAGAAGAAGAAGGTGAAGAAGAAGAAGAAGAACAAGAAGAAGAACAAGAAGAAGAACAAGAAGAAGAACAAGAAGAAGAACAAGAAGAAGAACAAGAAGAAGAACAAGAACAAGAACAAGAACAAGAAGAACAAGAACAAGAACAAGAACAAGAACAAGAACAAGAACAACAAGAACAAGAACAAGAAGAAGAACAAAACAAGAACAAGAAGAACAAGAAGAACAAGAAGAACAAGAACAAGAAGAACAAGAAGAACAAGAAGAACAAGAACAAGAAGAACAAGAAGAACAAGAACAAGAAGAACAAGAACAAGAACAAGAACAAGAACAAGAAGAAGAAGAAGAAGAAGAAGAAGAAGAAAAAAAAGAAGAAAGGAGGAAGAGGAGGAGGAGGAGGAGGAGGAGGAGGAGGAGGAGAAGAAGAAGACGAAGAAGAAGAAGAAGAAGAAGAAGAAGAAGAAGAAGAAGAAGAAGAAGAAATTGAAGGAGACGGAGACGGACGAGGAGGACGAGGAAAAGGAGAAGAGTGCGCAGAAGTAGAAAAATAAGAGGAATTCGAAGAAGAGGATGAAGAGGAGAAGAAGCGGGAGGAAGACGAGGAGAAAAAGAAGAGGAAGAATGCTAGCATTTCGAGGAAGAAGAACAGGAAGAAGAAGAGCAGTCTTTTCAGCTAGTTAGTACATGTATTTATATGCAGTGTTAGCGACTTCAGTTTCTTAGCCTCGATATATGAGGGTGGATGGCCATTCCTCTACCTCGCAGTCTCATCTTCGCACCAACAGTGTACGGTCAGTATACTCATCATAGCTGAGTTTGCTAGTAGTAATTTGGCTCGAAATTTCACGCCTTGTGAATCATGTTGTTAATCATCTGGTGAATTCATTTCCTTTTTTGGCTGATTTTCAGGATCGCTATGAGCTCATCGATCTTCCCGACGAAATTAAGGAAGCAGGCGACAGAATGGCAACTTTCATGATCTACGTCAGTTCTCTTCGAATGTCTGCATCTCTCCTTTCATTAACGAAATCGTTGTTACATAAATGAGCTCGTCTTAAATCTCGAAAGAAATCAGTCAGTCGATAGATTATTTCTCTCTCTCTCTCTCTCCCTCTCTCTCGCTCGCTCTGTCTGACTGCCTGTCTGTCTGTCGGTCTCTCTCACTTTGTGTCACTGCTTGTTAAGTTTTTGACCAATTTCATTGTTTCATTTGGGAAAATTTGTTTGAATTGCAGCTGAATCACGTCGAGGCCGGTGGAGCGACCGTCTTTCCGGATCTAAACTTCGGAACGAGACCAGTTCAGGTATAC
The DNA here is from genome assembly GCA_020284085.1 of Aporrectodea caliginosa. NCBI lineage: Eukaryota > Metazoa > Annelida > Clitellata > Crassiclitellata > Lumbricidae > Aporrectodea > Aporrectodea caliginosa. The sequence goes on from JACEVL010000477.1 coordinate 856,363, forward strand.
GCGACGTCATCATCTTCGTCGTTGTTGCCGTCATTGCTATCACAAGCACCATCTTCATCATCGTCATCATTATCACCATGATCATGTCGTAGTCGTCGCCGTCATCAGCATCTTCACCACCACCATCATCATTATCATCATTGTCATCATCATCATCATCAATATCTGATGAACATTTAAGCTTTTCGCTTCATAGTTTTCATCGTGTGCATGCCACCAGAGAGAAGCCATCTTTAGGATGTCATTCGTTATTTTGCAGCCAATTCTATCCACAAATCAGTATTTGTAGCGAAACTCAAGACCAACAGCCCGATGCACAGAAATATTAGTGATTTTTATATACTGCGCAAAGTACACTTCTGCATCGTGGCCATTTCTCTTTGTTTTTGCTATGTTTTGTCGCTTTCTAGAGTTTTGAAGCAATAAAGATGTTCACAATGAAATGCCTTTATATCTTATTTTCTATTCTACTCAGATGTCGGAAAAGATAGACACACAGACACAATGTTAGCGGTTATAATTATACTCTGAAAGAAGGCTTCCCTATGTTTTCGTCGTCGCATTTTGTCTTGGCTGCGTTTACTTAGCGTAGTTTTTGTTTCGCTGAACTTTCATTTTGTTGACCTATAGAATGCAGCGGTGTTCTGGTACAACTACAAGCGTTCTGGTTTCTCGGAGAATTTGACCCTCCACGCCGCTTGTCCTGTTCTCATTGGAGAGAAATGGGGTTTGTAGTTTTGTACATAGGACTTTGGATCGACTGCATTTGCAGATCGTATAATAAGTGGCCAGCTATGCCGTTGATGCAACGTTTTGTCACTTAGGTCTAAAGCTGCAAGTGTTTGGCCCTTGTTGCGTTTAAGTTTCATTCTAAATTCCTTTGCCTATACACTTGGTACACCATAGAAATAAGTTTACACCTCAACAACCCTGCCTAGGCTATGGCCTAACAAAAAGTTAAATCCACTGAGAATAGAAAGTTCTTTGTAAAGTCTAAAAAAATGGTGCTTCAGCATGGCTCATTAGTAGGCAAACGGTGCTCAGTTATAGTCTCCTTACTAATGAACCACGTTGAAGGCAGGCACAGCTGGCCGGCCTTCAGGTTTGAAAAATACCCTCCATTCATTCATTCATTCATTCATTCTGAGAATTAATTTAACTCCAGTGTTGAATGCAAGCGTTTTGTTAATAAGCATTACATAACATTACATTACATACATTACATTACATTACATTACATTACATATTACATTACATAACCTGCCATAACTCTTGTTAGGTCGTGTTCCTGAATGTTACCATACTTGTACTGAAATGTGAGGAGCTCTTGTTGAATGCCAGATTTGGTGTTTGTGCTGTTTCTTTTAGTGGCAAACAAGTGGATTCGAGAGTTTGGCCAAGTATTCCGAAGACCCTGTGATCTCTCGATCGATAGCCTATCTGATTTTTATTCCATCTGATTTTGACTGTCTACCAGTTGGTCGCCATGCTTCGATGCATTTGTGCGTGACCGACGTTTCTCTGGCAGCAAGGACTTAGTCTGTTTCCATATCAACAATTCAACATCCAATGACGCTTCACAGCATTCACGATAGAAAGCTTGTTTACACTTTCAGAGCATATTAAATAATAATTCAGCTGGAATGCAGTGCATTCGTTTATGCATGTATATGGCGTCATTTAAAAGCGTCATGCAACGTCCTATGGTTTGGTAATATCGTTTAAGCTTTTTTTATAGAGGATTCATTCAATTTTTTAATTGTTTAGAATATCAATTCGTCTGAGTAGAAAAGAGGCCAGGAAATGTTTTTCTTCCCATTCCGTTTCTTTTCGACATAGAATATTACGCGCCTGATCTATGATAAATGCAAAACAATGTGTCTTAATTAGGCTAATCTGTGGTAGTTAAGCCGGGTGTTAAATGAATGACTTCAGTTTGACTTGAATGACTTGCGCTGAGATTTGAGGTCGTTTTTGTTGAGATAAATTAAAGTAACTTTAATTCCTCAGCTTCCTTTCTGGATTTAAAAATATCTAAACATGACTCTCAGGGAATTACTGTGAGCCAGTTATGCATGTTAACACACAACTGTAACAGATGATTTTTGCGATTTGAGTTTCTATGATGCATTAGGCCGGGGTGTCCAACTTCTTTACACGATGGACCATGCTACCATTTTTCGTAGGACTCCGAGGCCGAATAGACAATTATGTCGTTATTAAGATTATTATCTAAAATTAACACAGACGCATACAGACTACAATAATAATTATAATAATCGTATTAATTATAATTACGAGCAGATTCAGGTCATAGCAGAACATAATTATGTGAAAATTTATTCAGCTTAACATCAAAAATAATGAAAGAAAATGGCAGCGCTCCAGACCAAGCAGAGAGGCCCACGATCAATTAAAACCGACTTGAAGCACTTACGGAACAAGGAAGGCGACCGACTAATTAGCTCACTTCTGACTTTAAAAGGAAGACTATTCTAGAATACAGTCTTTTGAAAGTGTGCCAATAGGCGCTTTAAATTCAGTAGAGAGGTTTACAAGTAACTTGAATACTTGGTATGGTTAGGCCTACTAAGTTAGTTATTTCAGCAGAATTGGTACAAAGCGTTGGCCCTTACAGTTACGATATTTGGTCCCCACTGGGCCAATAGCTGACACACAGTTGCCACATCGATTATTATAGTATAAAGGCCAGGAATAGTCCAAAAATAACGTGATTTCCTGGGAGAAATTCATCTTCCACTAAAAATTCTGCAAATTCTGATTGAATGCAACTTTTTATTTTGCTCTCTTTCTCTACATTTGTTGCTAAGAAACCCATCACTTCCTTTAATTTCAATTACAAAAATAGCAAGTCGTTTGCCTGATCTCGCTCCTACCCGTCGGTCGATTGATCGGTGTGTCATGGCTGGCGGTCTTCTGTTGCTGTACATGCGAGGAACGAACCCCACTGAAGGGTCTTAGCAAACCCCAAATGACTCGGAGAAATGTGTGATGTAGGGTTACAGACGAAGGGTGAGTGCAGACACCTAGCGACATCTGTCAGGTACGTTGATATTAGAGCGAATGGTAATAACCTCATGATGGATGATGCATTTCTTCCGTCTTAATTAAGTTGAAATCGATCTGCAGCCTCTTCCTTCCTTTCTCCTTTCCCAGAATGAGAAGACAGTTAGGCCTGGCCATCATGGAAAGCATCTTATCTGTCTGTGTTCGCAACTAATTAATATTACTAAGTTACTCTCACTCCTTCCTCCGTTTCTATTAATATCTTCTCATTCAGTAAGGCAGAATAATGGCTAGAGAAGACAATCATCATAGAAAGCATCTTATCTGTGGACGTACGCAAATATGTTTCTTTTGAGAAGCTTCTCTAATTATTAGCCACAGAAACAGGAAGTGTGAAGAAGACGTCAAATCGAATAAATATGCGGCGTCTTGTAGCTCTTGTGATATTTTTAAAACCTAGTACAGCAGTGTTAGCATTATTTAAAACTATATTTTAAATCTAGTAGGCCTATATATATCAATGCTTGCACACATATTGCGCCATTTATTGACCTCGATCATCCAGACCGTTATCTTTAGTGTCTGCTTTTGTACTAGCACTGGATTTTTTCTGTGATACCGGTATGAATTATGGTTTTAAAAAATTGATTACACTTTTAATGAAAACAGGGTTTCAGTAAAATAAGAAAAGCCCAAGTGAAAATACAAGGTCTCCAGAAAACCCCATTTTAGACGTTATTAAAAACAAAGATCTTGGGAAAACCGAAGGAGTGGTAACATTGCAGATGATCGGTCTCAGTTTCATTTCAAATATGTCGCTAGAGCCGGGTAGGCAACTTCAAACTTGCGATAGTTAAGGGCATAAGCGTGACATGCCACATGACTGACGTTAAGATTTCAAAATGTTCTGTGGTCTGTTTGAAGCCGCTTCTTATTTCTGTATTCCTTTTTATTAATGAATGGTGGCAAAACGCCGGCAATGTTATTGACAGAGTCTCCCTAAAAGTCTCCCCGGAGACTATATTTCGAAACATATTCTCCCCCGGCGGATCTGTTTCAGAATAAATTCGCCCACCGGAGACTATATTCTGAAACAAAGTCTCCCGGAGCGGAGAGAATGTGTCATCCCCCGTTGAAATAAAGTCTCCCCTGGGAACTTTTTTATTTCATTTTCAAACAATTTATTGTTCCCAGTTTTAATCAACAATTATGCACTTATTGTCATAGTTGCCATTTTAAGGAACTAATAGTCCATATATATTAATTTTAGCAAATAATAAGCATAGTGGAGTATTAAAAACAATTTTAACTAAGTATCAGCAACATAGAGATTTAAATGATTAAGCATTTATTAGACGAGTAGGCCTACGCATAGGCCCTATAGTCTTCATAAATAATTTCAAGTTGGCAATCGACGAATGGTGATAGGGATGTTGTTCCATACCAAGGGTAGGCCTACCATGGATAAATTCGCTTATTTGTTGGATGTTAGGTGTTTATCTGGTCAATTAAATCTAAGTCCTTTGTGGCTAATCCAGAGGCGCGTTTACAGAAAACGGGGCCCTAGGCGCAAACATTTTTGGGGCCCTTCTGAACATCGAGGTCTGAAACTCTGGTGGTATTTAGCCTATCATGTGCAAAACACCTACTACTGTAAGTTGAACTAGACGCCGTTTTTGTCGCGCACGACGTTTAAGGTGCCAACAATGAATTTTTCTCGGCCTCTCAATATGAAGTCATTCTTGGCAGTTTTGTCAAAAACCAAAGTACGTTTTCTTTGACGCTTTCTACGGCTGTTCGTCTTCATAAAATTATGCAATGTCATAATCGCTTTCAATACCAAGTTTCAGTTTTGCCTCTGTCTCTATTTTGGGGAAATTTTCTCTGACGTTTTGAGCAAATTGTTAAATAAATAAAGAATTAAATAATTCAAATTCGACAAACATGGCCTTTGATCGTGCAGAAATTTGCTAGTGGCATATTTTCTTTGCAGCATTTATTATTTGTAGGCTATAAGTTGCGTTGTTGTCAACTTATTTTGATAAACGAAAATTGATTGATTGATTGATTGCAACTTAGGGCCTATTCCAATATATTATTGTCATTAGAGCTATCTTATTTCGTTTTGCAGCTCCAGAAAATTAGCAACGTTTCATTGTGTCAGATTTTAATAAATATTTAATATTACTAAAATTTCGATTAATATATTACTTACTGGTTATCAATACTAATAAAAAGTTTTAAACACTATAAAATGACGGAATCATCAGACTAAAGGTTTCCACACGAAGGCCTAAACTGCAGCAGACGCTGGTTTCTGCTTGTTGCTAATAAGTTTGATGTTATTTTACACAAAAAATGAACTATTAGCCCAATTGCTGCCCATACGAACAAAGCAATTATAAATTAGACAAAATATACTTTTTCAATTACAATAATAATTACTTTTATAGGCTATATTATGTGAATGCCAAGCTGTACAAAATATAAACAAATATATTTAAAATAATCTAAATTTTAAAATGTTATTTTTTATTATTGAAAAAAAATATTTTCATTCGTTTGGGGGCCCCTTCAAGATTTGGGGGCCCTAGGCGCGCGCCTAATTCGCCTACTGGTAAACGCGCCTCTGGGCTTATCCCATACTTTAAGTTGGCAAATTAGTTCGTATGGTCAATTTAAAATGGACGCTGGATTGATGACAAAAATTGTAGGCCTACCCGTAAGTAGAAGCTGAATCCATGAGAATAGTTGTTTCATTGATGAAAAATATTTCTATATATTCTATCTTTAACGCCAATGTGAAGCAAGTCTCCATTACTGATACAGAATGAAATAGATTTCTCTCGCAAACGACGTTTCTCATCTATAGAATATTCTGTTGGATACTCTTTTTTGCTAATGTAATTAAACAAAGCCTTATCCATAATTTTGCACTGTTTCACAAAGTAGTACTTTTTAAAGCAACTTCTTGCCAATGTAGGCCTATAACTAACTATAATACTGAATACGCGTTGAGATCATCTAAGTCTAAGCAGAAAATTTAATGAACTTCAGCTACGAATAATAATTGTGTAATAAGTTTATTTAACGACGCCGTCATATCGACGATGATTGGCGTCTACGAATAATTTATGGTGGTCTGCCCTTATAAAGGAATCGAATCAACTAAGTTCCAGCATTTATTACCGCCATGAGCAAATAACATTCTATATAAGCCGAATAACTCCATGGTTCAACAAATGCTTCAGTAGTCTTTATCTCAAGCCTGTACTGGCTTCACGGACTACAATGCTTTATTTTCTTTAATTGATATTGGCCTATCGACACTAAATAGGTTTGATCTAGCTTCGCTTATTCAGTAGTTCTATGAATGCCTAATCTTCATCAAAGAATGCCAGAAAAGCAAGGGCAAGCATAATAATTCCATGGTTCAACAAATGCTTCAGTAGTCTTTATCTCAAGCCTGTACTGGCTTCACGGACTACAATGCTTTATTTTCTTTAATTGATATTGGCCTATCGACACTAAATAGGTTTGATCTAGCTTCGCTTATTCAGTAGTTCTATGAATGCCTAATCTTCATCAAAGAATGCCAGAAAAGCAAGGGCAAGCATAATAATTCCATGGTTCAACAAATGCTTCAGTAGTCTTTATCTCAAGCCTGTACTGGCTTCACGGACTACAATGCTTTATTTTCTTTAATTGATATTGGCCTATCGACACTAAATAGGTCTGATTTAGCTTCGCTTATTCAGTGGTTCTGTGAATGCTAACAATAATAAGCAACGAATACGTTAACAAGATCAATGGACCAGTGTGATTCTCGTTAACGACAACAAAAACTAAAATGTTCGTTAACGAAAATAAAATGATTTCGTTAACGATAACTATAACTATAACTAAAAAATATCATTAATTATAACTACAGCGAAAATAACAATAACGAAAATTCATCTTTATTTTCGTTAATAGGCCTACAAAAAAATAAAAATAGGAAGTGCAATATGGACGATTCGACATAAATGAGAACGAAAAATGCGATATTTTTATTATGCAATTTGTCAGCTACTTTGGAAACTCATGTAGCCTATCCATGAAGCTGAATGCACCCATGCTTCAAAGTCTTTCAAAGCTCTGAGCAAATTGTGAAACAGCGTGTTAATACGCACAATTTTGCTTATAGCTTTAATTATTGTAACTAAGTAGTAACTAAAATTCACTAAAATAAAAATCCATTAACTATAACTATTACTAAAACTAAAAAAATAATACTAACTATAACTATAACTATAACTAAAATAAAAAACATTAACTATAACTGTAACTATAACTAAAATAAAATCTGTAAGGAGAATCACACTGCAATGGACGAATGGTAGGCCTATTCCGCATCAAAAGATTCACAGAAAATCAAGTGCAAGCTCATATCAGTTGATTAATATCAGTTGAAGGTTAGGCCTAATCTGCATCAAGAATCGCATAGAAGCCACGTGCTAGCTCGTATCAGGAAGTCAGTACAGGTATAGTTATTCCAATGCATTGTTTCAGACTCCTTGTATAGCTAATAAGCTGGCCTGATATTATATCTGACGCTAATAATATTGAACGACCAATATCCAACACAGTTTCAGTAGTAGATCTAAGTCATCTAACCCTAAAAGAATCAGCGGGAAGCTAATTAGCGTTAGCTGGCAAAAGGACTGCAGCATTAATTATTGAATGGGATAAGGATTACTGATCACAGAATCGTTTCAGAAACTAGCACCAGTAAAATGCCTACTTGTGGTCAGAACCATTTCCTTAATTAGGCTATAACAAACAATGTGTGTAATCTAATCTAGGCCTATCCATTGCGTTTTATTGACATAAGCGTCCGACATCCTAGTGGTGTTCTACATTTACTCTTATAAAACATTTATTTCATAATTTTCTGATTTCATTTCATGTTTTTCATGTCCAATTCAAATAGTAAACACATAAGAATTTTTTTACGAAAATGTACATATTAAATCACATTTAAAATTATATAGGAAAGCAACTGAAATATAGAGGAGGCGATTTTTTAGTAGGGGAGACTTTGTATCGTAGACGGGGAGATTCTATTTCAATGGGGGAGACTTTGTTTTGATACAGAGTCTCCGGGGGAGACATTATTTCAGCCAGGGGAGACTCTGTTTCGGGGGGAGACTTTATATCATGACACCGGCAATGTTTAAAAATATTTTTTTATTTAGCTTTACTGCCGCCCCAAGAAGCGTGCCGCCCTAGGCGGCCGCCTAGTTCGCCTAGTGGTTAAACCGGCCCTGTGTGTCTGTCTTTTAAAAGATTGCATAAAATCTTATTTCGTGCCGGTGGAATTCGTAGGCTATTCTTATATTTTAATCCTATGTTAATACGACTTTGGAAAGAATCAGTGAAGATCCATTTAGGCGCCACAGAAGCTGCCCCTTTACTTCTGTCAGCCTATAATTGAATGGCAGCTGATTGATGGATGGTGACTGAATTCATCGAATAAGAAATTGGTTCTGCCGAGGGTTGTGATTGGGTGAAGGGGTAGCGAGAGGAGGCGGAGCTTACGATTACGACTACTGTAATACTTTGAGATTTCGAATAAATCTGTCATGGCGACGATCTGTCTTCATTGGCTTCGTGTGTTTATGCGTGGGCCTCGTTTGGTAGTCAATTTGTACAGGTGTCTCTTTGTATGTGCTTGAATGCACGAGTGTGTGCGTGCTTGCGTGTGTGCACCCGACCGACAGTGTGTGATTCATTCACTACATCGAATGATCATCAGTGGCCATCTGGCGAGTGCAAAAAATACTGTGGTAGGATGTGCTGCCTCGCTTAAGTCGATGAAAAGAAGTCTTTATGCGTGGATTAATTGGTGTTCATTCAATCGTCCAGTTGGTGGGGTTTGGTGAAATTGTCCCCCTATACAAACCCCTATAGCAATACAGATTGGGCTCTAGATTTAGTTCTCACTCGGAAGGTTGAACCTTGTTGTATCGTTTCATTGCAAGTTATTTGGCAATTAATTAAGAAATTGACAAAAATGTTAATTCTATGCTGTGCTCCGAAATGGGGACATTTCGACCAGTTGGTGGGGAAGCATTGTTGCGAAATTGCCACTATGGAACCCCTCTATAGACTCCATCAATAGTGAACTGATTTCTGGATTTCGATGTCAGTATATATTATTATTACATTCAACAAGATACAAATGTAAGCGACAGAATTTTCTCAGTCCATGTAGCCTACCTACACGTTCCAAGCCATAAATGAAGAACACATGCCAAATGAAGCGGTCACAAAACCTGAAGGAAATCTTGGTCTTACAAACATGATGTCCATAAGCATGACCCGACGTGATGTGATGTGGCATGACAGCTTAGCATGCCATAACAGCATAACCTAACATGACATAACAGAACAGAACAGGACACAGCGTAACATGCCAAAACACAAATTACGGCAGCATAGCATGCACAAAACACATGACAAAGCTTTAAACAGCTCAGAAGATATTTTATTTAGTTATCGGAAACGTTCAACAGTTAATCACTCCCAGCACCATCATGAAAGGTTTGATGGTATCCAGTGAAACAGTAGCGTTATTAGGACGCGGTATTCGATTGGTTGAAGAACTCACTCATTTGTAACGCGTATTGTACGACTTCGAGCCTCTACCGAGATGGTAACTGTTATGGTTATGGGAAAATCATTCACGTACATTTGCTCAGCACCATCAATGCTCCGGCATATGGTTGTGTGCAACTGTGAACTTAGGAAGGATGACGAAAAATTTCAAATATATTTGTGTATTTATTTGTGTTTATCATCCAAACCATTGCACAAATTTACATTTCTTGAACATGAGAATCTCTACCCTTATATTCCTATCTGTTTCTTCAATAATTATACCATTGTCCTCAAATATGTTAAGAAACCCCTCCTTTATTATTGAGTTATTTGGTTAAAAGCTATTCGTCCGCGGTACGGAGGCTTGAGTTTAGTAACTGGTAGCCTATGGCTTACGAGAGCATATTAATTATTTTAGGTTACATTTTGTTGAAACATATCACCTGCATAATTTACAAAGCCGACAGCAATAATTGTGGATTCCCATTTTCCTATATGCCACGTGCGAATGGGCGGGGCTAACTTGCACAGGCGGAGTCCACCAAGGAACGGAGGCCTAAGGCTTCTATAGGTGCCATATATACATCTACATTATGACATCTATTGGTAGAAACAAACATATTGTGTGGCGGCAGGGACGGATGGCCACTCCTGTTGTTGTTCTTCTCTTCTTCTTCTTAGAGATTCTTGTCTATTGTCGATTGACGATTGGTGACGATGTCTTCGCATCATCTGCTCAGCTGCGGATGCTGGATGAAGGTGAAGTCGATCTGATCAATGCCCTGAAGTCCTACATCGGCAGAGAACGGCAAAAACTGGACGATCTCGACAGGTCTAATCAAATCTATTAACCTAATCTATTGAAATCTTTCGTTAACATACAGCAAGGCATCAACTGAAGGTCGCTTTCATTTGAAACTCGTCGTCCTCCAAAGACCTTGTGGTAGAGGAATGTCAGGACGCAGCGTCTTCTACCATCTACGAAGAGCTGCTCCTCGGTTCTAGGGTTCATACCATAGTTGTTAAAAGCGGTAAAATCAAAATAAAAAACGGGCAAAACATAGTTTTAGACTATTGGAAAAAAAACGAGAAAATCGAGAAAAAACGGAAAAGAAAATAATTTGACTTTGCTACATCTTTTACTACATTTTAAAAGTAAAAACCTTGTTTACACAATTTAATTTTAATAAGCAAATAACATAACTTCAGGTCGAAGTATTTAATTCGCACTTTTGGACCTATGTTTAGTTTGGTCAACAGAAAGGCTAGATGATTTTACTTAAGCACAACTAAAAATAATTTCTACAATGTTTATGTTCTCGTTGATTGTTTATTATTTATTTTTATTGGCATTTTAGTGGTATTTGATCTGTGAGTTCCTGAGACCGATAACCACAAATCTCTCTAAGCAAGCATACATAATGTTAGGTCTAACTTAAATCTTCAATGCACGACAGTACACACTACGCACATAGTGTAACATTATGTATATATATATAATACTATATAGTATATTATACAATTATATGTTATACAAGCACAAAGTTTCCATATAACAAGTTTGTGTTCTGAACTCCAATCTCCTTATATATAGTTCCAGATGTGACTATGGGGCCTACTGCTCTTCCTTCCTCTTGCATCAGCTATTTAGCATATGCTTTATCTGCACCACATGAACATGCTGTATTGTTCAGTGGTAAAATTGTAATCAACAGCACCTTACATAATAGGGAGACCAGGGCTAGAGAGGCCCTTTTTATAACACATTCTACATTTTCAAAAATGTATAACATAATGCCACAATTTTCATAGGCATGCTGGAAACTCATAAAGCTAACAGAAATACCTTGAAAACTTACTAGCCCATATGTGATAAAATAGTTGCAAAATACGCCAAAAAAGAAAGTGAAAATGCCACTCTTACCCATACACCTTGGGCAAAAGTGGCATATAGCCTACTGCCGTTCATGCCCAAGTGGTTGGACAAGTTTGACATGAAGGCAATGCTAATAGTAATTGAGCTGAATTGTTTGTTTGACATTTAACAACAGTAACGATAAAATGAATTAAAACTGTCATTTGTAATCTTACGTAAGAAAAATTGATAGTTAACGACAGTAATTACATTTAAATTGCTTGTCGCCGGGCTCAATAGGGGCGCATCTTTCATGGCACCAGTACTTGCATGTTAACCATTGAATCCACGTTTCTTCGTGTTGGTCGCTGTAAAGCTCTCTGCAGTAAGAACGGAGGAAGCTGGTGTCTCTCTGCACTTTATGGCACTCTTCTGTTGCTGGTTCTGTTTCTTCTGCTTGTGATTCCTCTGTTTCTGTTTCTTCTGCTTGTGATTCCTCTGTTTCTGTTTCTTCTGCTTGTGATTCCTCTGTTTCTGTTTCTTCTGCTTCTAGTTAACCATAACCATTAAAGTTCTTCTGCTGCTGGTTCTGCTTCTGGTTCTTCCGATTCTAGCACCTCTGCCTCTGGTTCTTATGCTTCTGGCTCGTTTGCTTTTCTGCATCCCAAGCAACTCGTTCTCGGCATCAGCAAAGGTGCGATCAAGGCCCATTGACATTGACTAATTACCTCAGTAGCAATAATAATAACTGTAATAAATAATTGTAATCACTAATCAGTGTAATCACTAGTAATCAAGCATGCAATAAATGTCATTGTGTTGTAATCTGGACTTACTACATACTACAAGTAGCTGAATTTACTCCTGGTTTAAGTGCTCATGGTTGAATACAACTATTATGCTTTCCAGTACTGTTTGAGTGTTCGTATATTTAATAAAGGGCAAAACTTTGATGGTGTTGTGTTAGTCCTAAATATTAATATTTTTCATGCAACTTTGTGTGTGATGTTTCTGGAGGGAATGGAACCAAATGGAAACTTGGCGAACAGTAGATTCAAACTTTTATTTTTAAGGATATTCATTCATTCATTCATTTCAGATATTTATATAGCGCCCCTTCAAGATTTCTACTCAGAGGCGCTCCCGAATACAGCGCGGACACTGAATCGGAGTTTCACGCCGAAGCGCATGAGCAATTGCAAGTGAAGGACTTGCCCAGGGTCCCTACGCGACGGCTTGAGGTGGATTCGAACCCGCAACCCTCCGGCTGCAAGGCACCAAATATACCCCCTTGAGGGTATTGTCATTGTGGAGTGGCGCAATTGTTGAGTTGTTGGTTATATAGGTTGATAGCGGAAGTGGAAGAGGACAGGAGGACGATTGAAACAAAGAGTCCGTTGGTTTCCAGCACCGATCATCCAATCGATGTCTTCCATCTGATTCATCGATTCACCACGACCTGGAAAAGACACATTCTGCCGCTCATCTACGACTCAGCTGCCATCGAAGGTACTGCATCCACTTCTTCCAAATCATCCCTGACAACAGCTATATAATTATACGATCATGTAATGACGACAATATGCTGATGATGATGACGACGACGATGATGATGATGATAAAATATACATGCATACGTACATGCATGCAAACAAACGTAGACACAAACGTGCATTCTGTGCATATTATACACGCATACGTTATTTGTATACATACATAGAAACATACAAATGTAATCATTTATCATAATATATGGATTTGTGCTTGCCAAACGTTAAATGGGCGTAGAAATACATTTAGTTCATGTGAAGTCAACTGATGGTATAGGACTATAGGCCCTATGCATCAGCAGGTCGACTTGACGGTTTTGTATGGACGAAGCGCGCACCTGCAGTAATTATACGGCGCGGCTATAATTCGGGGCCGTTCATAGAAATGCTTCTGATTACTTAGATGAATGCGCACCTGTCTGTCCATGGTCTCGGTCTTGCATGCCCATCGAAGGTCGCTTACGTCAGATTCTGTCTATGGGAAACATTCAATCTCACTCGAGAGCTTTCCCCCAAATCACAGATATTTATATTTTCTTTCCGAATATAATTATATCGAAGCACGCAGTAGCAGATAGATTTATAGGCTACATAATATTATTCTTACACATTTGAACATTCCTACACAAATAAAGGAGTGTTCATGTTTTAACAAATCTTCGCCTTACGCAGTCTTCTATCTAGCGACTAAACTTCAGACGTTTTCAGTAACACACACCAATACTATTACTGAACGTCTAGGAACCAAGACCTATTCAGCAACACACGCACCAATGAAATTCTAGGAGTGGTCACATTTCTAACCACACAGCAGTCCCTCTATGGAATACTACACAAACTAAACATATTTTAACGAACCGTGAACTCCGAACAATATATATCTATATATTAATATATATATATATATATGTATAATATATTAGTCTCTCTAAGAAATTATATATATATACATAAAAAGAAACTTGACAAACACTGTACTAATAATTATACAGTAGGATCACATGATAACAAGTCAAACAAACGTCGATTTTATATTACTATTCTGTCTAAGAGATAAGGGATATAAATTATATAATTTCTGCCTAATCGCTGGTTCACTATGTATGTATACTGTATATTTATTATTCTGTTTAGGGAATGAGGGGTGAAATATTATATATGTATTAGTCTGTTTAATAAATATATGCAATTCACACAGTCTTTGCTCTTGAGTCATTATGAGCATAGATGCTCGATCGTTGGCCATCCAAAAACTGTATGCAGTCTTTTGTATATATAAGAAGAATCCACAACAATTCTTAGGATACTTAACCCTCGGGTTAATAAGGGGGTGGTTGCCACCCCCAGGTTTTTTTTCATCTAAAACTTTTTCCGTATGGAATAAAAATTTGACCTTTTAGGTAGCTGTAGGCAGTGATATTTTCATTAACGAAAACTAAAATTAGAAGTAAAATAAAGGATTTCGTTAACGAAAATTAGAAGTAAAAGTAGGAATTATTTTGGCTGCAAAAACCAAATTAGGAATTAAATTATGAATTATTTGCAGAACTAAAATTATGAATGAAATTAGGAATTATTTCAGAAGTAAAATCATTTTACTTCTTGTGGCCCTTAAGTTGAGATGAAGGCGAGTAAATCGCATGCGATCCAAACACCTAATCCATCGAAAATCTCCGGTTGAGATGAAGGTGCTGCGCATACCATTCCCTATAGTATGCAACATACTAGCTATCTTTGGTCTTCGTTGTCTAATAACTGTCCCGCCTGCGAACCAACCTAATAACGACCTCAGTTGCGTACAACATTTTATTTCGCGTTAATTTTCTTAAGTATGAGTTTATCGAGAATGTTGGCCGGAAGAAAGCGAGATAGCCCGGTTTGGGAGTTGTCCATTTTGACGAAAGTACAGGCCGATCTACATGCCAAGTACCAAATGGTAAAAACGATGCAATTTGTGGGACAGCGCTTGCTGGCAAGAAGTAAGAACACAAGCAATATGGTAACATTGGTTGCTCATATGCAAGGCTACGCTTGCATAAAGAAGCGCACCAAATTTATATTGAGAGAAAACAAGAACTGTCTGAAGTAAAGCAAAGGGTGAAAATAATGTAAGTATAACAATGCAGCAGATAATTATGCCAGCGTCGCTGAAGGTCCAGAAAATAGGAGATTGCTTGTCAACTTCAAAGCACAGTTTCACGGTTTTCACCTGCACTGCAGAAATTTAAATTTCTCCACATGAAACTAAAGTCACAAACAACATCAACATTGTCCAGCAGCAGCAACCAAGACTGTGTAACAACTCAGATGGATCATTATTTGGTAGACATAAGGGAGAATTACACTAGGAATCCTTTTGCTTCCTGGAAGGAAAGGCGAACTTCGTACAGCAAAATTGCACCATTGCAGAGGATCTTTTGTCAGCTCCAAACTCACAGGCCTTAGTGGAAAGAATTTTTTCTCGAGGCCTGTGTGGAATCTTGACTGATGGACGAAGAAATCGCATGAAAAAATCTCTGGAAATGAGACTGTTCTTGAAATTGAACAAAGATATCTTATACATGCATGTAGTAACGTTACAATACATTTTACTGCACTGAAATTAATAATTATTTGGAAAACTAAAATAAGAAGTAAAATTAATTTCAGAACTAAAATAGGAATGATAAGTAAAATTATTTGTGAAGTAAAATTAGAATTAGAAGTAAAATTCAAGGACACAGAACTGAATTAAAACTGAATTAGGAATTATTTTGAGAAGTAAAATATCACTGGCTGTAGGGGGTTCATTTACACACGTTTTGAGGTAAAATGTGAGATGATATCTCACACCGTTCAAAAGTTATACCCAATAAACCCGAGGTACCAGGGGGGTGGATATCACCCCCTAGATTTTCGACTATATCTTATCCGTCATTTAATATTAAGAGACACAAATTATACCATTCTATAGAGGGAATGTGGGGCTACATTTCTATGGTCACTGAGTTGACCTGAGACAACCGGAAGTGCTCAAAATAAATAACAATACGCATAATATGCGCGAAAAATGGCTGAATGGAAGCACTCCCCCCTTAGTTTTTTGTGTGTAGCGTATTCATTTGTCTTCCTGAAAGAGAAACAAAGATACCATTCTTTAGAGGGAATGAAGGGCGTCATTTGCATACCTACATCTTTGTCTTTGAATACCGGAAGTGATCAAAATAAATAATAATACGCGTAATCTGTGTGAAAATGGCTGAATACAGCATTACAACGTAAACCGATATATACATGTATGTATGGATATATATGTATGGATGTACATTTATACTATATAAACATGTGTAGGGATGATTTTGTGTATCTTTTATACATAGATTAGTTTCAAAACACACATAATCTTATATTTGTTTATCCAAAAAGTACAAAATGTACGCAATAATATACAATATTGCTAATTAATGGGTTCCATTGTTAAAAGTGATGTAATTTCGAGGTGCATTCACATAATGTACAACTAAATATACCATTCTGTGCAGAAATGAATGCTGAATCCATTGCTATATTACAAGTTATGATATGTAAAACCAAACACGAAATCCAGAGTGGGGGTGGTAACCACCCCCTTGGTAGTCAGTGTTACAAAAAAGCTTGGTAGCCCTATAGGGTTAAGACTAACATCTGATCATCGTATCGTACCGTATCTATAGATTTATATAGCGCTTCTTTCAGAATAACTATTCAGAGGCGCTCTCAGCACGAAACCCCGGAGGATAAGAAACGTCTTTAAAGAACGAGAGACCAAAGAGGAAAAACCAGCCATTAGTTTAGCTCTTAGTGAGGGGGAAAAAGTAATTCCAAGCAGAGGGACCAACCACAGCAAATGTCCGGCGTTGAGTCCAAGTCTGTATGATCATTATTAGATGATGGTCAACCATAATTAGCCATTATAAAATAGGCAAAGCTGCGATAAGCCATGATAGGCCACGATGAACGAAATTAAGCTCTGATAGACTAATTTAAAAAACTGTGAAGTTATGAAAAGCCAAGATTAAATATTTAGAGCCATAATAGCGTTGAAGTTATGATAAGCCATGATGAAATGTGATAAGCGACGATAAACAATAGAACGTTATGAAAAATAATGTTAAAAACAGATGATGATAAGCTATAAGACTTGTGGTTTGTAGATGTGATAGATATGGCTGACTCTCTGCGCGAGATTCTGCCAACAGATGACGATTATGAGGGCGCTAAATCAGCCTTGCTCCGATTGCAAAAGACCTACGAACTCAACGTCGCTGACGTCATCAACGGAACGATTCTGGAGCAGACGACGCGACCGATGACTCAGCAGATGGCTGTAGATGTCGCTATGCTAGCACTCGACAGGAATTTGGTGGATGACGCCAACTTGTGGTTTACACATGCGCAGAAGCATCCCGTTCCACCAATGACCCCGTTGCAGGACATCTACCACACGATGAGTCGTATTCAGGCGCAGGTAGAAGGATGTCGCATAAGTCTAAGGTTACGCTTAAGTGAGAGGAATAAATAGAAAAGCAAATAACTGTCCATGCTGGGCTAAGAGATGATTTGGATTGAATCATATTAGATCAGATCGGATCGGAATTGNCATCGGATGATCATCAGTGGCCATCTGGCGAGTGCAAAAAATACTGTGGTAGGATGCACTGTCTCGCTCAAGTCGATGAAAAGAAGTCTTTATGCGTAAATCAATTGGTGTTCATTCAATCATCCAGTTGGTGGGGTTTGGTGAAATTGTCCCCCTATACAAACCCCTATCGCAATACAGGTTGAGCTCTAGATTTACTTCTCGCCCGGAAGGGTGAACCTTGTTGTATCGTTTCATTGCAAGTCATTTGGTTATTAATTAAGAAATTGACAAAAATGTTAATTCTACGCTGTGCTCCGAAATGGGGACATTTTGACCAGTTGGTGGGGAAGCATTGTTGCGAAATTGCCACTATGGAACACCTCTATAGAGTCCATCAATAGTGAACTGATTTCTGGATTTCGATGCAGCCAGACACTGTGAGTCAGTATATATTATTACATTCAACAAGATACAAATGTAAGCGACAGAATTTTCTCAGTCCATGTAGCCTACCTACACGTTCCAAGCCCTAAATGAAGTAAAACATGCCAAATGAAGCCGTCACAAAACCTGAAGGAAATTTTGGTCGTACAAACATGATGTCCATAAGCATGACCCGACGTGACGTGATGTGGCATGACAGCTTAGCATGCCATAACAGCATAACCTGACGTGACATAACAGAGCAGAACAACACAGCATAACATGCCACAACAAAAATTACGGCAGCAAAGCATAGCACAAAACACATGACAAAGCTTTAAACAGCTCAGAAGATATTTTATTTAGTTACCGGAAACGGTCAACAGTTAATCACTCCCAGCAACATCTTGAAAGGTTTGTTGGTATCCAGTGAAACAGTAGTGTCATTAGGGCGCGGTATTCGACTGGTTGAAGAACTCGGCCCCCGTCAGAACGGCCCAGGACAAATCGGCCCCGGACAAAACGGCCCCGACAAATGGGCCCCGACAAAACGACCCCGACAAAACGGCCCTCGTCAAAATGGCCTCGACAAAACAGCCCCCGTCATTTCGGCCCCGTCATAACGGCACCCGTCAAATCGGCCCCCGTCAAATTTGGCCCCGTCAAATCGGCCTCAGTCATATCGGCCCAAGTCATATCGGCCCCTCACAAAATATCCCATGTCCCAAATAGCCTACTTTTAAAGTTGGATTGATGAAAAGACTTCCTTGCGTAAATAGAACTCGTATTGGTAAAAAAAACCGTAGTTTATTAATTGCCCAAATTATTTTATGTGGTCAGTTTAAAATGGCAGTTGGATTGCTGAAAATAATTTTGGCGTTAAAATTTCAAGTTAGATTTATGAAAAATAATTCGTGGCGTAAATAGAAGTTGGATTTATGATAGTTGTTATTGAAAGCATTTAAATAATTAAATACGCCAACCAGTTAGCATTAGACGATGGTCCCCGTAGTCCATTGTCCAGCTGAACCGTCGCTTGAGGCCTAATTTCAACACAGTTTGTCAGCGTATGCTTAAAAGTACTTGAAACATTGGATATTTTGTATGGGGCCGATATGACTGGGGCCGATATGACGGGGACCGATATGACAGGACTGGTGCCGATTTGACGGGGCTGTTTTGTCGAGGCCATTTTGACGGGGGCTGTTTTGTCGGGGCCGTTTTGTCGGGGCCGATTTGTCCTGGGCCGTTCGGACAGGTCACCGAAGAACGGAAGAACTCATTGGTAACGCGTATTCTACGACTTCGAGCCTCTACCGAGATGGTAACTGTTAAGGTTATGGGGAAGTCCTTCACGTACATTTGCTCAGCACCATCAATGCTCCGGCATATGGCTGTGTGCAACTGTGAACTTAGGAAGGATGACGTAAAATTTCAAATAGACAATATAGATGTTTATTTATTTGTGTTTATCATCCAAACCATTGCACAAATTTACATTTCTTGAACATGAGAATTTCTACCCTTAGGGTCTGTATTCCTTTCGTTTTCTTCGATAATTTGGACCAGTGTCCTCAGATATGTTAAGAAACCCCTCCTTTATTATTAAGTTATTTGGTTAAAAGCTATTCGGCCGCGGTACGCAGGCTTGAATTTAGTTACTGCATGGTTGCCTATGGCTTACGGGAGCATATTAATTATTTTAGGTTAAATTTTGTTGAAACACATCACATGCATAATAATTTACAAAGCCGACAGCAATAACTGTGTGTACTTGGGCTTAACGACACTTTTTCATATCGAAGATGATTAGTGTCGGAGGCAGAGGAGTACAACCTCGTACTCCACGTTTATATTGCGACCAGGCCACCCGCAGTAAAGATCCGAGAAATTAATATCTGATAAACCGACCGACCGGGAATCGAACCCGGGCCGCCGGCGTGGCGAGCGGGCTACCAACCCACTCGGCCACTCAGGATCTCCCAATAACAATAACTGTTGTTGTACTTCGGCTTAACGACACTTTTCATATCGAAGATGATTAGTGTCGGAGGCAGAAAGCAACCTCGTACTCCACGTTTACATGTATATTGCGACCGAGCCACCCGCAGTACAATAACTGTGGACACCCATCCTCCTATATACCACGTGCGAATGGGCGGGGCTAACTTGCACAGGCGGAGTCCACCGAGGAATGGAGGCCTAAGCCTTCTAGGTGTCATAAATACATTTACATATGACATTGGTAGAAACAAACGTCTTGTGTGGCGGCAGGGACGGATGGCCTCTCCTGTAGTTCTTCTCTTCTTCTTAGAGATTCTTGTCCACTGTAGATTGATGATTGGTGACGATGTCTTCGCATCATCTGCTCAGCTGCGGATGTTGGATGAAGGTGAAGTCGATCTGATCACAGCCCTGAAGTCCTACATCGTCAGCGAACGGCAGAAACTGGACGATCTCGACAGGTCTAATCAAATCTATTAATCTAATCTATTGCCAAATTTCGTAATCATAACGTAAGGCATCAAACGAAGGTCGCTCTCGTGTGAAACTCGTCGTCCTCCGAAGACCTTGCATTAGAGAAATGTCAGGACGCAGCGTCTTCTACCATCTACGAAGAGCTGCTCCTCGGTTCTAGGGTTCATACCATAGTTGTTAAAAGCGGTAAAATCAAAATAAAAAACGGGCAAAACATAGTTTTAGACTATTGGAAAAAAAACGAGAAAATCGAGAAAAAACGGAAAAGAAAATAATTTGACTTTGCTAGATCTTTTACTACATTTTAAAATTAAAAACCTTGTTTACACAATTTAATTTTAATAAGCAAATAACATAACTTCAAGTCGAAGTATTTATATCGCACTTTTGGACCTATGTTTAGTTTTCAACAGAAAGGCTGGATGATTTTACTTAATTAAGCACAACTAAAAATAATTTCTACAATGTTTATGTTCTCGTTGATTGTTTATTATTTATTTTTATAGGCATTTTAGTGGTATTTGATCCGTGAGTTCCTGAGACCGATAACCACAAATCTCTAAGCAAGCATAGATAATGTTAGGTCTAACTTAAATCTTCAATGCACGACAGTACACACTACGCACATAGTGCAACATTATGTAATATATATATATAATACTATATAGTATATTATACAATTATATGTTATACAAGCACAAAGTTTCCATATAACAAGTTTGTGTTCTGAACTCCAATCTCCTTATATATAGTTCCAGATGTGACTATGGGGCCTACTGCTCTTCCTTCCTCTTGCATCAGCTATTTAGCATATGCTTTATCTGCACCACATGAACATGCTGTATTGTTCATTGGTAAAATTGTAATCATCAACAGCATCTTACATAATAGGGAGACCAGGGCTAGAGAGGCCCTTTTTATAACACATTCTACATTTTCAAAAATGTATAACATAATGCCACAATTTTCATATACGCATGCTGGAAACTCATAAAGCTAACAGAAATACCTTGAAAACTTACTAGCCCATATGTGATAAAATAGTTGCAAAATACGCCAAAAAACAAAGTGAAAATGCCACTCTTACCCATACACCTTGGGCAAAAGTGGCATATAGCCTACTACCGTTCATGCCCAAGTGGTTGGACAAGTTTGACATGAAGGCAATGATAATAGTAATTGAGCTGAATTATTTGTTTGACATTTAACAACAGTAACGATAAAATGAATTAAAACTGTCATTTGTAATCTTACGTAAGAAAAATTGATAGTTAACGACAGTAATTACATTTAAATTGCTTGTCGCCGGGCTCTATAGGGGCGCAGCTTTCATGGCACCAGTACTTGCATGTTAAGCATTGAATCCACGTTTCTTCGTGTTGGTCGCTGTAAAGCTCTCTGCAGTAAGAACAGAGGAAGCTGGTGTCTCTCTGCACTTTATGGCACTCTTCTCTGGTTCTGTTTCTTCTGCTTGTGATTCCTCTGTTTCTGTTTCTTCTGCTTGTGATTCCTCTGTTTCTGTTTCTTCTGCTTCTAGTTAACCATGACCATAAAAGTTCTTCTGCTGCTGGTTCTGCTTCTTCCGATTCTAACACCTCTGCCTCTGGTTCTTATGCTTCTGGCCCCTTTTTTCTTTTCTGCATCCCAAGCAACTCGTTCTCGGCATCAGCAAAGGTGCGATCAAGGCCCCATTGACATTGACTAAGTACCTCAGTAGCAATAATAATAACAGTACTGTAATAAATAATGTTAATCACTAATCAGTGTAATCACTAGTAATCAAGCATGCAATAAATGTCATTGTGTTGTAATCTGGACCTACTACATACTACAAGTAGCTGAATTTACTCCTGGTTTAAGTGCTCATGGTTGAATACAACTATTTTGCTTTCCAGTACTGTTTGAGTGTTCGTATATTTGATAAAGAGCAAACCTTTGATGGTGTTGTGTTAGTCCTAAATATTAATATTTTTCATGCAACTTTGTGTGTGATGTTTCTGGAGGGAATGGAACCAAATGGAAACTTGGCGAACAGTAGAATCAAACTTTTATTTTTAAGGATATTGTCATTGTGGAGTGGCGTAAGTGTTGAGTTGTTGGTTATATAGGTTGATAGCGGAAGTGGAAGAGGACAGGAGAGCGATTGAAACAAAGAGTCCTTTGGTTTCCAGCACCGATCATCCAATCGATGTCTTCCATCTTATCCATCGATTCACCACGACCTGGAAAAGAGACATTCTGCCGCTCATCTACGACTCAACTTCCATCGAAGGTACTGCATCCACTTCTTCCAAATCATCCCTGACAACAGCTATATAATTATACGATCATGTAATGACGACAATATCATGATGACGACGATGATGATGATAAAAGATACATGCATCTTATACGTATACATGCATGCAAACAAACGTAGACACAAACATGCATTCTGTACATATTATACACGCATACATTATTTATATAAATACATGCATAGAAACATACAAATGTCATCATTTATCATAATAATTATACGGATTTGTGCTTGCCAAACGTTAAATGGGCGTAGAAATACATTTAGTTCATGTGAAGTCAACTGATGGTATAGGACTATAGGCCCTATGCATCAGCAGGTCGACTTCACGGTTTTGTATGGACGAAGCGCGCACCTGCAGTATTTATACGGCGCGGCTATTCGGGGCCGTTCATAGAAATGCTTCTGTTTACTGAGATGAATGCGCACCTGTCTGTCCATGGTCTCGGTCTTGCATGCCCATCGAAGGTCGCTTACGTCAGATTCTGTCACCGAGATAGAAAACATTCAATCTGACTTGAGAGCTTTCCCCCAAATCACAGATATTTATATTTTCTTTCCGAATATAATTATATCGAAGCACACAGTAGCAGATAGATTTATACATAATATTATTCTTACACATTTAAACATTCCTACACAAATAAAGGAGTGTTCATGTTTTGCAGTCTTCTATCTAGCGACTAAACTCCAGACGTTTTCAGTAACACACCCCAATGAAATTCTAGGAGTGGTCACATTTCTAACCACACAGTAGTCCCTCTGTGGAATACTACACTAACTAAACACGCTATAACGAACCGTGAACTCCTAACAATATATATCTATATATCAATATATATAATAATATATTAGTCTTTCTAAGGAATTATATATACATAAAAGGAATTTGATTTATACTGTAATAATAATTATAGTTGGATCACATGATAACAAGTCAAACAAGAGTCGATTTTATATTACTATTCAGTTAAGAAATAAGGGATATATATATATTTCTGCCTAGTCGCTTGTTCACTATGTATTGTATACTGTATATTTATTTTTCTGTTTATAGGATGAGGGTAAAATATTATATATGTATTGTCTGTTTAAGAAATATATGTAATTCACACAGTCTATGCTCTCGAGTCATTATGAGTTAAGATGCTCCATCGTTGGCCATCCAAAAACTTTATGCAGTCTTTTGTATACAAGGAGAATCTACAACAATTCTTAGGATACTTAAGACTAACATCTGATCATCGCATCGTACCGTATCTATACATTTATATAGCGCCTCTTTCAGAATAACTATTCAGAGGCGATCTCAGCACAAAATCCCCGGGGAAAAGAAATGTCTAAAGAACGAGAAACCAAAGAGGAAAAACCAGTCATTAGTTTAGGTCTTAGTGAGGGGAAAGGTAGGCCTAATTCCAAGTAGAGGGACCATTGCAACCACAGCAAATGCCCGGCGTTGAGCCAAGGCAGTCCTAGTCTGTATGATCATACTTAGATGCGATAACTTGCGATAATAAGCCATGATTAGGCCACGGTGAACGAAATTAAGCTCTGATAGACTAATTTAAAAAACTGTGAAGTTATGAAAAGCCAAGATTAAATATTTAGAGCCATAATAACGTTGAAGTTATGATAAGCCATGATGAAATGTGATAAGCGACGATAAACAATAGAACGTTATGAAAAATAATGTTAAAAACAGTGATGATGAGCTATTATACCTGTGGTTTGTAGATGTGATAGATATGGTTGACTCTCTGCGCGAGATTCTGCCAACAGATGACGATTATGAAGGTGCTAAATCAGCCTTGGTCCGGCTGCAAAAGACCTACCATCTCAACGTCGCTGACGTCATCAACGGAACGATTCTCGAGCAGACGACGCGACCAATGACTCAGCAGATGGCTGTAGATGTCGCTATGCTAGCACTCGACCGGAAGTTGGTGGATGACGCCTTCTTGTGGTTCACGCATGCGCAGAAACATCCCGTTCCACCACTGACCCCGTTGCAGGACATCTACCACACGATGAGTCGCATTCATGCGCAGGTAGAAGATGTCGCATAAGTCTAAGGTTACGCTTAAGTGAGAGGAATAAAATAGAAAAGCAAATAACTTTCCATACTGGGCTAAGAGCTGATTTGGATTGAATCATATTAGATCAGATCGGATCGGAATTGGTCTCAAATGCACATCACCTTGTATCTTTGAAGATTTGAGCAGAGTGACCATACCTTACCTTGCAGTAGTCTTTACCCTGCCTTTGGAATATATTTAAATGAAGTGTCTGAATTAACGTTGCAGAAAGGACAGTTGTTGGAAGCAGTTGACTTCGCCAAGAAGGCTCTCGAAATAGGTAAGTAACTGTAATCTATAGACAGAAGACAATTAACCGATTCAATCGATTTGCATTTCAACTGACGATTCTCTTTTTCTGCCGTTAGATTTTATGGCTCTAAAACCGTGCCACGTATGTCTTGTCCACGTTTTCCGTTTCTTCTTAGCAGATCCATCGAACGTCCATTACCTGTCCAATATTTTGCCAAACGACAGTTCACAGACGACGCAATCAGACTGGCTGATCACGTCCGATAAACAAGACCGTCTGTGCAGACAGCATCTTGTCCAGGTAGCCCACACTTTTTAGAACGTAACCCGATCGGGTATGCTGTTCTATTTTATTCCGTTCTGTTTCGGTTCTATACTGTACTCTAAGAACAGTTGAAACAATTCTGCTACCAAGGCAGTATGATCACGATGTTGAATGCCACAGGGAAATTTAAAGAAAAATAGTTATAAGAAAAGAGGCGTTTAAAAACGGGGAGAACTAGGCTACTGGGTCAAATATAGACAGGAATTTCAAGAAACTGATATTAAAGACACTCATATGGAGTGTGGTACTGTACGGATCAGAGACATGGGCCATAAGAAAAGGGGATATAAGAAGACTGGAGGCTTTCGAAATATGAATAGACTTGGTGAAGAATGGGGAAATCAGCTGGACGGAACATAAAACAACTGAACAATTGATTGGAAGGCTGGGAGAAGAAAAGCTTATATGCACAATTAGAGCGAGTTAAAGGAAAAATGGATTGGACCCACGCAGAGAGGAGACTCACGTCCGACAACGGTCATTGAAGGAAAAATGGAGGGGAGGCGGACAAGAGGAAGACCAAAACAGATGATGTTGGATTGGATGATGACAGATGGATACGGACAGCTGAAAGAAGAGGCTCAAGGACGAGAGGAGTGGCTACGTCGGACATTTGAACCTGCCTAACAGGCAGAGAACCAGAAGAAGAGGATTTTCCTCAACTATATTCTTCCTTTTTTTGTTCTGCCCTGTTGTACTCTGTAAAATTCCAGCACGACGCATTGAATTCCATTAGATTCTATTCCTTTCTAGTCTTGTCTGTTGAATTATAGCAGTATAGTAAAATTCAATGTCCATCCAGTCCAGTCCAATCGCTGATACATAATGACTTGTCGTTGCAGAATAATTCCCCTAGCGACGGGACCTTGTCATGTTTCTACGAGAGAGGACGCATCACTCCGATGCTCCGAACAAAGGTGGAAATGCTGCACCAGTCGCCAGATGTCGTTATGATCCACGATTTCGTCACAGACGACGAAGCAGCCGAACTGCGTCGAATGGCCATGTCTAAGGTCAGCAGCTATCAAAAACGATTGACACTTGCTATGTATAAATATGTAGATATTTCCAGTGATGGGCACAAAAGTATTTTGAAAATAGATTTCTATTTCTATAAATTTTATAAACTTTCTGCCAAAATTATTTTTTATGTTAGAAGGCTTGAGAACTCGACAACAACGTACGTGACGTTCCAAAAATTAATAATCTTCTGGTTACACAAAACTACCTCTGCGTTTGATGCATCAGGATGTATATCAGGTTGTGTGCTTGGTTCTCTTGTTCTACACCAGTAGGAACATTGCTGGATGATCATTCTCTGGGATATCATTTCTTTGCGGATGATAGTCAAATCTACATTTCATTTGACAGTCTGTCATGTGACTCATCTGTACAACTGTTGTACCCCCTTTGGTAAGGGGCAGTCTCGGATGTCAGCCCTTAACCCATTCAAAGAGTGAATTTCTGGTACTGGGCATTTCACAGAAATTTAAAAAAATTAATCGGCTTAAGTCATTGAAACTGTGTGACCCTATTGTTGAGCTGGCAGATGATTTTCATAACTTAGGCGTTGTTTTCAAATTGGGGCTCATAGTTTATAAAACTGTGTACTCTGGCAAACTGCAATACTTAAAATCAGTTCTTATTTCCTAGACTTATCATTATTCGACAAGGTCTTCTGATTATCGTTGTCCGGTCATATCCAAATCAAGAACTGTTTTGGAACTCTCTCCCTGTGTCTATGCACTCTGCTCAGTCGCTTGTTCATGTTGTTTTCAACTTAAAACTTACCCCCTTAAAATTACTTATCCATCATAGGCTGACTCTCTGTCTAACGGACTGATCTTCTGAAGATTGACTTGATTACGGCTTGGTTTTGTGAGCCATCAGTTGATGCCTTGTGCATTAGACACCGTGGCAAAAGGAGTTACTAATTACAATTTCATCAATGCTTCAAGTCCTTAGAAACTATTGATCACTGTCAACTACACTAATGCAATGTAAATGTACACAATAGCGAGTAGTGATAAAAGTTGAAAATGTTGATTTCTCAAAAGTATTTTAAAAACTATTTTGAAAAGTATTTTCAAAATACTATTTTATTTTGTATTTTCAAAATACATTTGAAAAGTATTTTGTAAAAGTATTTTCCTATAGTTATCGCAAGAAATTAACGAAAGCCTGTTGACGATAGTCTAAAATTAATACTAAAATACTGTACTAAAATTAATGAACGATTGCCCTACATCATATTACATTACCTGTTGTTTTCTTGTATCTGCTTACTTTACCTCGACTTACATTATTGCACCTTATTTTAACTTTATCCTATCTGAAATTTTCCTTACCTTAAATTTACACTATAGAACCTTATCGCCAAGCGAAAGTCTCGCCAAATGTACGGAAATTTGTTAGAGACGGCGAAAGAGCGTCCGAAATTGTTGACTGAAAAACCTAAGAAATGACGACCATTAAGATCGTGAAACTGTGGAAAAACTCTGATAATTAACGAATACGTCAACAAAGTAGCTTAGCCATGATAACCTTTGCTTCTATCTTTCAACTCCTGCATTCGCTGTGCAGTGACTCAAGTAACACAATCATTGAACTCAGCAGTCGTCCGCTAACAAAGCCAGCCTTCGTTACATATTCACAGAGCATTGCCATCAATCATATATTATGTTTTGGTCGTGAACTTTCTAAACTTTTGATGTCTGCGATCAGTTCCTGAAATCAGTCGGCGCTAAATTGCCGAAGATCCGTTACATTAGGCCTACACATTTGTTATGTTTAGATTCGGAGAGCAAAGGTCGGCGGTTCCTCGCAGTCGGTAGTTACCGAAAGCAGAGTGGGCAAAACGTAAGAGAAAATGCCCAGCCAATCAGTCCATTAGATATTCTTCATTTATGTTCTTGATGTATGTCACGTATGTCATCATCATCATCATCATCATCATCATCATCATCATCATCATCATCATCATCATCATCATCATCATCAACTCCATCGTCGTCGTCATCATCTTTGTTGTCATCACTATTAGTCAAAACGATGCCAGATGTCCGTAAATTCAAGAAAGCTCAACTAAATCAGTTCTGAAGTTGTGATTCCTGAGGTGGAAAAGTAAAATAGGAGGAACTGAAGAAGGAAGTAGAAATGGAAGAGAACGAACGGGAAGAGGAGGAAAAGGAATAGGAAAAGGAAAAGGAATAGGAGAAGGAAAAGGAGGAGGAGCGGGGCAGCAGGAAGAGCAGAAGGCGATGGAGTAGAGGAAAGAAGGCGGAGGAAGAGAATAAGGAAGATTCAGAGAAAGGTAGGTGGACGAAGAGGTGTACTAGCAGGAAAAGAAGTCGAAGAAAGACGAGGGTGAAGAAGAGTAAGAGGAGTATAGAAGGCGGCTGAAAACCGAACCAGGAGCTGTTACTATTTCTGTTTCAGCGCCTGGCTCTATGATACTATGGGTGATTCGTTGGTTGATCGCATTTCGAAGCGCATCTCCGAAACCACTGGACTGGAAACGAAGCATCCGTTCGGAGAGCCTATCCAGGTTTGTCGTACAGAGAAACAACTTTTAACAAAAATCGAGTTACGTTCAACTCTTATGTACGTCTTTCCCGCGTAACTTTTCTAGGCCGACATGAAGGTCACTTTATTACGATATTCGACCATCACGTGAGAGAATGAACGCTCAATTAACAGAATCTAAGATTAAACAACATTTAAGATCGATGAATTCCAAATGCGAAAACTGTATGTAAACCATTACTTTTGTCAAAAGCAATTCTATGAAATACAGGATAGCACATTATAAGTGATAAATCTAGATCTCTTTAAAAGATGCTCGACGTTGCGTGTTCTTTTAGCTGTCCAATTACGGTCTCGGAGGACATTACAGAATGCACTACGATCACGACACGGTAATTACGTATATAAATGTAAATAATCTTATAATATATATAATAATAATAATCTTTTCTTTATTAAGCGCCTGACAAACGCACTGCGCTGTACATTTACATGTTATGCAAAATAAACCTTAACTACTAACAGAACAGACAGCCTGCAATACAAAAGGCGCTAATAGCAGCCTACAAAGCATATCCGCCCTACGGGGCTCGAAGCTCGTTACCTCTCGCTCTCTACGCCAGATGTTATCCAATGCGCAATCGGCCCCCCATATATATATATATATATATAAATATATATATATATTATGAGTTGAATTCCTGAGATTCTCTGGTGAATCATTTGTGTAATTCGGCCTATAGCTATTTTTCGCTGCGTGGATTTCTGAAGCGCCTTTTCACAATCTATCATCAGATATGCTTTTTCTCACCAGTCTTACTGATACTGCAGAACTACAACAGGGTGGGCAGATGGTTGAATGGTGACACGCTGGTGCGAAGATCAGAAGGACTCGGGTTCGACAAACGCTAGATTAACTCAGGTTGACTCGACCTTCCACTCCTTCAGGAACGACTGTAGAATGATCAGCAGGACAGATGGTCGCATTGCAGGCTGCCTACTGTTAAATTCGACTCCTGTAAAACCTGTAATCATATTTTACTACTATATTATTATTTATTATTATTTTTATTATTGTTTATTTATTTAAAAGAAGAATAAGCGACTAGTTCTCTCCTTAAGGTCGCAATCGAGACATAAACGCAACTCTCATATGTAATTTTTGCACCGCTTCACGTTATACGCTTTGAGGAAATCATCTTGTAAATCATCTTGTTGATCATTAATTTTTGTAAATCATGTGGTGAATCATCTTGTGGATCAGTTTGTGAATTATCTTGACAATCCTCTTGTTAATCATCTGGTGAATTCCTTTTTGGCTGATTTTCAGGAACGCTATCATCGCATCGATCTTCCCGAAGTAACGAAGGAAATAGGCGACAGAATGGCAACTTTCATGATCTACGTCAGTTCCAATTTGTCTTCGAATGTTTGCTGTTTGCACTTTGCATCTTTCTTCTCAATGATGAAACCGTCGTTTCGTTAATGGTTACATAATTAAAAAGGCGCATCTTAAATCTTAAGAGAAATCTCCGTCTGTCTGCCTCTTTCTGTCACTCGGTGTCACTGCTTTTCCTTTTACCAATTTCGTTGTTTGAGATATTTGTTTCAATTGCAGCTGAATCACGTCGAGGCTGGTGGAGCGACTGTCTTTCCGAATCTAAACCTCGGAACGAGACCTGTTCAGGTAAATGCGAAATCATCTTCATCGTCGTCGTTGTTATCATCGCTAACACCAACACCATCTTCCTCAATATAACGTCGTAGTCGTCGTCGTCATCATCATTAACAGCAACATCTGATGAACATATAATCTTTCCGCTTCATAGTTTTGTATCTTGCACCGTCAGAGTGAAGCAATCTTTATGATGTCACTCGTTGTTTTGCAGCTAATGCCATACACAAATCAGTAGTCGTAGCTAAACTTAACTCAAGCAGCGGGTTGTATAGAGATTTATGCATACTGTGCAGCGACCTACACTTTGTTGACTACTGTATAGTGGCCATTTCTACTTGTTTTTGCTAAAGATGTTCACAACGAAATGTCTTCATATTCTTATTTTCTATTCTGCCCAGATGTCACAAAAAGATTGACACCTAGATACAAAGTGGGCGGTAATAATTATACTTTGAAAGAAGTCTTTCCTATATTTTCCTCTTCGCATTTTGTCTTGTTTGTGTCTGCTTAGCGTAGTTTTTTCTTCTCGAAACTTTCATTTTTTTATCTTTAGAATGCAGCGGTGTTCTGGTACAACTACAAGCGTTCTGGTTTCTCGGAGCCTATGTCCATCCACGCCGGTTGTCCTGTTCTCATTGGAGAGAAATGGGGTTCGTTGTTTTGTACATAGGACTCTCGATCGACTGTACTCGCATACCGTAATATAAATGTCTAGAAATACCGTTGATGAAACATTGTGTCACAATGACCTAGAGCTGAAAGTATTTGGCTGTTGCTGTGTAGAAAGCTTCATTCTAAATTCTTTTGTCCAGACACTTGGTAGAGTTTCTTTCAAGTACATCTCTACGCTATGGTCTAACAGGAAGTTACAGCCACTGAGAATAGAAGGTTCTTTATGACGCTTAACGTAATGAAATGGTTTTGCAAGGTGGTTCATTAGTAGGCAAACGGCGCTCAGGTTTGATATTTGAACACCGTTCGCTTGCCAATGGATCGCGTTGAAGCCGGGCACAACTGACCGGTGTCTGAAATAATATAACCCCGGAGAGTCTGTATCGGAGCAAAGTCTCCCTATTGAAATAGAATCTCCCCAGCTACGGCACAAAGTCTCCCTTATACTAAAATTGCCCCTAAATTTTGGGTTGCTTTTTATATAATTTTAAAGAGTATCTAATATGATTTTTTTGTTTATTAGTTGAATTGGACATGAAATAAATATGATATGAAATAAGAAAATTATGAAATATATGTTTTATAGTAGCATTATATATATATATATATATATATATATATATATATATAATATATATATATAAATATATATATATATATAGAGGTGACTCGATAGGTCGAGAACGATTTTGAATGCAGACATATATAGGGCCTATATGTTATACACAATATAATATGGAAAGTTGTATACTGGAGGATAGGTTGTTCAAATGAGAATGTTACGCAAAAAAATTAGATCACCCAAGGTTATTTCAAGTTCTAGAGGTCAAAATCAAGGAAAAAAGACCATAACGCAGATTCACCAAAATAAAACAACATTGTGCTGAGTTGTAGCCATTTCAAAACATTTTGCTTTATCTGGATGATTCAGAGTTATGGCAGTTGTCTGTTGATTTTGACCATTGACCTTGAAATTAACCCAAGGTAATTTAAAGGTCAACCAAAATTTAATATGTCTGACTGTGGAGTTTTTTGCTGCAGCATTTGCTTTAAAGTGGGCTGTTGGTGTAAAGGCATTTGCAAGCTTCGTATGATGCCGTGGCAATGCGCACAAACTTTTAGCACGATGCGTTGTAAACCAAGCGCTATCGGAGTTCCCAACTTTACCAGTTAGAAAGCCTAGGGCACCAGAAGCAAGATCTTTACGAACATCTAAAACAAGTGCAAGAGTTATTACTTGACTATTATAAATTTCTATTTCCGCATTTTATTTCTTACAGTTGTCTCAAAAATTCAAATCGCTTGCTATTCTGTGATTCTTTGATAAGGCCAGTGCGGCCTTGAGATAAAGATTACTCAAGCATTTGTTAAACAAAGGAAGCTAGAATAAAGTTCATGATTGGTTGGCGATAAATACGATGTGACTGTGCACTATCTCGCGTTGAAATAAAATCTCCCGGGGAGAGTTTATTTCATCCGGGGATTAAATATTCTCTCCCACGGAGACTCTGTTGCAGAATAATTATGGTCTTCGGGGTGTGGGGGTTGATGGGTTCTGATAGCGTTGGGAAGAATCTCTTTCAAAATAGACTTTTAGGGGGCTCTGTGTGCTGAATGCAAGCGTTGTGTAAATAATCAATTACATTACCTGTCATATAATATATAAGATATTATCTCTTATTGGCTTTTGTTTCCTGAATGTTGGGCCTACAGTAGGGGTCTGCGGGTATACCCGTACCCGCGGGTTTACCCGTACCCGACCCGTACCCGCGGGTCGGGTACGGGTCGGGTAGACATTTTACGGGTCGGGTCGGGTACGGGTGGGAGCATTACGGGTACGAGTATACCCGGTTTTACCCGTACCGAACTGAAGTTTTGGCGTTACATGTAATTGTGAGTCTTGCACCTTCAAAGAGTTATCATAATGGCGGTATCCAGTCTAAGTACCATATTCTTGTTTTGACCTATGTCCGTGCTCCTTAGTGAGCTTGGCATTCATTTATCAATGCTCAATTTTAAGTTACAAAATGGCTTGTTTCAGTTAGCACAATCCAATCGTAGTGTTTTACATATCATCTCATCCGAGTTTCAGGCCCGACAACCGAGATCAGATGTTGCTGACGCCGACCCTGGCAGTTCAGAAGCCGTGTTTTATTTAAAACAGATTGATGCAGTTACAGTAGTTGAGGCTAGGAATAGCTGAAACACCAAGTCTGTCACCCCTTTCCCTCTGAGAAATAAACTATTCAAATAGCGGTATTTTGTTCCAAACTCCCGTGTTATGGCTGGCTGGATAAAAGTTATTTTTATTATTATTTTTCAATCGCCATAGGTACATGTAAGTGTAATCCTTCAGGCTCTAAGAAACTATCGGAAATGTTTTGTCGTTCTGGAGTTAAAGGTCATCTTCACCGGTCAAATGTGTAAACGTGCAAAGAAAAGCTGAATCGTTGCGTGCAAATTGAAAGACGCTGAAAGAGGCGTGCTGTCTCCTGCGGGTCCCCCGAAACAAGTTATTATTATTATTGCTATTATTATTCTTATTATTATTCTTATTATTTTTATTATTACTACTATTACTATTACAGTGATCATCACCATGATGGTCAAACTATTATTATTACTACCACATGCTTTGTAAGACCATTGGACTGGTAGGGACTGGAATTATGGGAAGTCCTATTAATTACGTGGCGGGTACAGTACGGGTACGGGTATACCCGCGGGTACGGGTCGGGTTGGGTAATAATTTCGAGTACGGGTCGGGTACGGGTACGGGTAGCAGTCCTGTGTTACGGGTACGGGTCGGGCAGCAAAAATGCTCTACCCGCAGACCTCTAGCCTACAGTAGCCTACTTGCACTCAAATGTGTGGAGCTTCTGTTGGATGCTATATTTCCTGTTTGTCCTGTTTTCTTTCAGTGGCAAACAAGTGGATTCGAGAGTTTGGCCAGGTATTCCGAAGACCCTGTGATCTCTCGATCGATATCTGATTCCGAAGACCCTGTGATCTCTCGATCGATATCTGATTTTTATTAGATCTGATATGACTTTTAACCTGTTGATTGCCACGCTTCAATGCATTTGTGCGTGACCGACGTTTCTATGGCAAAAAAAATTAAACTGTTTAATATCAACAATTCATCATTCAATGACGAATTACAACATTCATGCTATAACTCGTGCCTATGCAGTTTCAGAGAAAATTACAAAATAAATCAGCTAGAATGCAATGCATTGGTCTTTTGCAGTTAAAGCTTTAGGCAGTATAGACTACAATATTATAATAATCGCCATAATACTAATTTTAAGCAGATTTCATAACAAAACATAAATGAAAATTTATAACGCGCAATTTTAGAAAAAAACTCATCAGCAGCGCCCCTGACCAAGCAGACTATCAAGGAAAACAGATTTCAAGCACTTACGGAACAAGGAAGGTGACAGACTAATTAGCTCACTTCTGATTTTAAAAAGAGAACTAATGCTTTTTAGGAGCCAATAGAATGACGAGTTATAAATAGCGTGACCTAGTTTGGCTTCAGCCGACACTGTTGACAAACCCCTCAACTACGTGATAATAATAATAATAATAATTACGACAATTTATATGGCGCCTTACAAGACAACTAACAACAGTCGGGATAAGCCCTGGCGAACAAATGTGATTTTAGCATGGATTTGAAAGAGTCCACTGAGTCGGTCAATCGAATAGTAGGAGGAAGTCTGTTCCAGCATCGAGGACCGGCAGTTGAGAAAGCACGATCGCCGAAGCGCGTCCTCATCCTCCGCACACGGAGATCGACCTTCGCAAGCGATCGGAGCCGGAGCCCGGCCGCGGAGGAATGAGTCCCAGCTCAGCAATCGCACAGGTACTCGGGCGCAGCTCCATAAAGTGATTTAAAGACAAGCAGACAGAGCTTGAACTCTATGCGGAACGGAACAGGCAGCCAATGGAGGACATCGCGGAGGAGCGGCGTGACGTGGCGTCCTCCTATTGCAGATAAGCCACGCCGCGGCATTGAGAACCGACTGGAGTCCGTCCAAGAGACACGCAGGCGCGCTGGCCAGCAGGCTGTTACAGCGGTCGACTTTGGAAGCGACGAAGGCGGCGACAGCCGCTCTCGCAGGCTCAAAAGGTAAGGACTTGATGCAGCTCCTGATGAGACGGAGCTGGCGAAAGCAAGAGCTGACGGTCCACGCGACGTGGCGCCTCATGGACAGATCAGACTCCAGCAGGACGCCGAGATCACGCACAGAGGTCGAGGGCCGTATCGTGGCCCCCACAGACATTCAGCGCGTCGGTGTCAAGATGGAGACACCGTCTGCTGTTGTTTATAGCACTGCACAGGCGTACCACAGTAACGAAGTTCGGCTCTAGGATACCAATATATTAATGTAGGCCCCGCCTAATAACTTTACTGCATTTGAAAATCAATTGAACTTGAAAATTAACTTGAAAACCGAGTTAGTAGAAGTAGAATAGCAGAAATATTTAAAGAAATAAAATTAAACCATTTAGGCCTATAGGGCCTACTGTTCTGTTCTGGTTCCATGTTCATTAAATTTCATCCCGCACTAACTCAGACGTTACTAATTCAAGAGACAAAGCTCGACCTACAAAAGCATACTAATCAAGCAATAAGCGAGTGCACACAAGCAAGGTTAGGATGGTACATGTAGCCATTGTAGCCTACATAAGCTACAGCAGTGCGACCGCTCTACATTTTCTGAAATCCCTAGCTTTTGCCAGAAAACTCCCAAGATTCCTCAATAAGGTACCAAAAAATCCCAAGTTGCTGAAAAGGAAAAGTTGTGATGAAATATGAAAAGCGTTTTAACAATCACAATTATTCAGATAAATGCCGAGCTAAGAACTGGCAAAGCTGTCACCAAAACCCCCGCAAACACCACCACATCACACCTGTCTTGAAATCACTCCACTGGCTCGAAATTCCTGAACGAATAGAATATAAAGTCCTATCCCTCACCTACAATACACTTCGATCCTCTCAGCCCTCGTATCTCCGTCAGTTGTTCTCGGTCCAACCTCTTCGTTCAACCCGTTCATCTTCCACCCTCACACTGTTCCGCCCTTCCGTCACCTCATCGCTTAAATTTGCAAATCGTTCCATATATCCATAGCTGTCCCGCCTCTTTGGAATAAACTCCCGCCTGTGCTACGACAAATATCCGATCCATCCTATGAACTCACCAAAACCTCACCTCTTGCTATCTCTCCACAGGTCTTCCACTCAAAACTGAAAACACTGCTTTTTCACAAATCCTATCCCGATTCCTTCTCCTCCCCTCACCTTCCTCGCCATTTCAACTCTAAGCATCATCCACCTTAGCCGTCTGACTGTCTGCCTGCCTGACTCTCTGGATTTTGACCCCCTGCCTATCGATTCTGTTTTGGTTAAGCGCCTGTGAATAAGCTGGTTCCCGCGACTTCGCTTTGTGGGCGCTGTAGAAATACCGAGTTTACGATTACGATTACGATTACGAAAGAAAAAAAACGGAGCATAACATTGAATTAACAAATTACAATGTTTACACGTAACAAATAATAATAAAAGTCTTTCACTGAGCGAGTTTTTTCTAATCTGATTCGCTGCCGCTGTTGAAAAGTATGGTAAAAACTAGTCTGTAGACCTTAGAAAAAATCCCAAGATTGCTATGCAAAATCCCCAGATCCCAAGTCGGACCCCCAAAATCCCAAGATCTTGGGAGAAATCCCAAGGAGTGGTCAAACTGAACATTGATTTACCGATACACCAGACCTTTGCTAGAGTGGTCAAACATTGATCTGTCGTTGCACAATACAGACGCTACCTCACTGACGGTCAAAATGGAGGATGTGTCACACGACGAAATATTATCCAATCGCATTTCTAACCTGAGCCTGCTACTGTAACACGCCAGTCAGCTCGTTGGCCATTTCGATGCTGTATTGCGGCAGCCGCAACCGCTTTATATATCTTATGTCGTCGCGTGCCGCGTTGCACGCAGCAATTCAACAAAAGTCAGTAAACAATTGAAACAATTAGTTTACAACAAAACGCATCAATCAGGGGCTAATCAGTTTTTGAATTTTGACGTCATTTTCGAATCGAATACTGCCGTCCGATTCGTTTTTGAATCGAATGTGGAAACTTCGGAGGTCCCTATACCCAGCTCCCTCTTGAAAGTTTTGATAGTGTTCACTGAAACAGTACTGTCATTGGGGCGCGGTAGGCAGAGCTTCTCATTTGAAAATTGAAGGCGATTTGAAAATCGATCGCGCTGGATTGCGTAGGCTATCGGTTCGCGATCGACTTCGGGGGCTTTTGTTGCTTTCAATAATTTCCGAAATTAGTTATGCTACGAACTTACAAATGAGGGTCAACCGTGTTGTTATGACCAATCATATTGCACGAAATAGGAGCGGATCAGTCAGCATGCAGTCATTAGGTCACGAAATGCTGCGTTCCGAACGCATTCACCGCCGCCGCAAGTAAGTAAAAATTAAAGTAATGTAAATTAGGTAAATAAAATAATGGCTCCAGTTTCCTCTTGGAGTAAATCGATCACGCTCGATTTGCGCGATCGATTTACCGATCCACCAGACCTTTGCTAGGCGATCGACCAAGGAGATCGATCGATCGATCGCCTCAAATGAGAAGCTATGGCGGTAGGCCTATTTCGATTGATTTAAGAACTCACATGTATCGCGTTTTGTGCGACTTCAGGCCTCTACCGAAACGGTTACTGTTAGGGCCTTGAGTAAGTCCTTCACGTACATTTGCTTAGCATCATCGATGGTCTGCCATGGTCGTGTGTGCAATTATTGTGAACTTATGAAGGATGACATCAAATTTCAAATATTATAGTTGTCTAGGCCTATTTATTTGCGTTTATCATCCAAACCATTGCACAAGTTTACATTTCTTGAACATGAGAATTTCTACCTTTATGTTCCTATCGATTTCTTAAATAAATTTATACCTGTGTTCTTAATTAAATAGCCCATGTCAAGAAACCGTTCCTGTATTATTGAGCTATACGGTTAGAAGCTATTCCGTTATCTCCATGGCTCGTAAACCATCTTTATGGGTCCGTGGTACGAACGCTTGAGTTTAGTGGCTGGTAGCCTATGGCTTGCGACAGCAGATGAATAATTTGAGGTTACATTTTTTCAAACATATCACCTGCATAATTTACAACGCCGACAACATTAATGTGGACTCCCACCCTCCTATATACCACGTGCGAATGGGCGGGGCTATCTTGCACAGGTGGAGTTCACCGAGGAACGGAGACCTAAACCTTCTATAGGTGCCATATATATTTACATATGAAACCTACTTATAGAAACAAACCTCTTGTGTGGCGGCAGGTCAAGATGGTCACTCCTGTTCTTCTTCTGTACTTCTTAGAGATTCTCGTCTATTGTCGATTGACGATTGGTGAGGATGTCTTCGCATCATCTGCTCAGCTGCGGATGCTGGATGAAGGTGAAGTCGATCTGATCAATGCCCTGAAGTCCTTCATCGGCAGAGAACGGCAGAAGCTGGACGAACTCGACAGGTCTAATCAAATCTATTAATCTAATCTAATCTATTGATATCGTTCGTCATCATACTGGGTAGAAACAAAGTTAACGTCTTGTGTGGCGGCAGGTCAAGATGGCCTCTCCTGTTCTTCTTCTGTACTTCTTAGATATTCTTATCTATTGTCGACAGCGAACGGCAGAAGCTGGACAAACTCGACAGGTCTAATCAAATATATTTATCTATTCTACATGTAATGAACTCTTTCGTTATCATATTTAACAAGCGCTATATAGGCCTAGTAAGTGCCCAGATATAGGCTACATCCCTACATAGACATGCATACAAACTGTACTAAAGAAGTGTAATCCATTGGAAAGCCCAGGCGAAGGCTTCACTGGATAACGATGGGTTAGCAATCATTGCAACAATCATTTAGTCTTGATGAAAATAAAGTTAATTAATAAGCATGCAGTGCTCAGTTAACTAGAAGAGTCACAATTGGTGAGGTCCCACAGACAGGCAGAGCGCAATCGAAGTCTGTTTAATTACTATAATTATATATCAATACTAGGCCTACAAGTCTGGAAGTTGGTCCTTCTGCTTGTCCCATAAATACGCTATAGCGATATGAAAACATTACAAAACGTTCTTTTGCGAATTGGGAGTTCATCGGTTCTATTTTCAACTAACATTTCACTTTAAATTTCGATATATGAACAGTTTGAATTTCGACATGGTCATTTATTCAAACGCCTTAAAATCTAGGTCAAGCCCGTATCCTCGCGGTCAATGACGACGCACGTTAATTTCCAATCAGAAGTCCCCACGGGCGAATTTCGAGGTCAAAGCAACTAAATAGTTGTCAATGCAACACTTTAGCGATGCGAAATGTTCAACGAACGATCTGATCCAAATTTCTGTCTCAACCCAGCTATTTGCAGCTCACAATTTACTTTCAATTCCGATATATGGA
The DNA here is from genome assembly GCA_020284085.1 of Aporrectodea caliginosa. Taxonomy (NCBI): domain Eukaryota; kingdom Metazoa; phylum Annelida; class Clitellata; order Crassiclitellata; family Lumbricidae; genus Aporrectodea; species Aporrectodea caliginosa. The sequence goes on from JACEVL010000477.1 coordinate 896,271, forward strand.
CATTTTTAGCTGATTTTCAAACTCATTAAGCGGCAAGGACGGATTACGCTAGAGCTACACGGAAGCATATATTCGATAATTGGCGCAGTCGCTAGGTTTAAATGCTAAACGGCGCAGCCGCTGAGTCACAGGTAATTATATTCAAATACACGGGCAAAGCAACTGCTTTCATCTCTAAATATCGTTTCCATTCAGATATATGAACAGCTTAAATATTTGAATCAGCATATATAGTAGGTAAGTAAGTAGCCTTTATTTGCAGCCGTTAAAAATTACGCCTGGGGAAAAACCCGGGCAAAGCCGGGTACAAATGCTAGCATAGTCTATGTGTCTAATAGAAACCAACCGACGGATATCAAATATTGTTTAGTGGCGTAAGTGTTGAGTTGTTCGTTATATAGGTTGGTAGCGGAAGTGGAAAAGGACAGGAGGACGACTGAAATAAAGAGTCCGTTGACTTCCAGCACTGATCATCCAGTCTATGTCTTCCGTCTGATCCATCGATTCACCACGACCTGGAAAAGAGACATTCTTCCGTTTCTCAACGACTCAACTGCCATCGAAGGTACTGTATCCACTTCTTTCAAATCATCCCAGTCATAACTGACTACAGCTATATATATATACGATCATGTGATGACGACGACGACAACAACAACAATATATGATGACGACGACGATAATAAAATAAATACATGCCTGTATACATGCATGCAAACAAACACAGATATATATATATTAGGGGTCTGCGGCTATTACCCGTACCCGCGAGTTTACCCGTACCCGACTCGTACCCGCGGATCGGGTACCGGTCGGGTACGTATTTCATGGGTCTGGTCGGGTACGGGTAGGGTCATCACGGGTACGGGTATACCCTTTTTTACCCGTACCGACGTGAAGTTTTGGGGTTACAATGTCACTGTTATATATAATAGAAAATGTCGGCGCCCAGTGAGCCTGACCGGGTCTGCAACGTACCATTAACAGTTACATAGTCTTACTAGGTAACAGCAGACCACGGAGATAAAATGCACAATGCAATTGAGACAGCACAACAGTTGCATGTGACAGGTTCCATGAGTTGACTGTCTATTATTATTATTACTTCTACAACAACTGTTGCTGCTACTGCTACTGCTACTACTACTACTGCTGCTGCTGCTGCTGCTGCTGCTGCTGCTGCTGCTGCTGCTGCTGCTGCTGCTGCTGCTGCTGCTGCTGCTGCTGCTGCTGCTGCTGCTGCTGCTGCTGCTGCTGCTGCTGCTGCTACTACTACTACTACTACTACTACTACTACTACTACTACTACTACTACAATTACTACTTCTACTACAACTCCTATTATCATCATCATCAGCCTATTTATTATTATAATTACATGCTTAGTAGTTGTATGCCTAGTGGCCTGGTAGGGATACTGACTTTGGGAAGGCGTACTAATGAAGTGACGGTTACTGTACGGGTACGGGTTTACCCGCGGGTAAGGGTCGGGTAGTAATTTTGAGTACGGGTAGGGTACGGGTACGGGTATACCGGTTTCGTGTTCGGGTCGGGTGGCAAAAATGCAGTACCCGCAGACCTCTAATATATATTTCAGACTATACGTGCATTCTGTACATATGCTCATACAAATATACACGCAAACGTTATTAATATACATGTAAATACATAACTTAAATGCACTGCATACATCTTCGTTAGAGTTTCTTGGTCTCTTGCCAGGCGGTGACCAGTCCTCTCCTGGTAGGGTAAGGAGATCGTTGGGCCACTCTGGCCTCTTCCGGTCTGAGGTGTCCTTCCAACACCTGCCTCCCGCGTTGGCCAGCTGTTTCAGGGTTCCTGGTGAGTCTTTTCACCTCGCGAAACGCCCAAGGTAGTTCTTCAACCAAGGTCTTCGACCAAGGTCTTCACCACTGATGGTATAGCCCCACCAGGCTATCCCCTACTTGGCTGTTCACCCTCTCACCACGGTGAGGTGCAGGTAGGGCTTTGAGAGCATACATACAAACATACAAATGCAATCTCTTGGACGTATCCGGAAGTTTCTCATATTTGGATTTGCGTTTGCTATATACGTTAAGTAAGGCCTTTAGTTCAGGTGAAGTCGACCTGATGATATATACATGTACATCACATGAGCTAACGTCGTCTATGGTTTTGTACGAACGACGCGCGCACCTGCAATATTTAATTATACATGATTCGGGGCAGTTCGTAGAAATGCGTCTGCTTACTTAGATGAATGCGCACCTGTCTGCTTACATCAGATTAAATCTATAGGATACAAGATATTCAATTTTACTCAAGAGCTCTGTACTACCCAAGTCACAGATATTATTTTCCGTCTCATGATCAAAGCACACAGTAACAGGATACATCTAAAGTTCTAAACACATTCCTTCTCAATGAAAAAAGTGCTCATGTTTTAACGAAGTTTTGTCTAATACAGTCTTTCATCTATATAGAGACTAAACTCCAGACGTTTTCAGTAGCACACCAATACTATTAATGAAACTCTAGGAATCAAGACGTATTCAATTCATCAACACACGCACCAATGAAATTCTAGGAGTGGTCACATTTCTAACCACGCAGTAGTCCCTCTATGAAATATATTATATATTTTCTGTAATAATAATCGTTTATTCTATTCACACTGACAAATCGCAGTATGATTACGAACACATGATGACAAGTCAAACAAGACTCGATTTTATATATTATTCTGTCAAGAAGATAAGGGATATATATTATTATGTCTCATCGCTACGTATATGTATATACCGTATATTTATTATTATCTGTTTAGGGATGAGGGATATAATATGATATATATATATATGCATATTAATATGTTTAGAAATTATATACAATTCACAGTTTAATCTTTGCTCTCGAGTCATAATGAGCTTTTAGCTGATCGATCTTTGGCCATCCATCAAATGTATGCAGCCTTTTATACAACGAGAACCTGCAACAATTCTTAAACCTAAGAATAACCTCTGATCATACTTAGATGATGGTCAACCATGCATATTGGTCATAACAAAATATGCAAAACCGTAAGAAGCCATGATAGACCATGATGAACGAAAATCAGCCCTGATAAACTAATTAAAAAACTATGCAGTTGTGACAAGTCACGAATAAATATTTAAAGCCATAATTAACGTAGAAGTTATTACAAGCCATGATAAAATGTGATAAGCCACGATAAACAATGGCAAATAACGATAAAAGCAGATGAGCGATTATAGACGATGATAAGCTATAAGACTTTGTGATTTGTAGGTGTGAGAGCTAAGGTTGACTCTCTGCATGAAATTCTGCCAAATGATGACGATTATGATGGCGCTAAATCAGCCTTGGTCCGGCTGCAAAAGACCTACGAACTCAACGTCGATGACGTCATCAACGGAACGATTCTCGAGCAGACGACGCGACCGATGACTCAGCAGATGGCTGTAGATGTCGCTATGCTAGCACTCGACCGGAAGTTGGTGGATGACGCCGTCTTGTGGTTCACGCATGCGCAGAAACATCCCGTTCCACCACTGACCCCGTTGCAGGACATCTACCACACGATGAGTCGCATTCATGCACAGGTAGAAGGATGTTGCATATAGATCGTAGGTCACGCGTTGGTAAGTGGAATAAAATTTAGAAGGGAACAACTTTCAAGAGTGGGCTAATTGTTTACAAGAGACAATATTTCTTACAGCATTACTATCTTCAGTCTTTGCTGACTTAAGGAACGTCTTAGTAGTCGACCAAGTCTTCTGTCTTTCTCAGTCTGACTGTTCCGTGGGCATGGAGGACTATCTACAGACGCGCCTTTTCTTTTGCTGGTTTTACACTCTTAAACTCTCTTCTGGCAAAAGTCCGTTCTGGACTTCAAGTCTCGACTAAAATATTCAATCATTCCAAACTCATTTCCTCCGCACACTGTTGCGGCTGTTGCCATATCTTCGCGGATTTCCTTTTTGGCCTTCGATTATGCTCATCCTGGAATTAGGCTTGCACAGTGATTTTGATTAGTAGTGTTCATCGACAGACGAATTGAAAATTCAACAGAGAAACTATAGATATATACTTAGACTAGATTCAGTCAGGATTAAACGATTTAAGGTCGGTTGTGCATTTGATTTTGAAATTAGAACAAATAAGGCATTTTCAATTAGCGATCTTCATGTATTTGTACAACCATAATCTATAGTATACTGCCCAAAATTTATCAAGGATTTTTTCAATGCAATATGGGTTTCCATCATTACCCCTCTAGAAAGCCCAAACCCATCCTCATCCCGTTTGCCCTCACTAATACACAACTCTCCTCCATTAAATGTGCAGGACCTATAATTTGGAATGGCATCCCTCTTATCATACGCTCCTTACCTCTTCTGCATCTCTTTAAACGAGCTCTACGAACCCACATTTAACGCGCAACTCAGTAAACTCTTTGGCTACGATCATAACATTTTAATCATTGATCCTGAAAACATCACCACTCACTCATCTTTTATTTAGTACTTTAAATGCAGAAAATGTGCACACTGATTGAAATTGAATATATTAGTTAAGTAATAGTTAAGACTCTTTATTGCCAATGTTGATCCAAAGCTTATTTTTTTCAGTTGGCCTGTGCACCATTTGTACTACATTCCAATATGTCAGGAATATGCATTTATCGCGATTGCAAATATTAATCATGTATATAGCAGCGAGAGACATAAAGGCGTTTAAAAAACACCCAAGTTGCTGTATAGGAGAACTCGTCTAGTCTTAGTGATTTAAGCTATTCAGATTTGAGCTGAGTGCCCAGTAACCCGTTCCTTACCTTACCGTTGTCAGGCCCTGCTTATCACAACATAAAGAAGTAATGGAGGCGACAAGAGACTTTTGCATTCGCCAGAAATATGCTTGAAGACATGAGGACTTAGAGACTGAATGAATACATGCATGACGATTGCAAATATTTAACATGTAGGCAGCGAGAGACAAAAGAGTTTAAAAATAACGCCCACGTTGCTTTTGGAGAACCAGCCAACTTGACAAGTGAATCGTCTGAGTGAATATTTTTTGGAATATATTTTAATGAAGTGATGTCTTCATTAACGTTTCAGAAAGGACAGTTGTTAGAAGCAGTTGACTTCGCCAAGAAGGCTCTTGAAATAGGTAAGAAATTTTAATCTACACCCAGAAGACAACCGATTCAATCGATTTGCATTTTAACTGATTATTCACTTTGAACATCTGCCGTTAGAATTTATGATCCTAAAAGCTTAGCACGTATGTCTGGTCCACATTTTGCGTTTCTTCTGAACAGATCCATCGAACGTCCAATACCTGTCCAATATCCTGCCAAACGACCCCTCAAAGACGGCGCAATGGCCGTTATCGTACGAAATACAAGAACGTCTGTGCAGACAGCATCTTGTCCAGGTAGCCCACTCTTTCTTCAAGTTAACCCGAACGGGTATACTGTTCTATTTTATTCCGTTCTGTTTCGACGTATAGGCTACTTTTCTGTTCTTTTTAGTACTTATAAGAACAGGTGAAAGAATTCTGCTACCAAAGTAGTTTGATCACGAAAGATGTTTAATGCCACAGGGACATTAAAAGAAAGATAGTAATAGGAAAAGAGGCGTTCAAAAACGGAGAGAACTACTTGGCCAAAAATAGACAGAAATTTTAAGAAATTGATATTAAAGACACTGAGATGGAGTGTGGTAATGTATAAGAACTGGATTTGTTAACTATTTTCGACAGAGGAATTGGTTGAACAACGATAACTATGACTAAAATTAAAAGTTGGAATATATAATAACTGAACCCTTTAAAGTTTTAGTTATTAACGAAAACTAAAACTCATGAGACAACGGTAACTAATTATAACTAAAACTCTTGATTTAGAAGATATATTATAACTATAACTAAAACTAAAGAGACAACTAAAACTTCACTAGTCGTTGCAGAATAATTCCCCTAGCGACGGGACCTTGTCGTGTTTCTACGAGAGAGGGCGCCGCACTCCGATGCTCCGAACAAAGGTGGAAATGCTGCACCAGTCGCCAGATGTCGTTATGATCCACGATTTCGTCACAGACAACGAAACAGCCGAACTGCGTCGAATGGCCATATCTAAGGTCAGCTGCTATCAAAATCGATTGCCACTTGCTATAATAAATATAGCCTAAGCTACTTATACATAGAAATATTTGTATATAGGTCTATACGTAGCTAGACTAATCTAATCAGGATCACAATCTAGAGACGTCTATGACTCGAAGCTGCTATTGGGATCTGAATGCTTGACTCTGAGCTTCAGATGTAAGATCGTATAGGAACCGCAAGACAACGAATGCCTGTTGACGATAGACACCAGTAGCCTACTAAATGAACGATTGCCATAGATCATTCTACATTACCTGAAGTTTTCTTACATCTACCTACTTTACCTCGACATACAATATTGTACCTTATTTTAACTTTAACTCTTGCCTTAATTTACTTTACCTTAAATTGTGTTATCCAACCTGATCGCCAAGCGAAAATCTCGCGAAATGTACGGAAATTTGCAAGAGACGGCGAAAGTGCGTCCGAGATTGTTGACCGAAAAACCTAAGAAATGTCGACCATTAAGAACCTGAAACCGGGGTAAAAACTCTGATAATTAACGAATACGTCAACAAAGTAGCCTAGCCATGATAAACTCTTGCTTCCTCCGTCTTTTCAACTCCTGCATCCGCCAATGACTCCAGTAAACACAATCACTCAATCATTGAACTGAACAGTCGTCCGCTAACAAAACCAGCCTTCGTTACATGTTTACAGATCATAGCGATCAATCATATAGGTTGTGGTAGTGAACTTTCTAAACGTTTCAAGTCTGCGATCAGCTCCTGAAGTCTGGCTCTGCTAAATTAACGGGTGCCTATTACATTGCACATTTGCGATTGTTAGTTTCAGAGAGCAATGGTTGGTTTGTCTTCGGAGGTTTCCGAAATCAGAGTGGGCAAAGTGTAAGAGTATATCCTCATCCAATCAATCCGTCCATTAGTTCATCTTCCTGCATATATTTCTTTGATTTGCATCACTTAGGTTATCACTAGTGATGTAAATTTACCGGTAAAATATTTTTGCGGTAAAAATCCGGATTTTTACCGGTAAAATTGGTAAAATATGGTAAAAAATAATTTAAGTGATGTAATATCTAAGTTATGTTCCCCAACGGTGTGTTTAGCCATTTAACAGTTACATACAAATATTGAAATGCCTTAGTAGTCCTATTGCATTGCTAAATAGATAGCTTGTTTGAGAAAAACACATTTTTATTACAAAGTGAGTTTTTGTCCACTGTCACAAATTGCACAAATAATTGTTGTAAGTGATTCAGCCCAGATGAAAACTTCTCTGATATTTGGAAGGCCTATATAATCAGGTCTCATTCACTGTAAAAAGTTACAACTTATCAGTTCTAGTAGGTAGAATTTAGAGAAATAGAAGATAGGCTATGTAGGCTCCAGTGTAGCTGTCTATTAGGCCTTTCAGTAGCCTAATATTAGGGCCTACTTGCCACTTGCTGGGAGATTTCATAGGTAGATTTCTGCTACAGAAAATGGTGCATGAAAACTAATTGAAATTTTGAAAGAACTAACCGAGTATTATTTCAACACAATTCAGCAATCATCCTACATTATTTGTTAACGGGTGATGAGCCCGTGAACAGAAAGAAAGAATTTTACACAGCAAAGCGCATAGGGCATAATTATATCCGAGCAACACCCAAGCCTATGATCAGTTGCTACAATCTTGTGAATGAAGCTGACATTGAAAACCTTCAGTGAATATTGATACTAATAATATTATTTATGTTATTTAATAGACTCTAAGTGAAAAGAAATAAAACTTTAAGCATTTACCATTTGAATAATTTTTTACCATATTTTACCATTTTTACCACGGTAAAATATAATGCGGATTTTTTACCGGTAAAAAATCATTTCACATCACAACTCAGATTATCCCCATTCACCTTACCCCCCGGTAACTTGAAATCGCGCTCAGATTACCGGGGATAGGATTAAATCGATTTCAAGTTACCCTGGGGGTAGCTTGAAGGCGATTTCATCCTACCCTCTACGATTTCAGATTACCCCTCAAAACATTCATTTATTTATGTTTATTTAGATAATTATTTCATGCATAAACACAAATTAACTGTCTCTACTATTTTCTTTAGATACCCACTAGCCATGAATGCTTGTAATATAATTCATGTGAATTATATTACAACCTGTTGTGCTCTCGTGAAATTGGGCATCTGACATGCATATCGTAGTTGTCTGATATGAGTGGTTTAATACAATTAACATTTCTGTGACATTTTAAATTTTTTTAAGACATTGAGACTAGCTTTCAACCATGTATGTTTCACGTGTTTCATTCAATAAAAGTAGGGGAAGGGCTTCTATTATGGTCCCCCTAAGGGAAAAACCGATTTTCTCCGACTTCCTATAATAGGCCTAAGCCTAGGTAAACAAATTTATTACCACTTTATATAGATTGAGTTCAAGAATTATTGTGACATGGTGAAAGATGTCTTAGTTGCTTTGCCAATTTGCAGGAATTAAAAAAAATTAAAAAGTGGTCCATATCACACACATAGTTATGTAAAACGGACTACTATTCGGGAGTTTAAAAAGTACTGGAAGAAACCTAAAACATTGACCTAGTTCGGCTAACTATAGGCCTATAACATAGAAATGACATACTTGAACCACAAAGAAAAGAAATTGCAGGACTGTAGCTATTGAAATATAAAAATAAATTTAAAAAATCGGGCACTGAAAACAGCACAATAGCCTTGCTATTAAATACATTAATAAAAATTTAAATGCAATTATCAATTAATTGCAATCAATTAATTTGAACTCAAATATTGAAACGTTTACACTTCGATGGATTAATTACTTATAGGCCTAACAATAATTGTAAGAGTACTTGTAATAGTCTACTTAATTACTTGTAATAACAATCAATGAGAGTAGGCCTAGTAGGAAAATGAAATGCCCATAAAAGTAGTAGGGCCTAAGAAACATCTGGGCTACTTAGGCCTATAAAAACGTTCACATTTGGCCTTAGACTTCAATAATCTTTAGGTAGACTACTAAGTTTTTGTTTGAAAATTTTATTTACAAATGTCGCATGTATAATCACTATCATCATTATCACCCAATCCAGAGCATCGATTGTGTGCCCATTTTAGACACTTGATGCCCAATAGTCTATTACATAGCCAAATACCAATGATAATTATCTTGTAATATGGACCTACAGATGTGTGATATGGACCAGGTTCGTAACTCCGTATGACATATTCATAAAGTAGTCTGTATTACACATGACCTGGTTGTTTGGCCAAACACTTAATATCGATAGACTATGTACTATTTAGCGATCGGAATTTTTTCAATTAAAATATGCACTAAATCTAATACTCAAGAAACTTTACATGCTACGTCGATGCCCCTGAGGTATTTTTTGGGACAGTTTTCAAAAATGCACTTTCATATATCAACATTTGTGAAAACTTTTAATAATTCTTTACCAGTTGTGCCCTGGACGATTGCAGAGAACGAAAAAGAACTTAAATAAAGGTTAGGGCTATCTAAAAACATAAGTAAATGGTGCAGCTATAATGACCTAAAGTCTACGTATAGATACCAGTCATGGTACGTATTACACGGGGTTCCGCGACAATTCGTCTACAGACTTTTCGTCTACGACACTTCATCTACAGACACTTCGTCTACCGACATTTCGTGTACAAAGTTATTTGATATTGTCACTTTAAAATGGAAAATTGACAATAACTTGTTTTCGATCGGGATATTTTTTGACTTATCCAAAGCCTTCGACACTGTCGACCATAAAATTCTCATAAAAAAACTTGAGCACTATGGTGTCAGAGGGATAGGACTAGCATGGTTCTCTGACTATCTTCAAAAAAGAAAGCAATATGTCTCATTTGATAACCACCTCTCAGAACAATTAAATGTAAGGTGTGGAGTGCCGCAAGGGTCTATACTAGGTCCATTGCTATTCCTGATAGGCCTATATATATATAAATGATATTTCAAATTCCTCATCAAGTTTTCATTTCATAATTTTTGCAGATGACACCAATGCATTTTTGTCTGATAAATCTCTTGAAACCTTGTACACCAGGGCAGGTAATGAATTAGAAAGTCTATCTGAATGGTTTAAAGCCAATAAATTATCCTTAAATTTATCCAAGACTAATTATATTATATTTAGATCTAAGAAGAAAATTCTCCCTGTCCTTGATTCTAGTATAAAAATTGATAACAAAGAAATTACTCAGGTCACTACTACAAAATTTTTAGGTGTATATGTTGATGAGCATTTAACGTTTAATGATCATGTCTCAATAATAGCCAAAAAAGTGGCCAAAAACATAGGCATCATTTCTCGGATTCGACATGTATTACAGAGACCTATCCTGATGAACTTGTACAACACTCTCATTCTTCCTTACCTCTCCTATTGCAATATTGTATGGGCATCAAACTACCACTCGCACCTGACAAGACTTACAATATTACAGAAGCGTATTGTACGCATTATTTGTGGTCTTAAATACAATCAAAGCACTCACACATACTTTAAGAAACTCAGAATAATGTCGTTGCTAAACATAAATAACATGCAGACTAGGATATTTATGTATAGATTTAAACATAGGTTATTACCAGAAAGGTTTGCTAACAACTTCCAATTGAATTCAGATGTAGGCCTACATTGCTACTACACCAGGTCCTATAATAAATATCATAAAGTTTATGCAAGAACCAAAACTCGACAGTTTTCAATTTCTTATCATGGACCCTGTGTATGGAATTCGCTGCCGATTCCTTTGACTAATGTGACAACTTTAGCAATATTTAAAATGAAACTTAAACAGTATCTTATTGAACTGGAATTAATTAAATATATTGGATGTAGAAAACCACTGAAGACACTATGGCTGCTACTGATCATCTGTTCTACCTATACTTAGAAAATTAAGGAAAATGGGGCTCCCTGGCAGCGGAGCATTAGTGCTCCTTTAGGGCTAACCCTTTGACACTAGGAAACCGATTGTATCATGGTAGTCAACTTTGCTGTATATATATAACTGATAATTTGACTGAAGTGATTATGTACTGCTAGATTTGTTTTGTGAAGAATTTGGTACTTGGTGTGAAGAATTTGGTACTTGGTGTCAATAAAAAGTGTTGAATTGAATTGAATTGAAGCTGGATTAATGGAAAAAAACTGTGTCTCGAAATGGAAGTGGGATTGATGAAAACATTCCTGTGTTGAAATAGAAGCTGGATTGATCGAAATAATTTTCTCTGTAAAAGAAGCTGGATACCAAGCTCGATGCATGGATGAAACTAAGTTTCCATTCAATAGAAGCTGGATTGATGAAAATAATCTTTTCAGTAATTAGAAGCTGGATTCCTGAGAATATATATCATGTTTTAGCGAAACTATAATAAAGCGGCCTCTGTTGATTAGCCCTAATGGATACAGATAGGCCTACACTTGTAGACGTCTGTATACGAAGTGTCGTAGACGAAGTGTCGGTAGACGAATTGTCGTGACACCATTACACGGGAGTCCAAATTAAAAGCCCTTCCCCTATCATTAGTTGTAAACATAAGAATTTATCATTTGTGATAAATCAGAGAGGGGGTAATGTGAACAGGGCGGGGGTAATCTGAAATCGATTTCATATTACCCCCGGGGTAATATGAAATCGATTTCAGATTACCCGGGGTAACTTGAAATGGGGGGGTAGCTTGAAGTCTTTACACCGGTAAAAAATCATTTCACATCACTAGTTATCACCATCACCAACAGCTTCACCTCCATCGTCGTCGTCATCATCATCTTTGTCGTCATCGCTATTAGTCTTCAGTCAGAACGATGCAAAATGCCAGAAGTCAGAAAATTCAACAATACAGTTCTGAATTTGTCGTTCCATTCATTCATTCATTCATTCATATCGAACATTTGTATAGCGCCCCTTCAAGGAAACTACTCAGAGACTCCAGACGGCCAAAAAGAACAGTTTTAAGGTGAGAAAAGAATGTGAGAGAGAAGGTCCTAGGAACAAGGCGAAGAGAGGGATAAGGGAGGAACAGAAGGAGGAAAAAGAATGGAGCAGAACGAAGAGGAAGAGGAAAGGAGGACTAAAAGGAGGAGTAGCGGGGCAGCAGGAAGAGCAGGAAAAGAAGGAGTCGAGGAAAAGGAGGCGGAGTAAAAGGAGAATGAGGAAGTGTAGAAGGAAAAAAATGCGGAGGAAGAGGTAGATAAGGAAGAATAGAAGGAAAGGAAGCGAACGAAGAGGAAGATAAGGAAGAGTGCGAGGAAACGAGGCGAAGGAGGAGCAGGAGGAGGCGAAGGAAGACGAGATTAAGAAAAAGTAGAAAAATAGAAGGCGGCTGAAAACCGACCCAAAGGCTGTTACTATTTCTGTTTCAGTGCCTGGTTCGATGATATGGACGATTTGTTGGTCGATCGCATTTCGAAGCGCATCTCCGAAACCACTGGACTTGAAACGAAGCATCGGTTCGGGGAGGATAGGCCTACCCAGGTAGAACATGTTTTCATAAATTCATACGACACCTCGTTCAGACAAACCAACTTATATCTAATATCCAGTAGAACGTCTCTTATGCATGTCTTTGTGTTCGTAACTTTTTCTAGGCTGACATGAAGGTCACATTATTTCGATTTTCGACGATCACGTGAGAGAATAAACGCACAATTAACAGATTTAAAATTTATCGACATTTAAGAATTAAACTGGGTGAACTAGTTGACTTCCAAATGCGGAACTGCAGTGGGGCGCGGAAGTGTAGGGGTTTGTTCGGTGCCTTGCAGCCGGAGGGTTGCGGGTTCGAATCCACCTCAAGTCGCCGCGTAGGGACCCTGGACAAGTCCTTCACTCGCAATTGCTCATGCGCTTCGGCGTGAAACTCCGATTCAGTGTCCGCACTATAGTGGGGAGCGCCTCTGAGTAGAAATCTTGAAGGGCGCTATATCAAGTGCTCATACAAACGCAGATACATGTAAACCATTAATTTTAACAAAAGAAATTCTTTGAAATACAGGACGGAATATCATAAAAGATGAAACTGGATCTCTTTAATTGCAGTTCGATGTTACATGTAGTGATTAGCTTTTCCGAAAAGTAAGTTTCCCGCAATTTTCCGCAGAACCGGAAAAATATATTTAACTCATGATGTCAGATTTTCAGTAAGATATGACACTTGAATATTTCTGCTTTTTAAAGTTCCTTTTATTTACACTGTTTCTGTCAATGTGGGCAGCGTTCACCTTAAGAGAATTAAAATAAACATTAAACACTGCATTGTATTTGCGTATAGAGCTGCAGTTTAAGATGGGACATAGTTATTTTAGTTGAATGAAAAGTATCTCATATTCTCATAAGTTGATTGAATGTTTGTATTTTATGCAATAGTTTCTATATTCTAGACTTTAAGTAGCAAAATATACTAGCTGTTAGTTGATGATACACGCAATGACATAGATAGTTTGACATATTGTTAGTGTTATAAACTATATACTATCTTGTAATTTGACATTTTTGTCAGCTGCTCGGCTATTAGTCAGCTTTGCCTTAGCCCATAGCCTACACTGCTCACTCAAGGCAACAGATCATAGGCAAATTATTAAACTAAAACACATTCTTTTGATAAAATAGATTAGTCTCCGACTACAATGGCAATGCCAATAACATTATATTTAAAAACATAAAATAATAGTATAGTAGGCCTAATAAGAATTAATCTGTTGTAGTATTAAAATGACGTCTATAGTACTACTGCATCAATTACTGTTTTTGACTCATATTTTCATAACTAATAAATATTAAGAAGACTGAATCATACAAAATAGTTTATCTAAATTAACAGTGAAGCTTAATTACAATTAATTCTTAAATTTATTGACGTTGCTGAGCCTTGTGAACACACTGAACAGTAAGCACTAACAGTGCCATCTATTAAATAAAAATATTAGTTATAACTAGGCCCTACATAAGGTAGCTTAGAGTGAGTGGTGTTTAAACATTACTATGCATTTAAATTGTTATTTAGTAATATTATATATATATATATATATATATATATATATATATATTGATGGGAAAATATCGGAAAATTTTCCGGAAAAAAACACTGAAAATTTTCCGATATTTTCCGGAAAAATATGATATTTCCGGACAATTTTCCAGCCTCACAACACTAGTTACATGTTCTTTCAGCTGTCCAATTACGGTCTCGGAGGACAATACCGCCCGCACTACGATCACGACATTGTAATTATATATACATATCGTGCATATATAAAAATTATATATATTCATCTTATAAGCTGAATTCCTGAGATTCTCTCGTGAATCATTTGTTAATCGTTTCAAGTCGCTGAACTAAGACCCTATTTATCTTTTGTCATTATATGCAAGTATAATGCGTGAATTTCCGAAGCGTCTTTTCGTAATCTATCATCTCACAACTCATACTGTATACAACTCATACAAAGGGACGGGGAGATGGTTGAATCGTGACACGCTGATACGAAGTTCAGAAGGACGCGGGTTCGATATCCGATAGGTTCATTCAGGTTGACTGGGTCTTCCACTCCTTCAGGTAGGCCTACGACTGCAAACTGAGCTGTATAGACAGATGAGCGCCCTGCAGGCTGCCATACATTTAAATTCGACTCCTGTTAAACTTGTCATCTGTTACTACTATATCATGTAATCTTACTGCGTACTTGTCAGTTTGAATTAATGAACTTTTATTATAATTATTTATTTACAAAACCAATATTAAAGCGGTTAGTTCTCTCCTTAAGATCGTCGAGACATAAACGTAACTTTCATTAAGAACGTTTGCACTGATGCACGACATGAGGATCATCCTGTTAATCATCTTGTGAATCATGTTGTTAATCATCTTGTGAATAATCTTGTGAATCATGTTGTTAATCATCTTGTGAATCATCTGGTGAATTTATTTCCTTTTGGCTGATTTTCAGGAACGCTATCATCGCATCGATCTTTCCGGAGAAGACAGAGAAACAGTCGACAGAATGGCAACTTTCATGATTTACGTAAGTTCCAAGTTCTCTTTGATTGTTTGCTTCTCTCCTGTAGATGACGAAATCGTCGTTTCGTTAATTATTGTTACATACTTATACAGGAGCATCTTAAATCTTAAGAGAAATCTCCGTCTTTCTGCCTCTTTCTGTCACTCGTAGTCACGGCTTTTTCTTTTACCAATTACTCTGTTCAATTTGGGAGGAAATTTATATTAGGGATGTGTTTTAATTGCAGCTGAATCACGTCGAGGCCGGTGGAGCGACTGTCTTTCCTCGTCTAAACTTTGGAACGAGACCTGTTAAGGTAAAGGTGACATCATCTTCATCGTCGTCGTCGTTATCATCACTATCACCAACATAATCTTCGTCATCATTATCATCATAATATCGTAATCGTCGTCATCGTAGTCGTATCATCATCATCATCATCAAGAATATTTGAAGAACGTTATAACCTATCCGCTTCTTAGTTTGCATCTTGCACTACCAGAGTGAAGCAATCTTTAAGATGTCACTCGTTTTTTTGGAGCCAATGCTGTTAACAAATCAGTAGTCGTAGCGAAACTGAAGTCCAGCAGCCGGTTGTATACATAGAGATTTATGCATACTGTGCAGCGACATAGACTTTGTTGACTACTGTATCGTGGCCAGTGCGACCACTCTCCATATTCTGAAATCCCAAGCTCTTGCCAGATAAATACCAAGGTTGCTCAGTAGGGTACAAAAAATTCCCAAGTTGCTGAAAAGGAAAAAGTTTGATGAAATATGAAATGCGTTTTAACAATCACAATTATTTACATAAATGCCAAGCTAAGAACTGGCAAAGAAAAAAACGGAGCATAACATTGAATTAACAAATTACAATGTTTACACATAACAAATAATAATAAAAGTCTTTCAGAGACTCACTGAGCGAGTTTTTTCTAATCTGATTCGCTGCCGCTGTTGAAAAGTATGGTAAAAACTAGTCTGTAGACCTTTGAAAAAATCCCAAGATTGCTATGCAAAATCCCCAGATCCCAAGTAGGACCCCCAAATCCCAAGATCTTGGAAAAACTCCCAAGGAGCGGTCACACTGTTCGTGGCCATTTCTCCTTGTTCTTGCTTAAGATGTTCACAACGATTCTCCGATTTCTTCGTATTCTTATTTTCGATTCTACTCAGATGTCCCAAAAAGATTGACACCATGATACAAACTGGGCGGTTTTGATTATACTCTGAAAGAAGGTTTCCCTTATGTTTACCTCTTCGTAATTTGTCTTGCCTGCGTTTACTTAGCGTGTCTTTTGTTTCGCGAAACTTTCATTTCGTTGATCTTTAGAATGCAGCCGTGTTCTGGTACAACTACAAGCGTTCTGGTTTATCGGAGAATTTGTCCCTGCACGCCGGTTGTCCTGTTCTCATTGGAGAGAAATGGGGTTTGTAGTTTTGTACATTGAACTCGATCGACTGCACTCGCAAACCTCATAATAAATGTCCAGAAATGCCGTTGATGCAACGTTGTGTCACTTTGGTTTTGAGATGAAAGTGTTTTGGCGGTTGCTACGTTTAAGCTTCATTCTAACTTCATCTGTAGAGAAACTGGGTAGGCCCTATAGCTTCTTTCAAGTATAACTCAACAGCACTGCGTAGGCTTTGGCCAAACAGGAAGTTAAAGCCACTGAGAATAAAAAAGTTCTTTACAAGACCTTAGCAAATGATGCTTCAGCATGGCTCATTAGTAGGCAAACGTCGCTCAGATACATGTAGTTAGCCGGTCGGTTAGCTATGTGAACACCGTTTGCCTTACTAATGAATCACGTTGAAGGCCAGGACAGATGGCCGGACTTCAGGGTTGAAGCGAATACCCTCGATTCATTCATTCATTCTGAGAATTTATTCAACTCCAATATTGAATGCGAGCGTTTTGTAAATAAGCATTACATAACATTATGTGACATTACATAACATTACATAATGAGCATTACATAACCTGCCATATCTTTTATTAGCTTCTGTTTCCTGAATGTTACCATACTTGCATTAAAATATGAGGAGCTCCTGTTGAATGCCAGATTTGCTGTTTGTTCTGTTTCTTTCAGTGGCAAACAAGTGGATTCGAGAGTATGGCCAGGAATTCCGAAGACCCTGTGATCTCTCGATCGATATCTGAATTTTATTCCATCTGATTCCGACTTCTTTTTACCTGTTGATTGCCACGCATCGATGCATTTGTGCGTGACAGACGTTTCTAGGGCATCAAGGACTTAATCTGTTTCCATATCAGCAATTCATCATTCAATGACGAATTACAACATTCATGCTATAACTCGTGTCTATGCAGTTTCAGAGAAAATTACAAAATAAATCAGCTAGAATTGCATTGGTCATTTGCATTGGTCATTTGAGTTAAAGCCTTAAACAATATAGCCTACAATAATAATTATAATATTTGCCATAATAATAGTTTTAAGCAGATTTCATAGCATAATTATGATAAATGAAAATTTATAAAGCGCAATTTTAGAAAACAAACTTTTAAGCAGCGCTCCCGACCAGGCAGATCAAGGAAAAACAGATTATCAAGCAATTACGGAACAAGGAAGGTGACAGACTAATTAGCTCACTTCTGATTTTGAAAAGAGAACTATTCAAGGTCACAGTTTCTAGATAGTGTGCCAATATGCGTTTAAATGTAGTAGATAGGTTTACAAGTAACTTGAATACTTGGTATGGTGACTAAGTTAGTTATTTCAGCACGCTTGGTAGAAAGTGTTGGCCCTTACAGCTGCGATCATTGACTCCACTGGGCTATTAGCTGACAATCAGTTGCCACATCGATTATTATCATACAGAATAGTAATAGGCGAAAATAACGTGATTTTCTGGGAGAAATTCATCTTCTGCTCAAAAATCTGCATAATTATTCTGATTGAACTCAACTTTCTATTTTTACTCGCGTCCTTTATATTTGTTTCTAAGAAACCGATCTCTTCCCTTAATTCAACTGAAGTAATTGTAATTGAACATTTACATAGCGCCGCTAAAAGTGCAAGACAAATCAGAGGCAACTTCTGCGCTAGTCAATTATGATGTTAAATGTCGTTAAGAACGGAACATTGCTCAAGTAAATAGAAGAATCACCTGTGGAAGGCTTGCGCACACACGCTTACCAAACCTACAGCGTCTCATATAAGACTTATTATAGAACTGAAAGACACAGCAAGTTCACAGTTTCTGAAACATGTAGAATCTAGACTGAGGAACAAGTTATGTCGACTAAAATAGTATACCAAGTCTTTTGTTTGCTTGAGAACTCCTAAATGTCGGCCAATTGGTCGGTGTGTCATTTCTGACATAATTGTTAAAACCATTTTTTCGCTTTTTATTTATTTCCAAATGACCGTTTTTTCGTGTTTTTGTTTTTGCATGTAACTTTATTTAGTTACTGTCTGTTATTATTTTGTTTAATTTTATTTTTGTCTGATGTCCCTTACATTTTCTCCGTACTTTCAAGGAATCAGCTAATTTACGTCACTAGGCCTATTTAATGTCATCATTTGAGAAATAAATAGCACAGTAGGCCCTACAAGAAATAAAATTTATAAAAGTTATTTGAATGTCTTAGTTATCCAAAATGTGAAATGTTGTCTTTGTACACAGTTATCTCCGATTAACTGATAAACTGACTGATTTTACTCCACATCAGGTTCTTATAGGCCTTATAGCCAAAGTAAAAATTGTAAGCACAATTTATTTATTAAATAGCCTAAACGTTATGCTTACAAAATCTAGTTTTTTATTGTGTTAATTTATGTCAGTATAGACTTATGTGGACTAATGTTTACAATTTAAATTTGAAAAGATTTCAGTATTTGTTATTTTTCAATTTCTTATTAAACCAAACTTTAAAAAAATAAAATAGGCCTAAGTGTTGTAGATTAATGTTAGCCTACTTAGTGTTTAGCCTACAAAAAAATTGTGCTATTGGCTGATTAACTTAAAATTAAACTGCGTAAACAAGGTTTTTAATTTTAAAATGCAGTAGGCCTACAAAGTCAAATTATTTGTACTCTTTCGTTTATTTAATTTTTCCCATTTTTTTTATTTCTTTGAAAAAACGACGGATTTTCCGTTTTTTATATTCATTTTAACCGTTTGAGCAACTGTGATTAACTCTGTCTGTTGCATCACGCGTCCCCTAACTTATAAGTTCCACATCACATAGAAGCTTCCTTCATGCAACAATAGCCACAACTCATGTTCTGGAATTCGATTTAGCCAGAATCTGTGAGACTGTATACACACTTTTCTCGGTCCCTGCCAGGTCCGTAACCTTTTGATATCGTAGGCCTATATAAAATTTATAAAAGAGTAGCCTAACTGAAGCCGTTACAAAACCTGAAAGAAATTTTGGCCGCACAAAACTTGAGGTCCGAAAACATGACATGCGTGACGTGCCATGGTGCAGCATAACATAGGCCTACATGACATACCATAACATAATATTAACATAATTAGAGCCCTATATTAAACGGTTCAGAAGATTGTCACGAAATGATCCTAATTTGCGAAGCTTTACCCGGAGACCAGAGGAACTAAATTTGTGATGCCCTACCTGGGGATCAGTGGACCGGAAGTTACGTTTTTGGTTAAAAGAAAGAGTCGTAAAGAATTCGAGAACTTGTAAAATTACTCGTAAATAGCATTTTAAATGAGAAATAGAGTTTTCATTCCAGTTGGTTTTTAGAACCATTTTTTAAGCGAACTCGCGACAAGGATAGTTTATTACAGTTTATCATTTCCAGCTGGTGACCTGCGAATCACTAATTTTCAGTCGATTCGAATATCTAATTGAAGGTAAAAGTTCGAAATCGACTCGAATCATATCAGCGGATACCCGTTTGATATTTATCTGGTGTGTTTTTGATAGCACAGGCGTACCACAGTAACGAAGTTCGGCTCTAGCCTACTAATGTATCAATGTAGGCCCCCGCCTTATAACTTAACTGCATTTGAAAATCAATTGAACTTGAAAATAAACTTTAAAAGCGAGTTAGTAGAAGTAGAATAACAGATATATTTAAAGAAATAAAATAAAACCACTTATAGGCCTAGCCTACTAGTATAATACAGGGTTCTCGCATGGGCCCAACTTCTTAGTGGTCATCTCTGGTCTTAAACCTCTCCACAGCTTCAATTATATCTTCAAATATGCTGATGATTGCTATCTTTTGATCTTGGCTTCAAATGCGTCGGTAAAGGAACTCATTTGTTCATGCGCTCCAAATGCTACCAAAATGTTACCTGGTTATACTATGAATCATAGGCTCTCAGAAGCACCTATTCCCGTTTGGCGCTGACGTTCCTACGATTTTATACAAATTTTTTAAAATTAGTCCAAACTTAATTATTTAACGCTGGCACTCGCCATATTTACAGTTTTCTAGTGACGTCATACGCACTGACGAAGCGCCACGAAATTTTGTAACGCAATTACGTTTTTAGCGTCATAAGCGTTCACGGAGCTCTAAGTTATTTGGTAGCGCAACAAGTCTAATGTTTTATAGCTCAATGATTAATTATGCCAAGTTCATGGCCGCCTTCATGTGCTGTGTGCGTGTTGAAAGCGAACATCAACCGATGACCCATAAATATACCATTACCTCTAACAATTAACATCATCAACCTGACGGATGGTGCCTTCCAGGTTGCTTCCTAGTCCTACACTAGGACTTGGCACCTGTTTATGGCTACTTTTATTTGTGATTATGTTATTATTATAGTCCGCGGTGACCTGAGTGTCCCATTTGCACGCACTTCTACAATGCAACATCGGGCCTTTTCGGTTGTGAGACCGAATATCTGGAATGGGCTTCCTCTAGAGCTCCGTCTCCTACCTAGGAACTCTTCACCTGCATTTTATACCTATCTGAAAACTATTCTTTTCAGCCGTGGTTGGGCCGGGAGCGCCTCTGAGTAGATATCTTGAATCAAGATATAGGGACGCTATATCAAGTTTCATTGATTGATTGATTGATTATTACTATACCTTATTATTACTGCTGTGTTTTATTTTCTATTCAATCTCTATATCCCATTGTGCATTTGCTAATGGTATTAAAGGCTATAATAACTTACTTATTAAAATATTTATTAGTTTATGTTAAAATTTTCTAATACTTTTAATTATCCATTATCACTCATCTTAGCATTTCTGCGTTTTTGTCAGATTGTTTTTATCCATAAAAACGAATATATATATATATATATATATATATATATATATATATTTATAGATTTAGATATATAAAGCTGGTTGCATGGAACCTGTTCAGAATATTGCAGATGGACTGATACAAGGGTATAATATTCCAGTAGTACTTCAAGAGCCTGCCTAGCAAGGCAGAGAACCAAAAGAACCAAAAGAAGACTTCAAGAGATGAATGACTTTGTTAATGACTTCAAAGCATTAACGTGTTTTACCTGCTTTACGCTAAAACACATACGCAAAATTTAATGTAATAGTTACATGCCCCTATCAAAGACATAGCCTTCCAGGTATGCATATGTGTTGCTGATTCTGTGGTTACCAATAGTAACAAGATGCACATCTGCTAATCACAGCCACTTTTGAACTTTTTAGCATATTTTCAAATCTGTAGCATGTTTTGTGGACCCTATTGATACTGCTCAGTGTAAAACATTTGCAACGAGAATTGTCAGTCAATCATCTTTGAATTTTTATTGGGAAATGAAAGAGAGAAATAATTCATACTATACAGTTTCAATACAATTATTGCATTTGTCAAATTAAATACAGCTTATAGGGACTACGAGTGTAACAGCAGAGAGCTTTACAGCTGTAGGTTTATCTTTTGAACAACCAGCTCAGATTAATTCTTATGAGATATAACTATTGTGCACTGAAATATATATACAGTTTGCTTATATATCAGATTCAAAGATAAGCATTTATAGAATTATAAATGCAGAAACAAACACACATACTTAAAAATTACTACTTGGGTACTTTAACAACAGCATTTCTCTATTCCAGTAATAATTCAGATAACAAGTATTTTGTAACATAAGTAAATTCACACAATTAACACTGAGTATATATCAGATTCATGTGATAACAAGTATTTTCTAACATAAGTAAATTCACACAATTAACACTGAGTATATATCAGATTCATGTGATAACAAGTATTTTCTAACATAAGTAAATTCACACAATTAACACTGAGTATATATCAGATTCATGTGATAACAAGTATTTTCTAACATAAGTAAATTCACACTATTAACACACTGAGTATATATCAGATTCATGTGATAACAAGTATTTTCTAACATAAGTAAATTCACACTATTAACACACTGAAATTGTTGTATTTTTATACAAGCAAAGCACACACATATGACAGCAAAAAGACACAGAAATATTGCACTGCAGAGTCACAAGCATATACTATAAATAAAGAGACCTATACTGCAATTAAATTTGGTCTGCACTATGCAGGGTGAAGTTTGGGATTGTATTAATAGTATAAGGTTTCAATTGCACGTTTAATCTACTGACAACTGGTAAAACTGCCGAGAAATGGTTCTGGTGAAGAAACAACCTGCAAGGCTCATTATCTAAGAAACTGCTATGGCCAACAGTCACTGAACCTCCAATGTCTGATCGTCTGTCTAACTCGGCCACAGTCATTTCTTCGGAATGTCTCCATTCTCTACTGGAATTCTTGAAGGAATTATACACGTAAAGTGGCCTCTGACAAGCAATTGAGGAAGCAAGCATTGTTACATTGCTTGCCCAGCAGAAAGTTGTACTGCATCTCTCCCACTGCTTACCCTTGTTAAGCTGCAAAGACTGTTTGAGAAGGTAAGAAGGCGTTGCTGCACCAACAGTAAGAAAGTGCATGGGGTCGGTCATGCGGAAATCATTTTCTAAATTCATATTACTAAGTGCCCCAAATAAGACATCGTGATATCTTATTAAAATAAAAGCTGTGCAGAGACGCACAAGTTCCATGTATTCTTTATCGCCAAAGAGAACAATGGACACCGCCTCATAAAAACAATTGCCTTTTGCAGGAGTCTTGATGGGTATCCCTCAATAAGGGCGCGCACAAAAGGGCGCGACACAAAAGAGCGCGCACAGAAGGGCGCTGTCACATAAGAGCGCGGTCACATAAGAGCGCTGTCAAATAAAGGCGCAGGCTAATAAGATCGTGGTCCAATATGAGCGCGCGCCAATATTAATGGGATCGCTGATTAATATAATTATAAATGTCTACGAAAGCATACATAATTATAACATTTAATCGCTAGTAAAAGCAATGGCAATTCAGAAATCATTGGCAATGAAATAAATTCTTAATATAAGCACATTTAAAGCTCTATTAATCAAACGAATATAAATTTAATCGCTAGTAAAAGCAATGGCAATTCAGAAATCATTGGCAATGAAATAAACTCTTAATATAAGCACATTTAAAGCACATTATAAGCACATTGTAATGTATAAGCACATTTAAAGATCTATTAATCAAACGAATATAAATTTAATCGCTAGTAAAAGCGATGGTAATTCATAAATCATTGGCAATGAAATAAACTCTTTTTATAAGCACATTTAAAGCTCTAGGCCTATTAGTCCAACGAATAAAATATGAGTGCGAGCCAATATTAATGGGATCGCTGATTAATATAGGCCTAGGCCCTATACAATTTTATGTCTATGAAACATGCATAATTATAACATTTAATCGCTAATAAAAGCAATGACAATTTAGAAATCATTGGCATATAGTTAAATAAACTATCTGATTATAAGCGCATTTAAAGCTCTATTAGTCCATCGAATAAAATCGTTAATATCGAGTCAGTAATTTGCAAGGCAACCTTAATTTGTAGGATACACCCTAAATGTTCATGTGCAAATTGTGAGCAATACCACGCAGATAGTCCAGTATTGGTCTCGCTGTATAGTCACTGACAACAGTTTTTATTCGCGATGCTGAGTCTTTGTAGATCTTTTTACTTGCAGGCGGTTGCTGGCCAGATATATATTGCTCAACCTTCAGTTCATTTAAACTTTGTTCCTTCTTGAGCCCGTCTATAAATTTCCATAATGTCGGATGATACGCTCCAAGAATCTGGCTGAATCCTCTGTGCCAACCTTCCACCGCATTATTAGTTTTCGGAAGATCGTTGACAGTTGCATCATGGCAATTCCACAGCTCATGTGCAAAAATAGGATCACTGCGACCCCCTCGTCGAGCAGGTCTTCCTATCCATGTGTCCTCGAAGTAGTGAACAAGATCTCGGAGCAGAACAGCGTTTTCATGAAAGAACGTGGAGTCCATTAAGCTGTCAAAGGCATGAACAACGTCAGAAGCTGGGACGAATGCAATTGCTGCCAGTTGTCGAATAGACAGTGCAAAATTGGGATCCGTAGTGTAGAGTTCTTGCAGTCCATCTGTTTGTTGCAAACGTCGCCAGATACATTGACTGAGATGGAAGAAACAGCCGCGCTTCTCGACATTTGGATATACTGCCGTAAATGCGAGAATTGCGGCGTGTTCAAAATCAGTCATGATTGATGTTGGGTTTAAGTTGCGGTGTAGTTTATTCAACTCGGTCGAAGCACGTACATAAGCATTTGTACACCGCTCGGACATCAGTATGAAGACAGTGGGTATGACATTGGTGTACTGAACGGCATGAATTGTATACAGTTGCTGAAACAACGGAGGTACTGTTTTGAACGTTCCATCGGCATACCAGTTAGAACAACGTGCCATCAAATCCAAGTTACGCTGGGTCGAAAATATTAGAATTCGATGCTGATCAGGACCGCTGTCATATAATAGGAAGGGCTCTCCTCGTAGAGTTAACAAAAACTCACCCGCGATATTCAGTTCATGTAGATTCGTTGGTGTCGGTAGAGGTGCTTGGATTTGATGACGAACTCTCCTTATGGTATTCTTAATGCTCCGTACCGCCGGAAGTTGACCAGCCACTGCTTCGTTCACTTCGGCTGAAACGGTTGCAACAATTTGATGGGTTGACTCTTGTGTTGTCAATGCACGATCTTTCATTTTCTGCAGGGTTTTCCGTGCTTCAATTTCTGCAGTATCTGGTACATGGTTATGCACTCCAAGTTTCTGTTTTATTTGGCCCTCTTCTGTATGGCAACGAGCCATACACTTATGTTTTCGATAATTTGTGCATTTCCAGATAGTTTTTCCCGTCGATATCCTTTCGTTGCGAAATGTATAGCCTTCCACTACAAGCAAATCTTTTCCTTTTTGACTTTTAACAAATTCTAACGCCATCTTTTGTATTATGAAAATAGCTCAACTTATGTCTTACTTAAAATACGTTTATTTAACGACGCCGTCATATTCAACTTATGTCAGTTAGCAGTTGCATTTATGCAACTGTGAGAGACTGGCCGAGCCAATGAAAATTAAGCGATAACCTATCCACGCTCATATAGGCCTAGGCCTAGCCTACACGCCTTCATTAGCATCCTACCTGCGATTACATGTTATAATGATGTTTGCTTCATAATCAAGGATCGAGTTATCTCAACGTTTGACAACCTTATCTACATGCACACGCCTTCATTAGTACGTGCTCTGCGATTGCATGTTACTATTGTTTGCTTCATAATCAAGGAGTTATTAAGTGACAACTATATCTACACACGCCTTCAGTAGCACGCCTTCATTAGCACCCAACCTGCAATTAAATGTTACTATTATGTTTGCCTCATAATCATGGAGTTATTAGGCGACAACCTTATCTACACATTTTTCCTCGCTTGATTAATAGAGCTTTAAATGTGTTTATATTAAGAGTTTATTTCATTGCCAATGATTTCTGAATTGCCATTGCTTTTACTAGCGATTAAATGTTATAATTATGTATGCTTTCGTAGACATTTATAATTATATTAATCAGCGATCCCATTAATATTGGCGCGCGCTCATATTGGACCACGATCTTATTAGCCTGCGCCTTTATTTGACAGCGCTCTTATGTGACCGCGCTCTTATGTGACAGCGCCCTTCTGTGCGCGCTCTTTTGTGTCGCGCCCTTTTGTGCGCGCCCTTATCGATGTAAACCGTCTTGATGCAGGTGAACACCTGCCTGAATGCTTGATGCAATTCACGCAATACAGCCTTATCTATAGTCATGGATTCGTCACAGGTATGGGGTTTAGCCGAGCGAAGTTGGGTTAACATTTCTGAAAGGGTCTGTTCATACCGGTAAAAAAGTTGACTCATTAGATTGCTACATGAAAAGTTCGAATAGTCAACAATGAAAGATTTACACAAAGATTTAGCACTTATGGGCGAACAAGTCTTTTTCAAAGGGGGCTCTTCGGACGAGTCATCTGATAAGACTTCCACCGTCTTAGGACTGCTGTTATTAGTGCTATTGTTGTCATCTAAAGTAATGGGTGAACAAGTCTTTTTCAAAGGAGGCTCTTCGGATGAGTCATCGTCTAAATCATGTAGTGTGGGAAATGTAAGACCGACTTTTCCTGGACCAGGATAAAGCAATTTTATGTGGGAAAGGAAGAGTAGGAACTGGTCATCCAGTGGTAAAAGGGTCATGTCCATGTTTTTAAAATATCTATTTCGGTATTCGCTTTCTGCCAAGTACCTGTCAATTGAGTCATTGTCGCCGCAACTACGAACGTCTCTTTTACGCCAGCGCCACGTTATCTCTATATTGTTCGTATAGACATCACGGTCGCTTGGACATACGAAATAACGCTTGTGACACACTTTCTTATGGGCACGAAAACCATATTTCTCACAGCCTTGATATATCTTAGCAAAGTCTGTGACAATGGTACTTCGGTTGTCAATAAACTGCAACAAAAGCGGCATGATGGGGTGGTACGCTTCCTATCGTCTACCTGAACAATTCTGCACTGCTTCGTTTCTCTGCAGAAACAGCCTAAGAGCCACTTATCCTCACACTTTCCTATCCTACCCACACCATACTTCCGCCGGAAGAGGTGTGATTCATCGAATTCCACAGTCATCCCTTCTCCGCCAATCTTTCCCTGATATTCATTAGCTACGATTACCTCGCATACCTCTCTGCAAAAAACAAACCAATCAATAGCAGTTGACTTTCTGAGACCCATTTGCTGGACAACCTGATTGACAGTTAATCTTGAAACGAAGCACATAATAAGAGTGAATACATCATGTATGGTCAGGTGCGAACCTTCAAAAAAGGTGTTACTAAGTGGAGAAATGGTTGATAAACATCTCTCCTTCTTCCGTGGTTTCTTATTTCTACATATATACATAAAACCTAATTTCCTCTCCTTCACAGCCACAACTCTACAAAAATCTCCTTTGCAGTGAGTAATATGACTATCAGCAGTTGGTATTAAGCCAAAACCTTGTGCAAATTGGATACAAGACTGCTCGTCGGGAAAATGTTCTAGTCTACACATGTTTATAAGGCTTACATTCCGCAACTGCATTCTCAAAGCATCCGGCAGACTTCTTTTTATATCTGACAGTTGTAAATTGAAATGTGGAGAAACCTGTTCTGCATTGTGTGCGCCTCCACCCATCAAGGAGAGCGTGAATGACGTAGTTCTGGGCTTGTACGTCAGATCTACAGCATCATCAAAGGATTTGTTGAGGCTGTTGAGGTCACCGAATGATTCGTCACACACGTTGCACTTGTAGCGACGGTCTTCGCTGTGAATCCTCATGTGTAGTTTCAAGTTCTGCAAACCGTGATACGTTTTCTCGCATCTTTGACACTTGTATGGTCTCTCCCCGGTGTGAAATCGGATGTGAGATTGCTCGACGTAGCGACGGTCTTCGCTGTGAATCCTCATGTGTAGTTTCAAGTTCTGCAAACCGTGATACGTTTTCTCGCATCTTTGACACTTGTATGGTCTCTCCCCGGTGTGAAATCGGATGTGAGATTGCTCGACGTAGCGACGGTCTTTGGGTTCGCTTTTGATATGGTAAGAAACCTGACTTTCGACCGACTTCTCACTAGAGTTGCCAGAAAAACAGCCTTCTTTAGAATGGTTCTGAATGTGCGTCCTAAGTTCTGAGGCGCTTGGAAATGACTTGCGACAAGTTTCACACCGATGCTGTCCCAAGACGATGTGACGCCACGTGTGCGAATCGAGCGAAACAGGATCGTCAAACGACTGCTCAAAACCTTCACACTTATACTGTTTATTTTCAGGATTCTCTTCAATTCTCAGATCCCCAGGTAACAGGACAGGCATTGGAGAAGCAGCAGGTTTATTAGAACAGTTCTTGGCCTGATCTCCATTCTCGGCCACCGCATTGACATATGGAAAATGTCCATTCTCAGTAACCGGTGCATCTTGAACGGAGGATGTCGAGTGGCTAAGTCGAGGCATACTGGATGCTTCACACACGTGAGGTGATACCGTATCAAAGCGCCTGACATCTTGCCTTTTACAGAATGACACATTGCTATCTTCCGCTTCAGACAGTTCTTCCTGATCAGACCCCGACATGCCCTCCTCTGTGTTTGCATCGTCTTGCCTTTTACAGAATGACACATTGCTATCTTCCGCTTCAGACAGTTCTTCCTGATCAGACCCCGACATGCCCTCCTCTGTGTTTGCATCGTCTTGCCTTTTACAGAATGACACATTGCTATCTTCCGCTTCAGACAGTTCTTCCTGATCAGACCCCGACATGCCCTCCTCTGTGTTTGCATCGTCTTGCCTTTTACAGAATGACACATTGCTATCTTCCGCTTCAGACAGTTCTTCCTGATCAGACCCCGACAAGCCCTCCTCTGTGTTTGCATCGTCTTGCCTTTTACAGAATGACACATTGCTATCTTCCGCTTCAGACAGTTCTTCCTGATCAGACCCCGACATGCCCTCCTCTGTGTTTGCATCGTCTTGCCTTTTACAGAATGACACATTGCTATCTTCCGCTTCAGACAGTTCTTCCTGATCAGACCCCGACAAGCCCTCCTCTGTGTTTGCATCGTCTTGCCTTTTACAGAATGACACATTGCTATCTTCCGCTTCAGACAGTTCTTCCTGATCAGACCCCGACAAGCCCTCCTCTGTGTTTGCATCGTCTTGCCTTTTACAGAATGACACATTGCTATCTTCCGCTTCAGACAGTTCTTCCTGATCAGACCCCGACAAGCCCTCCTCTGTGTTTGCATCGTCTTGCCTTTTACACAATGACACATTGCTATCTTCCGCTTCAGACATGACCTCTTTTTCAGATCTGCACAAGACAGTATTATAACACTATTAGAAAAAGCTTTCTCGGATAACAGTCGTCAATTAATAATGCAATATTTCAACACAGTGGATCACACAAAGGTGCATGTAGAGCACAAATCTGAAAGCATCCTTTAGCCCTATCTGAGATTTGAACCATAACCTCTGGGCTGAGAGTCCAGAATGCCAACCACTAGACTTGACTACGGTAGTAATATTTGGCAAAACCTTGTTTGAGGTTGATTAACTCTGCATTTGGGTGGTGATATATGGCTATTCATATGGCATATGGCTATTCATATGGCATATGGCTATTTATATGGCTATTCTGCATATGGCTATTCTGCATATGACTATTCATATGGCTACTGCAAGAGAAAATGCAGCACTGCACAGTCTACTGTAAGTTATACGATTAGAAATAATTAAGTACGGTACGCACATAATATTTATTTATTTATTACAATTATTAACCTTCATATAGGCCACAACCTGTGAAAATGCAGTAAACGGATTCACCATAGAAGACGTTATTGAACATTTGGAGTTGTGACACGGAACAATCATGTTTCACGTCCTTATACTTATTCATTTCTCAATAGGAAGAAATAAAACACTCTTCACCCTATAATTCATAATACAAATTAATTAATAGCCATTACCTGAGGTCGAGTTTGAAGGCAGATACGAAGAAAATTGTAACTTTGTACGTTTCGATGCGTTTACTTTAAAGGCCAAGAACCGCGCCTCCATAGATGACATATATATAATGGAGTTCACGCTATCCTGCGAAAGGTAAGTTAAGTACCCGCGTTTCTGGATAGATGTCGCTAATTATTGATCCGTGCGTTCTCTTAAACGATTTGTTATCTGAAATACGCATAAACATGGCGATAAGTAACGACCGAGTGCGTTCGAATTTAAAAAAAATTGTATAAAATCGTAGGAACGTCAGCGCCAAACGGGAATAGGTGCTTCTGAGAGCCTATGATTCATAGTATAACCAGGTAACATTTTGGTAGCATTTGGAGCGCATGAACAAATGAGTTCCTTTACCTATATTTCCACCACGGATGCAGAATTATATCACATTAGTGCCTGGGCTCGCAAATGTAATCTCCACCTAAACCATTCTAAATCTAACGAAATTATCTTGACCAGACCAAATGTGAATCTTGAACAAGGTCCTCCAATTATAGGCCTACGTGGCATAAAAAGGGTCACATCCCTGAATATATTGGGTATCGAGGTTTCCGCAAAGCTCGGTTTTTCCTCCCATATCCAAAAGATTTGTATACGGGCCAAGCAATCTCTCGTCGCCCATCGTATTTTAATCTCGCATGGGCTCTTGGGAGTCAGGCTATATGATGTGGTCCTGTCCACCACTGTCAACCGAATGCTTTATTGTTCCCAAGTGTGGTGGGGCTTTGCCAGCAAACTGGAACGTGACTCTCTAAGTGCTGTGGTCCGCAAGCTGGTACGCTTTGGCTTCCTACAAAAGCATAGCCTACTAATCAAGCAATAAGCGAGTGCACACAAGCAAGGTTAGGATAATACATGTAGCCATTGTAGCCTACATAAGCTACATTCATCTATCGTTGCACAATACAGACGCTACCTCACTGACGGTCAAAATGGAGGATGTGTCACACGACGAAATATTATCCAATCGCATTTCTAACCTGAGCCTGCTACTGTAACTGTGCACTTCTGAACTTTGTAAGGAGGGCATTATCAAATTACAGTTGTATTGTATTGTATTGTATTGTATTGTAACACGCCACTCAGCTCGTTGGCCATTTCGATGCCTTTTTGCGGCAGCCGCAACCGCTTATGCTTATTGCCTGCCGCGTTGCACGCAGCAATTCGACAACATTCAGTAAACAATTGAAACAAATAATTATTAGTTTACAACAAAACGGATCAAGGGCTAATCATTTTTTGACTCTTGACGTCATTTTCGAATCGAATACTGCCGTCTGATTCGTTTTGGAATCGAATGTCGAAGCTTCGGAGGTCCATAGTTCCAGCTCCCTCTTGAAAGTTTTGATAGTGTTCACTGAAACTGTAGGCCACTATCATCGGGGCGCGGTATTCGATTAGTTTAAGAACTCACTTGTAACGCGTTTTGTGCGACTTCGAGCCTCTACCGAGACGGTTACTGCAGTTATAAGGCCTTGAGCAAATGCTCAGCGTACATTTGCTCAGCATCATCGATGCTCTGTCATGGTCGTGTGTGCAATTATTGTGCACTTATGAAGGATGACATCAAATTTCAAATATTATAGTTGTCTAGGCCTATTTATTTGTGTTTATCATCAAAACCGTTTCACAAGTTTACATTTCTTGAACATGAGAATTTCTACCATTTTGTTCCTCTCGGTTTCCTCAATAATTATACCAGTTTCCTCAATTATGTTAAGCAACCTCTTTATTATAATTAAGATATTTGGTAAGAAACTATTCCATATTCCTATGGGTCATAAACCATCTTTATTGGTCCGCAGTATAGGGGCTTGCGTTTAGTAAAAGGCCTATAAACTGGTAGCCTGTGGCTTACAAGAGCGGATGAATTAGATGGGGCTTAAGTTTGTTCAACCATATGACCTGCATAATTTACAAATCCACAATAATTGTGTTCTCCCATTTTCCTATATCCATTGTGCGAATGGGCAGGACTTACGTGCACAGGTGGAGTCCACCGAAGAACCGAGGCCTAAGCTAGGTGCCATACACACATATATGCATGTATATATGACATGGTAGAAACATATTGTGTGGCGGCAGGTACAGATGGCCACTTCTGTTCGTCTTCTTCTCTTCATCCTATGGATTCTTGTCTATTGTCGATTGACGATTGGTGACGATGTCTTCGCATCATCTGCTGAGCTGCGGATGCTGGATGAAGGTGAAGTCGATATGATCAATGCCCTGAAGTCCTACATCGGCAGAAAACGACAGAAGCTGGACGAACTCGACAGGTCCAATCAAATCTATTAATCTAATCAAATCCAATTAACTGTCTCGTTATCATACTGCAATGCATTAATCGACGGTCGCTTTCATGTGAAACTCGTCGTCCTCGAAAGACTTGGAGGCAGATGAATGTCAGGACGCAACGTCCTCTACCATCTGCGAGGAACTGCTCCGCGGTGCTGGGGTTCGTGTCTTTTAAGCCTCGTCGCTTATCGTTGCTCCGCTTCGACGCTACGTAGTCCAAGGACATCGCACACGATGTCTACTATCACCTCTGGATGGGAATCTATCGGTTGGGTTCTGCGTGTCTGCGGGAGTTTGTCAGTGGTGAATCGTTTATAGTTATCTGAGAGCTTTTCGCCTTTTTCTCTGATAGGTCTTATGACTCTAAAATCCTTTAGGTTTGTACAGGAAGCGCATTTGTGAAGTACTTAACAGGCTGTTTAGTAAGTGTCCAGATATAAATGCCTGCATACAAATGAATACAAACTGTACTCAAGAAGCGTAATCCATCGGAAAGTCCGGTCGAAAGCTTTACTCTTGGGTAACGACAGGTAAGCAAGCATTGCAATAGACGAGGCTTGAAGAACATATAAACGAACAGTGCTCAGATAACTAGAAGAGTCACACCCGCAGACACGCAGAGCCAAACCGACGCCTATATTATATATTTGTGTGTGTATATGTGTGCGTGTGTGTGTGTGCGTGGGTGTATATATATGTATATATATATAAAAGAAACAAACCGACGAATATATATATATATAAGGGCAGTTGATTTTAACAATTAATTAATCTATAAATCGTTAAAACTTTTAATCAATTAATTTCTGCTTCTTCGATCATATTTTTACTTATCTCATGATGTCGAGTGGTCCATTTCCGGAGTAAACAATATGCGAGCAATGATAATGTGAAACGTTTGAGTGAAAAATTAAGCGATCATTTTGCATATAAGGTAAATGCTGAAGGAAAAGTCGAAGAGCGCGACAAAATCAACTGTCTTCATTGCAATAAACAGTTTGCTTACGGTGGTTCAAACACATCGCTTACATATTACCTTCATGTGGAATGATTGAAGTTTTTTTAGATCAAAAGTAGTTACTGATTCAGTGATTACATTTTAATCAGTTTTTTACGTTTTACGTATATCATTCCAAATTAATCGATTTTTATCGAATAATCGTAATTACATTTAGTAGATTAATTTATTAATCTACTTAATCAATACTAGCCCTAATATATTTAAATAAGCGTAGAGATAGTTGATATATTGTGGAGTGGCGAAAGTGTTCAGTTGTTCGTTATATAGGTTGGTAGCGGAAGTGGAAGAGGACAGGAGGATGACTGAAATAAAGAGTCGGTTTTCTTCCAGCATCGATCATCCAGTCTATGTCTTCCGTCTGATCCATCGATTCGCCACGACCTGGAATAGACACATTCTGCCTCTTTTAATGAACGACAACTCAACTGCCTTGAAAGGTACTCCATCCACTTGTCCCCAATCATCCTGCAGTCATAACGGACGACAACTGCGATCATGTGATGACAACCAAGACGATTATATGATGATGATGACGACGATAATAAAATATATAGATCTATGTTACAGGGAATGTGTATAATCAAGGAATATATATATACCCTGACATTTTCAGGGCACATGTATATTCCCTGATTCATTCGGGGAATGTATACTTTCACTGAAAAACCAGGATATATACATATACCCTGAAAATTTCATGTGATTAATACACACATACCCTGAAAAGCTTACAATAACACATTAAGCCAGATTTCTATACACATACCCTGAAAATTTCAGGGTATGTGTAACATCTATACTGTTACATTTCACAAGAACTTTGAAGCATGTACATGTGTTTGTTTTATGTATTGGCTGTCAAGTACGCCAACATAACGAGTGATGCCATCGAGCTGTACAATTCTCTGTACGTAGACTGTCTCAAGAAACGCAAGCGCCAAGCCTTCAAAGGGGTTGTCGTAATACCGATAGTGTCGACGACTCGACGGACTATGGCTCACGTGGTCAAGTGGACCTGATTGATATGCAGTCCATGCCTAGTCATCATCATCATCATCATCAGGATCCATGGGCCGAAGGCCCGTAGGTGTCCAACGCTTGCACCCATCCGTTCGACCTTCGCACTTCTCCCTTAATAGAGAGTTCCAGGCTTAGGACTGGCTCTGATATCCACTCTCTTGTGGTATCAGAGGCGGCGATGCCGCCCACGTTTGCCAGCTTTTCAGGGTTCCTGCTGAGCCTGTCCACCTCGCGTAGCGCCCTAGGTGGTACTTCAGCCAAGACCTTCACCCATGGGCGTATTTAGGGGTGGTTTTACGGGTTCAAAACCCCCGAAATAGGTGAAAAAAATTTTTTTACATGCTTTTACATGCAAAATCCCCCCAAAACGGGACTTTTGCAACTATTTCTAACGTAAAACCCCCCAGAAATCTTAAACCCCTCCGAAATTTTTTTTCTGGCTACGCCCCTGCCTTCACCACTGATGGCATAGCAATCATCAGCACTCCCCTACTGACTGTTGCCACCCCTCACCACGTTGAGGTGTGGGTCGGACTTTGAGGGGGTGGTAGCCAATGTTCCCTCTAATTTCTTGGACTCTGTGTGCGCATAAAATTCCTTTTGTGCAACATTCTTACAAGGAGAGTAAAACTCAGTGCGCATTGCGGATTCGGTGGATAATCAACGTTGCCGTGTCTTCAACTCACTATTTCAGGCCTACATGTACGTTACTTAAAATGCTAGCATTTGTTTAAAATATAACGGAGTATGGCGTTAAGGAATTTAACAAGTTTTACATGTAAAAATAGATTTATTAGTAAAACATAAGTGTTTTAGAGATATATCATAATGTGGCCTATATCCTTTCCAAACTTTTTGGTGTGTGCGCTCCTTGTTTACTTGTGTGCGCTCGTCTGACGACCTCTGTGCGCGCGCACACGCGCACAGCCTAGAGGGAACATTGGTGGTAGCAATCACCATGCCTTCAAAGGGGTTGTCGTAATACCGATAGTGTCGACGGACTATGGCTCACGTGGTCAAGTGGACCTGATTGATATGCAGTCCATGCCTAGTAGACATCACAAATGGATCATGGTATACCAAAATCATCTGACCAAATACTGTGCTCTTCGTCCGTTGTCCACAAAGCTGAGAGCTCTCGGCTGAGGTTGCCTATCAACTCAGTAGTTGACATAATGCAGATTATACTTCGACGGTAGACAACTCTCCAGCGTCAGGTGAAGTGGCAACAGAACCAAATCATAAACAAATTAAAACTCAGAGAAAACGAGCTTCTGCCGGATGCTGACGTCTCCAAAGATGAAAAAGTTGCTCTGTGAACCGCGGTTCAGATGGAATCGTTGTGTGGCGGTTGAGGTAACTGCTCTGTAACCGGAAGATACCAATCAAACAGTGTGAAATGTAACAGTATATGTTACACATACCCTTAACTTTTCAGGGTATGTATATAGATATGTGAAATGTAACAGCATATACATACCCTGTCCTTGTATACATACCCTGAAATTTTCATCGTAATTTCAGGGTATGTGTATAGAAATGTGGCTTAATATGTTATTGTAGGCTAAGCTTTTCAGGGTATGTGTATAGAAATCACATGAAATTTTCAGGGTATATGTATAATTGTATATAACCTGGTTTTTTCAGTGAATGTATACATTCCCCAGAGATTAAATCAGGGAATATACATATACCCTGAAAATTTCAGGGTATATACATATTCCCTGATTATACACATTCCCTGTAACATATAGATGCATATACGCAAATGTTTGTATGCATACATGCAAAAATTGATGTATGCATGCATTCTATGCATACAAATATACACGCATACATTTTATACATACACAAATACACACCTACATTTATGCAAACATACAAATATACACTCTTCGACGTAACCTGCAGTTGCTCATACTTTTGGTTTGCACTTGATATACGTCAAGTGAGGCGTAGAAAATAGAAATGACTCCATTTCATGTGAAGTCAACTTGATCTATGGTTGACGTCGGTCACAGTTTTGTGCAGATTATGGGTAACTATAATCGATTAGATTCTAATTGATTAGCTGATCCATTAGATAAACAGCAACTTCTTATTCTAATCGATTAGCTGTTGCCTCATCCTGATTCCAGTTCCAGTTGATTGTCAAATTTTAGCTAATTCTAATCGATTAGATGTTTGAAATTATGTTAAGAATGAGTTAACAACTGCTGTGTTAACCTACATAGTTCATGAAACCATATTCGAAGTGAAAAATGAAGTTTCGTAATCTAGTGAGACTTGTGGCTCCACGATATCGTATGCCAACCAGGAAAACCATGCGAGATAAAGAGACTACAGTAACTTGATGCTGTAACTTGCTGTGCTTTGATAAAAATTTGACAAATTCTTGAGGCACTTCTGAGGTAATCATAAACTGCGCACGACCTTTTCAAAACACTGTAGCCACGCATAACAATGACAAATTTTACAGACAGTCATTTCGTCATACCCACCGATTGAATTTTTATTCCGTTCTGTTGGACAGGTATTAACTACATGGCACAAAGGACTGGTAGATACCGCGTTTAAGAAACTGTTGCAATTATAGCAGTACAAGGAATTTTAGATTTAAAACGTTAGCCTACTTGACTCTGAACTACTTATGCAACATAATGAATCAGTTTTAACATAGCAAATTTTTGCAAGTAGCATAACAGTTTATTGCTGTAGCCTAACTGTCTGGGCTTGGGTGGATTTATTTTGTATTTCAGATACAAAATACAACAAGGTAAATGTATTTTGTATTTGAAATACATTTGTAAAACTACAATTTGTATTTGCATTTCAAATACTTTTGAAGATGTATTTTTTTTGTATTTTGAAATATGCTTAAGAGGTGTTTTACCCACCATTGGCGATGATAGACGATGATAAGCTATAAGAATTGTGGTTTATAGGTGTTAGAGGTATGGTTGACTCTCTGTACGAGATTCTGCCAACAGATGACGATTATGAAGGCGCTAAATCAGCCTTGGTCCGGCTGCAAAAGACCTACGAACTCAACGTCGCTGACGTCATCAACGGAACGATTCTCGAGCAGACGACGCGACCGATGAGTCAGCAGATGGTTGTAGATGTTGCTATGTTCGCCCTGGACTGGAAGTTGTTGGATGACGCCCTCTTGTGGCTCACGCATGCGCAGAATCACCCCGTTCCACCATTGATCTCGTTGCAGGACATCTACCACACGATGAGTCGCATTCATGCGCAGGTAGAAGGATGTTGCATAGATCTAAGATCAAGCATAGGTTAGTGGAATAAAATTAAAGGGCGAACAACTTTCATGACTGGGCTATTTGTATTCAAGACGCTACATTTCAACCAACCGTACTATATCGTCATTATCTATCAATCATGACTCTAGTTAAAGAGTTCTGAATTCTCTGTTGCTGATGTACGTTTTAGTTATCACCTATAAGAAGCGAATTACACTAATCGATCCCACTGGAGACAAATTCATTCGCCAAAAGTAGCCTTGAAGACATAAGGACTTAAAGCCTGAATATGTGACGAATGTGCATCTATGATTGATGGCAAATATTTATCGCGTGATCAGCGAGAGACATGAGTTTTTAAAAAAATAACGCCCAGGTTGCTATAGGAGAACCAACCATTTTGACAAGTGAGCTTTGAAGATTTTATCAATTCAGTAACCCACACGTTGCCATACTGTTGTTTTTACCTTGCCTTACCTTACCTGTTTGGAAAATATTTTAATGAAGTGTCTGAATTAACGTTTCAGAAAGGACAGTTGTTAGAGTCAGCTGACTTCGCCAAGAAGGCTTTCGAAATAGGTAAGATTGTTGATTTGCATTTTCGCTGACAATTCACTGAGAACAGCTGCCGCTAGAATTGAAAGCGCTAATACCGTGCTTTGTATTAATTCAATTTGAGCATTTATATAGCGTCCCTTGAATAACCTACTCAGGAGCGCTCTCAGTCCAGCCACTAATAAAGATAAAAGACTTGAAGAACTTGTAAAACCTTGTCCTGTGGACAAAAGGTAAAGAGCGGAGCTCAAG
The DNA here is from genome assembly GCA_020284085.1 of Aporrectodea caliginosa. Classification (NCBI taxonomy): domain Eukaryota; kingdom Metazoa; phylum Annelida; class Clitellata; order Crassiclitellata; family Lumbricidae; genus Aporrectodea; species Aporrectodea caliginosa. The sequence goes on from JACEVL010000477.1 coordinate 934,855, forward strand.
CGGGAGGTCATTCCAGAAGGAAGGACCCACAATCGAAAAAGCAAGGCGCTCCCTAAAAGCAAGAGAGCCCTGGAACTTGGAGCTCACCCACGTCGGAGAGCGAAGTACCCGACGCGCTGCAACGTCGCACACTGGGCGGCAAAGATCGCACATGTAAGATGGAGCACAGTCAAGAATGCAACGAGAAACCATGCAGAGCTGAGACGCGGGCAGTATATGCCCAGGCAGCCAATGCAACACATCCAGCATGTATGCGGAGACAGGGACGAATTTATGAAGCCGCCAAATAAACCGAGCAGCCGAGCGGAGAACCCGTTCTAGTCGCACCAGGACCCCAAGGGGAAGGCCAACAAGTAAGGGGCAACAGTGGTCAATTTATCCAGTAACGAAGGCGTTAACAAGGACATCAACAGCGTTATGAGAGAGAGAGACGGAGACAGAGAGGCAGTCACACAGACAGACAGACAGAGACAGAGATACACAAAGAGAAAAGAGAGAGAGAGAGAGAAAGCGACATACATACTGAAAGACATACAGAAGACAGATCTTATTATTATTATTATTATTAGCTGAACAACTAGCAGAGCTGCAAATACCAGACTGCTTGTACAATTGGATAATTGCCTATCTTGGAGATCGGGGTCATGAAACCAAATACAATGGCTTAATTTCTGCCATTGTTCACATCACTGCTAGTATTGTTCAGGGTTCGGGTTTAGGCCCAGCCAACTTTATTACAACAATTTCAAAGCTTAAAGCCGCCCACCCCGGAAATAGGCTTATCAAATATGCAGACGATACCTATCTGTTGGTACCCTCTTCAAACACTGCCACAGTGGCAAATGAACTTGATCATGTATCCCAATGGGCCAAAACATGTAACCTTAAACTAAATAAGAAAAAGACCTTTGAGATGGTGATCAGACGGCCGAGGGGGCGTGCATGGAATGACACTGTTCCGGATGTCACCCCTGGATTGACTAGGGTGTCGAGCCTGAATATCCTGGGGGTTACATTTACAGAAGTTCTCAGCTTTGAGCCTCATATCACCCGAATATGCTGTAAGGCAAAACAATCAATGTATGCCCTGCGCATTCTTGTTGCACATGGCCTCAAGGGTCTGCAGCTTTATGATGTAGTACGTGCAACAACAGTGGCTCGTTTACTCTATGCTGCCCCGGCCTGGTGGGGGTTTGCGGGACAACAGGATAGATGCCGACTTCAATCAGTAATAATCAAGCTAATCCGCCTCCGGTATCTTCCTGAAGACTATCCAAAATTTGAGCGACTTTGTCTTGAAGCTGACACCCGTCTTTTTCTCTGCGGTCCTGATGAACCAGGGCCACGTACTGCATAGTTTACTTCCACCAAAAAGCCCCAACAATATACCCTGCGACCGCGATCGCACGACCATTGTATACCTCTTGCAGATAATTTACAGCGAAAGACGTTTATTGTTAGAATGTTGTACTCGTATTAACATAAACTGTTGATTGTTGTTAAGATGTATGTACACCAGAGTGCGGATATGCAATTGGTTTTATTAAAGAATATACTTACTTACTTACTTACTTATTATTATTATTATTATTATTATTATTATTATTATTATTATTATTATTATTATTACCATTATTATTATGAGAAGAGACAGTTAACATAAAAAGCGTTAGTGTTGTTGTGACCATCGCACTCCTCCTTCTGATAGTTTCGACATAGTGCCCTGGAAGGCGACTGCGTTGAATCGTTGAACAGTCACCGACAGGCTCTGAAAGAGGAAGCGTGTCTCACGGTTATCTCCGGTAGTTGTCGTCAGGCGGCGACCCAGCTCTGATATGAAAGCGAAACCCTCCTTGTTGAGAGGCCCAAGGGTTTCCACGGCGACCGGTATGAAGATGTATCGCCTCTGTAGCTCTGTGTACTTCGCGTGTTTCCTTGTGGCCGCCGTCTCCGCCGCCGCCCCCGCCTCAGCCGACGTCCCGGTGATGTATGAGGCGGCCACGGTATCCGCCACCGTCGCATCCCATATGAGGGCCCTTCCGCTGCACCACGGAATCAGGGTCTGGCCATCTGGTCTCTTACCATCCGCTCTGGTGAGGCCGGACGGTTCCTTGACCGCTGGGATACCGGCTCTGTTGAGGCCGCGGAAGATGAGGTCGTTGACGGCGACATGCCTGGCCTGACGGCCGAATCCCAGGGAGCAGGAGAGACCGTGCGAGCCTCTGGACGAGACCGGAGCACCGCATGCGCATGTGTGCGGCTCGCAGATGGCCAGGCCCAAGCGCAGACCGATCGCCACTCGCACTGCCTCGTCGCTTATTATTATTATTATTATTATTATTATTATTATTATTATTATTATTATTATTATTATTATTATTATGAACAATCTAGCATGGTAATGTCGACGAAAAGCATATGGCGTTTCCGCGTTGGAGAGCTACCGAGAGTCTTTGGAAAAGGTAGCTTGTCTCTTGCGTGTATGGGTTGCATCGGTTAACCTTCGTCCCAAATCAAGCACAAAATTCAGTCCTTCAGAACTCCAAGAACCGCTGGACTCCAATGCAACCGCCACAAAAGCATGCGTTCTGGTGATTGTGGCGTATTTTAATGTCTTGGCGGCGGCTGCCCGGTTTGCGGCCTCACCCGCTTCGGTCGATGTTGTTGCCAGATGTGACTTTGCAAATGTGTCAGAAACGGTCACGTCCCAAATGAGGCACCTTCCGCGTGACCATGGGATAAGTGTTACGCCGTCTGGTCGTTTGCCGTCTTCTCTGGTGAGACCCAACGGTTCTTTCTGAGAAGGGATGTTCGCTCTTCCAAACGATCTCCATATGATGTCGTTCAGCATGTTGTGCCGTTGTTGCCTGCCAGCGTGTTTTCTGCAGGTAAGACCGTGGAGTCCTCTGGCGTCGACTCTCTCGCCACAGTGACACAAATGTGGTTCGCAGAGTATTGTTCCAAGTCTCATTCCAACCGAGATCCGTATCACTTCATCAGACAAGCGGTGACCCAGTGCAGTAATCGGAGGCGCTAGCAACCAATCTCCCGCGTGTGGTGCCCGGGAGGCCAAGAGACGAGCCCGGTCTAGTGTATTGTTCGCCGACTCGTGCAAAGTTGTCCACGCCTTACTTGTCCAGCGGCTATCCCATTCTCTCTGACGATGAGCGGCTGATCCTGTTGGTGGTTCGGCACCGGTGAGTAGTACCCATGCTTTCAGCGCTGTATTAACTAGATCGTCTGGGGTATCAGCTAATTCTGGTGGCAACTGGCTTTATTATTATTATTATTATTATTATTATTATTATTATTATTATTATTATTATTATTATTATTATTATTATTATTATTATTATTATTATTATTATTATTAACATCAGCTGTGTAGTGTAGAGAATATATAGCAGCGGTTTCAGGACAGGACCTTGGGGCACCCAAAAAAGGGCAGGTACCCAAGAGACGTGGACGAGCCAATGAGCTCGCAGTTTGAACGGTCAGATAGGAAATATCTAAGCCATTCGAGAGTCTGGTCTACCAAGCCAAAAAAGCTGGAGAAATGCTGCAAGAGCATGGAGTGATGCACCGCATCAAAGGCAGAGCTGACGTCGAAGAGAGCAAGAAGAGTAACCTGAACCCGGCTCGATAGCGCTATAGAAGTTTGACAGAAGTCGAAGCAAGAGAGTCTCCGTGGAGCGATTCCTACGTACAAAACACGCCAAAGTAATCCTGAGGAGTCGAGAATAATCCAAAAAGCGAACAATAAATTCCGAATAGTGAACCATTAGAGTAACTACTAGCTAAAAGATACAACCCGAAACTAAGAAGAAACAATCTATAAACACAGCCGTAACTGACCAGTGTTCGCACGCCAGAGGCGACATTTTGTATGTCTTGTCCACGTTTTGCGTTTCTTCTGAACAGATCCATCGAACGTCCAATACCTGTCCAATATCTTGCCAAACGACGGTTCACGGAGTACAGAATCCGACTGGCCGATCAACTCCGAAAAACAAAATAGTCTGTGCAGACAGCATCTTGTCCAGGTATACCCTACTTTTTTCGGGTATACTGTTCTATTTTATTCCTTTCTGCAGTTTCGTCGTAACGACGGATGCGAAATGCAACAGGGAAATTAAAAGAAGGATAGCACGGAGAGAACTGCTGAGAGGGAAAATAAAATAAACAGGAATTTGAAAAAGCGGATGATGAGACACTGATATGAAGTATAGAACTGTACGAATCAGATAAATGAACCATGAGAAAAGTGGATATAAGAAGACTGGAGGCTTTCGAAAAGTGGCCCAGGAGAAGAATGAAGTAACTCAGTTGGACGGAACATAAAGCAAATGAAGAATTGATGGGAAGGATGGAGAAGGAGGCTTCCTTAAACACACAATAAGAGAGATTAAGGAAATGGATCGGACACTCGCTGAGAGGAGACTCATTCCTCAAAACGGTCATCGAAGAGAAATTGGAGGGGAGGTGGACGAGAGGAAGATCAAGACAGATGATGTTGAATTGGATGATGACAGATGGATTTCGATAGCTCAAAAAAGAGGCTTAACGACGAGAGGAGTGGCGACGTCGGACATTTGAACCTGCCGAAAAAGAAAGAGAACCAGAGGAATATTGTATACCGAACTATATTCAAGTCTTTTTTTCTTCTGCCCTGTACAATTCTGGCACGACGTATTGCAATCCATTAGATTCTATTCCTTTCCAGTCTTGTCTGTTGTATTATAGTAGTATGATAAAACCCAATGCCCATCCAGTCCAGTCCAATCGCTGATACATAATGACTTGTCGTTGCAGAATAACTCCCCTAGCGACGGAACCTTGTCGTGTTTCTACGAGAGAGGGCGCATCACTCCGATGCTCCGGACAAAGGTGGAAATGCTGCACCAGTCGCCAGATGTCGTTATGATCCACGATTTTGTCACAGACGACGAAGCAGCCGAACTGCGTCGAATGTCCATGTCTGAGGTCAGCGCCTAACAAAAACTATTTTCACTTGCTATATAAAAAATATGTATATATATATATTCAATCATGCTTTCATTCATTAATTCATTCAAAAATTTATATAGCTGCCCTTCAAGGTAACTACTCAGAAGCGCTCCCAACTACAGCCAGGGCAAAAAGTTCAGTTTTCAAGTGGCCATAAAACCTATGGCCTACCACGGAGAAGGCGCGATTTTGCAGAGATGCTGTGCGGGCAAACGGTACCACCAGAGCCCCCTCTCAGCAGAGTGAAAGGCGCGTTAATACCCTGGGCCCTTGATAACAGCTGCCAGAGGTCTATTAAGTAGGTTGGTGCAAGGCCAAGTTCGCATCGCCACACTATTAGAAAATTCCCGTAAAATAACGGTGAAAGGTCTGGCAACTCGGTTGCCAGGCCTTTCACCGTTATTTTACGGGCGGCCCGTTATCTCATTAACGGCCGCTCCGTAAATTAACGGCCAATTTCCGTTTTATTTAACGGGGAAATGCCGTCTTTTTACGAGGACTCTTCGTGTTTATACGGCGATTTCTCGTATTTTATACGGCAATTCAGCGTATTTTAACGATGAATGTCTGTTTTTTAACTGAGGTTTCACGACGATTTACCGTTATCTTACGGTAAATGGCCTTTAACTAACGGTTAATTCCTGTGTTTAAACGGCGAATCACCTTCAATTGACGATTGTAATAATTATGCTGATGCAGAATTTGTCTTATGTCCATTGCGGTTCAGGGCTCTTGCTCGTTCGATGTAGGCCTATTAAGCAATGCGGCTGTTCATACAATTAAAAATTTGTTATCGCTTCCACGTATATTTTTAGTTGTAGACAAAGTTCAATGGCCTAAGTTAAAGGTAGCCTACGTCTGGAAAGAAAACAATAGGCCTAAATAAAATACTTAATCTTTATAAGCGCTTGCTCTAATTTTATTTACAAAATAAAAAGTGATAGTACAACCAGATGAGCTTAAGTACACGCATGTATTAGTGGATATTAAAACCGCTATAAAGACCCCTAGTCTAGTATTCGCCAATCATCGTCGATATGACGGCGTCGTTAAAAAAACGTTATTTATTGAATTCGCTAAATTTGTCTCAGTGGTAATTTGCTAACTGGCTGTTTTGAAAATAACCATAAAAATTATTTGTCTTGTTTTCTCTCAGCTTAAGTGTTGGCAGTTTTGGTGCTTGGTGTGGTACTACTTTTATTAGGCCTTTGTACGGTGACGGCCCTTTGTTAAGGGTTCTTGCGCTATCGAGGTATTAATGCGCATTCCTCTCTAAGTAATGCGGCTGTTATGAGCTCCCAATAGCAATTTTCCATTTATACTTTCACTTGTGAACAAAATAAAATTATAAAACAAAATGTTTACTCACTTGTTATAATTATTTTGTAATTTTAAAAGTGGCTATTACAAGATTTGTATGAGAACTACATTTTCTATGCACTAATACAAAACTATTCCGCGCGCAAACTGCCGAGATATACGGTTTCGCGCCGTAGACTAACGGCGATTTAATCGAAAAGGTCTTTAAGATGATTTCGTCGTTTATATACGTGGAAATATCGTATAAAAACGTAGATTCCCCGTTTAAAAACGTAGAATCCCCGTTTAAAGACGGTTATTATTTACAGTGCAGACTACAGAGACAAAGTCACAAACTCAGTACTCAATGTGCTGTCTGACAGGAAGGCAATGCGAACATATATATCTGATGATATGATCATATTTTGGTATTTGGCAATAGAGCGTGCTCCTGCTTGCAGTACTCGATCAAGACAACGGAAGTAATGAAGGAATGGACCAGAGTGGTTGCAGCCCTGACCGTTTGCGAACGTGTCACAGTACGGAGTTGACGCAGTTGATAATAACAATCACGGCTAATGATGATGATGATGATGATGATGATGATGATGATGATGATGATGATGATGATGATGATGATGATGATGATGATGATGATGATGATGATGATGATGATGATGATGTCAGATTTATTGCAAAACTCCCATATGGAGCCCATACGATAACTGAATTCCTGAGACTGAAGATATTAAAACCTGACCAGATAAGGCAGGTCCAAATTGGCATATTCATGTATATTTTATTAGAGTTAAACTTATGAAAACAACACCTATAATCGGTATAATTTACAGACACCCTGGTCAAAGATTACAGGAATTTAATGATGAAATCGAAGAACTAGCAGCATGCCTAAAAAATAACTCCACTGAGATTATACTCCTTGGAGACTATAACATTGATTTACTGAAGGTAAATGAGCATAAAGAAACGAACATCTTTTATAATTGCCTAATCTCCAATCAATACCTTCCGGTTATTACAAAACCTACCAGAATCACCCCTAACTCCAAAACACTAATTGACAATATTTTCTGCACTGCATGGTCTAAATTGCTTTACGCCTCTATCATCACTTCAGATCTATCTGACCACCTGCCAATTTATGCACAATTTACACTTGAGACTACAACTAGACAAGAATTTCGAAAAAGGGAAAGTAGATCCATAACTGACTCGGGCTTGAAACAATTTGAAAAGTCTCTTGCAGACATGAACTGGGAGCCGGTCTTGGGTTACTCCGCAACGGGTCGAGTAAATGAAGCATATGACTGCTTTATTGCTAAATATAGCGGGGCCTATAATAGTGCATTTCCATTAAAACTTGATTCTAGAAATCCAAACACAAACTATACCCAACCTTGGATGTCGGCTGGATTACTAAAATCCTGCCGAAAAAAAAACAAACTATATGTTAAATACCTGAAGAATCCTAATGCCGAAAATAAGCAAAAATTTACTGCTTATCGAAATAAATTCAAGTCTATTCGAATTAACGCGGAACGAAATTTTTATGCTGCAGAATTCTGCAAATATCATAATGACTTAAAGATGACCTGGAAATTAATTCGCTCGGCAATGCACTTAGATAATATGCATCCAAAAAGAGATCACTTAGTAATTAATGGGACAAAAACTGATAATGCGGACTTAATAGCAGACAGCTTTAATAATTACTTTCTCAACATAGCCAATGACTTGGCCATTAAGCTCCAAGATTCACCCTGCTCATTTGAAGATTATTTGCCACCTTCGAACTTGAACTCTATGGGACTAACTTTGACCACTCCAGAAGAAATCATATTTATAGGAAAGAACTTAAAAAGAACCCATACTAAAGGTATCGATGGTATCGACCCCTACATAGCAACTCCTAATCTTTCTCACGTAATCGTACCCTTAACAGAAATTATCAATTGCTCTTTGGCACACGGAATTGTCCCTGACCAACTCAAAAGTGCTAAGGTTGTCCCAATTTTTAAGAAAGGTGAAAAGGATTCCCTGGCCAACTACAGACCCATTTCCGTTCTTCCGTACTTTGCAAAATTTCTAGAAAAAGTTATGTACGATATAGGCTTAGTTCCTATGTTAATAAAGCCAACCTAATTCATCCGTCTCAACATGGATTCCAGACGGGACACTCCACCTTTATGGCCCTGCTCGATATGGAGGAAAAGATTTCAAAAGCAATTGACAATAACGAATATTCGATTGGAATCTTTATAGATTTAGCGAAAGCTTTCGACACGGTAGATCACTCTATCCTCTTAAAAAAGATGTCAAATTTTGGTATTAGAGGCCTACAACTAAAATGGTTCCAAAGCTACCTTAGCGAACGAACACAAAAAGTTTTATGCAATGGATCACTATCGCCCTTGGGACACATTACATATGGAGTACCACAGGGGTCAAACCTCGGACCACTTCTATTCTTACTGTATATCAATGACCTGGCTAATGTATCTACAATTTTGCCCTTTATCCTGTTCGCAGACGATACTAATATATTTTACTCTAATCGCTCCTGCACCTCCCTTATGGAAATCGTCAACATCGAATTAACCCTAATTAGTAAATGGTTCGTTGCTAATAGACTTACACTAAATGTAGACAAAACTAACTTTATAAACTTTAAATCTCATAGGAAAATTAAACCAATAAACTTGGCTCTAACTCTTGAAGGAAGTATTATCCGTCAAGTTGACTCCACCAAGTTTCTAGGGGTGTTTCTCGATCAACACTTATCATGGAAAACACATATTAACTACATCTCTCAAAAGATAGCTAAAAATATAGGAATAATATCAAGAATCTCGTATCTACTCCCAAAAACAATTAGGCTAAATTTATATTACTCACTAATTCTCCCATATCTAAATTATTGCAACTTAATCTGGGCCTCAAATTATGAATCTCGACTCCATAAATTAACAATCCTCCAAAAAAGGCAATTAGATTAATCCAGGGAGCCAGCAGAGACGCTCATACCGCCCCCATCTTCAGGGACTTGAACTTGCTAAGTCTAAAACAGATAAGAAATTTGCAAATAGGAGAATTTATTTATCGATTCGAACACAAGCTATTACCCGATTCATTTGCAGGGTACTTCACTCTCGGATCCCAGATTCACGGTCACTTCACGAGGAGGGCTTCATCATATCGTCCAGTAAAAGCAAGGACTAACAGAAGAGAATTTAGCATTAGAGCTACCGGACCATTACTCTGGAACTCCATTCCATTAGAAATTCGATTATCAAAGACTCGACATGAATTTAAAAAAAGGCTACGTTGTTTTCTCGTACAGGAATAACAATTGCAATTATGAAAAACTATATTATGTATTAAATATGTGTACAATTCAACCGACGCCTGTTTGCACGACGCACTGATCCTCGAGCTATTTAGTTAAGCTATATTAGATAAGTTTAGTTAAGCTACCTAATTTACTGCCTTGTTCTGTCTAAGCCATCTACTGAACCTATGTATTGGACGTACTTGGGTGTCTCCAACTAGCGGGATATCAATCCCTTAGGAGCCACCCATTGCTCCCGTTAGCTACTCCTCTTTAGACGATCGCAATTTAACTATTATGTGACATTACCGTTCTTATTACAATTACGTTGTTACGTTGTTACTGATTGTCATAAATGTATTCTTTTGAGTTGTTGTTATCGGGTGCAATAAAAATATTGATTGATTGATTGATTGATTGATTGATAGATAGATATACTCATAACCAATTACCCTCAACCTATAGGAATTATTTTCAATCTAACACTGATAATCATGATCGCTCGAGAAACTTCAAGCCATATTACATCCCGTTTGCTCGTACCAATAATAGACTATAGTATCAATAAAATGTGCAGGTCCAAGAGCATGGAACAGTATTCCTCCCGATATTCGTTCACTACCTTCCCTCCAGCTGTTTAAACGTAAACTTTCTACCCACATCCAACGAGGAACCTAACACACTCATAAGAGGGGATGACCTGGTCACCGTAAGGGGAGTGTGCACTGTGCAGGCTATGTCATCATATGTGCATAATCTCTAATTTTTCTTAGTTTTCTTTAATTTTCTTTAATTTCTAATTGTTTAGTTAAGATAGTTAAGAATATTTTGCCTAGTTTGTGAATTATCATAGTCGGCCGTAATGCTTTCTGTCAACTAATTTGTCTCAGGTGGCCCTGGCTTGCGGGACCTTCGGCCTCTTTTGGGTCTCCTGGGCATACCGACAAATCTCGAAAACAGTTTCATGTACTTACGACCTGTATTTTAAGTTGGTTGCTGAATAAAATATGTTATGTTATGTTATGTTATGATGATGATGATGATGATGATGTTGATGATGATGATGATGATGATGATGATGATGATGATGATGATGATGATGATGATGATGATGATGATGATGATGATGATGATGATGATAGTAATAACAATCACACATGTTTTTTTGTCTAAACTTTTGAAGTCTGCGATCAGTTCCTGAAGTCAGTCTGCGCTAAATTAACCGAGATATGTAAGTCCTATATTACATTATTATGTGCGATGTTTAGATTCAGAGAGCAATGGTTGGAGACGATTTGTATTGGGATGTTTCCGAAATCAGAGTGGGCAAAATGTAAGAGGATATCCTCAGCCAATCAATCAGTCCATCAGATCATCTTCTTCCATGTATGTTCTTGATTTGTTTCACGTAGGTCATCACCATCAGCAGAAGCTTCACCTCAATCGTCGTCGTCGTCGTCCTCATCATCATCATCTTTGTCATTACTATAAGTCCTCAGTCAGAACGATGCAAGACGCCATTAGTCGGAAAATTCAACAGTTCTGAATTTGTTATTTCTGACAAGGACAAGTAAAATCGATGGAACAGTAGGAGGAGGAAGAAATGGAAGAGAACATAGAGTAAGAGGAGGAGAGAAATAGGTGTAGGAGAAGGAAGAGGAGGAATAACGGGGCAGCAGGAAGAGCAGGAGAAGAAGGTGTAGAGGAAACGGAGGCGGAGGACGATTAGGATGATGAAGAGTGTAAGGAAAAGATGACGGGAGAAGGGGAAGATAATGAAGAGTAGCAAGAAAGGAGGCGAAGGAAGAGGAGAAAGAGTAGGAGGAAACGGAGACGAAGGAAGACGAGGATGAGAAAGAGTAGGAGGAGTATAGAAGGCGGCTGAAGACCGACGCAATGGTGTGTTAGTATTTCTGTTTCAGAGCCTGGTTCTACGACAATATGGGAGAATCGTTGGTCGATCGTATTTCAAAGCGCATCTCCGAAACCACTGGACTGGAAACGAAGCATCCGTTCGGAGAGTGTATCCAGGTTTACGTTCACACAAACAAGTTATAACTAATATCGAGTTACGCTCAACTCTTATGTACGTCTTTCTCCTCGTAACTTTTTTGTAGACTGACATGAAGGTCACATTATGACGATATTCGACAGTCACGTGATAAATAAAACTCATGATTACATTCTAAGATGAAAAGACATTGACAATCGTATGAACCGATTGAATTCCTTATGTGGAAACTGTCGACCGCTAATTTTGACAAAGGGATTATATGAAACGCAGGATGGAACATTATAAGCGATGAAATGAAATCTTCAAATTACAGTTCAATTTTGCGTTTTTAGATGTCCAATTACGGACTGGGAGGACATTACGGCTTACACTACGATCACGACCCGGTAGTTATATATATATTATCTATACATATATATGCTATTATGTAAAAATATCATATATATTTGTACATATATTGATTTTATGAGTTGAATTCCTGAGGTGCTCTCGTGAGTCGTTGGTGAATCATTTGTCATTACATGCATGTAGCTGTGTGCATTTCTGAAGAACCTCTTCGAAATCTGTCATTAACAGTGCTCGCCAGCCTTATTCATACTACAGATCAATAATGAATGACCAGTTCTTTCCTGAAGACGGCAATCGAGACATAAACGCAACCGTCATTGATATCTTTTGTACTGATTCACGTCTTGTGAATTATCCTCTTTATCCTCATTTTGCTAATTATCTTGTCAATCATCTGGTGAATTTATTTCTTTTTCGGCTGCTTTTCAGGAACGCTATAAGCGCATCGATCTTCCCGAAGAAATGAAGGAAGCAGGCGACAGAATGGCAACATTCATGATCTACGTCAGTTCTCTTCGAAAGTCATCTCTTCCTTCATTAACGAAATCGTTGTTACATAAATGATGCGCATCTTAAATCTTAAGAGAAACTCCCTCAGTCGATAGATTATATAGTCCTACATCTATCTGTCTCTGTCTCTCCCTGCCTCTCTCTCTGTGTCTATTTCTGTCTCTGTCTGTTTGTCTGTCCTGTCTGTCTGTCTCTCTCTCTCCCACTTTGTGTCACTGATTTCCTTTTGCCAATTTCATTGTTTTATTTGTGGACATTTGTTTTAATTGCAGCTGAATCACGTCAAGGCCGGTGGAGCGACTGTCTTTCCGTATCTGAACCTCGGAATTAGACCTGTTCAGGTATAGGCCACATCATCTTCTTCATCGTCGTCATTATCATTTGCTAGTACCAAAACCATCTTCGTCATCGTTATCATCACAAAATCGTAGTCGTCATCGTCATCATCATCATGAACAGCATGTAATGAACATTTAATCTGTTCCCTTCATAGTTTTCATCATGTTCAACCAGAGAGAAGCAATCTTTAAGATGTCACTCGTTGTTTTTGTAACCAATTCTGTCCACAAATCAGTATTTGTAGAAAAACTTAAGTCCAGCAGCAAGATTTAAATGATTTCTGTATACTGTGCAGCGACGTAAACTTTAGTAGGCTACTTCACTGCATCGTGGACATTTCTCTTTCTTTGTTTTGCTATGTTTTGTCGTCTTCTGGTGTTTTGGGGCAATAAAGTCCTTCAAGGCGCATGTCATCCCCCATGTCGGTCGCTGATCGACTTCTCCGTCATTTTGACGGATTATTTCGTCTAAATGCTGAATTTTCTAAGTAAATTCGAGCATGTCGAAGTTTTCTGGTGCTAGGTTTGCGAACCGACTTATTCGTCGGTTTTGCCAAGGATTTTGTGCGTTTTATGGTATTTGTTTGCAAGTCGCCTTGGTCCATGTGACTGCATCAAGCCCATCCTTCTGATGGCATCCGGACATTTCCCCGGACATTCTTCCAGACATCCCCCGACATTTTTCCCCCGGACAATTTGATGCCGGACAATTTGCCCCCGGACATTTCCCGCCTCTTTGCTCAGTTACGCAGTAAAATAATAGGCTGGCTGCCAATGACTATGATAACTGTCAGCCATCCAACTTCTATTTTTCACGAAGAATGTCTTTCATCATTCCAACTTCTATTTAAGCAAAGAATTAGTTTAATCAGTCTAACTTCTATTTAAGTAGGGAATTTGGTAAACGTGTAGTTTATCGTCGTAAATTGTATTCTTACTTTGAATTAAACAAAATATAACGTCGTCAATTATTTTATGCATATTGAGCCACTTATTCATCGCTCATCCAACTTCTAGTTCTACTATAACATATTTTCATCGCTCATCCAACTTCTAATTTTACTATAACATATTTTCATCGCTCATCCAACTTCTTGTTCTACTAATATAACATATTTTCATCGCTCATCCAACTACTAGTTCTACTATAACATATTTTAATCGCTCATCCAACTTCTAGTTTTACTGCAGTAATTTGCATCAATACCATGGTTTCTTCTCTTATACAACTTCTACTTCTACAGTAAATATTTTCATCGCTCATCCAACTTGTAGTATTACTGCAATAGTTTAGCATTAATACCATTTTTGCATCGCTCATTCAACTTCTAATGTCACTGCGATAATTTATCATTAAGACCATTTTCTCATTCAATGCTTATCCATCTTCTAGTTTTACTGTGACGTTATTTTCATCGATTATCCAACATCTTCTGCTATAACAAATTTTCATCGCTCATCCAACTTCTAGTTTTACTGCAATATATAATTTATCTACCTTAAAGTAATTTACGACGCTAAACCACGCGTTTTCCTAGAATGTCTTTATCAATTCAGCTTCTATTTAGGCAAAGAGTTGCTTCATCAAGCCAACTTCTATTTAAACACATAATTATTTTTATCAATCCATCTTGCAGTTCAAATTGAGAGTGCAAGAAAATGGCTGTTAGCAAAATAATTTACCAACCTGAGCTAAGGTTTAACGAAGATTGTTATGCGTGCATATTAAACATAGTTTGGAATTTAAATAATTCATGATAAATAATTAATTGAAATAGCCAATATATTGCACTTACTCATCAATATTTATGCTGGGTAAGTGATTAATAGTGGCGGGGAATGGTCGGGGGAAATGTCTTACACCGCTTCTGATGTTCGGTCGAGCCTGAGCCATGCGGACCATGTACGCATTCATTCTCAGAATGAATGAGGGAATGAATGAATAAAGATATTCACGATGAAATGTGTCTTCGTACGCTTATTTTCTATTCTACTCAGATGCCACAAGAAGATAGACACATAGGCAGTTAGACACAATGTAAGCGGTTATAGTTATACTCTGAAAGAAGTCTTCCCTTATGCTTTCCTCTTTGTATTTTGCCTTGGCTGCGTTTACTGAATGTATACTCTTTGTTTAGCGAAACTTGTTGATCTTTAGAATGCAGCGGTGTTCTGGTACAACTACAAGCGTTCTGGTGACCAGGAGCCTCGGTTCCTCCACGCCGGTTGTCCTGTTCTCATTGGAGAGAAATGGGGTTTGTAGTTTTGTACACAGGACTCTCGATCGACTGTATACCCGCATGTCGTGTAATAACTGGGCAGAAATGCCGTTGACGCAACGTTGTGTTGATAGAGGTTTTTGTTTATAGCTGAAAGTGCTTTGGCTGTTGCTGTGTTTCGCCTCAAGTCTAAGTTCAGCTGTAGAGAAACTACGTATAGTTTGTTTAATGGTCGTACAATTCTTCGAAGGGCTGGGGGCTTATGTGAGGTTAAAATTTTACATGTTTTAATGTTAAACTGTTTTCAAACCGCTAAAAAACAAACTACTCAAGTATAACTCAGCCCTGCATAGGCTATGGCCTAACAGGAAGAATAAAAAGTTCTTTAAAAGGCCTAAGCAAATGATGCTTCAACATAGTTCATTAATAGGCAAACGGCGCTCAGATACATGTAGCTTGCCGGTCGGTTAACTATTTAAGCGCCGTTTGCTTACTAATCAATCACGTTGAAGGTGGGCACTAACTGGCAGGTCTTCAGAGTTGAAGGAAATACCCTCCAATGTTGAATGCAAGCGTTTTGTAAATAAGCAATTACATTACATTATCTGCCATATCTCTTCTTAAATCCTGTTTCCTGAATGTTATCATACTTCAACTTGTGCTAAAATGTGAGAAGCTCCTGTTGGATGCTATATTTGCTGTTTGTTCTGTTTCTTTCAGTGGCAAACAAGTGGATTCGAGAGTTTGGCCAGGAATTCCGAAGACCCTGTGATCTCTCGATCGATATCTGATTTTTTTATTCGATCTGGTTCCTACTTTCTGCCTATTGACGCCATGCATAGATGCAATCGTGCGTGACCGGCATTTCTATGGCAGCAGACTTATCTGCTTCCATATCAGTTTCCAATTCAATATGCAGTGACGATAGAGTGTGTATCTAAAGTTTCGGAGCAAATTAATATCGTTAACTGGTTGCGCATAGAATTTCTTGGATTTGTTTTTATTCATTTGAATGAATATCATTCGTCTGAGTAGAACAGAAGCAGTTATGTGTCTTTCTTCCCATTCCGTTTCTTTTCGATATGGAATATTGCAAGCCTGAGCTATGATAAATGCAAAACAGTGTTTCTTAATTAATCTGTGATGGTTAAGCCGGGCGATATATGAATGACTTCAGTTTGACTTGTTCTAAGATTTAAGACCGTTTTTGTTGAGATAATTAAAGTAAATTTTAATTCCTCAGCTTCGCATCTGGACTTTGAAATATCTAAAACATGGCTCTCGCGGGAGTTACTCTGAGCCAAGTATGCATGTTAACACACATATGTAACAGATGATTTTTGCGATTTCTGTTTCTATGATGCATTAGAGAGGAGTGTCCACCTTCTTTGGACGATGTGCCACGCTACCATTTTCTGAGAATTCAGAGGCCGAATAGACAGACTAGTTCGTCATTATTGAGATTATTGACTAAACACATACAAACTACAATAATATAATAATCGTCATTATAATTATAAGCAGCTTCAGATCTTAACATATCATAATTATGTGAAAATGTATTCACCGTATAGCATCAAGAATAATGTAAAAAGGCAGCGCTACTGCGCTACCGACCGAGCAGATCAAAACAATCAAACAAAAACCGAATTGAGGCATTTGTGGAACAAAGAAGGTCAAAGATTCATTAGTTCATAACTAATTTTAATGGGAAGACTATTCCAGAATACAGTCTTCTGAAAGTGTGACAATGCGTTAAAATTCAGTATAAGAGAGGTTTACAAGTAACTTGAATACTTGATATGGTTTCTAGGGTATAATATATAGTTATTTCAGTAGGCTTGGTAGAAAGCATTGGCCCTTACAGCTACGATGGTTGATCTCCACTGGGCCAATAGCTGACAATCAGTTGCCACGTCGATTATAATACAGGCTAGTAATAGACCAAAATTACAAAGCCGAACTCAACTTTATATTTTACTCTTTTTCTCTACATTTCTTGCTAGGAAACCAATCTCTCCCTTTCAGTTTCAATTACAAAAATAGCAAGTCGTTTCCTTGATCTCTCTGCAACCCGTGGGTCGATTGGTCAGTGTATCATGGCTGGCGGTCTTCTGTCGCCGTACATGCGAGGAACGAACCCTTAGCAAACCCCAAATGACTCGGAGAAATATGTGATATAGGGTAGCAGACAGGCAGACGCCTAGCGACATCTGCCAGATACGTTGATATTCATAGAACGAGTATGCGCATATTACGAATATTAAGATTTGTAGAAATTGACGAATATTGACGAATATTTAAAGCGGCCAACGAATATTAGTTTAAAAAAATTCAATCCTAATTCTTCAAAATCCGGGATTCATTCATTCAGTGCAAAAACAAAGCATTAGAACATGAACACGTTGAACAGTTACATGTTACGCATCTGATATGAGTAACTTCACGGAGTTTATTGTTCAAAGTCTCAATAGGCCTGATCATACGGCATTCACAGTCGAGTGTGAAATAGTTAATCTTCGTCCTCAAATATAACCAGAGTAGATGAATTACTTGAGGTTAAATTATGTTGAAACATATGACCTGTATAATTTACAAAGCCGACAACAATTGTGGACTCCCATCATATGCCATGTGCGAATGGGCGGGGCTCACATGCATAGGAGGAGTCAACCGAAGAACGGAGCCTAAGCGTTGTAGGTGCCATACATACAATGTCATGTACATATGACATCTATAAGTAGGAAATTCTGCAGGTTTCTGTGGGTAGAAACGTCTTGTTAATTTCACCAGCACAGCTCATTCCGGATCTACAACAGCTGTCAGCTTAATAAGCATAAATTCAGTTTCTGCGGTAGCGCGTGATATGATCACAGTGGTTCTGCTACATCCTGGTTTAGCAGGTTTGCTATAACAAACATGTCATGTTTAGCATAATAAGTAAGTAAGTATATTCTTCAATGAGAATCACAAGCAAACGCACAGCACTACATGTACATGGTAAGCTAAAAAAACATTCAAACACAGGGCCGTTTTAAGGTCGTCGTAGGCCCTAGGCACTCTTGATTCGTAGGTCCAACTGCCCGTTCTTAAATTAAAAGCGAGTTAATGCGGGAAACAGTGATGGGTAACTAATTAATTAGAAATTAATTAATTAGCTAATTAATTAGATTGGTAGCTAAATTCTAATTCTAATTAATTAGTAACAAAAATGTTGCTAATTCTAATTAAATTACTAATTAAAAGTTGTCTAAATCTAAGTAAAATTCCACAATTAGCTTCATAGTTACCTTGCCTACATATTTCTTTACTTACTTTTTGCTCGATGCCTCCATGTGACTAATAAACATCAACTAATTTACTTGAGTTTTTAGTTTTTTATGATATCTTTCAAGGAAGAATTGCCTTTTGTGATGAGATGTGTTTATGAAAAATTTCAGTAGAACCTACATAAAAGAATCCAACAGTAAAGTAAAATTAATTGGAAAGACTAGTGTCTGTTTTAGCAATTACATTCTAAGCTTCTAGTAAGAAAAATAATATGAGATTTCTCAGCGTTTTCCAGCTGCATCTGAAACATTATGTTGTAAGAATTTGCTTTTGCAAGATTTGTTACAAATGAGCAAAGAAACAGGCTCGAAGACAATACTTTAGAACTCATGATAATTCCAATGTGCAAGTTCGATCTCAAATAAATATAAATATGTTCCACAGTAATAAGAAGAAACTGGATAAAGATCATTGAAATTTGAGTTTCATCATAATCTGAAATATTTGCCTAATAGACTGAACGCTTAACTGGCAAAAGAAATTTTTGAGTCGTTTGTATTCTGACGCCAGCAACTAATTCTAGTTAATTAGTTCATCGTTAATTCTAATTCTAATTAATTGGTTATCCCAAAAATGGAAATGCTAATCCTAATTATGAAATTCAAAGTAATGCTAATTCTAATTAATTTGTTAAGAAATCTTAATTACCCATCACTGGCGGGCAAATGACATTTGAAGACGTTATAAGTGATCTTGCTAATGCAAATTAAGAGCCGTAATTTAAAAGTTCACATATAGTTTATATTATGCTATTGCACAGCGTAACTTAACTTTTTATTAATAAGCATAAAAGTTAACTTGTTTCAGTACAATTATAAAAATTATTAAAGTAGAATTTGAAATTTCTTTCATTTTCGTGTCAAATTCAACCATATGTTCGTGGGCCCTAGGCACAGTGCCTACTGTGCCTAGTGGATAAAACGGCCCTGTTCAAACATACAAACTTTATACATACAAACAAGAATTGTATGAGAGAAGTTATTAATCTATGTATCAAGAGAAACATAGAGTAGGATGAGTTAGGGTTGATCATAGGGGGAAATGAAGAGCTAAAAGCCAGATCTACGGAAATCTTGTTTATTTGTATAGCATCCTAACAGGAAGCATTTCTGAGCATGCTTGTCAAATAAGCCTATAGGACCGAAGAGTTTAAGGAGTGCTTCAATATGTGTATATATATATATATATATATATATATATTACACTTTGAACTAAATATATTTGGGATGATGGGATCACCGTTTTTAAACAGCTATTTGAGTGATTAATAACATACATTGTCTGCCTCAGTCTGTATGCAATCCGTGAAGCTACATGATGAGGCTGTAATAATATTGTATCTGGGATGTTCGTTGGTGAAATAGCTGTTGGCGCGTTAGGCGCGTGATTTTTGAGTTAGACAATAATAATAGTATCTTGTTTAGCCTCTTTGCCGGGCGTGTTTGATGGACTATTTTCATAACGCCCAGCTGTTTTTCATAATGGCCTGAGATGGGGTTTGGTTCTATGTTTGTACAAATGTTTGGGAGCTTGGGCATATGTGAGGTTACACTGTTTTTAAAGCAGGGCTTCTCATTTGAGGCGATCGATCGATCGATCTCCTTAGTCGATCGCCTAGCTTTGCTAGGTCTGGTGGATCGGTAAATCGATCGCGCTCGATTTACTCCAAGAGGAAACTGGAGCCATTATTTTATTTACCTAATTTACATTACCGGTACTTTAATTTTTTCCTTACTTGCGGCGGTGGTGAATGCGTTCGGAACGCAGCGATTCGTGACCTAATGACTGCAGAGTGATCGTTCCAATTTCGTTCAATATGAGTGCGTCTGCTGAGAGCGGTGACAGTAAATGACGTGCACGTCTTGCGGAGACTCTTTCCACCCACTGCTCAGCGCCATTACAACATGCGCCCCAGGTCTCACCCCTTCCAACTTCCCGCAAAAGACAACAGAAATTTCATACCAAGAACTCTATAAAATACGGTAGCATATAGCCCACATACTCTAATTTAGGCTTTCCAATAAACGGTAAAATCAGCAACTATACCACATATATTAGATCTGTCTTCCTTTCCATTATGTAATTCACTGCGGTTTGTCAGTCTGTTCTATTAAACGAAGATATATTATATGTTCATACTCACTACACCAGAACTTTAACTCTTATCGCCCCATATACACCAATACTCGGTATTCTCCATCCACAACCTGGAACATGCTTCCCTCTCACATACTCCACCTACGGCACTTTAAAAAATGCTGCATGCCTACCTGATTAATGGAAATTAGATATAACCTACCCTGCCGGATATTCTTTTTCACTGTTAGTTAAGGTTTTCGGTTTTTCTTTATATTTTCATAGTGTTTTGAATCGAGTTAATCATTTACTGTGTAATATGTACTATACTGTTTGCATTGCTGTGAAACGTGATATTCTGTTTATCAAGGATTTAGCTCATTCATATTTCTGAAATGTTGTTCTAGGTGTCCCTAGTTAGCGGGATCTTTCTTTTGGGACTCCTCTTGCGGCCAAAACTTTATGTTGATGTTATGTGTTTTTTTGTTTTTTTGTTTTTGTTTTCATTTGGCAATAAAAGAGATTTGATTGATTGATTGATATATATATATGATTGGTCATGCAAACACGGTTGACACCTCCCAGGAAACGTTCTTTGTAAGTTCGTTGCGTCACTAATTTCGGAAATTATTGAAAGCAACAATGGCGGCGACGGTGCCGAAGTGGAATAATAATGTGCAGTTTAGCATCGGCGCTCGTTTTCGGTTGTTTGCCATAGGACTGGAATGAGCTCCGTGTTGCGCTCCGCCTAGTGAATAGAGTTCTCACGGTCACGCCATTATTCTTTAATCACTTTACGACTGTCTCATTTAGCCGCGTGGCTGGACTAGGAGCGCTTCTGAGTCGATCACCTTGAAGGCGCGCTATATGAAAACTAATTAATAATACTATCAATAGTAATAATAACGGAACGGAACTGAGATAGGCCTACTAGATTAGTAGACCTACTATATGATATGCAGCTATAATATGTAGCTATACGAATACGATACACAAAATACGCTGTACACAAAAGCTCTCGAGGTCGATCGCGCACCGATCGCCTACGCAATCCAGCGCGATCGATTTTCAAATCGCCTTCGATTTTCAAATGAGAAGCTCTGTTTTAAAGCCGTTTCCATGGCTTTTCAAACAGAACATAACGGTGAATTCAAGCCGCTTATATGGGTGTGAGTTGGGTTGTTTCAATGGTCGTACAATTGTTTGGGGCCTGGGGGCTACCCAAGGCTTTTCAAACAAAGCATCAAGGTGAATTCAAGCCGTTACTTAACACCTATTAAGAGAACGAAAAAGACGAGTAGAGGAGAAGGAAAATGTGAAGTCGGCAGAGGAAGAAGAGGAAGAAGAAGAAGGCAAAAACAGAAAAAGGAGGAGGTGGTGCATGGAGTAGGTAAATAAAGACGGAAAGAGGATATGAACAAAGAGAAAGAGGAGAGGGAGGTATAAAGTCGTGGCCTAATGTGATCATTTCTAGTAAAATAAAAGCAATGTAGTTCTTAGTCTGATCTAATTTTATGGGAAAATCCCAATGTGGAAACAGAGAGCAGCTAGGAAATGGACGAGAGCATGGGCGCAACCACGGTCCAGAAGTTGGGGGGACGTATTTGAACCTCCGAGTGAGGGAATTGCGAGCGCCGAAGGCGCAAAGCTGCGATTGCTGAAGGCAGGAAGCCCCTAACGACTAGGGGTATGGGGGAGCGTCGTAAGGTCCCGCATCGGTTCTGCGGCGGAGCCCCAGAAGCCAATGCAAGTTTGGGCATTTGATGCCAAATGGAGTACATTTTTTGCTCTAATTTACCTCAAATGTTTCACCGATGACTTCGATATAAAAGTACCTAAGCCATCTAGATCTGTGAATAAATTTGACTTTATTATATATGAGGAAACAGAGATTTAGGTGTTAGAAAAACTGTACAAGAACACCACTCGCATTCCAAGCATGAAAAATTGAAATGTCCTCCTAGGCTTCTATCGGTAGCCTTAGTCGAATTTTAAAAAGCGAGATGAAGTTAAGTTGTAGAGTGAAATTATACAGCAACATTCTGCGCTGTATGCTTATCGACTTGAGTTTAGCGGCTTTAGCCTGACCATTAATTTTATCGGCAGCCTGCAGGGCCAGCGAGTTGTTGGGGCGGGTCTACTAAAACGTCCGAGTGGGGAATTACGAGTGGGGAAAGCGCACAGCCGCGATTGCGGAAGGCAAGAAGCCCCTATTTGCTAGGGGTATGGTGAGCGTCGCAAGCACTTCTATCGGGGTCTGGGGCGAAGCAGACGTAATTTTTAGCATTTAATATCAAATGGAGTGAATTTTAGGCTCTTGTTCATCTCAAAATTTTCAAAAGTTGCTCTAATGTTGGGGGACGCGTCCCACGGGTCCCATATCTTTATGGACAAGAGAGCAGAAAGAGAGAATTCCAGAATAGAAGGAATGCGGAATGTTCATAGAATGGGAACGAAAATCGTGACTAGAAAGAAGAAGAGGAAAAGAGAAGCAGAAGAGAACGAGGAAGTCTAGAGAGAAAGGGGAGTGGAAAGTGGCGTAACTTCATATTCTGGGCCCCCCTGCAAGATTTTCAAAATGGGCCCCCTCCATACAGCTGACAATCTGATAGACAATTTTATGTTTCTGGATTTTAATGATTTTAATTTCTGGCAAAGTAAGAGGAGGATAGTAAAAATTGTTTTCGATTTGCATTAAAATTGATTAAAATGAGTCAATTTTACATCGTTTTTTAAGTTCGTTTTGTAAATCCTTCTTTTTCCGTCGTTTAGCTGCTCCACTTAGAGGCTTGCTAGCCATCATTAGTACAATTTTTTATTTTTAAATCTTAAATTTTGTATTGTAATCCGATCTAATGTTTTGTTGTTATATAATTTAAAAAATAGTAATAATAATTTTACATTTTTATATTATTAAAAACTATTTTATTAATCTATTTAAACAAACTTTTTAAATAAATATCAACAACGATGGCCGACGGAAACTTGGCAATGAGACTAACGACGTCAGCATAAATCAAAGACGAAAAGTGAAACTAATTGAGTGAATTAACTGCAAATTTCAACGTCATCTGGCGATTATAGTTTGCCTTCGAGTCACTGCTCACTAGCTTAAATCAAAGCCTAGAAAAATATGCGCCGACCGCGCATCAATAGTAATATTCCACATCATCTGCCTGCCTGCATGATTTATTGATTTTACAAGGCTAAGGAGTTTACAAGGAGTTTCGGTTTCCGGCTTTCTGCTGTGCATTTATTAATTAAAATAGTTCATTTTTTCAGGTTTGAAAATGGGCCCCCTTTTACCTGGGCCCCCCGCAGTTGCGGGCCCTGCGGGCCCATAGTTACGCTACTGGTACTGGAAGGGCAAAGGAAGAGGAGGATAGTAACCAGGAGAATTAAGAAGGAGCCTAAGGTCGGAATAAAGCCGGACGTCTCATAAATTCAAGAGCGACTCTAAAAATTTAAATTTTAATTAATTTTAAAGACTCATTACTGAGAGGAAAACAAAACAGGAATCTGAAGATAAGAATGATAAAGACACTAGTATGGAGTGTGGTGCTGTATGGATCTGAGACATTGACACTGAGAAAAGCGGATATAACAAGACTGGAAGCTTTCGAAATGTGGACATGGAAAAGAATGGAAAAAATCAGCTGGACAGAACATATAACAAATGAAGAAGTGATGTGAATAATTGGAGAAGAAAGAGTCCTTATACGCACAATAAGAGAGAGGCAAAGGAAATGGATCGGGCACACGCTGAGAGGAGACTCACTATACTAAGAACGGTCATCGAAGGAAAAATGGAGGGGATGAAGACAAGAGGAAGACCAAGACAGATGATGCTGGATTGGATGATGACAAACGGTTACAGGAAGCTGAAAGAAGATGCTCAACAAAGAGAGGAGTGGCGACGTTGGACATTTGAACCTTCCTAAGAGGCAGAGAACCACAACAAGAAGAAGAAACGCGACTCATGGTTCTCCACGCGTATATCATGAGACCTGACTGTCGTAGCTTTGTCTTTGTAGGTGTCTTTACCTCTGTGTGCAAACTGTGCATACGTGTTTCTGTATGGAATAAAGTCTGTTTCTGGATGCATAGAACAGTACATGCCAGCAGTTCGTTGTTTTTATGTATGAGAGAAAAACAGATATGGAAAGAGAGACAGAGAGATGCAGAGACAGAAACAATGACTCAGACACAGAAAAAGATGGAGGCAGAGAATGTATACAGACAGTGAAACTGAAAGTGACTGCCCGAGAGAGGACAAGAAGCCAAAGAATCAAAAGACGGAGACGGAGTGAAGTTGGTCACAGAGCTGAGAGAGAATGAGAGTGAGAGACAGAGACAGAGAAAAAGAAAGACAGAGAGAAACAAATAGAGTGACAGACAGGCAGAAACAGAGAGAGATAGAGATAGATAGAGATACATAGAGAGAGAGACAGAGAGAGACAGAGAGGCAGAGACAGAGACAGAGGCGGAGTCAGAGACACCAAGAGAAACAGACAGACAGACAGAAACAGAAGGACAGTAAGGTAAGAGGAGAGAGAGTGTGTGTGTTTATGGATGCATAGGGCCGTCCATAAATGACGTCACGCTATTTAGGCATCCCTTTGTCAGTTTGGTCATTATCCCCTCCCTTCTGGACGTGACGTCATTTATGAACGGTCCCATAGAACATTACATGGAGCTGTTCGGTGATTTTATCAATGAGAGAAAATCAGAGAAAGAGATAAATATGGAAAGAGAGACAGAGAGATGCAGAGACAGAAACAATGACTCAGACAAAGATAGAGATGGAAGAGACAGTGAAAGTGAAAGAGACTGCCCGAGAGAGGGCAAGAAGCCAAAGAATTAAAATACGGAAACAGAGTGAGGGACAGAGACACAGAGAGACACAGAGAGACACATAGAGAGAGTCAGAGAGAGAGAGAAAAAGAGAGAGAGTCAGAGTATTATTATTGAGATATACTATTCCGTAGGGTGGCGTAGGCTCATGGCCCATTATAGGCCATCTATATTATTCCGCGATAAGAAGGCTTGAGGTTAGTAAAAGGCCTGTCAACTGGTAGCCTATGGCTTGCAAGAGCGGATAAATTATGTAAGTCTAAAGTTTGTTGAACCATTTATGACCTACATAGTCTACAAAGACGATAGCAATTGCGGACTGCCATCATACACCACGTGCGAAATGGCGGAGTTTACTTGCGTTATCCACCGAAGAACGGAGGCCTAAGCCTTCTAGGTGTCATATATACATTTACATATGACATCTATTTGTAGAAACAAACGTTTTGTGTGGTAGCAGGTCAAGATGGCCTCTCCTGTTTTTCTTCTCTTCTTCTTAGAGATTCTTGTCTGCTGTCGATCAACGATTAGCAACGATGTCTTCGCATCATCTGCTCAGCTGCGGATGCTGGATAAAGGTGAAGTCGTTCTGATCAAAGCCCTGAAGTCCTACATCGTCAGCGAACGGCAGAAACTGGACAAACTCGACAGGTCTAATCAAATCTATTAATCTAATCCAATGAACTCCTTCGTTATCATACTGCAAGGCATCGATCGACGGTCGCTTTCATGTGAAACTCGTCGTCCTCCAAAGACCAGGAGGCAGATGAATGTCAGGACCCAGCGTCCTCTGCCATCTACGAAAAGCTGCTCCTAGGTGCTGGGGGTTCGTGTCTTTTAAGCTTCGTCGCTTATCGTTGCTCTTCCACTTCGACGCTACGTAGTCCAAGGATTTCGAACTAGAGAGTGACATCAGGAATTTCCCGCGGAAAACTGAGGTAACCGCGGAAAATGCCGCGGTAATTCATTAATTCATTCATTTCAGATATTTATATAGCGCCTCTTCAAGATTTCTACTCAGAGGCGCTCCCGACTACAGCGCGGACACTGAATCGGAGTTTCACGCCGAAGCGCATGAGCAATTGCGAGTGAAGGACTTGCCCAGGGTCCCTACGCGGCGGCTTGAGGTGGATTCGAACCCGCAACCCTCCGGCTGCAAGGCACCGAACATACCTCTACACCACCGCGCCACACAATAATGGGGACAACAATTGCGGTAATACCGCGGTAATGGGGTTTACTCTCGCGATAATATCGCGGTAATGGGGAATGAGCCGGCTATGAACCCGGTTAATGTCAAAAACTTGAGAACTGATAAGGAGATTTTTTATTTCCTGAAGCCGTCTAGTCAGAAATAGTCAGGACTTGGTTAATGCAAACTGTCGATAAATAATAAGAGACTAATGCAGTCAGCAATACAAATATGTTATTTTTAAATTTGAGTTGGTGTTAAACTTTTTGCGGGGAATGTGATGTCGTCCTGCGGGGATGGGGTGGGAATGGGGAGAAAACCACGCGGGGATGGGGCGGGGATGGGGAAGACCTACTTGCTGCGGGGCGGGGATGGGGACCAGGTTTTTCTCCTCGCGTCACTCTACTTCGAACACGATGTCTACTATTAGCAATGGCTGGGAATCTATCGGTTGGGTTCTGCGTGTCTGCGGGAGTTTGCCAGTGTTGAATCTTTTATAATTATGTGAGAACTATTCGCTTATTGGTGTTTTGCTGTGATCCATCTTACGACTCCACCATCATTTAAGCAGTGTGATTCTCGTTAACGATAACGATAACGAAATTGTTCGTTAACGAAAATAAAATGATTTCGTTAACGATAACTATAACTATAACTAAAAAATATCATTAACTATAACTATAACTATAACTATAACGAAAATAACACTAACGAAAATTCATCTTTATTTTCGTTAATGCAAAAAATAAAAATAGGAAGTGCAGTATGGACGATTCGACATAATGAGAACGAAAAATTCGATATTTTTATTATGCAATTTGTCAGTTACTTTGGAAACTCGTGTATCCAAGAAGCTGAATGCACCCATGCTTCAAAGGCCTTCAAAGCTCCGAGAAAATTGTGAAACAGCGTGTTAATACGCACAATTTTGCTTATAGCCTTAATTATTGCAACTAAGTAGTAACTAAAATTAACTAAAATAAAAATCCATTAATTATAACTATAATTGTAACTAAAAAATAAAACTAACTATAACTATAACTATAACTAAAATAAAAAAAATCATTAACTATAACTGTAACTATAACTAAAATAAAATCTGTAAGGAGAATCACACTGCATTTAGGTTGGTGCAGGGAGCACTTTTGTGAAGTACTTAACAGGCGCTACATAGTGCCCAGATATACATGCCTAAATACAAATGAATACAAACTGTACTCAAGAAGCGTAATCCATCGGAAAGCCCAATCGAAAGCCTGATTGGGTAATGACGGGTAAGCAAGCATTGCAACAGATGAGGCTTGAGGAATATAAAATTAATCAGTAAGCGAACAGCGCTTAGACAACTAGACGAGTCACAAATAATTATTGGTGAGCTACCGCAGTCACACCAAGTCCAATCGAAGTCTGTGCGTGTGTGAATGCGCTATGCATGTATGTATATATATATATAATTATATATATATTAAGTTGTTGGTTATATAGGTTGGTAGCGGAAGTGGAAAAGGACAGGAGGACGATTGAAACTAAGAGTCCGTTGGTTTCCAGCACCGATCATCCAGTCTATGTCTTCCGTCTGATCCATCGATTCACCACGACCTGGAAAAGAGACATTCTACCGCTTTTAATGGACGACAACTCAACTGCCATTGAAGGTACTCCGTCCACTTGTTCCCAATCATCCCAGTCACTACGGACGACAGCTACGATCATATGATGACGATGACGACGATAATATAATGATGACGATGATAAAATAAATACATGCATACATACATGCATGCATGCATGCAAACATAGATGCATAAATGTATACTATAAAAACAAATACAGTACACGCATACATTATTTATAAACAGTGGCGGCTCTAGACTTTTGCATAAAAGGGGGCCACGGAGGGGCCGGGGAAACAGATGGAGGGGCCAGTCTATTTTCTTCAAAAGTGAGAATGGTGACAAGAGACCTGTATTTGATCTACATGAATTGTTTAATCAACAGCCTCAAGTTAAGACGCAAATGGAAACAGAGTCACTTTGTTAAAAGTAAAACCTAGAACTAAAAACAATACATGCACTTTTAATTAAGTGCAAGTTTTATTAAGACTGTCATGCCTTTAGTCAAACTGTTCCACCAAGGGCATGGATGATAATCGACTCTGCACGAACACATTCAACTAACAGCATTGATAAACTGCTCTCTGAAACGAATATCAGACATATTTGCTTTGCAGAGATATGTCTAATATCAGAAAAGACTTGTGTTTTGGCGTTAAAGATTGTATACCAATCATAATAGTAGGCTAAGCGAATGGTCAGAGAATTGTCGATTTAGTTCTGAATGATGATAGTAACTGGATGTAGACAAGTTGCCTAAATGCAGTCTGTGAGTTCCACTTCAGAACGATGCCCAGAGTTTTATCTGCAGCAGAGCCCGAAAAGCGCCTGGGCATTTTATGAACACACTGTTTGAGTAGTACAGCTTTTAAGTTTGTTGAGGAAGGATTCCAGACATTTGAGGTATGTGGATTCAAGGTTGAGGAAAAGGGACTTGCAGTAATCGAGCTTTGAATGGACATATATGGTGAGTGTGAAATTGTAGCAAGACAGAAAGTCATCTATGGAAGAGGGAGAGTTGAGAACAAGTTGGGAACAAGTTGAGAATATCTTTGATGAAGGCCTGACAGTCAATGGACCCGATGGGTCGAAATGAGCGAGTGAAGGGAGAGGCCGAGGAAAAGGCTTTTAGAGATCAGCCATGCGTAGGTAATGGTCAATATTGTTGAGAGCAGAGTTTGATAGCTTGGAAGA
Source organism: Aporrectodea caliginosa (assembly GCA_020284085.1). Taxonomy (NCBI): domain Eukaryota; kingdom Metazoa; phylum Annelida; class Clitellata; order Crassiclitellata; family Lumbricidae; genus Aporrectodea; species Aporrectodea caliginosa. The sequence goes on from JACEVL010000477.1 coordinate 964,198, forward strand.
TAAAAAGGATGCGGCGGAAGTGATAACAAGGTCAAGAGTGTGGTTCTTGACGTGTTGGATGAGACTGACTGATTAGAGGAGGTTAAGAAAGTCGGATGCAAGAGGGTCAGAGGTATTCTCAAAATGGATATTGAAGTCGCCGGTGTGTAAGAATTCGTTGGGAATAGTGACAGCGAGTGAGAGGAGAGATCCAAATTCATCGAGAGAGACAGAGTGTTTGGAGGAGTAGGCCGAGGAGGTAGTAGATATTGAAAACTGTGAGTAGATTTGATGCAAGTCGGAGTGTTGTGAAGGAGCATTCGAAAGATCGGAAAGTGTGGCGTGAAGAATTAAGGACGACAGCCGGTTCACGGACCAGTAAGCAGTGCCTCCACCAGAAATGTTTGCGGACTTTCCGGAGGGGTTATGCGAGAGAAGCTACGGAAGGAGAAGCCAGGAGGCTTGCAATCAGATATATATGGGGTTTGAAGACAAAGTGGATATCCAGGTTTCTTGGAGGGCAATGAGGTCAGCTAGACGAGAACAGGAGGCAAAGTCAGTGCAGGTAATGGAGTTTTTGGGGTTTAGGAGAGACCGAATTTTGAGGGAATAGAGAAGAAATTTCTTGTTGGAAGACCTGGTTGCGTGATGTGAGGAGTCTGTTTTGGGACGGGGATTTATTTCGATGTCGCCAGAATGATAGCAGTAGGCTGAACAGGATTTGTCGGAGGGTCATGGCAGATGATGAACTATGGGACGACGAGTGAGGCGGATGGGATGGAGTTGAAGTGAGACTATTGTACAGTAGCGCTCTCGGTATTGGGGGACTGGGACACGAGAGGAGTTAAGGTCCGATGGTGGTTGTGGTTAAAGAGAAGCGGATGAGCAGAAACTGCAGAGAAATCGATACCAGCGAAAGCCTGGTAGATATAGTCAAAGATGGCGGAAGGGTAAAATATACAGCTGAGACAAGGTGTAAAGCATGCGGGAAATTTGAAATTAATCTGAAGCAATTTGTAGAGGATTTAAGTTATGCTAGATGAAATAGGAACGATCTGACCTGATATCCTGAGTTCCATTTGACTGATTTGAGCGTCAATGTAGAAGCAAGACTGGTAAAAAAAATACAGAAATTAGATGTTCGGTGGAATACAACGCTCGAACAGCTATGCTGGCGCCCTCTGATGATACGATAAGCCATGATAAGCCACGATGAAAATATGCCTTGATAAACTAATTAAAAAATTGTGCAGTTGTGAAAAACCATGATTAAATATTTAAAGCCATAATTAACGTAGAAGTTATGATAATCCTTGATAAAATGCTATAAGCCACGATAAACAATGGAAAGTTATGCAAAATAATGATAAAAGCAGATGAGCGATGATAGACGATGATAAGCTATAAGAATTGTGATTTGTTGGTGTGACAGATATGGTTAAATCTCTGAGCGAGATTCTGCCAACAGATGACGATTATGACGGCGCTAAATCAGCCTTGGTCCGGCTGCAAATCACCTACAAACTCAACGTCGCTGACGTCATCAACGGAACGATTCTCGAGCAGACGACGCGACCGATGACTCAGCAGATGGCTGTAGATGTCGCTTTGTTCGCCCTGGACCGGAAGTTGTTGGATGACGCCCTCTTGTGGCTCACGCATGCGCAGAAACACCCCGTTCCACCAATGACCCCGTTGCAGGACATCTACCACACGATGAGTCGCATTCATGCGCAGGTAGAAGGATGTCGCATAGATCTAAGGTCACGCGTAGGTTAGAGGAATAAAATTAGAAGGGAACAATTTTCAAGACTGGGCCAATTGTATGTAATAGACTATATTTCAACCAACCTTACTATCTATGCTATCTATAATCTTATCCAGTCCATGCCGACTCAAAGAACTTCTTAGTACGCGACTTTCTCAGTCTGACTGCTCCGTTGACAAGGACGGCTATCATGGACAAGCGTGCCTTTTCTAAAGCTAGTTCTGGACTCTTTTAATCCTCTTCCGACAAAAGTCTGTTCTGCCCTTCAAGACTCGACGCCTCCGCAGATTGTTTTCGTGTCTTCGCGGATTTCCGTTTTGGCTTTCGATAGGACTCATCCTGCAGTTTGACTTGCACGATGATTTTGATTAGTTACGACCATCTGCCGATGATGCCTTGAGCATTCAACATATAGGTCTATAGGCGCTATAGAAGTACTTAGAGATTAGACTAGATCAGGACGCAATGATCAAAGATGGGCTGTGCATTTGATTAATAGCTTTATTTGTTTGATTAATTAATTAATTAATTTGATTTGATTAATAGCGCCTGGAGAATTGAGAAATTCAGCTTGAAACGGTGATTTAATTGTTGTCAGATCCATCCTAGGTTTAGATTAGATTAAACATAGACTGGACTATAGATTATAATAATTTGGACCTCACCAGACTAGATCAAACCATTTTGGTGAGATTGGATAAGAATTAATTGTATTCGGCTCAGTAGAATCGGTTTTAATTCAATTACGTTGACATGATTTGTATTGAATCATTAGATTACATCCGTTCATTACTTCAACTTACATTGTTTACAATACCTTACTCAGTGTTAATTAGAATTAATTAGAAACTTCTATAAAACCGATGTCTAATGCACAAAATTGATTTCACGGCGCACTAGAGAGTGACGCGGGGAGACAACCTCGTCCCCATTGTTGTCTCCATTACCGCGGGATGTTCCGCGGGGAAATTTCCCATGTCACTCTATACGGCGCACAAAATCATACCTATAAAAGCAAGTGAGTCCACCGACAGAGAGACTGTAATATGCCAAAAACTAATCGTTGTCGGCGGCTACGGCTTATGTTGTCATAAGCTGCCGTTAAACTGTGGACGACGACGACAGAGAGACAACCTAAAATGGATGAGTTAATTGAAACAGCTATACCTTAAGTCTTTAATGTGAGACCGAATATCCAAAAAACTGAGCAACCGAGATATCTTGTTCATTAACCTTTTTTGACCCAACGTTCCCAAAGTGGAACATATTATTAAAACTCCTCGGGTCGCAGTGAAACAGACTATAAGTCATCTCATAAATATTCATTGGCTTGACTAACGATAGAGGCATGTTTATTTACCTTCATTTCGATTCTGTTTTGGTAAATAATAATTATAATTATGATGCAAATACGACAAAAATTGACATTTTTACTTCTAAATATTGAAAATTAATGTATGTTACAGATACTTGACAATTTATTGTTTTTATTGTAGATTTGGAATTAACTGTGTTTATTGTGACTGTGTATGGTCAAATATGTCAATGGTAGTGCTTTATTTATGAGCAATGTAGCTGATTTCAAATGTGTTCCACTTTGGGAACGTTGGGTCACTCTCCTTACATGAACCACTATTTTTGCGTTGCTACTGATGTTTGCCTTTTGTAACTCCACAATTACATTGATTGTGATTGTGATTATTATTATTATTATTATTTTTAATGTTTTTTATATTTTTTATTGTCTGATCATAGTATATTTATGTGTTCAGAGAGCATAGCAATGTATCATCATACTGACTATGTGATCAATGATCAAGTGGTGTTACTTCTGCAACGCTGCATACTTATTATTATTATTATTATTATTATTATTATTATTATTATTATTATTATTATTATTATTATTATTATTATTATTATTATTATTATTATTTTTTTTTTTTTTTTTGAGGTATCAATGATCCCTCAGGATTTGGAAAAAATTAATTTAGGAGCAGGGGACAGTGTCTGGAAAATCAAGCCTCGTCGTCTGGAGTGACAGAGTTGTAGCGTTGTATGCAGACAGATAGACGCTGAAAAAGAAACGACGCCTCACGGCGGTCGCCACTGATGATGGATAGGCGACTACCTATACTGCTGATGAATTCTGCACCTGAGAGGTTGATAGGGCCCAAGGTCTCAAAGGCCACCGCCTGGAATTTGTGGGTGGGGGGCAGTCCCTGATATTTTAGGTCTTTACGTTCAGCCGCCTGTGCTGAGGCGGGCCCCCTGGACCCGGCGGGGTGGGTGACATACGAGAGTGCGCACGAGTGGACCACCGTGGCGTCCCATGCCAAGTATCTACCCTCCGACCAGGGGATTAAAGTGGCGCCATCCGGGCGTTTACCGTCCGACCTAAACAGGCCGACCGGTTCCTTGGTGCAGGGGACATCGGCCCTCGATAGGGCGCGCCAGATGATATCATTGATGGTAAAGTGGCGCAGGGAGCGTCCACATGCCTGCTTGCAAACAAAGCCGTGGTGTCCGTTAGAACCAACCAGGGCTCCGCATCGGCAGGTGTGGGGACTGCAGATGTCAAGTCCCAAACGAAGGCCAACCGCAATGCGAACGGCCTCGTTATCCAAAGTGAGTCCACATGATGGAATCGGAAGTGCCGCCAGCCAGTCGCCTGAGTGGGGGCTGCAGATGGCAGTCAGCCTGGCCTGGTCGACCGGGTTATCGTATCCCGGCCAGAGATGGATTCTGGTCTTATCCAGCTCGATCAGCGGGCGATCCCAGATGTTTTGCCTAGTGGGCAACGGTGACATGACAGTGGGCAATGTCTGTTGGCGCGACAAAAGCAGGTCGTCAAAGACGACATCGGGTACCAATGCGCTGCCGCCGAGGATGGCCATTTGGAGCTCAAGAGTTGCTGCAGCTGAAGCCAAATAGGCAGAAGAAGCAAGCGAAACAACTCTACGAAGACCAAGGCCGCCATCTCTCACCGGCAGCGTTGCCTGTAGCCATTGGATGTCATTAAATGAGGTGTTGACTATAAGTTCGAGCCCGGTACGCATGATAGAGTCAAGCGATTGCAGGGCCCGATGGTCAGCGCACGGTGAACAACGAAGAAGGTAACCTAACTTCGAGGAACCGAAGGAGGACCTAAGAAGAGTGAGGGCGTTCTGGGAAGGAAGCTGGCCAAGTTTTGTAAAAGCCCTTTGTAGGTCGTCACAGTGTTGGGAAAGAGAGGCATCCAGCGCTGCCCCTCTAAAGAGTGGCGCCCCGAGCAGAGTGAGTGAGTCAGGGTCCCGCCGGCTAAAGTCTGACCATTATTATTATCATTATGATTAATTATTAGTTATTGTGATTGGCTTCTGGTACCCAGTTTGATTTTTGGTTTCCCGTGCACGATGCTGTATTATGGTGATCACAGTTCTAAGATGTTCATGTTCATCAGAGGACAGCCAATCAGGTTCAGGTACATAGTATGGATTCTTTGCTCATCTGATGGGTTTCCATACCAAGCAAGCATTTATTGTGACAAAAGTGACCGAACAGAAAAAACCGGTCTTGGTGAGCATGTTCTTGGTTTTGTTGACAAACTTCGGGTGAAGACTCACCACCAGTTGTACTTCGATGATTTCTTGACATCATAATTTTATTCATTGATGTGCCAGCTCCGAGACCTTGGAATGAAAGCTACTGGTACTGGTTGGTAAGGTCAATTGCATGATGCAGTTTTGCCTACAAAATCTGAGTTCAAGAAGCCACATGGAGGAAAGTTTGTTCACACTTCCAATGGCAAGGTGAACATTGTTCACTGGAGTTGGAACAACGTTGTCACATGTCTTGAACAACGTTGTCACATGTCATGTCTGAGTAATTTTGACACCGGCATGGTCGAGTGACATATGAAAGGGAGTCAGGGTAAGGCCAAGGTGGTACAGCTATGAATGATCTGTAACTACATGGCCGGAATGGGTGGGGTCAACCTAATGGACCGTCTTCTTTCTGCATACAGACCTAAACTAAAAGGGGAAATGGTAGTAGAATCTGTTTGTGAATGCCTTGAACATTGCTGAGAAGATGCAGTGTGTTCTGCTTCCTACAACAGAAAGACTGAGTGACATCCAGTTTCGACGCGATGTGGTTTGTGGCCTGCTAAAGGTTGGGCCGAGTCAAAACAACTGGGCAGTCTGACAACACCGGTGCCTGCGTTGCTTCGATATGATGGATTGAACCATTTCATTGAGTCCATAACACATGTAGATGTGCCTGCTGCCACAGCAACACTAGGAAGAAGTGTGGAAAATGTGACAAGCGGCTCCACGAGCTGTGCTTTGAACATACCATACCAAGGAACACAATCGACTGTACAGTGTCTAATTCTACTGAAACTGTTTCAGTTAAATGAAATACCAACACAGTCTTGAATCACAACTTTTGCACATTGCATATCTGCATTACTTTGAAAAGTTACATTTTTATTAATGCACGTTGCTTATGGTAGTCAAATTGACCCAACGTTCCACTTTGGGAACATATGCACAATTCTGATATGAACTGAAAATAAATTTCTTTTGTTACTGATTGCCTTTAGATAGGTTGTAAACTGCATCATAACTAAATTAAGCAGTGATTGCATGACAATTTCTGTATCTGGGATGATAAAGGTTAAGAACAGTTTTAGTTTTGGGAAGGGTTTATAACGTAAGAAAGCCAGATGATGTTGTGGAATAGTGAAAGTCTGGGGTAAAACGTTTGATCTAAGTTTCGTGGTTAGCAGAATCTTTGTATGTATCTAGACACTTCCTATAGTGCCTGGTAAGTACCCCACAGAGCGCTGTTTGCGACAGCCTAAATGATATTAAAGTCATTAAGTACAAAACCTAATCAATAGGCTACTTAGTGTTCAGATAACCAATGGCGAGCTCCCGCAGACACGCACAGCCCAACCGACGGATTCCCATCCAGAGCTGAGAGTAGACACCGTGTTCTGAGTTTTTGGACTACGCAGTGCCGAAAAAGTGATCGAGACAAAGGACGAGGCTTGCAAAACAAATCTTAACACCAAGTAATCCCTCGCAGAAGGTGGAAGACGCTTCGCTCGGCCATCCTTCTGACACGGGATCTGTGGAAGATGGCATTCTTCGCACCATGGCAGAGAGGGAAATAACTCCAAGAACGCATACTTCAAGCCATATTACTAGTCCAGAGAAACGAAAATTGTCGCATATAAGTACAAAATATACTTATAAAAGTATTCAAAATAGGTATAAGTATACCTATTATGGTATGCCTTAGACGCATTTTGTATACCTTATAAGAAAAGCATACCTATAAAATTGTCGTACACAATTATTCTTTCGTGACCAACTATAATTGATAAATCCTTTGCTGAATAGGGAGCCAATGCGACTATTTGTACATTGGTGACATGCTCATAGCGTCCTGCTCTAGCTAAAGACTTCTGAATTCGCTGTTGTTGATATACATGTACGTTGCAATACATAACACCTACTAGAAGCGAGTTGCAGCAATCGAGGCGAGTGGAGACTATTCCATTTGTCAGAAGCTTCCTTGAATACATAAGGACTTAAAGCCTGAATATGTATAACGATTGCAATTATTTATCATGTAGGCAGCGAGAGACATAACAGTTTAAAAATTGCGCCTGTGTTGCTATGGAATAACCAACTAACTTGACAAGTGAGTCGTCTAGTTTTGAAGATTTTATCTATTCAGACTTAAGCTGAGTTACCAGTAGCCCGCACCTTGCCTGACTGTTGTCTTTGCATTGTCTTAGCTTACTTTTGGAATATATTTTAATGAAATGTCTGAATTAACGTTTCAGAAAGGACGGTTGTTAGAAGCAGTTGACTTCGCCAAGAAGGCTCTAGAAATTGGTAAGACAACCGATTCAGTAGATTTGCATTTTCGCTGACAATTCACTGTGAATATCTGCCGTTAGAATTTAAAGCTTTAATTGTCTTGTGTTTGTCCACGTTTTGCGTTTCTTCTGAACAGATCCATCCAACGCCAAGTACCTATCCAATATCTTGCCAAACGACAGCTCACAAACGACGAAAGCCGACTGGCCGATCACGTCCGATAAACAAGACCGTCTGTGCAGACAGCATCTCGTCGAGGTAGCCTACTTTTTTTAGAACGTAACCCGTTCGGATATACTGTTCTATTTTATTCTACTCTGTCTCGTCGTATTCTTTTCTATTCTCTATTCCACTGTGAGATGAGTTGAATTAATTCTGCTACCTCGGGAGTATGATCACGACAGATGGGAAATGCCACAAGGAAAGTAAAAGAAAAATGGCACAATTAAAGGAGGCACTCGCAAAACGGAGAAACGACACAGAGAGTAAAAATTAACAGAGCTTTGAAGAAACGGATAATTCAAACACAGATATGGCGCGTGGTACTGTACGGATCAGAGACATGGACTCTGAGAAGAGGATTTAAGCAGACTGGAGGCTTTCGATATGTGGAGAAGAATGGAGAAAATCAGCTGGACGGAACATAAAACAGATGAAGAACTGATGGGAAGAATTAGAGAAGAAAGAGCCTTGATACACACAATTAGAGAGGGAGAAAGGAAATGGATTGGACACTGGCTGAGAAGAGACTCACTCCTCAAAACGGTCATCGACGGGAAATTGGAGCCTTAGAAGAGGCTCAAGTACAAGAGGAGACATTTTAAACCTGCTTAAAAAGACAGAGAACCAGAAAAAAGATTGTTCTCAACTATATTCAGGGTTTTTTCTGCCCTGTTCTACTTTGTAAACTTCTGGCATGACGTATTGCATCCCAATAGATTCTATTCCTTTCTAGTCTTGTCTGTTGTATTATATAGTAGTATAATAAAACTCAATGCCCATCCAGTCCAGTCCAATCGCTAATATAATAATGACTTGTCGTTGCAGAATAATTCTCCTAGCGACGGGACCTTGTCGTGTTTCTACGAGAGAGGGCGCATCACTCCGATGCTCCGAACAAAGGTGGAAATGCTGCACCAGTCGCCAGATGTCGTTTTGTTCCACGATTTCCTCACAGACTACGAAGCAGCCGAACTGCGTCGAATGGCCATGTCTAAGGTCAGCGCATATCAAAAACGATTACCACGTTCTATATATAAATATGTAGATATTTCTAAATACATGTATACTGATCTGCTTACTTTACCTCGACTGACATTATTGCACCTTATTTTTAACTTTATCCTGACTGAATTTTCTTTACCTTATTTCTTAAATTTGCTTTATCTAACCTTATCGCCAAGCGAAAGTCTCGCGAAATGTACGGAAATTTGTAAGAGACGGCGAAAGAGCGTCCGAAATAAATATTATTGTCGACTGAAAAACCTCAGAAATGTCGACCTTTAACATCGTGAAGCTGGGATAAAAAAACTGATTATTAAAGAAATTAAGTGAACAAAGTAGCTTAGCCTCAACCTTTGCTTCTATCTTTCAACTCCTGCATTCGCCATGCAGTGACTCAAGTAAACACAATCACACAATCATTGAACTCACCAGTCGTCCGCTAACAGAGCCAGCCTTCGTTACATATTCACAGAGCATTACCATCAATCATATATTATGTTTAGGTCGTGAACTTTCTAAACAGTCTGCGATCAGTTCTTGAAATCAGTCTGCGCTGAATTGCCGGAGATCTGCTACATTACACATTTTGGATGTTTAGATTCGGAGAGCAACGGTTAGCAACTTTATGAAGCCGAAGGTTTCCGAAAATAGAGTGTGCAAAATGTAAGAGGAAATTCTCGGCCAATCAGCCTATCAGATAATCTTCCTGCAGTTTTTTGATTGCATCACTTAGGTCATCACCATCAGCAGAAGCTTCACCTCAGTCGTCGTCGTCGTCGTCATCATCATCTTTGTCGTCATCACTATTAGTCTTCAGTTAGAACGATGCAAAACGCCAGAAGTCGGAAAATTCAACAATGCAGTTCCACTTCTTCAGTTCTGAATTTATCGCTTCTGAGGAGGACAAGTAAAATAGGAGGAACAGAAGGAGGAAAAAGAATGGAGCAGAACGAAGATGAAAAGGAGGAAAGGACGAGGAGAAGGAAATTGAGGAGAAGCGAGGCAGCAGGAAGAGCAGGAAGAGAAGGAGTCAAGTAAATGAAGGCGCAGGAAGAGGAGAATGAGAAAGAGTATAAGGAAATGAAGGCTGAGGAAGAGGAAGATAAGGAGGATTAGGAGAAAAGGAGGCGAAGCAAAACGAGAATAAGGAAGAGTAGGAGGAATAGAAGGCGTCCGAAGACCGACACAGAGGCTGTTATTGTTTCTGTTTCAGTGCCTGGCTAAACGACAGTATGGGCGATTCGTTGGTTGATCGCATTTCGAAGCGCATCTCCGAAACCACTGGACTGGAAACGAAGCATCCGTTCGGGGAGGCTCTTCAGGTAGAAATGCTTTCATAAACGACACCTCTTTCAGACAAACAAGTACAACTCATGACTAATATCCAGTTGAACGTTTCTGATGCATGTTTTCTAGGCTGACATGAAAGTCGTAATTATTAAGATATTCGACAATCGCATGATAAATCGAACTCATGATTAACACATTCAAAATAAATTCTGTGAAATACAGAATGAAATAAACGACGAAAATGTATATATTTGATTGCAGTACGATGTTGCTTGTTCTTTCAGCTGGCCAATTATGGACTCGGAGGACATTACAAGATGCACTATGATCACGACACGGTAATTATGTATATTATACTTACTATTTGTACATATATAATTTATATATATATATTCTATTTGTACAAATAAATATATATATATATATATATTGATCCTATGAGTTGAATTCCTGAGATGCTCTCAATGCATTTGTGATTCGTTTCAACTCGTTGAACTACGAAATTATTTATCTTCTGTCATTATATGCTAGCATAATGCGTGGAATTTTGAAGCACCTTTCCCAATCTATCATCAAAAGTGCTTTTCTAACCAGTCTTACTGATACTGCAGAACTGCAACGGGCGGAGAGATGGTTGAGTGGTGACACGCTGGTACGAAGATCAGAAGGACTCGGGTTCGACACCCGCTAGATTAACTCAGGTTGACTGGGCCCTCCACTCCTTCAGGGACGACTGCAAAATGAGCAGTAGGACAGATGGGCGCCTTGCCTGCTGCCATACAGTTACATTCGACTCCTGTTAAACTTGTAATCATCTGTTACTACAATGTCATGTAATCTTAGGCCTACTACGTGCTTGTTAGTTTGAATTAATAAACGATTATTATTATTTTTATTTATTTATTTATTTATTTATTTATTTATTTATTTACAAAACAATAAACGGCTAGTTCTCTCCTTAAGATCGCATTCGAGACATAAACGCAACTGTCATAAGCAACATTTGTACGGATTCACGTCTTGTGAATTTATTTCCTTTTTGGATGATTTTCAGGAACGCTATCAACGCATCGATCTTCCCAAAGAAATTAAGGAAATAGGCGACAGAATGGCAACTTTCATGATCTACGTCAGTTACAATTTGTCTTCGAATGTTTGCACTTTGCATCTTTCCTCTCAATGATGAAATCGTCGTTTCGTTAATGGTTACATAATCATAAAGGCGCATCTTAAATCTTAAGAGAAATCTCCGTCTGTCTGCCTCTTTCTGTCACTCGGTGTCACTGCTTTTCCTTTTACCAATTTCGCTGTTTGAGATTATTTGTTTTAATTCCAGCTGAATCATGTCGAGGCCGGTGGAGCGACTGTCTTTCCGGATCTAAACATTGGAACGAGACCTGTTAAGGTAAATGCGAATCTTCATCGTCGTCGTCGTTATCATCGCTATCACCAACACCCCCTTTCTCATCCTAATGTCGTAGTCATCATCATCATCATTAACAACAACATCTGTTGAACATTTAATCTTTTCGCTTCTTAGTTTTTTTATATCTTGAAGCTTTAAGATGTCACTGGAATTTTTGCAGCCAAAAATCAGTAGCCGAAGCGAAACTTAAGTCCAACAGCGGGTTGTATAGAGATTTTTGCATGCTGCAGTGCAGCGACCTAGACTTTGTTGACTACAGTATAATGACCATTTCTCCTTGTTCTTGCTAAAGATGTTCACAACGAAATGTCTTCATATTCTTATTTTCTATTCTACCCAGATGTCACAAAAAGATTGACACCTAGATACAAAGTGGGCGGTTTTGATTAAACTCTGAAAGAAGTCTTCCCTATGTTTTCCTCTTCGCATTTTGCCTTGGTTGCGTAGGTTTTGCTTCTCGAGATTTTCATTTTGTTGATCTTTAGAATGCAGCAGTGTTCTGGTACAACTACAGGCGTTCTGGTGTATCGGAGTCTCTGTCCCTCCACGCCGGTTGTCCTGTTCTCATTGGAGAGAAATGGGGTTTGTAGTTTTGTACATAAGACTCTCGATCGACTGTACTCTCAGACCGTATAATAAAAGGCTAGAAATACCATTGATACAACGTTGTGTCACTTTTGGCCTTGAGCTGAAAGTGTTTCTGCTCTTGTTGTGCTTAAGCGTTATTCTAAATTCACTTGTCTTGACACTTGGTAGAGTTTCTTTCAAGTACATCTCTACGCTATGGTCTAAGAGGAAATCGGAGCCACTGAGAATAGAAAATTCTTTATGAGACTTAAGGAAATGGTGTTTCAAGGCGGTCAAACAGCGATCAGGTAGGCCTACATGTGCATGTGGTCAGCCGGTCGGTTTGATATTTGAACACCGTTCTCTTGCTAATGAATCGCGTTGACGCCGGACACAACTGACCGTTGTCTTAAATAATATCTCCCCGGAGAATCTGTATCGGAACAACGTCTCCCCATTGAAATAGATTCTCCCCATCTACGATACAAAGTCTCCCCATACTAAAATTGCCTCTTCATTTTCGGTTGCTTTTTATATAATTTTAAAGAGGCTCTAATATGACTTTTGTTTTGATTAATTGAATTGGACATGAAATAAATATGATATGAAATAAGAAAACTATGAAATACATATGTTTTATAGTAGCATTAGGCTATTATCGCATGTACATGTAATAACACCACTACGATTTCGGGCGCGCTTATGTCAATATAACGCAGTGGAGAGATTATAGGGCCTACAAGCCCTACATGTTGTTATGATAATTAAGAAAATGGCTCTGACTAGATCTTAAAGACATTTTACTGGTCCTAGTTAGCACTGGTTTCTTAAACGACTCTGTGATCAGTAATCTCTATCCCATTCATTGATTATTGATGCTGTATTCCGTTTGTCAGTTAGCGCCAACTAGTATCACGCTGATTCTTTGAGGTTAGACCAAATACTGAAATTGTACTGGATATTGGTCATTCGATATTATTAGCGTCAGATGCATCTGGCCAGCTTATTAGCTATACAAGGAGTCAGAAAAAATGCATTGGAATAACTATAACTGTACTGGCTTCGTGATACGAGCTTGCTTTTCTGGCATAAATTGATGAAGATTAACCCTGCGACTACCAGTGGGGTCAAAAATGACCCCAGAGGTAGTTTGCACTAGTGCTGCTCACCCCCATAAGAGATATCTCAATGAAATTTTATGACTTTATAGGTAATCCTGTTTTGTACAAAATTCCAAGTTTTATTTTACATTTTCTATAACCAGATGGCGCTGGTATACCATTTATACACTGAGTACCAGTGGGGTCATTTTTGACCCCAGTGTAAACTGAATAATTCTGACATATGTAAAAATAACAAAATGCATTTTTATTGAGCTAACATTGATTTAAAATGTATTTTAACAAATATAAACTATTATATATTGTTTACTTAGTAAATTTATTGCCGAAAATGTTGACAGTCTGCTAACAGGTTCAAACTAGTTGTGAAAAAACAATTCTAAAGGAAACGGAAGTGGATAAATAAGGAAGGCAGTGCCATTTATGGTGAAACATGGAGTGATATATATGACAAACCTAGAAATGAAGCAGTACAGCAAAAATGTAGAGTTTAGACGTTGTTTCAGCGACAGCATGACTAGAAATCGGTTCCAGAAATTATCACGTACCCTTAGATTTGACGATGTGGTGCGTCGAATAGAAAGTCAATATCCTAAACAACTTGCACTTATTTGACAAGTGGACAAAATCATAAGAAAATGATAAGAAGTCGAATATAATCTGTGCAAAAAGTAAGCGCAATTATGTCGTTCTTGCCGAGTATACCTGCATAAACTGTAAACAGTAACTGTAATGACCGGATATTATCAATACTAGTTTCGAACATAGAACACTCGAACACTTTGAACACTAATCTGAAAATATTAAATTAAAAATTTATTCATTTCAACAGCCTAATCATGTTCCAAATACTTTACTAATATTTGTTTTCATGGCAATAAATAAAAATGTACAAAACAAAGAACTTATTGTAAAAATTGTGTTGGGGTCATTTTTGACCCCACTGGTACTCAGTGTATCAAAAAGATTCTGGTAGTCTGAGGGTTAAGCGTATGGGCCTACTATTCACAGAATTATGGGCACTATAATTACACCCATTAAATAATAGCAGCTAAACCAAACCTACATGTATTTAATATCGATAGGTCAATATCAATGAAAGAAAATAAAGCATTATAGAGTTTGCAGTCCATGAAGCTGACTCCCTGAACGGTGGGGTTGCTGACTACGTAAACGTCAGATAAGCAAATTGTTTGACTCGTATAGTACGATCTCTTTCAATCTTTTAGTCAGTATTATCCCCTGCCAGCAACCAATTTAATATGTCTGACTGTTGAGCTCTTGCTGCAGCATTTGCTTTAAAGTGGGCTCTTGGTGCAAAGGTCTTTGCATGTCTTGTGTGATGCCAAAGCAATGCGAACAAACTTCTGGCACGATGCGTTGAAAACCAAGCACTATCGGAGTTCCGAACTTTAGGCCTACCAGTTAGAAAGCCTGATCGCCAGAAGAAAAGATCTTTGCGAACATCTAAAACAAATGCAAGAGTTATCACTTGACTATTCTAAATTTCGATTATCTCCATTGTATTTCTTATATACAGTTGTCTCAGAAGTTCAAATCGCTTGCTTTTCTGTGATTCTTTTATGAGGCCAGTGCAGCCTTGAAATAAAGATACTCACGCATTTGTTAAACCAAGGAAGCTAGAATAGAGTTCATGATAAAATATGACGTGACTGCGTCCTTTCACGCGTTGAAATAGTCTCCCGGGGTAGAGTTTATTTCAACGGTGGATGAGATAATTCTCTCCCACGGAGACTCTGTTGTAGAATATGGCTGGGGGGCGAATGGGTTCTAAAACGCTGAGGGAGAATCTGTGTCAAAGTAGACTTTTAGGGGAGACTCTGTCACGGGACACCGGCCATCAGGGTTGAAGGAATACCCTTCAATGTTGAGTGCAAGCGTTGTGTAAATAAGCACTTACGTTACATTACCTGCCAGATCTGTTATTTGGCTACTGTTTCCTGAATGCTACCACACTTATACTAAAATGTGAGGAGCTCCTGTTGAATGCCATATTTGCTGCTTGTTCTGTTTCTTTCAGTGGCAAACAAATGGATTCGAGAGTTTGGCCAGGTATTCCGAAGACCCTGTGATCTCTCGATCGATATCTGATTTTTATTCCATCTGGATCCGACTGTCTACCTGTTCATTGCCACGGATCGATGCATTTTTGCATGACCGACGTTTCTCTGGCATCAAAGGCTTAATCTGTTTCCATATCAATAATTCAACACCAATGACGCTTCACAACATTCATACCATAATGCCTGGTATAGGCTACGCATTACGCAGTTTCAAAGAAAACTAATAATTATAATGAAACAGAAATGAAGGCCTATCCGTCTGTCTTCAAGCGTCACATCTCACTGCGTCATTCGCCAGAGACAATCTGGCTTAGGCCTCTTTCATTACATATCATCGCAATAACCAATAACAAACGTTGTCATAGCAACGCGCAATCATGCACAGTGATAGTTAATAATATAAACGTGTTACGCGAAGCGGCCGCGTAGCGGCCAGCCACTCACGCAGCGGAGCACAGCGACCTACAGACACGCGCAGAGGATAGGACGGAATGGGGAAGAGTGTGAGGGAGAGGAGTGTGAGGGGCAGCGGGTTGGGAGGGGGAGGGAGGGGAGTAGGATGGACATGGAGGAGAGAGGATGGGAAGCTAGATGTGGGAGGGGTTGTTGGGGAGGGAGTTGGGAGTGCGAGGGGAGTGAAAAACATTTCAAATCGCTTTTTAGCCGTTATAGTACGGGAAAACATCTAGTATTTAACTGACTGATAACTTTTATTTCCAGAAGCACAATGCATATAACAATTAACAACAATTATCACTTGACTATTACACATCGGTGCATTGGCTAGGGAACACGGGAGACCCAAAAGAGGCACAAGCCCCGCTTAATTAGGGTCACGTTTTTTTAACAATATTCAATTATGGCTGGTTAGTAAGTGGAAAAAAAGGTTCATCAACTCAATAATGTTCTTAACTAAATAATAGCATTGCAATTTACTAAGAAGATCAATATGTAAACAATTCGATGAAACAGCGTTAAATGAAGTATGGTTAATCCTTCAAGTAACTACTCCACAGCATAGAACGACTATGCGCATATTATGAATATTAAGATTTGTAGAAATTGACGAATATTGACAAATATTTAGAGTGGCCAATGAATATTAATTTAAAAAAAATTCAATCCTAATTCTTGAAAATCCGGGATTGATTGTACTAAATTCAGTGCCAAAAACTAGGCACTAGAACAAGAACATTTACATGTTACTCATTTTATATCAGTAACTATGCGGAGTTCATTGTTCAAAGTCTCAATAGGCCCGATCATGGGGCATTCACATTAGGGGTCTGCGGGTATACCCGTACCCGCGGGTTTATCCGTACCCGACCCGTACTCGCGGGTCGGGTACGGGTCGGGTAGGCATTTCACGGGTCGGGTCGGGTCAGGTACGGGTAGGAGCTTTACGGGTACGGGTATACCCGGTTTTAGCCGTGCCGACGTGAAAATTTAGGGTCACATGTAATGTAATTCACATGCACCTTCAAAGACCTACTATCACTGGCGGTACGTTGTCTAAGTACCATATGCTTGTGCTGACCTATAACCGTGCCCCGTAGTGAACTTGACATTCATTCATAGATGTTCAAATTACAGTTACAAAGTGGGGTGTTTCCACTACTACTGCGGCTGCTGCTGCTGCTGCCTCCGCTACTGCTACTACTACTATCTATTACTATAATCATCATCATCATCATCATCATCATCATCATCATCGTCATCATTATCATCTTCATCATCATCACCTTCATCATCAGCATCATTACCACCACATCAACCTATTATTATTACTACCACATGATAACTATTGAGAGTATCGGCCTTTCAGAGACTGGGACTATGGTAAGGCGAACTAATAAATGCCGGGAACGGTACGGGTACGGGTATACCCTCGGGTACGTGTCTAATCGGGTAGTCATTTTGAGTACGAGTCGGGTACGGTTGGGGTCACGTTTCTGGGTAACGGGTACGAGTGGGGTAGCAAAAACGCTCTACCCGCAGACAAATTTTCATTAAAGTTTCGAATTTTTAGTGAACCTTTTGTCGTGAACCTGTTGTCGTGAACCTTTTGTCGTGAACCTTTTGTCGTGAACCTCTTGTCGTCAACCTTTTGTCCGTGAACCTTTTGTCGGTGAACCATTTGCGGTGAACCATTTGTTGTGACACCGTCCTGGTTATCGATTTAGCCAGAATCTGTGAGACAGTAGGGCCTATAGGCTACATTACATTCAAAAGTGTGCAAGTGTAAGCGACACAATTTTCTTAGTCCCTGCATCTTGAGCTGTGTAATTTCAAGCCCTAAATGAAATAACACATGCCAAATGAAGCCGTCAAAAAACCTGAAGGAAATTTTTGTCGTGCAAACATGAGGTCCATAAGCATGAAATGACGTGACGTGACGTGATGTGGAATGACGGCTTAACATGCCATAACATCATAACCTAACGTGACATAACAGAACAGAACATGACACAGCATAACATACCACGACACAACTTACAGTAACATAATTATATATATATAAACATATATATATATACATAGGATGCACAAAACAGCATGACGTAGGTTTTAAAAGCTCAGAAGACATTTTATATAGTTACGGAGACGTTCAACAGTTAATCACTCCCAGCTCCATCTTGAAAGGTTTGATGGTATCCACTGAAACAGTGGTGTTATTAGGGTGCGGTATTCGATTGGTTGAAGAACTCACTCATTTGTAACGCGTATTGTACGACTTCGTGCCGAGACGGTTACTGTTAGGGCCTTGAGCAAGTCCCTCACGTGGCGGAGCCAGGATTTCAGGTTTGTGGGGGCTAAAACCCCAAGGTCTTCAATTTCTCCCATCCTCCTTGGCATTGGCAGTGATTTCCCCCTTTTGTGGGGGAGGGCTGACCCAGCTAACAAAATAACATTTGTCGAATGTTAGCAAAACATATTTTTTGGGCGCGCGAATATTTAACGCGAATGTACCGGAAATATTTTCTTGTGGACACGCCTCAATAATCGCCGAATATTTGTGCGAATGTTCGCTTAAAACGTTCTTATAATGTTATCCAAACATTCGCATAAAGCGAACGTTCTACGAATATTCTACTACTGTGTTTTGGCGAATGTTTTGTGTGTGTTTATGCGAACGTTCTACGAATATTCTACTACTGTGTTTAGGCGAATGTTTTTTGTGTGTTTATGCGAATGTTTGGTGAATATCCCCTTAAAATGGCCTATGAATATTCGCAGCATGATGTTAGCTAAATATTAGCGTTCATCGCATGTTCTTAATTTCACGTATGTATATATACGTCCGTCGATGAGCATCGCTATTTCAACGGAGCTTTCCATATATTTCCTGCAGCTGTCACCCATCCTGCAGTATGAACGGGCCTCGAGGTTTAAGTATAATTATCATTAAGTTAAACCTTGAGCCCGGTTAAGTCAGACTGCCGCTATAGGATGGTGGCAGATTATATATATATATATATATATATATATATACCTGGAAAATATGGAGAGCTCCGTTAACAGCGGTGCTGATCGACAGAGGTGAAAAGAAAGATATAAATATAGCTTTCGCATATATATCTTGCTCAACATCTGCAATCATTAACATTAATCAATAGAAACAATTAAAGTTCAACTAACACGTTTTAAAAAATTTCTTAAACATGCATACCTCAAAAACATGCTGCATTTTCATTAAAAAAAACAAAATAAATAAGTTTAAAAACCAAACTAAGACTATATGCCGTTTAAAGATTATAGGTTTATGCCACCTATAGATCTGTCATGAGGCAAAAATATATATAAAGAAATATTAATTAACAATTATAAGCATTATATAGTGTAGAGACATTATCATTCGCTGTCGTACATAATATTTACGAGTAAGGCCTATAGCGAGTTACGGGCAGCTGCCTGAGCAGTAACTGTTATCATTGAGAGGCTGGATCTCTACGGGGATTGGCCTGAACTGATGTGCGTGCCTTGCAGGCCTACGCTTCAGTATAAAACCTAGCGCTCTCTAGATTAGGGAGCTCTTTGACGGTTCAGCTCAGAGGTAGAGTTATTATTATTATTACGTAGATTATTATTCTGGGTGGGTTAGTAGTAGATCATTATCTTTGGAGTTATTATTATTATCATTATCTTAAGGAGTCAATTATTATTAGTTAGAGTTGTTGTATTACTTACTAGTTTGTCGTCATCACGATTATTATTAATTACTTTGTAATTGTAATTCTGTATGTTCCGTAACTAATTGTAGCCTATGTATTTGTTTTAATGAATAAGAAATATTATAAAACGTTATTGTCAGTTTCTTTCATGTGTAGCTAGCTTCCCCAGGTTTAGGTGGTTCTTGAATAAATAGTCTGTCGTGGTGGACGCGCCTACATAGCTATCTCATTCAACAACTACGTAATTACCGAATCGTCTAGATAGAAGGACTCCAGTTAGGAGTCTCATTACAGTTGGTGGAGAAAGGGTTTGAATCTGGTACACGCTCTCATTAGTCAATTATCGTAATTATACCATATTTTCATTCTCGTTGTAACTTAGGCGCCAACGGCGATTTCTCGCCTAACGCCGCTGTGGTCATTCGTTACTGTTAGGGCCTGGCGCTTCTCAGTTCGCCAGATGGCCGGATGCCAAAACAGACCCGAGGCTTCCAAATATCACGTGGCGGAGCCAGGATGCAAATGTGTATCATGGTCGCTTGTGGCGGCTATTTAAAGTCTTTGATTTTGTCAGTTTACATAATTATTCATTCCGGATGTTTCTATAGCGCTTAATTAAATTGCATGAACTGCATATGTACATGCATAATATATATATATATATTTACACAGTATACTTCGTAAATTCACATTTATTTTCATGAGATAATTAATATTCAAAATATATATGGTCGAAAATATCGCAGTACAATATAATTATTATACGCGCGCGCTTATACATGCATATATATGCACGGAATTTAATTAATATTGTGTGTGCATCAAATGTTCATGTAATATTTGCCGGATATTTGTCGCAAATATTCGTTAGGCATCATGCTCGCGATATTCGCAAAAGTTTGGCAATGTTCGTAGAATATTCCCTGAATATATTTCGTAAACATTCGCTGGACATTACCCCCGCGAATATTCGCGAATATTCGGTGTTAGCCCCCTATCCCCCTGGCGCCACCACTGCCTTCACGTATATTTCCTCAGCATCATCGGTCTGGCGTATAGTCGTGTGTGCAATTGTGATTTGTGAACTTAGGAAGGATGACACAAAATTTCAAATATAGTTGTATAGGCCTACGTATTTGTGTTTGTCATCCAAGCCATTGATTGCACTCGTTTACATTTCTTGAACATGAGAATTTCTACCTTTATGTTCCTATCGATTTCTTAAATAGCCTATGTCAAGAAACCGTTCTTGTATTATTGAGCTATACGTTTAGAAGCTATTCCGTTATCTCCATGGCTTGTAAACAATCTTTATGGGTCCGTGGTACGAACGCTTGAGTTTAGTCACTGGTAGCCTATGGCTTGCGAGAGCAGATGAATAATTTGAGGTTAAATTTTTCAAACATATCCCCTGCATAATTTACAAAGCCGACAGCAATAATTGTGGGTTAGGCCTAATACGTCTATTTAACGACGCCGTCATATCGACGATGATTGTGGACTCCGATCCTCCTATAATACCACGTATGAATGGGCGGGGCTTACTAGCACAGGCGGAGTCCACCGAGGATCGGAGGTCTAAGCCTTCTAGGTGTCATATGTGCATCTACATATGACATCTCTGGGTAGAAACAAACGTTTTGTGTGGTGGCAGGTAAAGATGGCCTCTCCTGTTCTTCTTCTGTACTTCTTAGAGATTCTTGTCTATTGTCGATTGACGATTGGTGACGATGTCTTCGCATCATCTGCTCAGCTACGGATGCTGGATGAAGGTGAAGTCGATCTGATCGATGCCGTGAAGTCCTACATCGACAGCGAACGGCAGAAGCTAGACGAAATCGACAGGTCTAATCAAATCTATTAATCTAATCTAATCTAATCCAGTGAGCTCTGTCGTTATATATAACTTCTGCAAGGTATCAATCGACGGTCGTTTTCATGTGAAACTCTCGTCCTCCAAAGGCCAGAGGAACGTCTTCCGCCGTCTACACGGAGCTGCTCCTCTGTGCTGGGGTTCGTGTGTTTCAAGAAATTCAAGCTTCGTCGCTTTTCCTTGCTGCTCTACTTCGACGCTACGTAGCCAAAGGACTTCGAACACGATGTCTACTGTCAGCTGTGTATAGGCCTATAATTATGGGAATCCATCGGTTGGGCTCTGCGTGTCTGCGGGAGTTTGCCAGTGGCGACTCTTCATAACTATCTGAGAACTATTCGTGCATTAATTTTTACTATGATTGACCTTATGACTAACGCCCTTTAGGTTAGTGAAAGCAGCGATTTTGTGAAGTATTTAGGAGGCGCGATAGTAAGTGCCCAGATATACATCCCTACATAGACATGCATACAAACTATACTCAAGAAGCGTATTCCATCAGAAAGTCCAGGCGAAGGCTTCACTGGGTAACGACGGGTTAGCAATCATTCCAACAATTGAGTTTTGAGGAAAATAAAGTTAATTTATAAGCGAGCAGTGCTCAGATAACTAGAAGAGTCACAATTGGTGAGCTTCCGCAGACAGGCAGAGCTTCCGCAGACATGCAGAGCGAAGTCTGTTTAATTATTATAATTATAATATCAATAGGGCCTACTACAAGTCTGGAAGTTGGTCCTTCTGCTTGTCCCAACAATACGCTGTATATACTATAGAGATATGAAAACATTACAAAACGTTCTTTTGCGAATTGGGAGGTCATCGGTTCTATTTTCAACTAACAATTTACTTTAAATTCCGAAATACGAGCAGTTTTAATTTCGACATGGTCATTTATTCAAACCTCCTAAAATCTAAGTCAATCAATCAATCAATCAATCAATTTATATAGCGCCTCTTCAAGGGTTCTACTCAGAGGCGCTCCCGAGCCAGGCCTGATCATAGAGAAAGGTCTTCAGTTGTGTATAGAAGGAAGTAGAATGAGCACGAGGGGAAAAGCGAAGGAAAGATGGCAAGTCATTCCACGTTGTTGGACCAACGATGGAGAATGCTCGGCGCTGCTTCGTAGCAGTGCGGGCAAAAGGGACCAGAAAGTCACCCCTAGAAGAGGAACGGAGGGCTGAGCGACCTGTGAGAGAAGAAGATAGAGTAAAGATGGAGCGTAGATAGCGAGGAGCTGAACCCAAGACACATTGCCAGACAAGAGAGCAAAGCCGATACAGGATGCGATGCCGGAGGGGAAGCCAGTGGAGGGTGTGATGCATGTAAGAAGAAACACTACCATAGCGAGGAATGTAACCAACAAGGCGCGCCGCAGACCGCAAGACCCTCTAAATGGAGGATAAGTGGACTTGGGGAAGACCAGTGTAGAGAGAGGAACAATAGTCTAGGCGAGAGCAGACGAAGGCATGGATAAGAGTGGAGGCAGAAGAGGTTGAGAGAGAGCGAGCAATAACCCTTAGCTGACGAAGATGGTAAAAGCAGGAGCGAGACAATGAGGAGAGGTGTTTGGAAAAGCTTAGTTCCTGATCAAAGATGACACCGAGGTTTCGTACTGAGGTAGAGAATGTAATAAGAGGAAATTCTACAGCAAGAAGATTAAAGTCCAGTTTTGCCAGCTGCTGGCGGGTACCCAGCCATATGAACTGGGTCTTAGTAGGATTGAGTCTCAGGCGATTTGAAGAAAGCCAGGCAGAGAGAGTGTCAGTTGTAAGAGACATCAAGCGGACAGCACTCGCAGCATCACTTGCAGAACAATGCAAGTAAGATTGGAGATCATCAGCGTATGAATGGCTAGAAAGAGCACAGGAAGCAAGGACAGATTCAAGATCGGCTGTGAAAAGAATATAGAGAAGAGGGCCAAGCACTGAACCCTGGGGAAGGCCAATAGGTACAGGGATCCAAGGGGAACGCGACGAGCAAAACACAGTAGATGAGGAGCGATCAGATAGATATGAGGAAAGCCACTGAAGAGGCAAGGAAGAGATACCAAAAGAAATAGAAAGGCGACGCAGGAGAAGATCATGGTCGACTGTATCAAAGGCTGCACTTACGTCATAGAGTGCAAGAAGAGTAAGTTGAGAGCGGTCAATAGCGCTGTAGACATCATTAAGAAGGCTAAGGAGAGTCTCCGTAGAGTGTCCCTTGCGGAAACCCGACTGACGGCAGGGTAGAAGGTTATTGCAATCAAGGTAGCTAAGTAACTGAGAAGCTACAAGTTTCTCGATTAGTTTAGAAACAAAAGTAACGTTAGATATTGGCCTATAACTAGAAGGGCTAGAGGGATCCAGTCCAATCTGTTTCAGGGAAGGCGTGATGATGGAACGTTTCTGTGAAGCCGGCAGAACACCATCACGTAAGGAAGAATTGAAGAGAACCATGAGGAAAGGAAGGAGAGTTTCGATTTGCTCCTGGATGAGAAAGGTCGGAAGAGGATCCAATTCCGACGACTTGGCAGGCGAGGCGAGGATGAGGCGACGCAGCTCAGCCTCAGTGACCGGAGCAAGGGTGGAAAAAGAGAGCTCAGTCGAGGAGAACGAGGGCGTCAAGCGTATCCTCGCGGTCAATGATGATGCCCGTAAATGTCTAATCAGCAGTCGCCGTGCACGGGCGAATTTCGAGGTCAACGCAACAAAATAGTCGCCAATGCAACATTTTAGCGATTCGAAATGTTCAACGAACGTTCTGATCCAAATTTCTGTCTCAACCCAGCTATTTGCAGCTCACAATTTACTTTCAATTCCGATATATGGACATTTTTAGCTGATTTTCAAACCAATTAAACGGCAAGGACGGATTTCGCTAGAGCTACACGGCAGCATTTTCGATAGTTGGCGCAGTCGCTAAATTCAAATGCGAAGCCGCTAGCAAGAGCACATTAATAAATTCAAATGCTAAACGGCGCAACCGCTGAGTCACATGGTAACTAGATTCAAATATACGGGCAAAGCAACTGCTTTCATATCTAAATATCGATTCCATTCAGATATAATTATGAACAATTTAAATATTCGAAGCCCGTCAGCATGCACTCAGCATATATAGTAGGTAAGTAAGTAGCCTTTATTTGCAGCCGTTAAAAATTACGAATGGGGAAAACCCGGCAAAGCCGGTTACAAATGCTAGTATAATGTGTCTAAAAGAAACCAACCGACGAATATATATATATATATATATAATTATATATATATATAATTATATATATATATTATAAGTGCCGAGAGAGTTCATATATAGGCCTATTGTGGAGTAGCGCAGTGTTGAGTTGTTCGTTATAATAGGTTGGTAGCGGAAGTGGAAGAGGCAAGGAGGGCGATTGAAACAAAGAGTCCGTTGGTTTCCAGCACCGATCATCCAGTCTATGTCTTCCGTCTGATCCATCGATTCACCACGACCTGGAAAAGACACATTCTGCCGCTTTTAATCACCGACAACTCAACTGCAAGCGAAGGTACTGCCTCCACTTCT
Organism: Aporrectodea caliginosa; assembly: GCA_020284085.1. Taxonomy (NCBI): domain Eukaryota; kingdom Metazoa; phylum Annelida; class Clitellata; order Crassiclitellata; family Lumbricidae; genus Aporrectodea; species Aporrectodea caliginosa. The sequence goes on from JACEVL010000477.1 coordinate 989,103, forward strand.
TCCAAATCATTCTAGTCATTGTTGTACTTCGGCTTAACGACACTTTTTCATATCGAAGATGATTAGTGTCGGAGGCAGAAAACAACCTCGTACTCCACGTTTATATTGCGACCGAGCCACCCGCAGTAAAGATCCGATAAATTAATCTCTGATAAACCGACCGACCAGGAATCGAACCCGGGCCGCCGACGTGGTGAGCGGGCTACCAACCCACTCGGCCACTCAGGATCTCTCATTCTAGTCATAACTGACGACAGCTATATATATATACGATCATGCGATGACGACGACGACAATATGATGATGATGACGACGATAATAAAATAAATACATGCATACGTATGTTCACATTAATTTTGTTCGCTAGGGCTTATCCCGACTGTTGTTAGTTGTCTTGTAAGGCGCCCTTGTAACGGCATGGCCGTGTTACGGCGCCATAGAAATTGTCAGTGTAATTATTATTATTATTATTATTATTATTATTATTATTATTATTATTATTATTATTATTATTATTATTATTATTATTATTATTATACGTACATGCATGCAAACAAACACAGATAATAATATTATTCTTTATTGAAACAATCCGGTTGTACAAACGTACAGTTATGCAATTGAAACAATTCACAAGAACTCAAATGACAGAAGACATAAATCTTAACTACTAACAGAACAGACAGCCTGCAATACATGTGCACGGCGCTGATATGCATCCTACAAAGCATGTCCGCCTACCGTCCTACGGGTTGATCTCGGTACCTCTCGCTAGCTCTCTATGCCAGTGTGTTATCCAATGCGCTATCGGATGATTTACAGCCTATATATATATATATATATATATATATATATATATATATATATATATATATGCTAAAACGCAGACTATACATGCATTCTGTACATAGTGCGCGTATGCAAATATAGTATAGGGGTCTGCGGGCATACCCGTACCCGCGGGTTTACCTGTACCCGACCCGTACCCGCGGGGTCGGGCACGGGTCGGGTAGACATTTTACGGGTCGAGGTCGGGTACGGGTAGGAGTTTTACGGGTACGGGTATACCCGGTTTTACCCGTACGGAACTGAAGTTTTGGGGTTACACGTAATGGTGAGTCAGACTTACTATAGCTGGCGGTACTTAACGTCACATCTGTACCCTTTTGTAATCGGCCGTGGAAGTTTGAAAGTTCGACGATAATATTTATGTTAATTCTGAGTTTTTCTGGCATCAAATCATGGTGGATGACATAGCTGCATCAGGTGTTACTATAACCTTCTTATATTGCACCAATATTGGTAAATCGTTTCATTTTGGGCCATAAATCTCAAAAGCCATACTCCGAACATTAAGAAATTCAGTTGGGCAGGACGATTATCCATGAAACACAGTCACTGTCATCATGATGATTCTCATTATGATTATGTTTAAGATTATTATGATTATTATTAGTATTATTATTGCGATTATTATTATTATTGTGTATGTGTGTGTGTGTGTATGTGTGTATTATGTATTATTATTACGGACTTGTTATTATTAAGAACAATAAAATTCGTCCCGAACGGCACTAATATGAACAATCTAGCATGGTAATGTCGAAGAAAAGCAGATGGCGTTTCCGCGTTGGAGAGCTACCGAGAGTCTTTGAAACAGGTAGCTTGTCTCGAGCGTGTCATGGGTTGCATCCGTCAACCTTCGTCCGAGCTCCAACACAAAATTCAATCCTTCTGAGCTCCAAGCACCGCTGGACTCTAGTGCTACCGCCACGAAAGCATGCGTTCGGGCGATTGTGGCGTATTTCAATGTTTTGGCGGCGGCAGCTCGGTTTGCGGCCTCGCCCGCTTCGGTTGATGTTGTTGCCAGATGTGACTTTGCGAATGTGTCAGAAACTGTCACATCCCAAGTGAGGCATCTTCCGCATGACCACGGGATGAGTGTCACGCCGTCCGGTCGTTTACCATCCTCTCTGGTGAGGCCCAACGGTTCTTTCTGAGAAGGGATGTTCGCTCTTCCAAACGATCTCCATATGATGTCGTTGAGGATGTTGTGCCGTTGATGTCTGCCAGCGTTTTTTCTGCAGGCCAGACCGTGGAGTCCTCTGGCGTCAACTCTCTCACCACAGTGACACACATGAGGCTCGCACAGTGTCGTCCCGAGTCGCATTCCAACCGCGATCCGTATCACTTCGTCAGTTAAGCGGAGTCCCAATGCAGTAACCGGAGGCGCTAACAACCAATCTCCCGCGTGTGGTGCCTGAGAGGCCAAGAGACGAGCCCGGTCTAGTGCATTGTTCGCTGATTCGTGCAGAGTTGTCCATGCTTTACTTATCCAGCGGCTGTCCCATTCTCTTTGACGATGAGCTGCTGATCCGGTTGGTGGTTCTGAACCCGTGAGTAGTGTCCATGCCTTCAGAGCTGTATCTACGAGATCGTCTGAGGTATCAGCTGATTCCGGTGGCAGCATGTTAGCCTGGAGTTCGCTTGTGCTCGCAGCAGATGCCAAGAAGGCAGAAAGTGCCAGCGTAGCAGCACAGCGTATCCCAAGGCCACCATCCTTCACCGGAAGGGATGCTTGGAGCCAGTTCTCATCAGATAGTTCCACATTCAAAATACTGGACAATCCATTTCTTAACAGTGTGTCAAATCTTGTAAGACTAGGGCAGTCGACGCATAAGGCTGTGCGCATTGTGTAGAGGAGCTTTGGCACGCTCAATCCATTTCGCAACAGGATTAGAGCGTCATGCGAGTGAAGCATGGAGAGCCTCCCTACCGCTCGTTCCAGGTCATCCGCCTTTTTACTCACCACCTTATCGACGGCTGGCCCCGGCATCAGAGGTGAACCCAACAGCGTCGCCTCTTCTAATGGCGTGTGTTTAAAGCCAGAGAATGAGGGATCGTCGACTTTATTCTCGTAATTCTGGAAGATAATTTCGCATTTCGCGCGGTTGAGTTGGAGCCCAAGGTTAGCTGACTCCTGAGCGATCAGCTGAATATCGTGGGCCACCACATCCACCTTGCCTCCCAGTGTCAGATCGTCTAGGAATGCCACTCTTAACTCAGATTTAAGATTTAACAGAATCGGCTGTACTGTGAGGCAGAATTCCAATGGACCCATCGGATCGCCCTGCTGGGTTCCTTCTTCTGATCGAATAATATTAGGTCCATGTCTTAACATCGGCTTGCAGGAATATGAAGCATGTGCGAAACGATAAAGTTCCGGAATGTCTCTTGCAACCGCTTCCAGAAGTGAGTCCCTGCGAAGAGTGTTGAAGGCATTGGCGAAATCTAGTTTGACCAGAACATCATCTGTCTGCATCGAGGTGGCCCAGCGGCGGGTTGCATGTACAGCTGCTTCGGCGCCTCCTGGTACACCAACCCCCAGTTGGATAGGGGCGAGCAGGGTAGACAGTCTAGCAACAGCGTGGGCGTTCGCGCATTTAGCAGCTAGGCGTCTCAATGTGTATCCGACAGCGATTGGCCTGATGCCTCCATCCTTCTTCTTCAAAGCTATCAGATTGGCCCCATATATGACTTCGTTGACCTCGACCGGCAAGGTCCCTTCCAACATAAGATTAACCAGCTCACTGAGGTGGCGGACGAGGTTGCAATCGACTCCAATAGAAATTAAGTCTTTGAGGTGTTGTGGAGTGATGCCGTCTGGACCAGCCGCCGAACCAGCTGGAAACGAAGAAATGGCCTCGACGATCGATCGCTCTGAAATCTGTAGCGGAGCAAACCGATCTGAAAGCTTTGGATCACAGATTGGTTTCCTGTCCGACGCAGCTGGCGGGTGTTTCGCCTTCAGTCCAGCTAACGTCTCAGGGGTGTCGGGAGCTGGTTCGTCATCACTGCAGATAAGACGGATGGCAGCTTTGTAGTTTCCATCTTCCAGTTTGCTGGCAACTGCAGATGCTAGGTGCTGTGCAGAGTCACGTTTAATCGGACCTGTACGACGGACTGGCATTGGTTTATTTTCATCTTCGTCTGTATCGTTAGCCGGTCCCTTCGAACGCCAGTTCGCAATTCTAGAGATAATTATCCGCGTTAGCTTGCGTTTGACTCCCCCTCTTTTTGGCTTGACCAGAATGCACCCTCCAAAGGCTAAGAGGTCCGACCATTTCCCAGTGTCTTCTGGTTCCCTCACGACAGCTTCTATGAGTTCACCCAAAAGGGCGGCGCATGATGCTCTTGCCGATCTGGGAATTCTTTTGACAAGCGCGCCTCTTGCTACCGGGTGCAAGAGGTTAGATACTGGTGGTAGAAGACCGCGTTGTCCTTCAGAATCTGGCTGTGTTATGGTGGATATGTGATGTTGAGGGTCGGCTGTAGAGGAAGGCGACAAAATCGCGCTGGGGTCTAGAATCTCTGCCGGTGGCTGACTCGATCCGGGGCAGGGAGAAGGCCTAGGTCCATGACGATGAATGGTCCCATCCGATGAGTGTGTCTTAAATTTTGCCCAACAAACACGGCACGTTCCCTTTCCCTTAGTATTTTTCCCATTCATGTTGTGTTTGAGGCGAATAGCTTTATTCAAATGGATAAACAGTTACGTTCCGCCTTTAAGAAACAGTACGTTGTCATAGCAATGTTGACGTCATGGGCCATTTAAACACGATGGCGAAATTTTAAATGGCGCGATGATCGCTGAGGATGAAAACAATTTTTTCCAAACCACACTGTCCAGAATCCTGGGCGAGTCGGCGTCAACGGATGAAGTCTTCGAGATCACAAGGTGTATATTTAGCAATATATCTATAAATCCAACGCTGACGATGACTGAAGCAGCAGAATTTATATAATTTAGGCTAAGTGTGAAAAGTTCGACTTACACCGTCAATTTATATGAATACATAACTTAAATGCACTGCCTACATGCATACAAGCATACAAATGCAATCTCTTAGAGACTTAGACGTATCCGGCAGTTTCTCATAGTTGGATTTGCGTTTTGATATATATATATATATATATATATATATATATATATATATATATATACGTTAAGAAAGGCGTAGAAACACCTTTAGTTCAGCCGTGAAGTCGACCTGATGACATATACATGTAAATCAGGTCGACTTCACATGAGCTAACGTCGATAATTATGGTTTTGTACGAACGACGCGCGCACCTGCAGTATTTAATTATTTTAATAATACGGGGCCGTTCGGAGAAATGCGTATACTTAGATGAATGCACATTGCACACCGTCTGCTAACATCAGATTCTGTCTATAGGAATAATAGGATACAAGATATTCAATTGACTCGAGAGCAGTGTTTCCGTTAGAGTTTAAAAAGAGGACGCATTAATGTCCTGCCCTATAATTTTTTGAACGTATAGCTCATTGCTTATGGCTGTCACACCGAAATATCTGGACGTTTTGGACGCTTTTTAGAGACGTAAAAACGGCCATTTGGGCGTTAACGGAAACACTGCTCGAGAGCTCTGTACTCCCCAAGTCACAGATATTATTTTCTTTCCCAAGATCGAAACACACAGTAACAGATAGGATACATCTAAACATATTCCTACACAATTAAAAAAGTGCTCATGTTTTAACAAAGTTTTGCCTAATACAGTCTTTCATCTATAGCGACTAAACTCCAGACGTTTTAAGTAGCACTCACACCAATAGCCTACTATATTAATGAAACTCTAGGAACCAAGACGTATTCAGCAACACAAGCATCAATGAAATTCTAGGAGTGGTCACATTTCTGACCATACAATAGTCCCTCTGTGGCACAAACTAAACATACCTTAACGAACCGTGAACTCCTAACAATATATATATATATATATGTATATATATTATATAACCTAAATACATATTTGTATACATACATATTTTTAGTCTGTCTAAGAAATATTATATATATATATACAGTAATAATAATCGTTTATTCAATTCAAACTGACAAATCGCAGAATGATTACATAAAATATTAGGAACACATGCTGACAAGTCAAACAAGAGTCGATTTTATATGTGATTCTGTCAAGAAGATAAGGGATATATATTATTATGTCTCATTGCTACGTATATATATATATACCGCATATTTATTATTCTGTCTAGGGATGAGGGATATAATATGATATATGCATATTAGTCTGTTTAGAATATATAGAATTCACAGTTTTATCTTTGCTCTCGAGTACAATGAGCTTTTAGATCTTTGGCTATCCATCAAATGTATGCAGACTTTTATACAACGAGAAACTGCAACAATTCTTGGTACACTTAAGAATAACCTCTGATCATAATTAGATGATTGGTCATAACAAAATATGAAAAATGCGAAAAGCCATGATAGGCCAGGTTCCGCGACAACTCGTCTACAGACTCATCATCTACGACACTTCGTCTATACCGACATTTCGTCTCGTCAAGTTTATCTGTATAGGCCTATCCATTACGGCTAATCAACAGAGGCCCTTTCTTATAGTTTCGCTAAAACTTGCTATAATTATATTCTCAGAAATCCAGCTTCTAATTACTAAAAAGATTATTTTCATCAATCCAACTTCAGTTGAATGGAAACTTAGTGTCATCCATGCATCCAGCTTGGTATCCAGCTTCTATTTACTGGAAAAATTATTTCGATCAATCCAGCTTCTATTTCACAACAGGAATGTTTTCATCAATCCAACTTCCGTTTAAAGTTGCGATATCAAATAACTTTGTAGACGAAATGGCGGTAGACGAAATGTCTGTAGACGAAGTGTCGTAGAGGAAATATGCAAAACTACGATAAGACATAACAGGGCCTAAGCCAAGATGAACGAAAATCAGCCCTGATAAACTAATTTTAAAAACTATGCAGTTGTGACAAGTCACAATTAAATATTTAAAGCCATTATTAACATGGGCGGAGTTTGGATTTAGTTCATGGGGGGGCTAAAGCATACCTTCACCTCCTCTGCCGCGAAGCGGCACCCCTTTAAAATGGAGGGGTCTGGGGGCGATTTGAGCCCCCAGTCGGGGTCTGGGGCGAAGCCCCAGCCGCCATATGCATTTTGAGCATACTTGGTACTAATTTTGGCCTTCTGGTGAGAGGATTTGGAAGGATTTTACTGCTTAAAATGTACGTAATGGCCTTACATCGAAGATGTAAGTCGACATAGTCGACTATGCTAAAGCATTAATTGATTAATTGATGTACAAAGTGTGAATGTGTTTAAACAGCTGGACAGTCGACTTGAGTTTAATCGAAAATCAGCATAAACTCAATTTTTACTCAAACTCAACAGTTGACAATTGTAATTATAAAAATTATGGTAATTATAAGTTTACGAGAACTGTCCTCACAGAACTTGAATTTTAGTTGTTACAAAGTTATACACACTGTTATGCTCAATACTCAGTCACGCTAACAAACTAACACTATGGCCTCAAACACTACGACTAGTCGACTACGCTAATGCAGTGTAGACTAAGCGTCTAGTTCCACTGTTTGCATAGGGCCTACATGAGAACTAGGTCTTCGGGGACTAAAGCAGCTGTCAGATCATATTCAATGTTCAGAAGAGCCAGCGAAAAAGGCGTTCCTGTCCCATGGTTGATCGCAACCAGCACACTCTAAAGCCGGGTGTTCACAACTAGAACACATTTTTAAACGCCTAATTGTAACACTAATAGAACGCGTCCGGGCGTTTCTAATGTTAACGCTGGCGTTAAGTTTTTGAACACTAGTGTGAACACCTATATGACGTCACCAATAGAACGCGTCCGGCGTTTCTAATGTTAACGCTGGCATTAAATTTCTGAACACTAGTGTTACGATTTTTAAACGCTTCATGGGTGTTCTACTCGTTAACGCATGACGTGTTCAAATGCTTTAACGCGTAAATGTAACACTAATAGAACGCGTCCGGGCGTTCAAACCCTGCTCTAAACGCTAGTGCTCATGAACGGAACACAACAATGTGCTCTTCATTAACACTAGTGTTCCCAACCTATGAACACTTGCCATAACAACAAATTTTCAGAGTTGAGAGAAAACACGTATATATATAATTATAGGCCTATACATAATATACAATACAATATAACGAAAGCAATTGCATGTATAGGCCTATAATACATTCAAAAATTAAGACAAAATATTAGCACAGCTATTATATGAAAGTCAGAATTGAGATATAAACTAATCATACTTCAATGCAATTGCACACTAAGGGTTCGACCATAAAGGACGCCCCAAAAGTACCTCCTTTGGACCTTCCATCACCCTTTGTCCGCTTTTGGCCTTACTCTCCCACTTTGCAGACGTTTGCACTCCAAAGCCAGGTAACAGTTATAATGCACTAACATGCCGAAGACACCCTTACAAACTCCTTGTTCTATATCTTAATTTATAAACATATGCATAATTGAATTGTCTGAATATATAATTGCTATTTGAATCTTGAAAGTAAAGCAATTTTCCATACGTTAATTACAGCACTCAAAGCTGTAAAAACTGAATCAATGTCTCCCATCTTATAACTGAAGTTGGTGCTTAAGCAGGTTGAACTAAAAGCCTTGCACATGTACATGTAGACCCATCTGGACGTCTGCTTAAGCCATAAGACTTCCTCCCTTCTCCGCATTTGCATGACCCTCCCTTCCTCCCTCTCTCTGGATATTATATGTGAATGACCCACAACCAAGTCTCATGGATATTTAAATTTAAATCCAAATGCTAATTAAAAATATAAAAGCACACATGCAATTCCAACAGAATATAGAACTACAAATATCCTAAATTAACTAGAAATTAATTACAATGCCATTGACATTGATGATAATTGTTAACATTCAAATTTCACATTCAACTTTAGCACCTGAAAATCATGCAAATAATGGTTCTTTAAGATTTTATTAGTGTCACAGGATAAGACGTGGTTAATCGTCGGGTAATGACTCCGGCAAACTTTCCATAACAGCACAGTTTCGTAATAAAAGATTTCAACTGCTTGCTGGTGTCCTTCACATAATTGTCAGTTTGGAGAACGCCCAAAAGATTAGCATAAAACCTAGAGTATTCGAGGTCGAAAACATAGTTTGAGACAAGCAGCAGCAGGGTGGCACTCAGAATATTGGTCTTTGGCACTTTAGTCACAGCTGTGTCACCCACAATGAAAATGCGGGTATGTCGTCGCTCACTGTCAGAACAACGATATGCAGGGCTCACTCTCCGCTGTCTCCAAAGACTGTGCCACAGCATTGTCTGCAATGATCTGAAACAAAGTGCACAACATTCAAAATGACTAGTACTACAGTATGTGTAAAAATGTAATAGATGACGTTTTATTGAACATTATGCACATTGAAAGGCAGGCATGAAGACACAAAGAGAAGCAATTGTACAAGTCATCATTGTCCTATTGTTTAGGTACACTGGATAGGTTGCAAATATCAAATATGGAAATATATTTGAGCAGTTGAAAATGTATCAATTTTAGTTTATAAAATGGCTTGAACATTCAACTGTTATAGGCCTAATATCCTTAAAAAGAACTTACATTCAAGAGTAATTTGCAAACCATGATTATTAATTATTTCTTTTCACCATGGCACATTGAATTGCTCCTTGCATTTTGTGTAAATTTATAGCAATGAGAAATTGTGATAAAAATTAGACTACAGAAAACTTTCTGAATCAACTGTCACTGACCTTCAACACAACTATTACAGAGAAAGCTGGAAAATGCTGGCCTCTTTCCTTCTCACTTCCCTGGCTGAAATGTGTCTCGTGCTCTACAAGCGAACTGCACGAGTAACATTCGGCCAGCACCCTATACAAAAAGAGACCAGACATAACTATAATCGAAATCGTAATAATCTCCAAACTTCTAATGCGCCACACGAAAGCCTGTTTTGAAATTGAAGTGTTTTAAAGAGACTTTTGGGATCCAATCTATTCTAGCAGTTACACTGTCTACTTAATAATCAACTCTAACATCAACTTTACATTTTTAAAGCTGTAAAGAATAAACAAAATCACATTTAATTATAAACTTTATAAATTCCCAAATGGAATCAGAAGTTGCGATATTACAAGGACTATGGCGTCTTAAAGTAGGCCTACATTGCAATTTGCTACTGAATATTATGACGTTACGTTTGCACATTTCGTGCAGAGACATACTCACGCTTGTGTAGTTTTACAACAATTTTAAGCACATAATGAACCTGTCCATAAGATTTCTTTTTTCCGTAATATCGTTTAAAATTAGTCTTCAGCATAGAAGTACTTCAAATTCAAAACATAACCGACAACCACGAAAGTGGGTCGCGTACGTATACACGTAATTAATATTCATGACCTTATGGTTGGGCCTCGATGGGCGCATGGTTTAGCTTGCTTTGCAAAATGAAAGAATATATCATAAGCAAAACGAAACACTAGATTGTATTATAATATCTCAATTTCATAAAAAATTCTACTGCGATGCCCGACTGAATACATAACACAACCGCAGCGAACTATTTCGCGGACGAAGACGTGATTAATATTCATCATGTCGTGGTCAAAGATTGAACGCATGCGTTCAAATATTGAACGCATGCGTTCAAATATTGCAGCCCAACAGGTCCTTAACTGAACGCCGGTGTTCAAAAATGCGGCTCCAACGTAGCCTACACTTGTATTCAACTTATTTCACGTACAAATGCTATAGGAATTAAAAGGTAATTCATGCCATTTATAATTGTTTTTGATCTATACGATTCAGTGTTACATGTCGATTTTGATTGTTAGCCTATATCGCGCTAGTAGCGTAGGCCAATCGTTGTTTGGCAGTCTTCTGACTTGATTTCGATAAAAAAATTAATCATTTAGGCTACATAATGAATTCTGCATTTCTAAGCTTAGGCCTATCATGGAGAAATTTTCCCTTAGACCTATTATACAGTTTCAGCGTCTTTGACGTAAGCTACATGTCTGTTTGCCGTAACTTGAACGCACGACGCGTCGTATTGAACACGCGTGTTAATATTTCTGAACGCCCGTGTTCATTTATAGAACGCGTCAGATGTGCTGCCGGACGCGTCCGGCGTTCTGAGGATTTACAGTGCAGTTTCTTATGCGTCACATCGCTGAATAACTTCTCTCAGCGGTTGCTGAACCCACGGGCAACATTAGTGCTAGCGGCACCATTCTGTTGTAACGAAACTAACAATGATAATAGCCTATTAGACTTCTTCGGTCAGTTCTTCTGAATTATATTAAAGGTAATTTCATTTTCCGTGCTTGAAAACGTTTTCATTTCGAATAACAGACCTTGCGGATTGATGTTAAGGATGTTGGCGCATTTGTCAGCGAGCGCCTTAATTGATTCCATCCTTATCGAGGTGCAATACGGTTTCAACGGATTTGGCCATGTTCATATTGTCCATGTTGAAACGGAACTTCAACTGGCCAATTAGTGTATCAAAAAGAGACAGATACAGCTGAGTAAACCAGAGTGAAGGCGCTGTTTCTTGCGTCCATTGCTGGCGCGTGCTGAATCATCAATGCATTCACGTTGTCCAAATGCAGTAGCAACGAAGAAGTCTCTAAGGGATGACGCAGTTTTATCAGTCCTCCGACTTCTTGCGGCCAGAGGCGAAAATCTATACATAATTTTGGGGAAGGGACAGAGTACCTACGAGAGCCGGATTTTTTTGGGGGGGACAGAAGGGCTTAAGTCAAAACTTTGGGGGACAGTCCCCCTCTGCCCCCCCCCATTATTTACGCCACTGCTTGCGGCTGCTATGCCTTGTGTACTTGGACCAGAGTCATATGTGCAGACAGGATCTGGTAGAGATGGGATGGCTATTCCATGAGATTTGCACTATACCTTAATAGCGCATGGTCAAGTATGTGGATTCATGGGGGGGCTTAGCCCCCCCTAGCCCCTGATAAACTCCGCCCATGATTATTAACGAAGAAGTTATTACAAGCCATGATAAAAGGTGATAAGCCACGATAAACAATGAAAAATAGCGATAAAATCAAGCAGATGAGCGATGATACACGATGATAAGGTATAAGACTTGTGGTTTGTAGGCGTGCGAGGTATGGTTGACTCTCTGCATGAGATTCTGCCAACAGATGACGATTATGAAGGCGCTAAATCAGCCTTGGTCCGGCTGCAAAAGACATACGAGCTCAACGTCGCTGACGTCATCAACGGAACGATTCTCGAGCAGACGACGCGACCGATGACTCAGCAGATGGCTGTAGATGTCGCTATGTTCGCTCTGAACCGGAAGTTGGTGGATGACGCCCTCTTGTGGCTCACGCATGCGCTGAAACACCCCGTTCCACCAATGACCCCGTTGCCGGACATCTACCACACGATGAGTCGCATTTATGCACAGGTAGAAAGATGTCGCCTAGATGATAGATAATTTTATTAGTTAAGTAATAGTTAAGACTCTTTATTGCCAATGTTGATCCAAAGATTATTTTTTTCCAGTTGGCCTATACACCATTTGTACTACATTCCTTTTCAGGTGGCCCTGACCATCGGGACCTTTGGCCCCTTGGCCGTCTCCTGAGTATCCATACTTGTCTGCCAATGTACTGACTTGTGAACTACTTGTTTTGTTATAATTACCAAATAAAATAAACTAAGATCAAATTTACTATAGTGCCTGCTAAGTACCTCACAGAGTGTTGTTTGCGACAGCCTAAATGATGCTAAAGTAATTAAGTACAAAACTTAATATATAAGTTAATCAGTGCTCAGATAATTTGAAGAGTCACCACTTGCGAGCTCCCGCAGACACGCACAGCCCACTGGACGGATTCCCATCCAGAGCTGAGAGTAGACACCGTGTTCTGAGTTCCTGGACTCCGTAGCGTCGAAAAAGGGATCGAAAACAACTGAAGAGGCTTGCAACATAAAAATCTTAACACCAAGTAATCCCTCGCAGAACGTAGATCGTCACCGTAATAGAATGTAGAATGGTCAGTACTAATCGAAGGACTGTTCTAGCCTTTACTCTCCAGTTAGCAACCTGAAACCCCCTAGTCTGGAAGGGTCTAAGGTTGCACCGCGAGACCCGAACAGCAACCGTACCAACAACGTCCAAAACATTCAGAAAGATCAGCGAAAGAGTGGGAAATAACTCCGCGAACACAAACTATAGGTCATAAAATAATAGAAGTCCGAACAAACGAAAATTGTGCAAGAATTCGTTTGTGACCAACTATAATTTATAAATCCTTTGCTGAGTAGGAAGCCAGTGCTACTATTTGGACAGTGATTGTATGATCATATCGTCATGATGTATCAGTTGTAGCTCTAGATAAAGCAGGGCCTACTACGTATGGGGGGATGGAAGCAGACTGCTTCCAATTTGTGCCAGAGGGGGAACAGTTTTCCCCCCCCTAGTGAAATGGATGTTGCTGTATACAACTGACAATACTCACTCAACTGTCAACTGTTGCAATGCATTGGAACATAGTTAAACTATAACTATTTTTCAAGTAAAATAAAAAAAGTGTAACTAACAGTTGGGAATTGATTTTGCAAATATGTTAACTAAACTAAAAAAATTTAGTTACACTTTTTCCAACTTTTTAAGAAACTTTTTGATAAACGTGAAACATTTTCACAATAACAGAGGTTAAGTGTCCTGTAATAATGCAGAGAGGGTCAATGACATTTTCACTTTCAAGCTATGTAATGTGTACTAGACTAATAACAGTCCTACTACAGTTCTACCAGAAAATAATGAAGACAGTAACTGTTGCTAATGCATACAATGATGGAACATGCAATGTGATGCAGTTCAATTGACTTAGTAATAAAACCAGTTACTCTGATTACTCATGACAATAATGATCAGCATCAGCAAGACCACTGTCAGATTTGTATCTGGATCTTAAGAAAAGAAGGTGATCACGGGTTTCATCAGACATTCGGCATCAGTTTAACCTCAGTGAAGGAAACAGTGACTAATAGACTATTCATTTTTGCTAAAGTAGCCTTTAATTCATTATAGTCGACACTCACAGTCGACTCATAAAGAATGATGAACACCAATGTTCTTATTTACACTGCACCCAGAGAATCTATATTAATTTTAGTCCTTGCATTGCATGAATACACCGTAATACATTAAACATATTCTATGCAGAGGCAGCACCAGTGTTAAGAAGTAATTAAAGGTCACGTTGAGGTGGTGACAGTGTTCACTGTTCATTGCAGAAGCGGGTTGCCTAGTTGTTACTTACGGTAAACTTTATAGCTAATAACTAAAAAATATTAGTTAAACTTTTTAGTTAATAACTAAAAAATAATAGTGAAACTTTGGTTTTAACTAAACAATTTTTTTAGTTAAATTTCTGCCTTAACTAAAAATGTTAAGTTTAACTAAAAATTTGCAACTTTTTAGTTAACTTTTGCCCATCACTGTCGGCTGTCGACTGTAATCGAGTCTCTGGACTGTAAAGTTTATGCATTATGGTATTAGTGGTATTATTTCATTCTGTTTGTAATCCTTGTATACTTTTAAGGTAGTACGGCGACAACACATTTTTGCCGTAGGCCCTACCACTTTTTGTCTGCTAAAAGCTAGAAAATACTTTTAATCAATTTAAACGTGTATTTTAGATTATGAAATATGGCACGAAACACTGTCAATATATGCAAAAATCGTCAGCTTCTGGGGGACTCCGTCCCCCAGACCCACTAAATTCCAATTTTCCATACCACTTTTAAAATCATAGCGACGCACACTCAGTATGGGGGGGGGGGAATTGCTTCCAGCTTACAGGGGGGATAGTAGGCCCTGAGATAAAGAGCTCTGAATTCTCTGTTGGTGATGTACGTGTGAATTTATTACAACTATAAGAAGTGAGTTGCTGTGATCGAGACGGCTGGAGAGTTTACATGCGCCAGAAGTAAGACAGACTTAAGGACTTAAAGCCTGAATATGTCAGTAATATGCATTTATCGCGATTGCAAATATTAATCATGTATATAGCAGCGAGAGACATAAAGGAGTTTAAAAATAACACCCAAGTTGCTGTGGGAGAACCAACCAATTTCACAAGTGAATCGTCTAGTCTTAGTGATTTTAAGCTATTCAGACTTGAGCTGAGTGGCCAGTAACCCGTTCCTTGTCTTACTGTTGTCTTGCCCTGCTTATCACCACTATAAGTAGCGAGTTACAGTAATAGAGGCGACAAGAGACTTTTGCATTCCCCAGAAATAATTATGCTTGAAGACATGAGGACGACTTAGAGCCTGATTATGTCAGGAATATGCATTTTTATGGAAATTGCAAAAATATTTATCATGTAAGCGGCGAGATACATTTAAGTTTAGAAATAACGCCCACGTTGCTATTGGAGAACCAACCAACTTGACAAGTGAATCGTCTAGCTTTGAAGGCATTGTTTTTGGAATATATTCTAATGAAGTGTCTCAATTAACGTTTCAGAAAGGACAGTTGATAGAAGCAGTTGACTTCGCCAAGAAGGCTCTCGAAATAAGTAAGAAACTTTAAGCTCTACACAGAAGACAACCGATTCAATCTATTTGCATTTTAACTGATGATTCACTTAGAACATCTGCCGTTAGAATGTATGGTCCTAAAAGCGTATCACGTATGTGTTGTCCACGTTTTGCGTTTCTGCTGAACAGATCCATCGAACGTCCATTACCTGTCCAATATCTTGCCAAAAGACGGTTCACTGACGACGCAATGGCCGTTCACGTACGAAGAACAAGACCGTCTGTGCAGACAGCATCTTGTCCAGGTAGCTCACTCTTTTTTCAACTTATCCCGAACGTTTTATCTGTTCTATTTTATTCCGTTCTGTTTCGACGTATACTTTTCTGTTCTTTTTAGTACCCTAAGAACAGGTGAAAGAATTCTGCTACCAAAGTAGTATGATCAAGACAGATGTTAAATGCCACAGAGAAATTAAAAGAAAGATAGTTAGAAAAAGAAGCGTTCAAAAACGGAGAACTACTTGACCAAAAATAGACAGGAATTTGAAGAAACGGATGATAAGGACACTGATATGGAGTGTGGCACGCAACTCTATTCTGTCTTTTTTGTTGTGCCTTGGTCTACCCTGTAAAATTCTGTCACGACATATTGCATTCCATTAGATCCTATTTCTTTCTAGTCTTGTCTGTTGTATCAGAGTAGAATAATAAAACTCAATGTCCATCCAGTCCAGTCCAATCGCTGACACATAATGACTTGTCGTTGCAGGATAATTCCCCTAGCGACGGGACCTTGTCGTGTTTCTACGAGAGAGGGCGCAGCACTCCAATGCTCCGAACAAAGGTGGAAATGCTGCACCAGTCGCCAGATGTCGTTATGATCCACGATTTCGTCACAGACAACGAAGCAGCGGAATTGCGTCGAATGTCCATGTCTGAGGTCAGCAGCTATAAAAAAATTATTGACACTTGATATATATATATATATATATATTTTACATATTATATATATTATATATATATATTATATTATATTTATATCGGGATCACAATCAGTACCTGAACTAGTAAGTTCTATGACTCAAAGCTGCTATAATTGGGGTCACTGCTTGTGGAATCTGAATGCTTGGCTCTGAGCTTCAGGTGTAAGATCATACAGAACCGTAAGACAACGAATGCCTGTTGACGATAGACGCATGTACTAAATGAACGATTGCCATAGATTGTGTTACATTACCTGATGTTTTCTTGTGTCTGCTTACTTTACCTCGACTTACATTACTGCACCTTATTCTAACTTTATCCTGCCTGAATTGTCTTTACCTTAAATTGCGTTATCCAACCTAGATAGAATAGACTGAAGTTCATGTGCACCAAATTTAGTACCTATAGTACTACAATTGACCAAGATATTTTACAAAGTCTAGTGATCTACTTTATCGTGGACACAGTGTATAACTTCCGACATAGGACACACAATTTCACCCTTCCCGATAAAGACTCGATGAACGTTATTCCTAGAATGTTATATAAAAACATGTACTAATTAACCCATCCGTAAGTAGCCATACTGTCAACTGTTATTGTTAACATACAGCGTTCTGCCTGTTGTTTTCTGAAATATACGATAATACGAAAATACATACTTAAACACAAATCATTGAACAGAACACTAACAAAGTCAGTCTTCGCTACGTATTCACAGATCATAACGATCAATCACACAGGTTTTGGTCGTGAAGTTTCTAAACTTTTGAAGTCTGTTATCAGTTGCTGATTCTCCTGAAGCTAGTCTCTGCTAAATTAACGAGATCCGGTACATTACTCATTTTGGTTGCTTAGATTCGGAGAGCAATAGTTGCCTTCTTGGAGTCGAAGGTTACCGAAGACAGAGTGGGCAAAACGTAAGAGGAAATGCCCAGCCAATCAATCAATCAGTTCATCTTCCTGCATACATGTTGATTGATTTGTATCACGTTGGTCATCATCATCACCAATAGTTTCACCTCCATTGTCGTCGTCGTCGTCATCATCATTGTCATCATCACTTAAATCCTCAGAACGAAGCAAGACGGAAAATTCATCAGAGCTCAACTTTTCAGCTCTGAGTTTGTCATTTCTGAGGAGGACAAGTACAGTAGGAGGAGCAGAAGGAGGAAATTGAATGGAGGAGAACAAAGAGGAAGAGGAGGAGAGAAAGAGGAGGAGGAGAAGGAAGAGGAGGAGTAACGGGGCAGAAGGAAGAGACGGAGAAAACGGTGCAGGGGACACGGAGGCGGATAACGATTAGAATGAGGAAGAGTAAAAGGAAAAGAAGACGGAGAAAGATAAGGAAGAGTAGGAGGAGTTGGAGGAAAAGGAGACGAAGGAAGACGAGGATGAGCAATAGTAGGAGGAATCGGCTAAAGACCGACACAGAGACTGTTAGTATTTCTGTTTCAGTGCCTGGTTCTTCGATGATATGGGCGATTCGTTGATCGATCGCATTTCAAGGCGCATCTCCGAAACCACTGGATTGGAAACGAAGCATCCGTTCGCGGAGGCTCTCCAGGTAGAAACTGCTTTCGTAAAGTCATGTGGAGCCCTATGACTAACATCCAGTTGAACGTCTCTTATGCACGTCTTTGTCCTCATAGCTTTCTCCAGACTTGGATTGTCTCGAGATACTGTCTCGGTCTCGAGACGTCTCGAGATAGGTTTTTTGATTTATCGGTCTCGGTTTCGGGATCCCACTTTCTCGGTGTCGGTCTCGAGGTCATTTCATGACTTTCCGGAAACTGTCTCCAAGCGAAAGTCTTGTTCTCTTGCACGGTCTCCATAGTTCTCGCACAAACTGTCTTTACTTCTGAACTTCTGACAGTATCGCGCTGTAAGATTGTCCTGTGCCGAATAACTAGTTAATCGGAAGTGCTAAGCAAACGGATGTTTAGAAAAACGGTGTTTCTGGTATTAACAGATATTGAAAAGAGCAGGGTTATCCCGTAGTTTAAGTTGGTAAATTATTTGAATGTCTTCAATGCCGTACTTCATGTTGGTAAGTAAGCATTCCACCTATGTCCATGATAACTATCATCAATCGCGCTTCCATTTCATCGAAAAATGTTTTTAATCAATCCAGCTTCCATTTCATGAAAAAATGATCCAACTTCTATTTTTTTATGTTTTTTTCATCAATGGAACTTTTATTTAAGCAAAGAACTATTCTCATGGGTCCGGCTTCTACTTACGGAAACAATAATTTTCACCAATCCAGCTTCTATTGCGTGAAAAACTTAGTTTCATCAATGCAGCTTCTATATCCGGTAAAAATTATTTCCATCAATACAACTTCTATTTAAAGACATAAATGGTTTCATCAATCCCACTTCCATTTATGGAAACAATTTCTTTAATCAATCCAGCTTCCATTTTAATTTGATGATGTAAAATAATTTACCAACCTATAAACTACGGGTTTACCAAGAGCAGTTTATGTTTGTGTTTTGTTACTTTATTTCAATTTTCTAATAATTATATAGGCCCTAAGTGCAAATATCTTAAAATGTCTCATAAAGAACATGAAATAGAGAAATTTGCATTCACTCAATTTGAAATCAATGAAAAACAAAATAAATGGCATGCCGTTTGCCGCTGGTGTAATGCCAACATAGGCGAAACGCTTGAAACAACATCTAGTTTCTCAAGGTGATGATGCGCCTTATGTCGCTAATATACGGAATGTTATTGGTTTAAATTTTAGAATCCTTTAGAAGATTTCAGAATGGCTCAAATGTTTAATTTCTTTATAGTTTATACTATTCAGGTGTTCGGCTGATTTCAGTGACTTATCCCTGGTATTAGACTTCAAAAGTTGAGAGAAAAATTGTTTCGGGATTTGGGACCAATGTGCATTTCACTCGTTCAGAACTGTCTTGAGCTGTCTCGGACCCTGTGTCTCCGTCTCTGTCTCGGTACCCACTGTTATAAGTTCGTTTGTTGTTCAGACAAACAAACTTATAACTAATATCCAGCTGAACGTCTTTTATGCATGTCCTTCTCCCCGTAACTTTTTCAAGGCTGACATGAAAGTCACATTATTACTATAGGCCTATTCGACAATCACGTGATAAATCGAACTCATGATTAACGCATTCTAAGATGGAAAGACATTGACAATCGGCTAAACCAATTTAATTCTTTATGTGGAATTTGTATGTCAACCACAAATTTTGATAAAATGGATTCTATTAAATACAGGATGGAATATCATATACGGTTAAACTGGATCTTATAAATTGCATTACGATATTATGCGTGTTTTTCAGATGTCTAATTACGGACTGGGAGGACATTTCAGCATGCACTGCGATCACGACACGGTAATTATGCATATGTATGTATATTCATATACATGTATAAAAGAATCTTATGTATAGATTTGTATATATATATATAATATATATTTATCATATGAGCTGAATTCCTGAGATTCTGACGTGAATCATTTGTAAATCGATTCAAATTGTTGAATTAAGAGCCTGTTTATCTGTGGTCATTATATGCAAGTACAATGCGTGGATTTCATAAGCGATCTATCGTCAATAGAGCTATTTGTCATCAGTCTTAAAGATACTGCAGAACTACAGCGGGGCGTGCAGATGGTTGAATACTGACACGCTAGTACGAAGTTCAGAAGGACGCGGGTTCAATACGCGCTAGGTTGGCTCAGGTTAGATAGATATTCGTTTTATTTTCTGACAGGTTGACAGACCGCAACCAGTTACAATAGAAATATGTTTAACTCAACCTTCCAGTCCTTCAAGGACGACTTAAAATGAGCAGTAAGACAGATGGGTGCCTTGCATGCTGCCATACTGCTAAGTTCGACTCCTGTTAAACTTGTAATCATCTGTTACTACCATATAATGTAATCTTACTACGTACTACGTCAGTTTGAATTAATAAACGATTATTACTATTATTATTCTTATTATTATTATTTTTATAATTGTCATTATTATTGTTATTAGTATTATTATTACTATAATTATTATTATTATAATTATTATTATTATTATTATTATTATATCCCTCAGGATTTGGAAAAAATTGATTTAGGAGCAGGGGATTATTATTATTATTATTATTATTATTATTATTATTATTATTATTACTATCACTATTATTAATTTGATCATTATTTATCTAAAAACAATAAACGACTAGTTCTCTCCTTAAGATCGCAATCGAGACATAAACGCAACTGTCATAAGCAACTTTTGCACTGATTCACGTCTTCAGGATCATCCTGTTAATCAATTTGTGAATCATCTTGTGAATCATCTGCTGAATTTTTTTCTTTTTGACTGGTTTTCAGGAACGCTATCAGCGCATTGAGATTCCCGAAGAAATGAAGGAATCAGGCGACAGAATGGCAACTTTCATGATCTACGTCAGTTCCAAGTTCTCTTCGAATGTTTGCATTTTTCATCTTTCCTTTTAATGTCGAAATCGTCGTTGCGTTAATGGTTACATAATTATGCAGGTGCATCATAAGTCTTAAGAGAAACCTTCGTCTGTGTGTCTCTTTCTGTCACTCGGTGTCACTGCCTTTCCTTGTACGAATTTCATTGTTTAATTATTTTGGGAAAATTTCTTTTAATTGCAGCTGAATCACGTCGAGGCCGGTGGAGCGACTGTCTTTCCGGATCTAAACCTCGGAACGAGACCTGTCAAGGTAAAGGCGACATCATCTTCTTTCATCGTCGTCGTCGTTGTCATCGCTATCACCAACACCATCTTCGTCATCATCATCGTCATCATAATATTGTAGTCGTCATCGTAGTCGTCATCATCATCATCATCGACAACATTCTGAAGAACATATAATGTTTTCGCTTCTTAGTTTTACATCTTGCACCATCAGAGTTAGGCAATCTTTAATATGCCATTTGTTTTTTTGCAGCCAATGCTGTCTACAAATCAGTAATCGTAAGAAACTTAAGTCCATGCAGCCGGTTCTATAGAGATTTATGCATACTGTGCAACGACCCAGACTTTGTTGTATCGTGGTCATTTCTCCTTGTTTTTGCTAGAGATGCTCACAACGAACTGTCTTCATATTCCTAGTTTCTATTCTACTCAGATGTTCCAAAAAGATTGACACCTAGATACAAAGTGGGCGGTTGTAATTATACTCTGAAAGAAGGTTACCGTTATGTTTCTCTCTTAGCATTTTGTCTTGGCTGCGTTTACCTAGCGTAGTCTACTTCATGTTTCGTAAAACTTTCATTTTGTTGATCTGTAGAATGCAGCGGTGTTCTGGTACAACTACAAGCGTTCTGGTTTCTCGGAGCCTCTGTCCCTCCACGCCGGTTGTCCTGTTCTCATTGGAGAGAAATGGGGTTTGTTGCTTTGTATATATTATACATGTTGGACTGTCGATCGACTGTACTTTCAGACCGTATAATAAATGGCGAGAAATGCCGTTGATGCAAAGTGTGTCACAATGGCCTGGACATGAAAGTAGTTTGGTCCTTGTTGTGTTTAAGCTTCATTCTAAATTAATTTGTCTCCAGACACTTGGCAGAGCTTCTTTCAAGTAGGCCCTACATCTCTACGCTATGGTCTAAACAGGAAGTTAAAGCCACTGAGAATAAAAACGTCTTTATAAGTCCTAAGCAAATGGTGCTTCAACGTGGTTCATTAGCAGGCAAACTTCGCTCAGATACATGTAGTTAGCCGGCCGTTTAAATATCTGAACACCTTTTGCATACTAATGAATCGCGTTGAAGCAGGGCACAACTGGCCGGTGTCAAGATATAAAGTCTCCCCCCGAAACATCCTCTCACTGACAGAAATAATGTCTACCCCCGGAGGAGACTCTGTATCAGAACAATGTCTCTGTATCAGAACAAAGCCCCCATTGCAATAGAATCTCCCCATCTACGAAACAAAGTGTCCCCATACTAAAATCGACCCTCTATTTTCGGTTGCTTTTCTATATAATTTTAAATAGGATCTAATATGTACATTTTCTGAAAAAATGACTTTTGTGTTAATTAATTTAAATGAATATGAAATAAATATGAAATGAAATAAGAAAATAATTATATATAATACATGTATGTTTCTTAGTAGCGTTATATAGCATGTAATAGCACCACTATAGGCTTTCTGGCGTTCTTATGTCATTTATAACGCAGTTGAGAGCTTACACACATTATTATAATAATTAAGGAAATGGCTTTGCCTAGTACCTAAAGATGTTTTACTGGTTCTAGTTAGCACTGGTTTCTGAAGCGATTCTGTGATCAGTAATCTCTATCCCATTCACTAATTGATGCTGTATTCCTTATGCCGGTTAGCGCTAACTGTTATCACGCGGATTCTTTGAGGGTTAAACCTAACACAAAAATTGTGGTCGTTCAATATTATTAGCGCGAGATGTATCAGGCCAGCTAATAGCTAAACAAGAAGTTAGAAACAATACATGGCAATAACTATAACTGTAGCCTATACTGGTTCCTTGATACGAGCTTGCTTTTCTGGCACTGATTGGTGAAGATCATGCATACCAATCACAGAATTATGGGCAATATATACCCATTAAATAATCGCAGCAAAACCAAACCAATTTAGTATCGATAGGCCAATATCAATTAAAGAAAATAAAGCGTTGTAGACCAAAGCTGACTCCTTGAATGGCGGAAATTCTGACTACATGAGACGTCAGATGCGCCAATTGTTTGCCTCGCATATTACGACCTCTGGACATTTTAAAGCCAATATTATCCTCTGCCACCGTCAACCAAATAATTATGCGCCTAACTGTGGAGTTTTTGCTGCGGCATTTGCTTTAAAGTGGGCTCTTGTTGCAGAGGCATTTGCAGGCTTTAAATGATGCCGAGGCAATGCGAACAACCTTTTGGCGCGATGCGTTGAAAACCAAGCACCAGCGGAGTTCCCAACTTTAGCGAACATCTAAAGCAAATGCAAACGTTATTATTTGACTTTAATAAATTTCGATTTTCTTCATTTTGTATTACCTGCCATATCTCTTATTAGCTCCCGTTTCCCAATGGTTACAAGACTTGTACTAAAACATGAGGATCTTCTGTTTAATGCCATGCAGATTTGCTGTTTGTCCTGCTTTCTTTCAGTGGCAAACAAGTGGATTGGAGAGTTTGGCCAGGTATTCCGAAGACCCTGTGATCTCTCGATCGATGTCTGATTTTTATTCGACCTGGTTCCGACTTTCTATCTATTGATCGCCACGCATCAATGAATTTGTGCGTGACCGACGTTTCTCTCGCAACAAAGACTTAATCTGTTTCCAATTGAACAGTTCACCATCCCATGACGAATCACAACATTCACGATATAACGCGTGCCTATGCAGTTTCAGATAAAATAAAAAAATAAAATTAGAATTGAATGCATAAGTCTCTTGCATTTATATAGCATGATTTAGCGTGTTAGACAATACAGACTACAATAATTTTGAGCAGCTCCAGATCATAACATAAGTGAAAATTTATAAAGCACAACTTAAAGAAAAAACACCAGCAGCGCTCCCGACGAAGCAAATAGAAACACGGATTCCAGGCACTTATGGAACACGGAAGGTGACCGACTGATTAGTTCACTTCTGATTTTAAAAGGAAGACTCTTCCAGGTTACAGTCAGTTGAAAGTGTTACAATATGCGTATAGATTGAGGAAAGAGGTTTACTAGTAGCTTTAATGCTTGGCATGCTTTACATGATGCCGAGGCAATGCGAACAAACTTTTGGTGTTTATTCAATGGTCCATTTGTGGGGAACCATTTTAGTGAAATTTTTCTATAGAAACCCCTATAGCAATACAGATTTGGTTCTAGATTTAGTTCTCGCCCGAAAGGTGAACCTTGGCATTTTGCCTTATTCACGGACATTTTCTTTGAACCTGCCTAAGAGGCAGAGAACCACAAGAAGAACGTGCAATACAACGATACAACCAAGGTTCACCTATTCGGGCGAGAACTAAATCTAGAACCCAACCTGTATTGCTATAGGGGTTTCCATAGAGGGAACATTTCACCAAAATGACACCGAGAGGAAGGACTTGGGAGACCACCTCTCTATAAATCCCGAGTATATAGAAGATGAAGCCATTCCACGTTATTAATTAAGAAATTGACAAAAATATTAATATTACGCTGCGCTCAGAAATTGGGACTTTTTAACCAGTTGTGGAAGATGCATTGTTGCGAAATTGCCCCTATGGAGTCCCTCTATAATTATAGTTCCTCAAGAGTGAACTGATATTTCGATATCGATACAGCCAGACACTGTGTGTCAGTATATAATTTATAATATTACGTACAACAAGATACAAGTGAAAGCTTCACAATTTTCTCAGTCCCTTCATCATGAGCTGTGTAATTCCAAGCCCTAAATGAAATAACACATGCCAAATGAAGCCGTCAGAAAATCTGAAGGAAATTTTTGTCGTACAAACATGAGGTCCATAAGCATTAAGCATGACATGACGTGACGTGATTGACATAACAGCTTGACATGCCATAACAGCATAACCTAAGGCAACACAACATAAAATGACACAGCATAACATACCACAGCACAACTTACTGTAGCAAAGCATAGCACAAAACAACATGACATAGGTTTTAAACAGAAGATATTTTATTTAGTTACCGGAAACGTTGAACAATTATTCACTCCCAGCTCCATCTTGAACCGTTTGATGGTATCCACTGAAACAGTAGTGTCATTAGGGCGCGGTATTCGATTGGTTGAAGAACTCACTCACTTGTAACGCGTATTGTACGACTTCGAGCCTCTACCGAGATGGTAACTGTTAAGGTTATGGGAAATCCTTCACGTACATTTGCTCAGCACCATCAATACTCCGGCATATGGTTGTGTGCAACTGTGAACTTAGAAAGGATGGCGTAAAATTTTAAATATAGTTGTATATTTATTTGTGTTTATCATCCAAACCATTTCACAAGTTTACATTTCTTGAACACGAGAATTTCTACCCTTATGCTCCTATCGGTTTCTTCAATAATTATATCAGTGTCCTGAAATATGTTAAGTAAACCCTCCTTTATTTATTATTGAGCTATTTGGTTAAAAGCTATTCAGCAGACTTAGGCCTATGGCTCATAAACCATCGTTATTGATCCGCACGTGCGAATGGGCGGGGTTGACTTGAACAGACGGAGTCCAACCAGTAACGGAGGCCTAAGCTATACATACATGTACATATGACATCTATAGACTAAGTAGAAAAGTCTACAGGTTTCTGTAGGTAGAAACGTTTTGACTGGCGGAAGGAACAGATGGCCTCTCCTGTTCTTCTTCTGTACCTCCTAGAGATTCTTGTCTACTGTCGATTGACGATTGGTGAGGATGTCTTCGCATCCTCTGCTCAGCTGCGGATGCTGGATGAAGGTGAAGTCGATCTGATCAAAGCCCTGAAGTCCTACATCGACAGCGAACGGCAGAAGCTGGACGAACTCAACAGGTCTAATCAAATCTAATCTAATCCAATGAACTCTGTCGTTATACTGCAAGGTATCAATCGATAGTCGCTTTCATGTGAAACTCGTCGTCCTCCAAAGACCTTGTAGTGGCAGAGTGTCAGGACGCAGTGTTCTCTACCATCTTCGTGAAGCAGCTCTTCGATGCTGGGGTTCATGCGCTTGTCGTTGCTCCCCTACTTCGACGCTAAGTAGTCGAAGGACTTCGAACACGGTGTTACTATCAGCTGTGGATGGGAATCCATCTTTTGGAGTTTGCTAATGGTGACTCTTTTATTAGTTCTCTTAGAACAATTAGCACATTAATTTTATACTCTTATTGACCTTATGATTAGCATCCTTTAGGTTGGTGAAGACAGGCGCCTTGGTGAAGTACTTCATCATCATCATCATCATCATCAGGATCCATTGGGCCGAAGGCCCGTAGGTTTCCAACGCTTGCATCTTATCCATGGGCCGAGGCCCGTTGGAGTCCAATGCTTGCATCTTATCCATGGGCTGAGGCCCGTTGGAGTCCAATGCTTGCATCTTATCCATGGGCCGAGGCCCGTTGGAGTCCAATGCTTGCATTGGATTTCATTCGCATTTTTTCTTTGCGAACGGAGTATCTGCACCCATCCGTTCGACCTTCGCACTTCTCCCTTAAAGAGAGTTCCAGGCTTAGGACTGGCTCTGATATCCACTTGTGGTATCAAAGGCGGCGATGCCGCCCTCGTTTGCCAGCTTTTTCAGGGTTCCTGCTGAGCCTGTCCACCTCGCGTAGCGCCCTAAGGTGGTACTTCAGCCAAGACCTTCACCACTGA
The DNA here is from genome assembly GCA_020284085.1 of Aporrectodea caliginosa. Lineage (NCBI taxonomy): Eukaryota > Metazoa > Annelida > Clitellata > Crassiclitellata > Lumbricidae > Aporrectodea > Aporrectodea caliginosa. The sequence continues at coordinate 1,015,880 of JACEVL010000477.1, forward strand.
TGGCATAGCCTCAGCAGGCACTCCCCTACTGACTGTTGCCACCCCCTCACCACGTTGAGGTGTGAGTCGGACTTTGAGGGGTGTGAAGTACTTAGCGGGCGCTAAAGTAGGTGTCCAAATATATTTTCCTACATGCACATGCATACAAACTGTATCCAAAGAGCGTAATCCATCGGAAAGTCCAGGCGAAGTCTTCACTGAGAAACGACGGGTAAGCAAGCATTGCAACACAATTGAGTCTTGAGGAATATAAAATTAACCAATAAGCGAACGGTGCTCAGATAACTAGAAGTCACAATTTATTGGTATACGCTCCCGCAGACACGCAGAGCGCAATCGAAGTCTGTATATATAAATATATATATATTATAAGTCTGAAAGTTTGTCCTTCTGTTTGTCCCAACAAGACTAGCGAGCGTAACTCTCTAGCGATATGAACATTTTACTAAATGTTCTTTTACGAATTTGTAGGTCAAGGTACTATTTTCAACTCACAATTTACTTTAAATTCCGATATATGGACATATTTAATTTCTACGTGGTCGTTTATTGAAGCGCCTTAAAATCTAGGTCAAGCCCCTATCCTCGCAGCCAATGACGACGATGCCTGTTAATTTATAATCAGAAGTCGCCACGGGCGAATTTCGAGGTCAACGCAACTAAATACTCGCCAATGCAACACTTTAGCGAAGCGAAATGTTCAGCTGACGTTCTGATCCAAATTTCTGTCTCAACCCAGCTATTTACAGCTCATAATTTACTTTCACTTCCGGTATATGGACATTTTAGCTGATTTTCAAACCCATCAAGCCGGTAAGGATGGATTACGCTAGAGTTACACGGACGCAGGTATACTTATATTCAAATACACGGGCAAGGCAACTATTTTCACCTCTAAGTATTGTTTCAATTCAGATAATGTGAACATTTTAAATATTTGAAGCACGTGAGCAAATAGAGTAAGCATGCAAGTAGCCTTTACTTGCAGCCGTTAAATATTACGCCTGTGAAAAACCCGGTCAAAGCCGGGTAAAAAAAGCTAGTGTGTATATAAAAGAGAAAACCAATCGACGGATTGGCCTACATATATATGTATTGTATTGTATTTATAAATTTATAAAGCGCCTCTCCCAGTGAACAACAATCAGAGGCGCTCCCAGTGCGAAAGAACCGAAGATATAATTATATATATATTTATTTATTTATAAGTGCCGAGAGAGTTGATATATTGCAGATTGGCATGAGTGTTGATTGTTGATTTTTGTCTTCTGTAATTTGCGTTCTAGTGAATTGTTTAATCGTCCCAATAACATGTACGCCTACATGTACAGCGCAGTGCGTTTGTCAAAAGTGCCTCTGAATGCCACTGCATTAAAGCGCTGTGTGCAAACGGATTATTATTAGGTGACTTGTTATTATTATTTTTTGATGCCCTGAGGTACTTCATTCCCACAGGGACTTATAAATTATAAATCTTGCGCAATGTGTCTGGCTCCTCCGGTGGTTGATGCTATTATTATTATTATTATTATTATTATTATTATTATTATTATTATTATTATTATTATTATTATTATTATTATTATTATTATTATTATTATTATTATTATTATTATTATTATTGTTGTTGTTGTTGTTGAATGTTGAGTTATTGGTTATATAGGTTGGTAGCGGAAGCGGAAGAGGACAGGAGGGCGATTGAAACAAAGAGTCCGTTGGTTTCCAGCACCGATCATCCAGTCTATGTCTTCCATCTGATCCATCGATTCACCACGACATGGAAAAGAAACATTCTGCCGCTTCCTCAACGACTCAACTGCCATCGAAGGCACTCACTCCACTTCTTCCAAATCATCCCAGTCATAACTGACAACAGCTGAATATATATATATATATATATATATATATATATATATATTCGATCACATGATCGCATATATATATATATGCGATCATGTGATGACGACGACGACAATATATTGATGATGACGACTATGATGATAAAATATACATGCATAGTATACGTACATTCATGCAAACAAACACAGACGACTACATGCATTCTGTATATACAAATATATAAGCATACATTTATTATATAAATGCATATAGAAACATACAAATGTAATCTCTTCAACGTATCCCGCAGTTTCTCATCACTTGGATGTGTGCTTGCCATACGTTAAGTAGGCGTAGAAACACCTTTAGTTCACGTGAAGTCGACTGATGATAAATACATCAGGTCGACTTCACATGAACTAACGTCGAATACGGTTTTGTATGAAAGACTCACGCACCTGCAGTATACGGCGCGGCTATAATTCGGGGCCGTACATAATTTTTTAGCCATTAGTAGCCTAGTATATAGGGCAGTATTGTATTGTATTGTATTGTATTTGAACACTAGATGATGCAGATCTGCTACTAGTGCAACTGTGTACTGTGAACTTAAACTACTTTTAGCATTTGCAATTTACGTATTTTTCTTGAAATTTGAAAGTTGAAATAAATTTAAATCATTCCGAGTACGAACTGCGGTGTCACGAAATAGAGTATTCCCCCATACATGAGTATCCCCTTAGCGAAATGGAGTATTCGGTTTAGTTTGCATTTTTGGAGGTTTCTAAGTGTATTCTGTCGTACTGCTTGGATTCTAGACACATAAAATATTTAAGTGCATGGCGTATCTTTAGTTTGTACGTCGACCTGAAATTAATATACTTCGTTTTTTGGTGATTTTGACTGCATGGATTTTCTTCTTGTCTATCGTGATGCGTAAGACGATGGGATAGAATGGCTCATTCCCCCCTGATAATCTTAACCGGTTTATTCCATCCGGGGGGTATGCTTTAGCGGGGATAGAATATCTCGGGACACCTGCGATTTTAATCATTCCGAGTACGAACTGCCGGCGATTTAAATCATTCCGGGTACGAACTGCCGGCGATTTAAATAATTCCGAGTACGAACTGCCAGCGTGACAAATTATCAATATAATCAGGCGCCATCTCTAATACTGAAAACTAGGCCTAAAATGATCTGAATCAATTACAAAACGAAGACATACCTTGAAGCTCACATTTACAGTTAACTGAATCATGACAGTAAAGTTTCATTCAAATTTCTAGCAACGAATTACGTAAATAACTGTAAAATTAAACGAAATACCACAGTGGTCACAGGAAGCACTACGTCAAACACTACCACGTTATCCCTTAAGCAAGTAACGTAAATAGTATTTTTGTGTGCAAACGTCGGACGGTGACGAAATGTCGATAACAGAAGGCAGACCGGACTACTTACGATTACCTCGTTGCAAAACTATATTGTATAGGCCCTCTGGCGTCTCGTGGACGTAACTATCTTACCTAAGGTCTCTTATAGGCTACGGCACGAATCAAAAACTAAAATATTCCAGGTAGCCAAAGTGCCGCTGCCTCAAGTCACCACCCAGTGCGAACGCACCCCTTGAACAATGGAAAGTTATGAATATTATGATAAAATCAGATGAGCGATGATAGACGATAATAAGCTATAAGACTTGTGGTTTGTAGGTGTGAGAGTTAAGGTTGATTCTCTGCGCGAGATTCTGCCAACAGATGACGATTATGAAGGCACTAAATCAGCCTTGGTCCGGCTGCAAAAGGCCTACGAACTCAACGTCGCTGACGTCATCAACGGTACGATTCTCAAGCAGACGACGCGACCGATGACTCAGCAGATGGCTGTAGATGTCGCTATGTTCGCCCTGGACCGGAAGTTGGTGGATGACGCCAACTTGTGGCTCACGCATGCGCTGAAACATCCCGTTTTACCAATGACCCCGTTGCAGGACATCTACCACACGATGAGTCGCATTCATGCACAGGTGAAAGGATGTCGCATAGATAAGGTCACGCCTTGGTAAGATAAAAAGGATAAAATAAAAAGCAAATAACTTTCCATACTGGGCTCATTGTATGAGATGATTTGCATTGAATCATATGAGATCAGATCGGATCGGAATTGTTCTTAGATGCACATCACATTACCTTGCATGCCTTGCTTACCATACCTTATCTTACTAAATGCAAATTAAAAGCTTCTATAAATGCACAAGTAACCCGTACCTTGCCTTACTGTTGTCTTGCCCGGTTTATCTCAACTATAAGAAGCGAGGCGACAGGAGACTATTGCATTCGCCAGAAGTATGCTTGAGGAAGAATACATAAGGACTTACAAGTTACAACCTTAATATGTCAGGAATATACATGCATGGCGACTACAACTATCTATCATGTAGGCAGCGAGAGACATAAAAGTTTCAAAATAGCGCCCACGTTGCTTTTGGAGAGCCAGCCAATTTGACAAGTGAGTCGTCTATTCATACTTGAGCTGAGTGACCAGTAAGCCATGCCTTGGCTCACTGTTGTCTTTACCTTGCCCTATAATAGGTTACCTTTGAAATATATTTTAATGAAGTGTCTTAATTGACGTTTCAGAGAGGACAATTGTTAGAATCAGTTGACTTCGCCAAGAAGGCTCTCGAAATAGGTAAGAAACTCTATTCTACACCCAGAAGACAACCGATTCAATCGATTTGCATTTCAACTGACAAGTCACTCTCAACATCTGCCGTTAGAATTTATGATCGTAAAATTGTTCGTTGTGTGTTCTGTTCACGTTTTGTGTTTCTTCTGAACAGATCCATCGAACGTCCATTACCTGTCCAATATCTTGCCAAACGACGCCTCAAAGACGACGCAATGGCCGTTATCGTACGAAGAACAAGATCGTCTGTGCAGACAGCATCTTGTCCAGGTAGCCCACTCTTTTTGAACATAACCCGATCGGGTATGCTGTTCTATTTTATTTAGTTCTGTTTCTACGTATACTTTTCTGTTCTCTATTGTACTCTAAGAACAGGTGAAAGAATTCTTCTACCAAGGTAGTACAATCGCGACAGATGTTAAATGCCATAGGGAAATTAAAAGAAGGACAGTACTAGGAAAAGAGGCATTCAAAAACGGAGAGAACTACTTGGCCAAAACAGACAGGAATTTTAAGAAATTGATATTAAAGACACTGATCTGGAGTGTGGTACTGTACGGATCAGAGACATGGGCAATGAGAAAAGAGAATATTAAAAAACTGGATGCTTTCGAAATGTGGACCTGTAGAAGAATGCATTAGATCAGCAGGACTAAACCTAGAACAAATGAAGAATTGATGGGAATTAGAGAGAGTTAAAGGACATTAATGGGATACACGCCAAGAGGAGACACTTCTGACAACGGTCATTGCTGAAAAAACGGAGGGAGGTGGACAAGAGGAAGACCAAGACAGATGACGTTGGATTGGATGATGACATATGGATACGGAAAGCTAAAAGAAGAGGCTCAAGAACGAGAGGATTATAGCTACGTCAGACTAAACCTGCCTTAAAAGGAAGAGAACCGGAAGAAGAAGATTGTTCTCAGCGATATTCTTTCCTTTTTTGTTCTGCCTGTTCTTCTCTATAAAATTCTAGCACGACGTATTGCATTTCATTAGATTCTATTCCTTTCTATAGTCTTGTCTGTTGTATTATAGTAGTATAATAAATTCAATGCCCAATTCTCCATCCAGTCCAGTCCAATCGCTGATACATACTGACTTGTCGTTGCAGAATAATTCCCCTAGCGACGGGACCTTGTCGTGTTTCTACGAGAGAGGGCGCATCACTCCGATGCTCCGAACAAAGGTGGAAATGCTGCACCAGTCGCCAGATGTCGTTATGATCCACGATTTCCTCACAGACGACGAAGCAGCCGAACTGCGTCGAATGGCCATGTCTAAGGTCAGCGGCTATCAAAAAACGATTGAAACTTGCTCTATATAAATATGTAGATATTTCTAAATACATGTATATTGATTATATACATTATAATATATAGGTTGCTCGACGAATCTCATCCGGATCACAATCATTACCAGAACTAGTAAGTTCAATGACTCCAAGCTGCTATTGGGGTCACGCTTGTGGAATCTGAATGCTTGGCTCTGAGCTTCAGCTGTAAGATCCTACAGAACCGTAAGACAACGAATGCGTGTTGAGGATAGACGCCTGTACTAAATGAACGATTGCCCTACATCATGTTACATTACCTGATGTTTTCTTATAATTATTAGCTTACTTTACCTCAACTTACATTATTGCACCTTATTAAATAAGGTGCAATAATGTAAGTGCGATTGTTCGTTATGATCAGTGAATACGTAACGAAGGCTGGCTTTGTTTGCGCTTGGCCATAAGGTTGTATAACGCAATATTTCAGGTAAAGAAAATTCAGACATGATAAAGTTACAATTTTTAATCATATAGGTTATGGTCGTGAGCTTTCTAAACTGTTGATGTCTGCGGTGAGTTCCTGAAATCAGTCTGCTCTAAATTGGCGGAGATCTGTTACATTACACATTTGGGATGTTTAGATTCAGAGAGCAAAGGTCGGCAGTTCCTTGCAGTCGGAGGTTACCGAATACAGAGTGGGCAAAGTGTAAGAAGAAATCCTCAGCCAACGAGTCGATCAGTTCATCTCCATGCCTTTATGTTCTTTGATTTGCATCAGTTAGGCTAGGGCAACATCACCAACAGCGTCACCTCCATTGTCGTCATCGTCATCATCGTCATAATCATCATAATCATCATCATCATCATCATCATCATCATCATCATCATCATCATCATCATCATCATCATCATCATCATCATCATCATCATCACCTTTGTCTTCATCACTAGTAGTCTTCAGCCAGAACGATGTAAAACGAGAGTATATAGTAAGGAATTCAACAAAGATCAATTTGTTCATTTCTGAGTTGGTCATTTCTGAGGAGGACAAGTAAAATAGGAGGGACAGAAGGAGGAAATTGAATGGAGGAGAACAAAGAGGAAGAGGAGGCGAGGACGAGGAGGAGAAAAAGGAGGAGAGGCGAGGCAGCAGGAACAGGAAGAAAAGAAGGAGCCAAGCAAATGGAGGTGGAGGAAGAGGAGAATGAGGAAGAGTAGGAGGAAAAGAAGACGGGAGGAGAGGAAGATCAGGACGAATAGTAGGAAAGGAGGCGAAGTAAGAGGATGAGGAATAGAAGGAGAAAAAGGAGGCGAAGGAAGACGGGGATGAGAAGAGTAGGAGGAATGGAAGGCGGCTGAAGGCCGACACAGAGGCTGTTAATATTTCTGTTTCAGTGCCTGGTTCTACGACAATATAGTCATGGTGGATCGCATTTCAAAGCGCATCTCCGAAACCATTGGACTGGAAACGAAGCATCCGTTCGCGGAGGCTATCCAGGTAGAAACTGCTTTCGTAAATTCACAGGACGCCTCGTTCAGAGAAACAAACTTACAACTAATATCCAGTTGAGCGTCTCTTATGCATGTCTTTTTCTCGTAATTTTTTCTAGGCTGACATGAAAGTCGTAATTATTAAGTTATTCGACAATCGCGTGATAAATCGAATTCATGATTCACACTTTCAAAAATAAATTCTATGAAATACAGAATGAAATAAACGACGAAAATGGATATTATTGATTGCAGTACGATGCTGCGTGTTCTTTCAGCTGGCCAATTACGGACTCGGAGGACATTACAGCATGCACTACGATCACGACACGGTAAATGTGTAATATGTGTATAGACTATATATACATATGTAAATATCTTATGTATATATTTGTACATATTAATTTCTATTGATCTAATGAGTTGAATTCCTGCGATTCTTTCGTGATTCATTTGAGAATCGTTTCAAATCGTTCACGGGCGTATTTAGGGGTGGCTTTACGGGTTCATCCCCAAGAAATAAATGCATTGCTGTTATTAAAATCTAAAAATACAGAAAAAATGCGATCATTTCCAATGGAAAACCTCCAGAAAACAAACTTGAAACCCCTCCGAACCCGAAACCTTTTTCTGGCTACTCCCCTGAAATCGTAGAACTAAGAGCCTATTTATCTTTGTCATTATATGCAAGTAAGCTTATAATGCGTGGATTTCTGATGCGGCATAAGTACCTTTTGTACTGATTAACGTCTTGTAAATATCTGGCGAATTTATTTCGTTTTTGGCTGATTTTCAGGAACGCTATCAGCGCATCGATCTTCCCGTTGAAATTAAGAAAACAGGCGACAGAATGGCAACTTTCATGATCTACGTCAGTTCCAAGTTCTCTTCCAATGGTTGCACTTTGCATCTCTTCTTTTAATGTGAAAATAGTCGTTGCGTTAATGATTACACAATTATGCAGGGGCATCTTAAATGATGAAAGAAACCTCCGTCAGTCTGTCACTTTCTGTCACTCGGTGTCACTGCTTGTCCTTTGACCAATAATATTTCATTGTTTTATTTGAGATTATTTGTTTTAATTGCAGCTGAATCACGTCGAGGCCGGTGGAGCGACTGTCTTTCCGGATCTAAACCTCGGAACGAGACCTGTTAAGGTAAAGGCGACATCATCTTCATCGTCGTCGTCGTCATTATTACTATCAACAACATTATCTTCATCATCATAATGTCGTAGTCGTCGTCGTCATCATCATCATCATCATCATCATCATCATCATCATCATCATCATCATCATCATCATCATCATCATCATCATTTAACATCTGATGAACATATAATCTTATCGCTTCGTAGCTTAACAGCTTGAATCACCAGAGAGAAGCAATCTTTAAGATGCCACTCGTTGGTTTGTAGTCAATGCTGTCCACAAATCAGTATTTGCAGCCAAACCTAAGTCCAGCAGCCCGATGCACAGAGATTTTAATTAATGATTTATGTATATTGTGCACTTTGTGCAGCGACTTAAACGTTGTTGACTACATTATCGTGGCCATTTTTCCTTATTTTCGCTAAAGATCTTCACAATGAAATGTCTTACCTTATGTTTGCCTCTTAGGAAGTTTGTCTTGGTTGCGTCTACTTAGCGTAGTAATTGCTTTCTCGAAATTTTCATTTTGTTGATCTTTAGAATGCAGCGGTGTTCTGGTACAACTACAAGCGTTCTGGTTTCTCGGAGAATTTGTCCCTCCACGCCGGTTGTCCTGTTCTCATTGGAGAGAAATGGGGTTTGTTGTTTTGTACATAGGACTCTCGTTCGCCTATACTTGCAGACCGTATAATAATTAAGTGGCCAGAAATGCCGTTGATGCAATGTTATGTCGCATTGGCATAGAGCTCGAAGTGTTTTGGCTATTGTTATTCTAAATTCATTTGCCTAGACACTTGGTATAGCTTTCTCCAAGCACATCTCAACAGCCCTGCCTAGGTCATAGCCTAGGAGGCAGTTACAGCCACTCAGAATAGAAAGCTCTTTATAAGGCCTAAGCAAATGGTGCTTCAACGTGGTCCATTAGTAGGCAAACGGCGCTGAGTTACATGTAGTTTGCGGGTCGTTTAGCTATTTCAGCGCCGTTTCTAATTAACCACGCTGAAGTCGGGCACAACTGGCCGGTGTCATGATATAAAGTCTCCTCCGGATACAGTCTCCCACTCTCTGAAATAATGTCTCTCCGGAGACTCTGTATCGGAACAAAGTTTCCCCTATTGAAATAGAATCTCCCCATCAGCGAGACAAAGTCTTACCCATTCTAAAATCGCCCCTCTAATTTCGGTTGCTTTTCTACATAATTTTAAATAGGATCTAATATGCGCATCTTCTTAAGTAAATGACTTCTGAGTGCATTAGTTGAATTGTACATTAGGGTGGAGTGAGAAAAAAAATTCTTTCCGTTTTATAAGCTAGACTATTAAAAATGTGCCAAATGTCCATAGTAACAATCCTGCCAAATGATATTATTTTCTGACAACTGCTTGATCGCCCTTCGCCCAATTGAAATAATTGGCATTGTAACCATTTAAGTGGGCGTTTAAATGAAGCATTTCGACGATGCCAAAGGTAGGTTTGATTTACATATGACACAGTTTAACAGAACCATCCAATAGCATAATAAAAGTATTATTTAGAAAGTAAAACGATTGCGCTACAAGAAATATATGTTGATGAGATTGAGTACATTCCAGAATCAGTTAAAACTAAGCCAAAGCAGAATCGCCAATGTCAAAAAATGACAATGTCGCTACCTTCACTCGCTAAAGCTTGCGATCGAACCGGAGTCTCGGATAGATCGGCTGCTGTATTAGCAACATCAGTTCTGCATGATCTTGGTCTCGTGTCGCCGATCGACCGATCTAAAGTAATCGATCGAAGCAAGATCCGCCGAGAACGCAGCAAAACTCGTAAGGAACTTCAGCAGAATGATGACCACATTGACCAGTTCGACCACACTCACACTGGCATGGAGGGAGTATTCTTTGATGGCCGCAAGGATCGAACTTTGACACAAGTTCTCGGCGACGACAACAAGTACCACAGAAAAACCCTCACGGAAGAACACATAAGCATCATCGCAGAGCCGGGTTCTTCATACTTCAGCCACACGACTGCGCCATCAGGCTCCAGCAAAGACATAGCTGAGTCATTAGTCGCTAGTTTGAAAGAGCGGAATGCGAAGACAGAGAACATTAAAGTTGTAGGGTGTGACGGCACAAACGTGAACACGGGACACATAGCGGGCGTTATCCGGCGACTGGAAGAAACTTCCAGCATCCTCTGCAGTGGCTGGTATGTCTGCTCCATGCCAATGAGCTGCCCCTGCGCCATCTATTTCAGGCACTCGACGGCGTGACTACAGGTCCGCGCGGATTCTCTGGAGCTATCGGAAAGCGGCTAGTGACGTGTAGCGAACAGCCTGTCTCTTCATTTGCACCAGTACAACTGACCGAGCAACTGTCCAGTGTGGACCCGAAGGAGTTGAGCACAGATCAGCGCTTTCTATTGGAAATGTGCAATAGTATCAGCAAAGGTGAATGTAGCGTCGATCTGGCAATGCGAAACCCTGGTTGCCTGAATCACTCACGATGGGTAACGACAGCCAATAGAATCCTCCGATTATATGTCAGCGACATGGAACCGTCACAGAATCTGAAAACGGTGGTGACGTTCATCATTCGCGTATATGCTCCAACGTGGTTCGCCATAAAAGCCTAGTTGTCATGCAAAGATGGAGCTAGGCACCTTCACCAGATGCTCGTCAAGTCACGATACCTCAGCCCTCAGCACAAGCAGATCGTCGACCCCGTCATTCATCGCAACGCATACTTCGCTCACCCGGAGCATCTCCTCTTAGCCATGATGACGGACCATCGACCACACATACGTGAGCTGGGCCTGCGACGAGTGATGAAGGCCAGAGCTGAAGCACATCCCAATGGACAAATACGGAGGTTCAAGGTTCCCGCAAAACTCAACTTCAACGCCGTGGAATACTTCGACATGATCGACTGGGCAGTCTACCCTATCTCGGAGCCTCCCGTAATCAAGGCAATGACAGACACTGAGCTCAGGGATCTCATCACGACGGAGTACGTGACTCCAACAGTCACCTTCCCAAAATTCCCCAGCCACACGCAGGCTGTGGAAAGACACGTGAAGCTGGTGACCGAGGCGGCGATAGCTGTTTGTGGACAGAAATCGCGAGATGGCTTCATCCGTGCACGCGTCGCTTCTCGACAGCTAATGCCGACGTTCGAGTCAAAACGTGACTTCTATCACTTCACGTTGTAACTGTTTGTGACTTTGAAATCAAAGATACTGTAATAATCAAGGCATCTGATTGCATTAAGATGACTATTGACTAGTTGACTACCTTACCTAGACTGTGGACTGTGGACTCGGAGTGTGGACTCTAGTGTAGACTAGAGTGTAGACTGTAGTGTAGACTGTAGACTGTGTGTAGAGTGTAGACACTAATCTACCTATATCGTTCTGATGTCGCTTAGTATTGCAAAATAAAAAGTTGCGAAGGGCGATCAAAACATTAATCAAAAATCTTGTAATTTTTACACAGTGTTCTATTGATCTATTGGCATCTTTTGACATATCTAGCTAATTGAAATTCAGTAAACAAAATTTTTTTTGCCATTTTCACTCCACCCTATTGTACATGAAATAAATATAACATGAAATAAGAAAATTGTGAAGTATGTGTTTTATAATAGCATTATATAGCATATAATAACACTTATAGGATTTTGGGCACGCATGTCATTATAACGCAATGGGGGAGATTACACACATTGTTATAATAATTAAAGAAATGGTGATTACTAGAAGCAGACATTATACTGGTCCTAGTCAGCACTAGTTTCGCAAACGATTCTCTGATCAGTAAATGTCTATCCCATTCACTAATTGGTGTTGCATTCTTTATGCCAGTTAGCGCTTACTAGTATCACGCTGATTCTTTGAGGGTCAGACCTATCTTTGTCAACGGGGGATGAAATATTCTCTCCCACGGCGACTTTATTGTATAATATAGTCTCCGGCCCCCGGGGGAGGGGTATATGCTCAGAAACCGCTGGGGAGAACCTGTTTCGAAATAGTCTCCGGGGAAGACTTTTAGGGGGAGACTCTATCACGGGTCACCGGCCTTCATGGATGAAGAAAATATTGAATGCAAGCGCTGTATAAATTAGCAATTACATTACATTAGCTGCCATTAGCCTATATCTCTTATTAGCTCCCGTTTCCCCAAATGTTACCATATTCGTACTAAAATGTGTGGAGCTCCTGTCGGATGCCAGATTTGCTGTTTGTTCTGTTTCTTTCAGTGGCAAACAAGTGGATGCGAGAGTTTGGCCAGGAATTCCGAAGACCCTGTGATCTCTCGATCGATGTCTGATTTTTATTCGATCTGTTTGCGACTTACTACCAATTGATTGCTACGCAACGATGCATTTGTGCCTGACCGACGTTTCTCTGGCAGCAAGGACTTAATCTGTTTCCATATCAACATTCAACAATTCAATGACGAATGACAACATTCATGCAACAATCGTGTCTTTGCAGTTTCAGAAAAAATTAAATAAATAAATCAGCTTGAATGCAATGCATGCGTCTTTTCACATTTATATAGCGTGATTTAAATCTTTAGACAATACAGACTACAATAACATAAAAATCGTCATAATAGTTTAAGCAGTTTCAGATTATATAAAGCGCAACTTCAAGAAAAAGCTCATCAGCAGCGCTCCCGACCAGGAGGAGAGGGTCACGATCAAACAAAAAGGATTTCAAGCACTTGCGGAACACGGAAGGTGACCCACTGATTACCTAATTTTGAATTTTTAAAAGGAAGACTATTCCAGGTAAAAGTCTCTCGAAAGTGTGCCAATATGCGTTTAAATTCAGTTGAGAGGTTTACAAGTAACTTGAACACTTGGTTGCTGTTTAACGACAATGTGTCATAACAAAGATGATTAGTGTCGCCCTCTTCCTTTCTCCAGGCTTGGGACTGGCACTACCACAGGTAGGGTAGTGGCGGCAACATCACTGCTCGGCGACGAAGTCACAGTAGTCGACGACGATGTCCTGCCAAAGTCCGGCGGCGTAGTCCCTGTTACACCCGTTCCTCTCGCCGGTTTGTAGTGGGTTACTCCCATAACTCGTCTGGTCGCTGGCCTGTGAGGGTTCTGCAAATGTCTCCGAAGCAACCTCCCGCTGTCCACCCAGAAAATCACAGTCGGAGATTTTCCGCACTTACGAGACCAGTTGGTACGCGGCTTCCATTCTGACGGCGAGATTTCACGCAGACATCCGCCTACGGCAGATCGAAACCGGACGTCATCGGACCAGGCGACGTCGCCAATGTTGCCGGAGACCCAGGATGTTACGACGTCGCCTATGCCGTTGAAGGGACGGGATGCAGCCACGTCCATCGTTCCTATACGTGCGTCCTCTGCTTTCTCCCTCCTCGCGGAACCGCCGTCACATCTGGACTACCATCTCGAGACATCAGCCAGTAACTCTTTGGACGACTTGTCGTCGCCCGCCTCTTACAGCGTGGATGACGGCCTACTATCACCGTCGCCGGCCTGTGTCCGTTACGGAGGTGATGCTGCTTCATCGGATCCAGACGGGAACGTATAAACGTCGCTGGAAGGCCAGCCAACCCTGTTGCGATCTCCACGGCTGGCCATGGACGATCGACGACCTTCAGCTGAAGATCCAGAATATTGGAAGTGTTGATTTTTCTGAATAGAGCTGATTTATAGACATATTTTCTTTCAGGTAGAAGTGCCATTTCAGTTAAATGTCGTGGACGGGTTGGTGGCCGGACGATAACGCTGTTAAGTTAATGAAGTGATAAGTTATGTTTCATTTAATGTTTTACGGAAAAGGGGGACTCAGAACTGACTGCCCGAAGCGTTGATTGTGCTGTTACAAGGACACTCACGAAATGGTAGGCCTACATTTCTCGAATTAATTATTGGGCAGAATAATCGGAAGACAGACAGACAGACAGAAAACGAACATACGGAAAGACGCAGGACAGACGGACGAAAGGACAGACAGGCAGAAATACAGACAGAAAGACAAAGACAGACAAAGAGACAAATAGAGAGAAGGACATGCAGACAAGAGACAGACGGAAGAACAGACAGAGAGAACGCTAGACAGACGAACTGAAAGCAATCAGAACCACGAGGGCCATGTAGGTGCGAATCTGATGAGTTCGCCTTGAAGTGGTGATTTATTAGTTTCCAGCGCTCAAACAGATCGGCTACCGTGTTCACACTAGACATACTTCGACTCTATTTACCAAGGCTTGGACCAAGGCCTGAAAACAAAGGCCACACAAGTGCATAGGCCTACATTGCGCTCCAAGGGGAGGCCAACATAGATGGCACTGCAGCAGCAGTCAATCAAAACGAACGCATTAACAGCACACTCGTTGCCTAACATCGTCTTTTAAATTGGTCGAAAGGACCAAAAGCTAGATTTTGCTCAAAAGGCAATTCTGTGTGTGGAGGAAATGTCCCACTCAATTTTGGCTGCTGTGGAAAGTGATGAGAGATGAATGACAAGGAGGATAAATGGGGAAAGAAAGAGGATTCCAGAATAGAAGGAATGGAAAATGTTAATGGAATGGGAACTATAATCGTGACTAGAAAGAAAAAGATGGAAGGAGAAGCAGGAGAGAACGAGACGTCTAGGGGCGAAAGGGGTGGATGGGGAAAATAAGAGGTGGATAGTAAACAGCAGAATAAGGTGACAAAGGTCGGAGTAAAGCCAGGCGCCTCATAAATTGAAGAGCATTTGGGGTGGGCATCCACTGATTAGTGGTAACATCACTGGCGTGAAGAGCAGTAGGAAGCGGGATCGCATCCCGCAAACCTCCCAAGGGTCCACTCAGCCTATCATTCGCGAGATGGCGCGTTGATAAAATTCGATGTAAGACGCGTGATGTAAGGCGCGTGATGGGCGCCTTGCATGGCTGTCGTATACAGTTAAATTCGACTCCTGTAATAACTTGTGATCATCCGTTCATTCTGAATTATAATCATACTGCGTTTGTCGGTTTGAATTTATAAAGAATATGATTATTATTAAGCGCGACTCAGAGGTTCTGCAAGCGAACGGTATAATCATGAGATCTGATTGTCGAACCTGTGTTTTGTACGTTTCCCCACCTCTATATATATATATATATATTCGTTTATTCAACAATCCGGTTGACAAACCGCAACCGGCTACAGTGTACAATTATGCAATTCACAATACACAAATCTTATTCACTACAAACATGAACAAACAAAGGAATGACGAAACAGACCTAGAGAGCACAACGGATGTGACACATGTTAATTAGGAGTGTTTCTGTATACCATAACACGTCCCCTCACTTTACTGTTTATGCGTGTTAGTGTACATGCAACAATATGCAGAACTTATGTTCGTGTAGCCATAGAACAGAGACAGTCATGCCAGCCTACATGGTGTTTTTAGATTGTAAAGTAAGAGAGAGACAGAGTAAGAGAGACGACAGTAGCAAGGAGAGAGAGACCATTCTTTAGAGAGATGCAGATTTGCAGACCCAAACAATGACCTGCAAAAGAGGCAACCATAGAAACAGACAGAGATGACACAGACAGACAGTAAGGGTTTTTTAAAAACATTTGTGTGTGTGTGTGTGCGCGACGCGTGGACCTGGAATAACGGCCATTGTCGCATTCCTTTCATCCTTCAGTCCTTTAATCTTCTACCACTAATTAATTCTGATTTTTGAGCATGTCTCGGCTGTCCTAGAGTGATGTATTAATTGTGACGTCTCGTGGCTCTAGGTTGTATTTGGTCCAGGACTTGATGTAGGAAACTTTATTGACTTCACGAAAGACTAAGGTTTAGGATTCTTCTATTTTAGGCTTTCCAAAAGACAAAACATGACTTGTAGGCAGTTTTTTACCCGTTTTTGCGAGGCTTTACCTGGGGACCAGAGGAACTAAATTTGTGAGGCCTTACCTGGTGAGCAGTGGACCGGAAGTTACGTTTTTGGTGAAAAGAAAGAGCCGTTGTAAAGAATTCGAGAACTTGTAAAATTACTCGTAAATAGCATTTTAATTGAGAAATAAAGTTTTCATTCCAGCTGGTTTTTAGAAACATTTTCATTAAGATAACTCGCGACAAAGTTATTTTATTTAATTACCAGCAACGCTCAACAGTTTATCATATCCAGCTAGGAACCTGCGAGTCACAAATTTTCAGCCGATCGAATCGCGAATTGATGGTGAAATCGTATCTCGAATCGAATCAGCGGATACCAGTTTGATATTCATCTTCTATCTAGTGTGTATTTGATAGCACAGGCGTACCACAGTAAACAGGTTAGGCCCTATCAATCAATGTAGGCGTAATAACTTTCTACAGTTGAAATCAGTTGAACTTAAGAATTAACTTTAAAATTTGGGAATAGAATTAAAATAACACAAATATTTGTAACAGTCGAATCCAATTAGGCCTAAACTGTTCTCGTTCCATGGTCATTAAATTTAGTCACGCACTTTAATGCGTAAATCACACGTTTATTAATTCACGAAGCAAACAGAAGTATGAGAGCATCAATGAGTAAAGAATGCACACAGGTAAGGTTAGGAAGATACATGTAGGCCTACATTGATCTGTCGTTCATAAAAATTAGAACTTTACAGCAACTTGCAGAATACAGACGCTGCCTCACTGACGGCCAAAATGGAGGATGTGTCACACGACGTAATATTATCCAATTGACCATTTCGATGCAGTCACAGCCGCTTGTAGCCTAAGCCCTAAGCTAAAAATGTCGTCGCGTGCCGCGTTGCCCGCAGCAATTCAACAACAAATCCACGCGCAGTAAATAATTTAAAAAATTAGTTTACATCAAAGCGCATCAAAGGTCAATCATTTTTCGAATCTTGGCGTTTTTTCGAATCGAATACTGACGTCCGATTCGTTTTCGAATCGAATGTCGAGGCTTCGCAGATCTCTATTCCCAGCTTCCTTTTGAAAGTTTTGATATTTTTCACGCAAATAGTACTTTCATCGGGGTGCGGTATTCGATTGGTTGAAGAACTCACTTGTAAATAACAGTTGTACGACTTCGAGCTTCTACCGAGACGGTTTCTGTTAGGGAATTGAGCACTTCCTTCACGTACATTTGCTCAGCACCATCGATGCTCAGGCGTATGGTCGCGTGTTCAATTGTGAACTTAGGAAGGATGACATCAAATTTCAAATACATTATAGTTGTATATTTACTTGTCTTTATCATCCAAACCGTTGCACAAGTTGATATTTTTTAACAGCAGCATGTCTACCCTTATGGTCTTATCGGTTTCTTAAAAAATTTATATATGTCCTCAAATATGTCAATAAAACAATTTATTATTGAGTTAGGTGGTAAGAAGCTTGAGTTTACCATCAACTGGCAATCTGCAGCTTACGAGAGCGGATGAATAAATTGGGGTTAAAGTTTATTGAACCATATGACCTGCATAATTTACAAATTTGACATTAATTGTGGACTCCCATCTTCCTATGTAATTATACCACTTGCGAATGGGCGGGGTTTACTTGCTAAGGCGGAGTCCACCGAAGAACCGAGGCTTAAGCTACATGTAGGTGCCATACACACATATTCATATGACATCTACATGTATATTGGTAGAAACATATTGTGTGGCGGCAGGTACAGATGGCCACTCCTGTTCGTCTTCTTCTCTTCATCGTATGGATTCTTGTCTACTGTCGATTGACGATTGGTGACGGTGTCTTCGCATCCTCTGCTCAGCTGCGGATACTGGATGAAGGTGAAGTCTGATCTGATCAATGCCCTGAAGTCCTACATCGTGCAGTCCAAGAACCGCGGCAGAAAGTAATTTTTGCGAGGGCCGAACTCGACAGGTATTATAATTCTGGAGTTATCATAATGAATCCATTGGATCTAGGCCAAATCTAATCCAATGAACTCATTCGTTATTATTCTACTCTAATCTATTAATCTAATCCAATGAACTCTTTCATTATCATACTTCAAGGCATCAATCGACGGTCGCTTTCACGTGAAACTTGTCGTCCTCCAAAGACCTGGTGGAAGCGGATTGTCAGAACGCAGTGTTCTCTACCATCTACGCGGAGCTGCTCCTCGATCCTATAGGTTTATATACGTTTCAAGCTTCGTCGCCTGTCAGAGGTTGTCTTCTTCGACGCTACGCAGTCGAAGGACTTCGAACACGAAGTCTACTACCAGCTATATGACTGGGAATCCGTCAGTTGGGCTCTGCGTGTGTGCGGGAGTTTGCCAGTGGTGAATCTTCTATGGATATCTGAGAACTATTCGCGTATTAATTAATTTGCTATGATTGACTTTATGTGTTGTACATAATTTAGGCTGTGCAGGAAGCGCTTTAGGGAAGTATTTAACAGGCGCTATTGTAAGTGCCCAGATTTGCATGCCTGCATACACATGCGTGTATAAACTGTACTCAAGAAGCGTAATCCACAGGAAAGTCCAGTCGAAAGCTTCACTGGGTAACGAGGGGCAAGCAAGGATTGCAGCAGTTGAGTCTTGAGGAATATAAAGTTAATCAATATGCGAACAGTGCTCAGATAACTAGAAGAGTCACAATGGTGAGCTCCCGCAGACAGGAGGCATAATGTATATATATATTTATATATATATATGTGGAGGTGTTGGTTATATTGTGGAGTGGCGTAAGGGTTGAGTTGTTGGTTATATAGGTTGGTAGCGGAAGTGGAAGAGGACAGGAAGAGATTGAAACAAAGAGTCCGTTGGTTTCCAGCACCGATCATCCAGTCTATGTCTTCCGTCTGATCCATCGATTCACCACGACCTGGAATAGACACATTCTACCGCTTTTAATGGACGACAACTCAACTGCCATCGAAGGTACATGTATACTCCGTACACCTGTCCTCAATCATCCCAGTCATAACGGACGACAGTTACTATCATGTGATGATGACGACGACGATAATATAATGATGATGATGACGATGATAAAATACATACATGCATACGTACATGCATGCAAAATTGCAAACTATAGATATAGTCTTCGTCGTCTTCGACGTAGCCTGCCGTTGCTTACAATTATTGGGTGTTCGCTTGCTATACGTCAAGTGAGGCTCATAGAAACCCCTTCAGTCCATGTGAAGTCGACCTGATATATGGTTAATGTCGGTCAGGGTTTTGTACGGAAATGGGTAACAAGTCGATTACATTCTAATTGATTAGCTGATCGATTAGATAAAGAGCTCATTCTAATTCTGATCGATTAGCTGTCGCCTAAATCTAATTCTTATTGATTTCTAATTTGCAACTAATCCAAATCGATTAAATTTTTTGAAATTATGTTAAGAACGAGTTAACAACTGCTTTGTCAGGCGCTTGTACTTCAAATCAAATATTATTATTGTTTCTCAATTTTTAGTTACAGTCTTTGAGAACATCACAATTGAAAACAAACAATTATTAAAAAGTAGGTAAAAATTAGTTGGGTAGAGAAACAAAGGGAGATCCAAAAGGGACCTGAGTCCCGCTAGGTAGGAACCCCAAGCAGTGATATAGGATCAGTTATACATGACAATTACCAGTGCTGACAACAAAAAGTTACAAAATTTTTAACGAAATATTATAGTGATACGTGGAGTCAGACACCATGATGTATATTTCTAATCAGAAACAAAGACCATTGAACCGAGTTCTACAACAATTTCATGTTATTCCTAACTATTCTTAACTAACAACAACATACCTAATCATTAGACAACAATCAGCAGGAGGAGGAGAATTAAGTGAATAATCAGTAGGGTAGGCAAACTTAGAGCAGGTATTTGAAAGGTACACGTAGTCGAGGATAGAAGAATTTAGTACAGCTCACATTCATTTCAATTGCTAGTTAGTAGGTGCATTCTTAAAGCATTTTTGAAGGAAGCTAAGATTTTCAAGCTACGTATCTCCAAAGGCAGATTATTCCAAGTCACAGCACCACTGTGCTTGATCGAGTGTTTCCTGTAATTTGTTCGAAATCTGACTGGGCAAAGATTTTTGATTCTGTCAATGAAACCAATTTTCGAAGTGGAAAATAAAGGTCGCGGAAACCTAACGAGTGTTGCAGCTCCACAATTTCATGCGAGCTACAGTAACTTGTGGTAACTTGCTGTACATTGATTAAAATTTGATCAATTCAAAAAGCAAATATATGTATCAGTTATCGAAATCAAATTCTAATTGCTAATTGATTAGCTGCTGCTAATTCTAATTCTAATCGATTAGCTGCAAGATTTTGCTAATCGATTAGCAAATTTCTGTAACTAATTCTAATTCTAATCGATTAGAAAATTAACTAATCGTGCCAATCTCTGTTTTGTATGAGAGACGCGCGCACAAGATATGTGGTGCGGCTATTCTGGGCCGTTCATCGCAATGCGTCTGTTTATTTAGATGGTGCCTTTCTGTCTATGGTCTCGATCTTGCCTATCGAAAGTCGCGATCAGATGTCGCCAGTTTCTGTCTAGGGGATATATATCTTATCAATCTGGCTAATAGTGGGGGCGGTATACGATAACATTTATTATAAGCCTTGATAAAATGTGATACGCTACGGTTAGGGAATGCAAACCCGGGTTTATGGTACCCAGGTTACCCGACATGTTTCGAAACCCGAAACCCGGGTTTGAACGCGACTGAAACCCGGGTTCGACGGGTTTCAAAAATCGTCACTTTCACCGTCGTTCACGCTGTGAAACTCACGAATGCAGAGTACCCTAATGGAAATATAACGATGACATTGGTTGATAACGGGTTACGTAATACTGCTTCTAACAACTTATTTATTGGCTCATTTCATATCTTTATTGGTGACTTCGTATGAGTGTGGCTTCACATTCACACACCAGTGACTAATGCTGAGTTTATTGACTTATCCGCGTCGTAACATCGAATTCGTAAATAATAGTGGTAAACAGTTTTTATTTAAATTTAGTGACTTAAGACACAAATCCAAACAATATCTAAATCAGCAAATGTTAAGAGTGGTGTTGGGAAAATTTTTCATTCGTGATTCTGTGGGTCAGACGTCTTAATGCCAGTTATGTAAATCGCAGCTGAAAATGCAACAAGAAGTATGCATAGGTTGTTCATCTCCAGTCCAAGCATGAGATAAACCTGCTCAAACACAAGGACGTTGGTGACCACCTTGTTCTGACGAAGCCGAAGATAGTAGGCCTTCTACCATATCTGGCTTGTCCAAGCACAATCGCAGCGATGGCTCTCGTGCTGCATATACTTCAGTTATACAAGTTCTGGTTCTGCCAAATTGGGTTGCAGAGTAATGATGACTAATTATCTTCTGAAATAAATGGGCTGGCACTGGCAGGACTTGAAGCTGCAATGTAAATTATTTTAAGATGCCATTTGACAATTCTTCTTATAGGCCTATGCGATGTTTCTTTCAGACAGAACGCTCTGGAACGGCGTTCCGTTAACTTTTCCCAAAGTTTTCTTTTTATGCAAATTCTTGACTGTTGGAGAACTTTGGATTTGTTCCTGCGTACGACGACGTTGTTCTTATCGCAAGAAATAGTGCAGTAATAATATTTATCATGTAAAATTTGTAAGCCCGTCCAAACCCGGGTTACCTGGGTAACCCGGGTTTTTACGGCCGTCAAACCCGAAAACCGGGTTTTAAAAAAAGACCTCGGGTTTGCATTCCCTAGCTAAGGTGAACAATGGAAAGTTATGAAAAATAATGTTTAAAACATATGAGCGAT
Source organism: Aporrectodea caliginosa (assembly GCA_020284085.1). Lineage (NCBI taxonomy): Eukaryota > Metazoa > Annelida > Clitellata > Crassiclitellata > Lumbricidae > Aporrectodea > Aporrectodea caliginosa. Next base: position 1,038,071 of record JACEVL010000477.1, read on the forward strand.
GATAGATGATGATAAGCTCTAAAGGTTGTGATTTGTAGGCGTGATTGATATGGTTCACTCTCTGCATGCGATTCTACCAACAGATGACGATTATGAAGGCACTAAATCAGCTTTGGTCCGGCTGCAAAAGGCCTACGATCTCAACGTCGCTGACGTCATCAACGGAACGATTCTCAAGCAGACGACGCGACCGATGACTCAGCAGATGGTTGTAGATGTCGCTATGCTAGCGCTCGACCGGAATTTGGTGGATGACGCCAACTTGTGGTTCACGCATGCGCAGAAGCACCCCGTTCCACCAGTAACCCCGTTGCAGGATATCTACCACACGATGAGTCGCATTCATGCACAGGTAGAAGGATGTTGCATAGACCTAAGGTCACGCGTGGGTAAGAAGAATAAAATTATAAGGCGAATAACTTTCAAGACTGGGCAAATTGTACACAAGAGACTGTTATCTCAACCAACCTTATAATCTTCAGTCTAAGGCTCTATGCTCACTTAAAGAACTTTTAGCACTCTATCAAGTCTTCTGACTTTCTTAGTAGGACTGTTCCGTAGTCCAGGACAGCTCTCGACAGGTGCGCCTTTTCTACTGCTGTTTCTAGACTCTTGAACTCTTTCGGCAAAAATCTGTTCTGGCCTTCAAGGCTCGACGCCTCCGCAGATTGTTTTCGTGTCTTCGCGGATTTCCTCTTTGGCTTTCGATTGCACTCATCCTGGAATTTGATTTTCATTAGTACTTAGATTAGATTAGGTCAAGAGGCAACTGTGCATTTGATTGACAGCACCTGGAGAATCGAGGAATTCAGGAAGATACGGTGCTTTAATTGATGTCAGTTCCATCCTAGATTTAGATTAGATTAGACCAGACAGACTAGATGAAACCAATTTGGTGAGATTGGATTTAAATTAATTGTATTAGGGTCAGTAGAATCGGTTTGAATTGAATTATGTTGACATGGTTTGGATTGAATAATATTAGGTCAGAATATGATCTGATCGGAATTGGTCTTACATGCACACAGCGATGAATCCAGGTGTGGGGGGGTAAATGGGGCAGTGTTTAATCTAGATCCCCTCTTGTGGAAGGAGTCAAGTTATGTGTGGGGAAGACGGGCGAGCTTCGCATTTATAAGTGCCCCTCTCCGCTTTGAAATTTGTTGAATTTCCACATTGTAATGGTAGCATTTTAAGCTGTCACCTGAACAAATTGAGCACTATTATTTCAGTGCTGTCAGCACGCGTAGTTTAATTGTTGTCTGAGTCGTGTTTGAGTTTGCGGACAATACTAGAAAACTGGACATTTATTGAAAGTAACATAAAAACTAGAAAATACGTTCAGTTTCTAAGACTGCCATAAGCGTTAAGTTAGACGAATTGCTGACCAGGACACAATAAGCAGAAATAGTTTACAAATGGTACACAAACCAAGCATGAAGGATTCAACTACCGAATCGCGAAAATGTAGTTTTACTAAATGTTCAATGAACAAAACATTGTGAAATTTACATGTGAAATTTGTGAAATTTGAAATTTGATATTTTGAAATTTGAAAGATAGCACTCGATGGAAGCCATTTAGTTGTAGAAATATAATATGTGAACAAATATCATTTAACAGTAAATAATACTAATTATAATATTATAGTATCGTATATTATAGTAGTAAATGATATATCATATAATAGTAAATAATATTAAATATTATAACAGTTAATATAATTAATATTATAATGTCAACAACAACTCTATTATTATATTGTCGTATTTCTCTGGGGATACATCCTGGGGGAACATTCCTCTGAGGTGCCTAGATTTAACACTGGTCTATGGAATACTGGAAAACAAGTGATGAGGCTTGCAACACACAAATCTTACCACCAAGTAATCCCTCGCAGAAGGTAGAAGGCTTAGTCCGGCCAGCCCTTTACCATCGGACCTATAGAAGATTGCAATCTTCGCAGCCGGTGTAGGAGGCAGGGTGGACTCTAGGCACATTTTGTACTCTAGAGTCCATGGTACCTATAGGCACCGTGGACTCTAGAGTACAGCATCCCCAAACACGACAGTAGGAGGCAGGGTGGACTCTAGGCACATTTTGTACTCTAGAGTACATTATACCTATAGGCACCGTGGACTCTAGAGTGCAATTAAATTAAATTAATCGTAATCGTAATCTCCAAACTTATATAGCGCCACTTGAAAGCCAAACGCAGGAAACAAGCTTATTCACGAGCGCTACGTCTAGTTAGAGGGGTTGTCCAAAAGAGTAGTCAGGTTTCCAGAGGATCAGAGAGGGCACATCAGATGTTAAGGTGGGTGCCTTTTAGGTCGAGGGTTGGAATGTACAAGAAGAAACGATAATTTTAAACAACATTTTATAAACTTTTTATTGCACGAGAGGGACGCGTGACGCTTATTATTTTATCGAACAAACCATTGAACAAGAAATGCCTCATTTAGCAACCCTCATCAAGCTGCTAATGAGTGTTGCATGTCGTGTTTCGAATTTTTATCATTATCCATTGTTTATAATATTTTAGTTTATCTTTAATATTATTATGAAATTAAAATTGTATTAACGTTTAGGCCTAATGCAGAAGTAAACTCTAAACCCGAAGTAGCTAAATCGGAAGTTTGCAATAATAAGAGTTCTGAGGAAACTAGAGTAGGCCTACGCAATGCCTGGGCTATTGTGGAATCTAGAGTACAAATCACCTGCATAAAGTACGTTGTGCCTAGGAATAATTTAGCCTCTACACTATGATTAGATGAATAATTGCTTCATTTTCGATAAACTTAATTATAAAAGTTTCATAAGGTATTTAATTGATGTCTTGTATGTTTGTTATTTAAAAAATATAGCTACTGTCAATTTCGCTACCATTTTAGAGTCTTTAATTTTTTAAATACATAATTTCTAAACTAGATTAGGCAAAGCTTGAAGTCGTGTGGATCTAGGGTACAAATTACCTATGTACAGAGAGTACGCTGTACCTAAGTATAATGTACTCTAGAGTACGTTGAGCCTACACTGTAGGTATGATGTAGCCTACTCTAGAGTAGCCTACGTTGTGCCTACGTATGATGTTCTCTAGAGTACGTTGTGCCTAGGTATGATGTACTCTAGAGTACGTTGTGCCTAGGTATGATGTTCTCTAGAGTACGTTGTGCCTAGGTATGATGTACTCTAGAGTACGTTGTGCCTAGGTATGATGTACTCTAGAGTACGTTGTGCCTAGGTATGATGTACTCTAGAGTACGTTTTGCCTAGGTAAGGTGTGTACTCTAGAGTACGTTGTGTCTAGGTAAGGTGTACTCTAGAGTATACGTAGTGCCTAGGTAGGATGTACTCTAGAGTACGTTGTGCCTAGATATGATGTACTCTAGAGTACGTTTTGCCTAGGTAAAGTGTACTCTAGAGTACGTTGTGCCTAGGTATGGTGTACTCTATAATACGTTTTGCCTAGGTAAGGTGTACTCTAGAGTACGTTGTGCCTAGGTATGATGTACTCTAGAGTACGTTTAGCCTAGGTATGATGTACTCTAGAGTCTAGAGTACGTTTTGCCTAGGTAAGGTGTACTCTAGAGTACGTTGTGCCTAGGTATGATGTACTCTAGAGTACGTTGTGCCTAGGTATGATGTACTCTAGAGTACGTTGTGCCTAGGTACTATGTACTCTAGAGTACGTTGTGCCTAGGTATTATGTACTCTAGGGTACGTTGTGCCTAGGTATGATGTACTCTACACTAGGATTTGCTTCACCTCCGATAAATTAAATTCTAAAATTTTCATAAAGTATTTAATTGTTTTTTATATTTAATATTTAAAATCAGTTACTGTTAATTTCGCTACCATTTTAAAGCCTTTAATTTTTTTAATACGTTACTTCTATAGCTTAACTAGAGTACGCAATGCCCACAGTATACAGTGTCGAATCTGGGGTACTTAATGTTCTCGACAGTACGTTGAGCCTAGAGTACACCTTACATGAATAGAGTACGTTATGCCTGGATGTCGGCTAGGCATTTTAGAGTCCGAGGTACCTGTAGGCGCGGTGGACTCTAGAGTACGTTGTGCCTAGGTATGATGTACTCTAGAGTACGTTGTGCCTAGGTATGATGTACTCTAGAGTACGTTTTAGCCTAGAGTCCACCTTACCTGCCACACCGGTATCACGAAATAGAGTATCCGTCCTAGGACTATCCGGGGGGGGGATGTATGAATTTATCCCCCCGGATAGAATAAACCGGTTTAGGTTATCCGGGGGATAAACCATTCTATCCCCCATCGGTATACGCATCACGATAGCCTCGGAGAAAATCCAGTCAAAATCACCAAAAACGAAGTAAATTGATTTCAGGTCGACTTAAAACTAAAGATACGCAATTTAAAAATGTTACGTGTACAATAAATCCAAACAGTATGACTGAATACACTTAGAAACCGCCAAAAATGCAAATTAAACGGAATACTCTCTTTCGCTAAGGGCGTAAGGGGGATACTCATGTATGGGGGATACTCTGTTTCGTGACACCGGCAATTGTTCGTAGATCGTCACCGTAATAGCATGGTCAGAACTAATTCAAGGACTGTCTCAGCCTTTACACCCCAGTTAGTAACCTGAAACCCGTTAGTTGGAAAGGGTATATGGTGGTGCGCAAGACACTAACAACAACCGTACCAACACCGTCCAAAACATTCAGAAACAACGTCGAAAGTGAGGGAATAACTACGCAAACGAAAACTAAAAGTCATATAGAAGTCCGAACGAACGAAAAGTGTCACGCAAAAATTCGTTTGTGACTATGAGTAGGAAGCCAACGCTACTGTTTGTACAGTGAAGCTCATAATATAATCGTCATGATGTATCTGTTATGACTCTACCTGAATTCTCTGTTGATGTGCGTTTCAATTTTTCACACCTATAAAAAGCGAGTTACAGTAATCGAGGCGACCGGGCCATATTGCGTTTACCAGAAGTATCCTTGAAGACATAAGGACGTAAGCCTGAATATGTCAGGAATGTGCATTTATGATGAGTACAAAATATTTAATCATGTAGGCAGCGAGAGACGTAAAGGAGTTAAACAATAACGCCCACGTTGCTATAGGAGAACCAGCCAACTTGACATGTGAATAGTCTAGCCTTAGAGATTTCAGTTATTCATTCTTCAAGTGAGAGTAGTCTTTGCTTTGCCTGAGCTTACCTTTGGAATATATTTTAACTCAGTGTATATATCAATGTTTCAGAAAGGACGGCTGTTAGAAGCAATTAACTTCGCCAAGAAGGCTCTCGAAATAGGTAAGAAACTTTAATCTACACCAAGAAGTCAACCCATTCAGGCGATTTGCACTTCAACTGATTCACTTTAAACATTTGCCGTTAGAATGTAAAGCCCTAAAACCGTGCCTTGTATGTCTTGTCCACGTTTTGCGTTTCTTCTGAACAGATCCATCGAAAGTCCATTACCTGTCCAATATCTTGCCAAACGAAGGTTCACAGATGAAGCAGTCCGACTGGCTAATCACGTACGAAGAACAGCAGAGTCTGTGCAGACAGTATCTTGTCGAGGTAGCGTACTCTTTTAGAACGTAACTCGTTCGGATATACTGTTCTATTTTATTCTATTCTGTTTCGTCGTATTCTTTTCTATTCTCTATTGTACTCTAAGAACAGGTGAAAGAATTTTGGTATACCAACATGTATATGGTGTATGAGCACGACAGATGCCAAATAGGGAAATTAAAAGAATGATGGCACTAAGGAAGGAGGCACGCACAAACCAGAGAGAACTACTGAGAGGAAACATTAACAGGGCTTTGAAGAAACGGATAATACAAATACTGATATGGCGTGTGGTACTGTGAGGATCAGAGACATGGACTGTGTCTATGAGAAGAGGATTTAAGGAGACTGGAGGCTTTCGAAATGTGGTCCTGGAGAAGAATGGAGAAAATCAGCTGGACGGAACAAAACACAAATGAAGAACTGATGGAAAGGATTAGAGGAGAAATAGTCCTGATCAGGGATGGGCAGTAATTTAATTGATGTAATTGAAATCAGTAATTTGAATTACAATTGTAATTGGTAATTTGTAATTTGTTGCTCTAGATCAATGTAATTTGTAATTTGTAATTGAATTACATTTTTCCACGTAATTTGTAATTTCAAATTACATCTGTAAAATGAAATTACTTTGAAAGAAAACTAGAACCAGAGACTTCACAATCAGAGCAGTTTTGAAAGCATCTTTTCGTTATCTTGATCATCATCACTATAGTATCTCTGGAATGAATGATAGCAACACTGAACTCTTCAAAATACTTTCACCAAATTGGAGCCATTGTCAGACATGGTAGCAACAATTTTGTCTTGTGTCAGACCGAACTCATTATGTATTACAGTTGCGCTACTCCATCACGCGTGTGTGCTCCAACAAAACATCTGCTTGCTACTTAAGGCAACTGAGATCGCTCAAATGTAATTATGTAGACGCATCGCTCGAGTGAGAAGTTATTCCCATGTAACTTCTATGTTTTGTAGACCGCACACATAGACAAATTAACAATCAGCATTACGGCCTGTCAGTATCTAGAAGGCAATGGTGACGTTGATGGTTACGGCGAAAACAATTGCATACCACATTTTGGTGTGCAAAAACTTAAGGATACAAGTAACATTAAGGATGATTAAACCTATGCAGTTTACCATTATGTCCCATATACACCATATTGCAGTTTAATCAAATCCCAATCTCGTCCAGTCCAGTCCAATTGCTGATACATAATGACATGTCGTTGTAGAATAATTCCCCTAGCGACGGGACTTTGTCGTGTTTCTACGAGAGAGGGCGCAGCACTCCGATGCTCCGAACAAAGGTGGAAATGCTGCACCAGTCGCCAGATGTCGTTATGATCCACGATTTCATCACAGACGACGAAGCAGCCGAACTGCGTCGAATGGCCATGTCAAAGGTCAGCGGCCATAAAAAACGATTGCCACTTACTATATATACATACCTACCGGTATATCTTTTCTTGGTAGATTTTGCTTGCTGTGCAACCAAATCTATCGTATACCAAGAAAAGATATATGCACATAATATTATGTTGATCTATATTATAAGTCTTAGTCTGTTTACGTTGTCCTTCCGTTTGTTTGTTTGTATGTTTGTTTGTATGTAGCCTATGTCCGTCATCTAAAGGCTCCTAAACGGAACGCTTTAGCGATTTACAAAATTTTACAAAACATTATTACGCCACGTCTAGGTTATCGCGACTATTTTCAGCTCGCAATTTTATTGAAACGCCGATATATGGACATTTTAAATTTCCAACTGCTTCGACGAGGCTATCTTATAATACCATGGCCATTTGTCCACGTCACGCTGGCTAAATATGCAATCTTAAATTACGTCACGCGGGCTCATCTTACGTCACGCGGGTAACGGCAAAACTTCGTCTATTATTTAGCAAATAATACGCCTATTATAATTTAGAGATAACCCGTGCAAATGTAGTACGGGGAACAAATAATACGCCTATTTAAGGTAGAGATAACCCGTGTAGTACGGGGAACAAATAATATTGCCTATAATTATAAGGTAGAGATAACCCGTGCAGTACACGGGCAAAGCAACTATGTTCACCTCAAAATATCGTTTCCATTCAGATATATGGACATTTTTAAATATTTGAAGCCCATCAGCAAATATCAATCAATCACTTTTATTGTTTCCATAGAATAGTTTACAAGTAGTGATCCAGAGTAATCATAAATCAACGATCATACATGTATGTTTAGAAATTAAAACAGGCAGATCACATGATTATCTTATTAACTTAATTGATGGAAACAATCGGGCACCCAAAAGGGACTGAAGTCCCGCTAAGTTAGGGATACCCGTGTACCATGTTAGCAGAGGGATGACAGATGAGTATAGTCTTACACAAATAGCATTGTCAGAAAAAAAATGAGAATAACTGGCTTAACTAACAACACTTAACTAGGTCACTTTACTAATTGTGGTATCAAATGCTAGTATGTATATAAACGTAGGTCCAACAATCTCATCCGGATCACAATCTAATAACGTCTATGATTCAGAGCTGCTATTGGGGTAACTAAGTGAAGAATCTGAATCATTGGCTCTGAGCTGCAGGTGTAAGATCCTATAAGAACCGCAGGACAACGAATATACTTGTTGGAAGTTATACCTGTTTCATCTAAAGCAAGTAAGTAAGTAAGAATATCCTTTAATAAACCAATTGCTAACCGCATTCTGCTGAGTGTGAAAGAGGATTCAGTCAAATGAATCTGCATGCATATCATACTACTATACTAGTGGAATAACAGGCTTCTACAGAGTTCAGTAAAATTAATGATCTGTTGATGATTGGCATCAATGGTCCACCTCTTACAGCATGGACCAATATGAAATTGGCTACTTCCTGCAATAAACAGAAACTGATAACATTTATTAGGTTCAGGGCTTCAAGGTAGATTTTGCTGAATGTTTCATTTCCTTGGTCGTTGGAGTCTATTTCCAGTCATTTCGGGTTCTAGACATGTAGGCGTCAGATATAGTTTCATATTTCGTAGTTTTTGACAAAATACATCACATTGTTCAACTTTTAGAAGAAAAGGCATACTGTCGTTTAAAAGTCTCGAGGCTACAATTTACGCATTCATAATGCACTTACCATTGTTAGAAAGTTTTGATATAGTGCAGCTGAGACTGGTTACGACTGCTTTGCTGGGCTTATCGGAATGTCGAGGCTGTTTACATGTAATCTCTCTCTTGTTATGCTTACCGATCATCCTCTATACTCTCTCAAACCCAAACGCGAACAAGATTTATTCTACGAAATTGCTTCGAGAAACTCGATTGCAACACGCTTTTAAATGAGTGTAGACCTACTGTAGGTTCTGCTTCACATAATGAAACATCCAAAGAGCTTGTCAAGACCTGACCTCCCAACATCTTTGCAGTTACTTAGATGATGGGACTAGATTGGGTTAGAAAAAACTCTATGGGGTTGAAGCCCAAACCCCACCCCAAAACTAAGACACTCATCTAACTTTAAACTACTTTATCCAGCCTTATCGCCGAGCGAAAAATCACGCGAAAAGAAATTTTGTAAAAGACAACGAATGACTGAAGAACGTACGAAATGTCAACCACTGAAATCAAGAAACTCTATAAAAACTCTGATGATTTACAAATATGTCAACAATTTTGACCAAAGTAGCTTAGCCTTGATAAACGTTTTTGCTTCCTCCGTCTTTTCAACTCCTGCATCCGCCAGTGACTCAAATAAACACAATCACACAATCATTGAACTGAACAGTCGTCCACTAACAAAACCATCCTTCGTCACGTATTCACAGATCATTGCGATCAATCACACAGGTTTTGGTCTTGAACTTTCTAAACTGTTGATGTCTGCTATCAGTTCATGAAGTCAGTCTCTGCTAAGTTAAAGTGGATCTATTTTCTATTACATTGCACTTGTACGATTTTTAGTTTGAGAGAGCAATAGATACCCTGAGAAGGATTCGTTTGAGGCTTCGGAAATCAGAGTGGGCAAAATGTAAGAAGAAATCCTATCAGTTCCTCTTGCATTTTGTTCTTTGATTTGTATCACGTAGGTCATCATCATTACCATTGCCAGCTTCCATCCATCGTCATCATCGTTGTCGTCGTCGTCATCTTTGTTGTCTTCACTATAAGTTCTCAATGAGAACGATTCAAAACTCCAGATGTCGGAAAAGTAACAAACGCTCAACTACTTCAGTTCTCAGTTTGTCATTTCTGAGGACAAATAAAAATATGAGAAACAGAAGGAGGAAGACGAGACGGAAGAGAACGAAGAGGAAGAGGAGGTGAAGGAGGAGGAGTATATGGGCAACAAGAAGAGCCAAAGAAAGAATAGAGGAAAAAGGAAGCGGAGGAAGAGGTTGGAAAGAGTAAGGGATTGGAGACGAAGGAAGAGGAGGGTGTGAACTGTGGAGAGTAGGAAGAAACGGAGGAGTCTGAAGATCGACGCAGAGGCTGTTATTGTTTCTGTTTCAGTGCCTGGCTCTTCGATGATATTGGCGATTCGTTGGTTGATCGCATTTCAAGGCGCATCTCGGAAACCACTGGACTGGAAACGAAGTATCCGTTCGGGGAGGCTATCCAGGTAGAAATGCTTTCGTAAATTCATATGGCGCCTCGTTCAGACAAACAAATTTAGAAACTAGTTCCCAGTTGAACGTCTCTCATTCATGTCTTTGTCCTCGTAACGTTCTCTGTAGGCTGACACGAAGGTCAGGCGATTACGATATTCGATGATCACAAGATTGACTAAACGCACGATTTACAGATTCTAAGTTTAAACGACATTTAAAATCGTATGATCCAATTGAATTCCATATGTGGAAACAGTATATTAATTTTGACAAAAAGGATTCTATGAAATACAGGTTGGAATATTATGAACGATAAAACTGGATCTTTTAATTGCAGTTCAATGTTGCGTGTTTAGATGTCCAATTACGGACTGGGAGGACATTACACCATACACTACGATCACGACACGGTAATTATATATATATATTGAGTGTAAAAATATCATATATAAAAATTATATTTGTACATAATTATAGTGGTCTTATGAGTTCAGTTCCTGAGATTCTCTCGTAAGTCATTGGTGATTCCCTTCAAATAGATTAACTACATTACATGTATGTAACTGTGTGCATATATTTCCGAAGCGCCTTTACGCAATCTGTCATCGAAATAGCTCTCCAGCCTTAGTCATAGTCATCATCATCATCAGGATCCATGGGCCGAAAGCCCGTAGGTGTCCAATGCAAATTTCATCATCTGTTTCCATAATCCTCTGTCTTGCGCCAATACACTCAAACTGTGTAGGTCTTGTTTGCACCAATCCCTGATGTCATCAGTCCATTCCCTGTTAGGTCTTCCTCTTCGTCCACTTCCATCCATCATACCCATCATGACAGTTTTTATTCTTCTATTATTGTCCTTTCTGCATATATGTCCAAACATACCCAATTTCCTTCTCATTACTGACTGTATTAGATCTTCCTTTATATGTAATCTTCTTCGGACCTCCTTATTTGTCACCTTCATTGTCCAATTCAGATGCAATATTCTTCTATAGCAGTACATTTCAAAAGCCAGGATTTTATCACGATCATAGTACAGTCATAGTACAGACCAATAATAAATGACATGTTCTTTCCTGATTACTGCAATCGTGACATAAAACGCAACTGTCATTAATAACTTTTGTACTGATTCATATCTTGTGAATTATCCTGTTTATCCTCATCTTGCTAATCATCTTATTAATCATCTGGTGAATTTATTTCCTTTTTGGCTGATTTTCAGGAACGCTATCAGCGCATCGATCTTTCCGACGAAATTAAGGAAGCAGGCGACAGAATGGCAACTTTCATGATCTTCGTCAGTTCCAAGTTCTCTCTCTGTCTCTCTCTGTCTGTCTCTGTCTCTCTGTCTGTCTGTGTCTGTGTCTATTAACGTGCCTGTCTGTTCTTACTAAATGATGTCGTCTGTCTGTCTGTTTGTCTGTCTGTCTGTCTGTTTGTCTGTTTGTCTGTCTGTCTGTCTGTCTGTCTCTCGCTCTCTCTCTCTCTATCTCGCTCTCTCTCTCGTCTCTCTCTCTCGCTCTCTCTCTCTCGCGCTCTCTCTCTCTGTCTGTCTGTCTTTGTCTCTCTGTCTCTATATCTGTCTGTCTGTGTCTTTCTGTCTGTCTGTCGGTCTCTCTCACTCTCACTTTGTGTCACTGCTTTCCTTTGACTAATTTTAGTGTTTCAATTGGGAAAATTTCTTTTAATTGCAGTTGAATTACGTCGAGGCTGGTGGAGCGACTGTCTTTCCGGATCTAAACCTCGGAACGAGACCTGTTAAGGTAAAGGCGACATCATCTTCTTCATCGTCGTCGTCGTCGCTGTCATCGCTATTATCACCATATTCGTCATCATTATTTCGTCTAAAAGCAGAATTTTTCAGTGACTTTGGGTATGCTGCAGTTTTTTGGTGCTAGGTTTGCGCATCAGACTTATTCGTCGGTTTTGCCAAGGATTTTGTGCTGTCGAGGGTATTTTGTTGGCAGGTCGCCTTGGCCCATGTGACTGCATCAAACCAATCCTTCTGATGTACGGTCGAGCCCTACGGACCGGGTTCGCCGCCTATAGCCGAGTGTTTCATCTCGATGGAGGACGACCCACGCGGGCCTTTGGAGCGACCTCGACCTTCAGTAACTGGAGGAGCTTGAATCTACGGACCGACACACGACAAATCCCTTTTCTGTGTACTCCTTGTGCTTCGACGAATAGCCGGACGAGAGGGACTGCTCATCGGCGGCGTCATCGTGTGTGCGAATGCTGTCACCTGTGTCTACTCTATTCTATCGATGCAACTCGGCTCAGAGACTCTGAACATCCATGCCACCTGTCAGCTTTCGACTGGAATCCATTGGTCGGTTCCACGTGTTTGCGTGGGCCCGCCACTCTGGTAGTTGACTGTGCATTGTTTTGCTAACTGATGTTATATTTTCGTTCGTAATGACACTTAACATCATAATAGGCTGGCGCAGAGTGCGCCTCTGAGTAGGTCGCTTGAAGATGCGCTATATTTATTCTCAGAATGAATGAGTGAATGAATGAATAAAGATGTTCACAATGAAATGTGTCTTCATTTGCTTATTTTCTATTCTTCTCAGGTGTCCCAAAAAGATAGACCATAGTTGTTAAAAACGATCAAATTAAAATAAAAAACGGGAAAAACGTCGTTTTTTCCAAAAAATAAAAAACGAAAAACGGGAAAAAACGATAAAGAAAATAATTTTACTTTGCTACATCTTTTACTGCATTTTAAAATTAAAAACCATGTTTGCACAATTTAATTTTAATTAGCAAATAACATACCTTTATTAGTAAACACCAAGTTACAGTAATTTACAACAATTATTTTCTTTTTCATAAATTTGGTGTAATAAGAAATTTAGAAATTAAAAAATATTGATTTTTTTCAAATTTAAATTGTATATATAAGTCCACATTAGGGGTCTGCGGGTATACCCGTACCCGCGGGTTTACCCGTATCCGACCCGTACCCGCGGGTCGGGTACGGGTCGGGTACGCATTTCATGGGTCGGGTACGGGTAGGGTCATCACGGGTACGGGTATACCCGGTTTTACCCGTACCGACGTGACGTTTTGGGGTTACAATGTCACCGTTACATATACTAGAGAATGTAGGGGCACAATGGGCCTGACCGGGTCTGCAACTTGCTATCAACAGTTACTTAGTGTTCTTGGTGGCAGTATATACATATAGGTCTACACTACAGTTTGTAGAGTACACCACGGAGAATGCACAATATAATTGAGACAGTTGCATGTGGGTTCCATAAGTTGACTGCCTATTATTATTTCTACTACAACAACTGCTGGTGCTGTTACTGCTGCTGGTGCTGTTACTGCTGCTGCTGCTGTTGCTGCTGTTACTGCTGTTGCTGCTGTTACTGCTGTTGCTGCTGTTACTGCTGCTGCTGTTGATGCTGCTGCTGCTGCTGTTGCTGCTGCTGCTACTACTACTACTACTATAATCATCATCATCCTATTTATTATTATTACTACTACATTACATGCTGAGTTGGCCTGGAGGGAAAGGGACTATGGGAAGGATTGCTAATGACGTGACGGGTACTGTACGGGTACGGGTATACCCGCGGGTACGGGTAGGGTCGGGTAGTAATTTTGAGTACGGGTCGGGTACGGGTACGGGTAACGGTTCTGTGCTACGGGTACGGGTCGGGTAGCAGAAATGCTGTACCCGCAGACCTCTAGTCCACATGCTGACATAAACAATAAAAAACCTAAACTTTGTAAGTATAGAGTATTCTTAATTAAAAATTGCACTTACAATTCTGACTTATATAAGAACTTAATGTGGAGTAATAGCAGTCAGTTTATCAGTTAATCAGACATTACTGTGTACAAAGACAACATTTCGCATTTTGGATAACTTAGAAATTAAAATAACTTTTATAAATTTTATATTCTGTACCGGGTACTGTGCTGTTTTTTCTCAGCTGATGACAATAAAATAGTGACTTAAACTAGATGAATCCTTGAAGGGAGGGAGACAACGTAAGGGATATCAGACAAAAATAAAATTAAACAAATAATAACAGACACTAAATAAATACATAAAGTTACATAAAAGAAATAAAAAAACGGGGGAAAAAGTGAAGAAAAAAACCCCGAAAAAACGACGTTTTTTTGACAAAATTAAAAAACCAAAAAACCTTTTTACAACTATTAGATAGACAAATAGACACGTACTTTTGTTTCGCAAACTTTCATTTTATTGATCTTTAGAATGCAGCGGTGTTCTGGTACAACTACAAGCGTTCTGGTGACCAGGAGGATCTGTCTCTCCACGCCGGTTGTCCTGTTCTCATTGGAGAGAAATGGGGTTTGTTGTTTTGCACATTAGACTCTCGATCGACTGTACTCGCAGACCTCATAATAAAGGCCAGAAATACCGTTGATACAACGTTGTGCTGATCGGTGCTTAAGCTTCTTTCAAGTACATCTCAACTTACCTGCCTACGCTGTGGCCTAACAGAAAGTTAAAGCCACTGAGAATAAAATGTTCTGTACAAGGCCTAAGCAAATAATACTGCAACGTGGTTCATTAATAGGCAAACGGCGGTCAGATACACTGTACATGTAGTTAGCCGGTCGGTTAACTATTTAAGCGCCGTTTGCTTACTAATCAATCACTTTGAAGGTGGGCACTACTGGCAGGCCTTCATGGTTGAAGGAAATACCCTCCAATGTTAAATGCAAGCGTCAGTAAATAAGCAATTACATTACACTACCTGCCAGATATTTTGGAATTCCTGCTTTCTGAATGTTACAACACTTGAACTAAAATTATGTATTACTCCGGCCTCTCAGCCTCCTCGCATCGTCCACTTTTTCAAACAAATAGACTTCATCATGTAGTTCCTCATACTAGAACAGCTATGGCTCAGTCCCGTTCCTTTATCTCAATTGATCTCTCTCTTTACAATGCGTTGTCTCCAACTCTCCATATACTCGCTCTCAAATTCTAGCTGGTAACCCCTCCTGCTTTGCTTTTCTCAAGACCAATTTCTTCTCTCGTGGCCTTGTGCATTGGAAGCTCCTCTAAACTGTTCACCTGCTAGAGGCGCTGTATGAATGTTTCAATACAATACAATAAAATGTTAAGAGTTCATATTGGATGCCAGATTTGCTGTTTGTTCCGTTTCTTTCAGTGGCAAACAAGTGGATTCGAGAGTTTGGCCAGGTATTCCGAAGACCCTGTGATCTCTCGATCGATATCTGATTTTTATTCCATCTGGTTCCGGCTTTCTACCTGTTGATTGCCACGCTTCGATGCATTTGTGCGTGACAGACGTTTCTCTGGCATCAAGGACTTAATCTATTTCCATATCAACAATTCAACATGCAATGACGCTTCAAAACATTCATGATGGAACGTAGTGTATCTACAGTTTCAGAGCAAATTATTATCGTAAGGTTGCTCCGCAGAAAGTTTCTTCAATTTGTTTTATTCGTTACAATGAATATCAATTGTCTGAGTGGAAGAGAAACCAAGATGTGTTTTTCTTCGCATCCGCTCCTTTTGATATAGAACACTGTGCGCAGTGGCGGCGCCAGGATTTCCGGTTTGGGGGCTGTAGCCCTAAGCCATTCCTTTTCTCCCCTCCCTCTTTTCCCCTTCCTGTACCTCCATCCAGAGGCGCAACCACGGTCCAGAAGTTGGGGGGACCTACTAGAATGTCTGAGGGGGCATTGCGAGCGCCGAAGGCGCGAAGCTGCGATTGCCGGAGGCAAGAAGCCCCTAACGACTAGGGGGTATGGGGGAGCGTCGTAAGCTCCCCCCATCGGGGTCTGGGGCGGAGCCCCAGAAACTGACGCAATTTTGAGCATTTCATGCCAAATGCAGTACATTTTGGGCTCTAATTTACCTCAAATTTTTCACCGATGATTTCGATATAAAAGTACCTAAACCATCTAGATATGTGAAAAATATGACTTTATTATATGAATAAACTGAGATTTTAGGTTTTAGAAGAATACCACTCGCAGTCTCAGAAGTAAAATTTGAAATGTCCTCCTAGGCTTCTACTGCGAACCTTAGTAGAATTTTAAAGTGTGATAAGTAGGCTACAGGTTTAGAGTGAAATTATGCAGCAACATCCTGCACTGAATTCTTATAGACTCAGTTGAGTTTAGCGGCTTTAGCCTTACTCTGTATTCTATCGGCCAGGTCCAGCGATTTGTTAGGGGACGGACCTACTAGAACGTTCGAGTGGGGGAAATTGCGAGTGCGGAAGGTGCACGTACAGCCGCGATTGCGGAAAGCAAGAAGCCCCTAACGACTATAGGGATACGGAGGAGCGTCGTAAGCTCCGCCAACGTGGTCTGGGGCGGAGCCCCAGACGACGCAATTTTGAGCATTTAATACCAAATGGAGTGCATTTTGGGCTCTTGTTTACCTCAAAATTTTCAACAGTTGGGGGGCACCGTCCAAGCCTGCCCGAAAGTGGGGGAGAGGGGGAGACGCGTCCTACGGGTCCCATAAGGGCGGTTGCGCCTATGCCTCCATCCCTTCCCTCTTCTATACCCGACACAAAACCTGCAGACAATGGAATCAATATACTGTACAGAAGTTTGAGCTCTATCACAAGAAAATCTTTAAGATGTTCCCAAACTACTTCTTTCATAGACCCTTACAGCTGTTACTGGGCATAGATTTGAACAAGGCCGTAGCCAGGATTTTGTTTCGGGGGGTGTTTACTCGTTCTTGAACAAGCTGACAAGCAACCAAGTCAACCGTCTATAAGGGTTTTGGAGGAACGTTGTGAGCTCTCTAAGCACTGTAGAGCTGCATCATCTAAGTTCACATGAGTGCTCTTAGTTCTTACACCGCATTTACTAACATATACGCGTATATGTTAGTAAATGCAATATTTATGTTATACATTATTTAATTTCGGGGGTGTTTAAACACCCAAAACACCCCCCTAAATACGGCCTTGGATTTGAAACAGGTTCTTGCAAGTTTTACTATTCTCCACTTAGATTGATTGAAAACTATACAATAAACACGCTAAATCCTAATGTTTATTTCCTTGTAAAGCACAAATTTAATGTACATAAGCGACATAAAATCCCTAACAAGTTATTACAGCATTTTGCTACAGGAAAACTTTCAAACATGAATTTATTTGAACTGCAACTATGCCTCCTGTACAAACAACATGATGACAAACTTACATTCCCAATCACACTTTTGTGTCTGAAATACTTCATGTTGGAATAAAGCCATCATGAGCCGTATATATGAAAGAGTTAGGCCAGGTACAGCCAAAGACCGGTCCCGGTTCCTGATTGGCCTGGTTGGTCACGTGGTTACCGGCCACCATCTTGATTCCAGTCGAAGCGATTGATCAGTGTGTGCGGTATATTAATTTTTAATAATGCCTTGTTGCGCTGCTTTTAATTGCTCGAATCGACATGAAACTGGGTTTCGGTTGTTCCGCTTTCCGAGCAACAAGACTCGCTGTGCTTTGTGGATGGCGAAAGTGAAGAGAGACAACTGGAAGCCGACGTCGTGTTCAACTCTATGCGAGGTAGGCATCGTGGCAAGCTTATAGAATCGGGGGGCTGAAGGACATAGTGCGTAAGTTTACCGTCGTCGTGAGTGTCGGTTAGGGTCAGGTTAGGCGTCGTGAGGGTCGGTTAGGGTCAGGGTTAGGGTCGTCATTAGAAAAACTGGTACCGTCCGGCGTCTGTACAGCATGCCCAAATAAAAGATACTGTATAATCCTTCAGCCCACGATACTATAAGTTTGCCCGCAGCGTTTACTTTTGGCGTCCCCAGTTTACTTGATTTAGGCATATGAATCGCAGGCATGATACTGGATGAATTTACCTTGCAGGGATGTATTCACAAATTTTAAGGCAAGCATTTAGTATCGGGGTGCGTAAGTTTCCGGGCATCGGAAGGTATCTTTTGGCATGCTGCGCGTAAGGTACGATGTCTTCTAAAGACGACACTAACCCTGACCCTCACGACGCGTAACCTTACCCTAACTGACTCTCACGACGACTAAAATGACGGAAGAAAATACATGCACCCCGATACTAAATGCTTGCCAATTATAATTTGTGAAGGTTAAACACATACTATCCTCTCTTGTCCCTTCTTCTTTTACCTCACTCATTTACTATTAGGTGATGGATACAGTCATGCCCGACGTGAGCCTAATACCTGGGACTAGAATCACGCTCGTTACGCTATTGGTCAATGCATGTCACATGATTTTGCGCACGTGAAAGGAGCCAACCGATAAACTCTCCCGAAGAATGCGGTGGAAGATTGTTCACCATGTTTTCTAATGACGACCCTAACCGACCCTCACGACGCCTATCCTGACCCTAATCGACCCTCGCGTAGCCTAATCTGACCCTAACCGACCCTCACGTAGCCTAACCTGCGACCATCTAGATGTCCGCCATTTCAAAGTTCCAAGGAAAGACCAGTTCACGTGACAGGCTTTAGACAATAATGCAACGGGCGTGATTGTAGTACTGGGGTTCCGCTAACGCCCGAGGCGTGAACGGATCCACTACGTTACTATTAATGAAGTTATTGCAATGTGATTGCAAGCAGCCTTTAATTAAGAATTTGGTTAACTCTTTTCAGCAGAAGTTGAGTAACCCATGCCTGGCTGCGTCCCAGTGTATCGGATGCAAAACATGAGATTTTGTACACTTCATTTTCATGGTCACCTTAGTACACTTTGTGTCATCTGTAGAAATGGTTAATGTTCTTTAGGCACATTTCGAAGACAATCAGTTCGAGAGAAATCGTAAGGACGGATGGAGAAAGCTACGACCCGATGCTGTGCCAACGCTCTTCTCACACAGTGTACCGGTGCGTGTCAGAAAACCACCATTGAAACGCAGCCTGGATGAAAGCCCGACGAAGACTGCTGCAGATAAGCGGTTGCGTATCGAACACAGCTACAGTAGCAAATCTTTGCCGGATTTCTCCACCAATACTGCCATGGCTGAAGCACAACTTTACGATGGTAATTTAGTATTGTATTGTATTTGTATTGTGTTTGCAAATTTATAAAGCAACTAACTATTCAGACACCAAGAACTGCAGATGCAAGATGCTGGGCCAAAGACATTTGAATCTGGAGGGACAAGAAGATCATAACAATGAGCATCAAATGGTAATGAACACAATAGTGTTAAAATATAGTGCTGTTCCAGCTGCAGTTATAGATGAATTTGAATATTATTATAGATTACTGTTTTAGACTATTATACAGGACTGTAGAAATTAAGTTCTGTCTCTTTTGCCATGTGGTCCACTCTTGGAGAGTCCATACTAAGGTATCCTGCCTTTTGGGTCCTGGTCATTTGTCTCTCAAGTCTTTCTCATTCATTGGCCATTGAATACCCATGACCAAGCTGGGATATGCAATGTTCATTCCTTGCATTCATTGTATGAACCTTGCTGTCTGCAAGGTTCCTTCACTCAGTTCGATTTGTAGGCACTTACTAGACAATATTTTGGTCGTTTCAGCTTCTAACAACAACGACACAGTTTTCAGACGCGAGGACCTGACTACATCTGAAAGTTTATCGAACAGCACTGCACATGCTACATCGCACTCGGTAACTTGTTCAACGTCGTCGGCAGCTGACGCCACAGCTAATTGTGCAAGTTGTCGCACTTTAAATGATCGCATCAACAAACTGCAGAAACAGTTGGCAACGAAGACTCGTCTCTTTGCTGCTCTACGTGATAGGCACAAAGCGACATTGAGAAAAGTAAGGAAAATGTCGAGAGAGAAATTTGCTTTTGGTTTTGCTGTTAAGAAATTTCTGAACATCGATCAGCTGAAGTTGATGTGCAGAGGTAGCCAAAGGGGTTCTAAATGGAGTTTGCCGACGGTAAGAAATGCACTGCAACTGCATTTTGCATGTGGTCCCACAGGTTACCGTGTACTTTTGTCTCAGAAGTATCCGTTGCCATCACTGCGCACTTTGCGCCGCAGTATTCAATTTGTTAAATTTGAGACTGGAATTCTAACAGAAGTTTTCCAATTCCTTGCTATTAAAGTTCATGATATGAGTGTTCATGAACGCGAATGTTGCTTACATTGGAAAGATGTCGATAGCAGTCGGTGTTGTTTAAACCATGAGTGGCCATTTCATTGGTGATGTAACATTGCCGGATCACACCGGTGTTGCTACACACAGTTTGGTTTTTATGCTTGGTCAGTAGCAAACTATTGCCTATCCGCATTACACTGCAAATTCGATTAGTGAATCCTTTTTGTCCGCCTCAATAATCTACGCGCACTTCTGCAGAAATCATGCCCAAATGCAGTGTACCTATGTCATGAAATCAAGTAGTCTTCTGTGCCATATGTAATTTGTTGCCTGTTGCTTCTATTTCATTTCGTTACTGTCAGTTGCATGTTAGATATTGAAGAACTGTGGCATCATAGATGCATTATGTCCAAGTGCCTGTATCCATGACATTGCATATTAGTCTTCTGTGCCATATGTAATTTGTTGCCTGTTGCTTCTATTTCATTCCGTTACTACGTCAGTTGCAAGTTAAATTAGTCTTCTGTGCCATATGTAATTTGTTGCCTGTTGCTTCTATTTCATTTCGTTACTACGTCAGTTGCAAGTTAAATATTGAAGAACTGTACGGGCATCATAGATGCATTAATTTGTTATTTGAAGGATATATGCTTGTACACATAGTGCCATGTGGTGTTCAATTTACTATATTACTGTGTGTTATTCCGATTGTAATAATATTGCTTTGCATAGTCTGTTGGTATGGTATGACATTTTCTTACGATAGATTGGATTAACTTGAGAAATGTTTAATAAATTAGCCTTGAAAATGTTTCATAAATTAGCCTTGTATATTGAACAGAGTCGCCTTAGAAGCTTAGGAAAAGGATATATATTGGATTGCTGTTTGCAATGTAACATTTGTCTCTGTTTTTTAAAAAGGGACAGTAACATTTCTACGTTAAGAATTTTGCTGGTAATTGCAAGTCGCTGCCACAAATGATAGTTTAATTTCATAACTTGTAATTGATATAGAATTGTTTGGACATTGTTTCACTGTATTTGCATTGTCTGGAATTTAATAATAACTTCATTTAAGAATGTCTCGAGAATCTCTTCACACAGAAGTAGGCCAAAATAAAAGTTAACTAAGGTCTTGTACCCCAGATGTCCTCTCTTCTTCTGCCTTAGATTTGTTGCTTGAACGTTTGAACAGAAAGTTTGAAGATGTGATAGAATGACAGATGCAAATTGAAAGAAGATGGACAGACATGGTTGAAGGAGAAAATAATTTGGGCCAAAGACTGACAGACATAGTCAAAATAATTTGGAAAGAAGATTATATATTGGAATGAATGAGTTACCGAGGGATCAGAACAGTCTTTTACATAGAATTGAACCCGAGACCATAGGCCCACGTAGAAGTACTAGACTGTTAGGTCAACAATTAGATTACCGCTTTCCTGGTAGGCATACACTTAGAAGCGAAACAGGTGCTAGCGGAGGTATGCAGAGCAATTTTAAGGTCGTCGTAGGTCTCACGCATTCGTAGGCCCCAACTGCCAAATCTGCATTAGAGCTAAACACATTCACATTATAAGTAAAAGTAAGTAAGTATGTTCTTTATTAAACGCTCAGCGCTTTACCTACAAAGTCAGAAATAATTTAGGTATAAAGAAAACGATAATTAGAAGAAAAATTAAGTCAACTAGAAAGCAGATAACTAACTGTACAACATCCTAGCCAAGAAGCCGTGCCTGGTAAGAGAATCAAATCTAGGGAGAACACGGTTATGTGAGCGTGGGCGCAGGTCATGACCAGTACAATTGAGGGGAGGGAGGAGAAGGTCGTGGAGGGTGTGGCTAGTATTTGTTAAGATATTTCTAAAGACGTCTATGTCAGCTTTTTGACAAAGCTCCTCAAAGGTGGGCAAAGATTTGGGTAGGAAACCAAGGCGTACCAACTTGCGGACCAACGCGCTCAAAGACTCAAATTCCTGCTTACTGTCGAAGCCCCACCATACTTGGGAACAGTAGCCTATAGCATGCGGTTGATAGTGGTAGCCCGACCACATCATGAAGCCTGACCCCCGAAAGCCCATGTGAGATCAAAATACGATGGGCATGGAGAGATTGCTTGGCCCGAATGCAAAGTCTTTGAACATACGGGGAAAAACCGAACTTGTCGGTAATCTCAACGCCCATGCAGTAGGCCTAGGCTATATTCAATTGTCGACGTATCAATCACATCGCAAGAACCGCAAAGTTAAACCAATGCAGCACAGCTTAAACTATCTAAGTACAAATTTTAAGGTTTCGATGTGTATTTCCCTTTTTATATCTCTTACGTCAATAAAATTAGTGCTGGCGACTTTGTCAACACATTGCGGACGCATCAGCTGATCGCCGCCGCCCGGACACATAATGGCACCCAGCAACCACGTGACTTGACCGGCCAATCAACATCTGGGACCGCAGTTGTCCCAACTCTTTCATATATACGGCTATTCATCAAGGGACTGTTCATCATGAGAACACATCGTTTCAGCGTTCTTTTATAATGTACGCATTGTAACATATCGTTTCGCCGTTTCACACACACACACACACACACACACACACAAACACACACAAACACACACATATATATAGATATAGACATTTTAATACCAATGTCCATAATAGCAGTCATCATTCCAGCTTCTATTTACGTAAGTACTATTTTCATCAAGTTAACTTCTAGTTTCATAAGAAACTATTTCATCAATCTAACTTTTACTTTAATAAAAAATTATTTTCATCAATCCAACTTCTATTTGAACATAATTATTTTCACCAATCCAGTTTCTATTTAAGCAAAACTTCTTTTCATCAATCCAGCTTCTATTTAAGCAAGAATTGTTTCATCATTCTAACATCTATGTAAACACTCATTCTTTTAGTCAATCCAGCTTTGATTTATGCTAAATTATTTTCATCATTCCAACCAGTGCTTAAAGTGTAAAAAAAGAAGTGCCTGGACGCCACTTACCTTTCCCTCCCCTCCTCCCACCTATCCCCTTTTCCCACCCCTCTCCCCAACTTTCCCTCCTTAATCCCATCCCCTTCCCCGTTCCTCTTCTCAACCCCTCTCACTCCAATCAGAGGTGCAAATATAAAAAATTTCTGGGATGCTCATATTGCAAGGGCCGAAGGCGCGAAGCCGCGAATGCTGTATATTATATAGCCTAGGCCTAACGACTATGGGGTATGAGGGAGCGTCGTAAGCCAGCGCATTTTGTAGCAGTCGATATCAAATGGAACACGTTTTAGGCCCTAATTTTCCAGCTGTGTTCTGAACGATAAAGTCATGAAAGCTTCAAGGTTTTTCAGATTCCCAGACAGCACACCAAGGTCAGAGTTTTATTTTAAAAGAAACAGATTTTGTCTTTTCCTTTCGCCTTTCGGCTCTTTCAAAAGTGTCTAGTTAATTTTTACAGTCAGAATCCATTTCAAAAATAATTTATTTTCGGTTTTTATAAATTGGCTAAGCATTTTGTCCAGTGGGATCGATGCTTCTACCTTAATTTTTAGCAGATATTCTCAGGCCTATAAGGCTTTGCAATCCTGTGGCGGACATAGTTTTCCTCAGGTGACTTCTTGTGAGACGAAAAGCCTTGAAAATGCTCCTTCTGCAGAACAAGCTGTGACTGGTAGGAAAGGGCATCGTCATGCAGAGCTGGCTGAATTTTGTATATCGAAACAATTCACTTAATTCCAATCGACAATTTTCAGAGGATCGATCAGAACACAACCCTGTAGGCTATAGGGGCCTAACTGCGAAACTTTATCCCGTATGTTGTTTCTCAACTCTTATTGAGCCATTACTTCCTTCTGTTCTATTTTTCTTGCCTTTGTTTTTCTTTGTACATCTTCTGCGTTTTGTCTGTTGTTAACTCAACAAACGAATATAATTATGATCATGGAGATTAGTCTAGTTGTCTCTCAACAGTTTCTGGGTCTTGCTGGTGAAGTACGCCAAACTGGGAACGTGGGATTTTATAAGTCTATGTGAAATCGTATCGTATTGCATCAATGCGTTGTATTGAAGTAATTAATTTAGCTTGATAAGTTGATTCAGTTATGAAACAGTCAAGAAAAGACTCACAGTGGATGTGAGTCATAGACATCCATTACACACATACCTAAGTAAGGAATGAGTTGGAGAAACAAGTTACACTTGCACGGTAGAAGAAATCAAAATGACAAATGTAGGCTATTTAGGGTGTGACATTCTTCATAGTGTACTTTGTAAGAATGATTCCCTTCAAAGAGTGAACAGACAGTCTATTCGTTTCCTTTGTCCTTGTAAGAATGATTCCCTTCAAAGAGTGAACAGATCGACAGTCTATTCGTCTCCTTTTGTCCATTGAACGTTGACTCACTACAAGTCCTGAAGTCCACCAGAGTAAGGGCCGGGTTGTCCCATAGAGTAGTGGCAACATCAGTGGCGTGAAGAGCAGTAGGTAGCGGGATCGATCGCTTCCCGCAAGACCCGCAACCCACCCAAAGGTCCACTCAGCCTGTAATTTGCGAGATGGCGCATTGGTAAAATGAGATGTAGGCCTAAGACGAACTGGCCAGCCCGGGCGCCTTGCATGGCTGCCGAATACAGTTAAATTCGACTCCTGTAATAACTTGTGATCATCCGTTCTACGTTCTGCAGTCCATGGCGACTTGCCTGTCCCCTTTGCACGAACTTTCACCACGCAATACCGGGCTTTCTGTGTCCTGGGCCCGACTATTTGGAACGACCTTCCACTGGAGCTGTTTTTGTGGGTAGCCGGTGAAGCATTTAGACTCTATGATAATAACTATATAGACCTCATCTCTGATATAGCCTACGGTTACGGTTACCAATAAAAGACTTGGCGCGATAATGGTTTAATTGGCGTATGAAGGACTAGAACCATAGTAGAACGAAGCTGAAAACGATTTGAAATAAGGTATTAAATTTATTAGATCATATTAGTAAAAATACAGTGATAAATATGAAAGTCAGTTGATAGTCGGTCGAAAGAGTTAATAAAAGAAATCAATCTTGTCCGGTCTTAGTAATCGTTCCTTTTCAGTCGGAGTATCTGTCGTACATATCTCCAGTCCCTTAAATCTAGTCATCTACGATTGCTGTTCGTTCAATTTGATCCAGTGGATCGTACGTCTCTAACGTCATAAAAGTATCTTAAATATTAATCTCTGTCAATCTACTCTGAAGCTGGGATTTGCAGCAACATGTCTGGAATGTCGTACCAAGGCGTCACAGCGGATATCAATCCAGGCGTTGTCTGTTCAGCTCGATCCCGTGGATCAAGCGTCGCTATTGCTAAGCGTCTACGCACGATTCCGCAATGGCGTTGCTTGAGTCTCGGTCAACGCACGGTCGCGATCATCACCCAGGCGTGCTATAAAATGAGTACGTTCAGGCTTCTATAGCCTTCATTATAATTATGACTCGGTCATGTGATGTTTTTGAGTTTTCGTTAGGTTGTTGATTGGGTCATCGCATACAGGCGTATAGGCTTCAGCAGCAGTTGACGTAGTTCTGGTGTATGGGTCACGACCTCGCCTTTCAGTCCATGCTTTGTGTCGTAAGAGTAGCAGCCCCACGGCTACTATGTTGTTGTTGACAACGATTGGGTGAGTCGGTCACGCCCTTGTGCTTTGACCGAAGTGGTCGGTGGAGGTGTTAGCAACCCTGGGTCATCGGTTGTTCCAACTAGACCACCAGCTCCGTTTCTTGTTTTGTTAGGTGTCCGCTGCTGACCATCGTCTAAGTTGGCCATCCGCTAAGCACCACCGTGACCTCGACAGCATCCAGAGCCTTTCCATAGGCGACATCATCCAGAGCCTCTCCACAGGTGACATCATCCAGAGCCTTTCCATAGGCGACAAGTCATCATCCAGAGCCTCTCCATAGGCGACATCATCCAGAGCCTCTCCATAGGCGACATCATCCAGAGCCTCTCCATAGGCGACATCATCCAGAGCCTCTCCATAGGCGACATCATCCAGAACCTCTCCATAGGCGACATCATCCAGAGCCTTTCCATAGGCGACATCATCCAGAGCCTCTCCATAGGCTACATCATCCAGAGCCTTTCCATAGGCGACAAGTCATCATCCAGAGCCTCTCCATAGGCGACATCATCCAGAGCCTCTCCATGGGCGACATCATCCAGAGCCTCTCCATAGGCGACATCATCCAGAGCCTCTCCATAGGCGACATCATCCAGAACCTTTCCATAGGCGACTTCATCCAGAGCCTCTCCATAGGCTACATCATACAGAGCCTCTCCATAGGCGACATCATCCAGAGCCTCTCCATAGGCGACATCATCCAGAGCCTCTCCATAGGCGACATCATCCAGAGCCTCTCCATAGGCGACATCATCCAGAACTTTTCCATAGGTGACTGTATGCAGCGCCTCTCCATAGGCAACAGCATACAGACCCTCTCCATAGGCGACATCACACAGCACCTCTCCATAGGTGACATCATCCAGAGCCTCCTCCAGCATACAGCATCTCTCCATAGGCGACATCATCCAGAGCCTCTCCATAGGCGACATCATCCAGAGCCTCTCCATAGGCGACATCATCATAGGTGACTGTATGCAGCGCCTCTCCATAGGCAACAGCATACAGACCCTCTCCATAGGCGACATCATACAGAGCCTCTCCATAGGCGACATCATCCAGAGCCTCTCCATAGGCGACATCATCCAGACTTTTCCTCTCCATAGGTGACATCATCCAGAGCCTCTCCATAGGCGACATCATCCACAGCCTTTCCATAGGCGACTGCATATAAGCCTCTGCATAAGCAATATATATATATATATATATATATATATATATATATATATATACATATTTATATATGATTGATTGATTGACTCGTTTATTGACTTGCATATCATCAACACTTCAATGCAACATACTGTTTCTGACAAGGACAATCAAGTTGCAAATTCAATACAACATTCATGCAGGTCAATGAGTCAACCGAAGAAGGTCACGTAGACCCGCTAAAGACTCGGCTGACTCATTTATAACATTAATACTTTCATGAAATTGCTGCATAAAGTAAAGATATGTACAGTGAAACATTGAGTTGAAAATATACATTATAAGCGATTATCAAATAGATCCCAGAGTTGAGGGTTGCAGAAAACTAATAAAAGAAATAATAGTGATGACAATGACTGATCAACAAATAGTCAATCACTAGGTAAAGTTGGGGGAGGAGGCAATCTCATCGAGCCATTCCACTGATAAACCATACACCAACAAAAAGTTCTTTAATCTAAGTTTAAATTGCTTGATGGATACAGTGTTTCTTAAATCCTCAGGAAGGGAATTCCATAGTGTAGGTTCACAACATTTCATGGAGAATTGTATCAATTTGGTTCTTGCACTGGCACCATAGTATTTATCAGATGCTCTAGTATTATAAGATAAACAAATCCATCGAAGTTGGGAGACAACATGTGACGATGATACCTAAACGTGAACAGACCTATCTGTAATTTGGTTATATCATCGTAGCTTCAGTATTCTATGTTTCAGGGACGCAAATTTGGTGCTGGAGTGCCAGTACAAATTTAATATTACACAAATAGCACGATTCTGGAGAATTACCAATGCAGTCAAGCGAGAGGAACTCGAAATATCTCATGGGGCTATGTACTGAATTGTGGCCCTAGCAACTGTGGGGTCAATATCATCAACCCCACAACTCGCAGAGACCGTAACTGGTCTGCAACAGGCTCATTGAAGAACAAGGGCAATCAGTTAGAAAATTTGTAAAATGTGGGATGGGATCATGACTCATGAGGAGTCTGTTTTGGAGGCCAAAGTAGAACCAATGTTCACGAAATAATCATTAAACCTATTAGCAACCTCGGACTTGTCTGAAGTACTCACATCGCTAAAGGTAAAGACCTCAGACGTAAGAAGTTGTTACCACAATTTAACAATGACCTTATATTTCTACAAGTTTTCTCAGGTCATTTTCACATTCAGATAACCTATTGGCATAGTACAGCTTTTCAGAAGCAATTTTAGCCTTTTTTAAAACATTATGAAATTTCGTGAACTGTCTTCATTGCAATAAACAGTTCGCTTACCGTGGTCGAAACACATCGCTGATGTATCACTTTCAGCATGTGGAATGATTGAATTTTTTGTAGAAAGAATGTAGTAACTGACTCAGTGACTAGATTTTAAACAGTCTTCCAAGCTTTACGTAACAGACATCAAATTAATCGAATTTAATCAATTAATCGAAGTTTAATTTTGGAGATTAATCGATTAATTTTTTAAAATCAGTACCAGCCTTAATGTGTGTGTGTGTGTTTGTTTGTTTGTTTGTTTGTTTGTTTGTGTGCCTAAACATAGCTCACGACCTCAGCCTCTGCATCGGCAGACGGCAGAAATGGTTTCATCAATCCCAGTTCCATTTAAGAAAACAATTTTTTCATCAATCCAGCTTCCATTTTAAATTGACCATATGAAATAATTTAGCTACGGGATTACCGATACCTGTTCCTGGCGAAGAAGAACTTCCGGAGGCAGCGCTGGACGGTCGCAGCCTCTTCCATCGGTCGAACTCGACGAAAAGATCGGGCCATATCCTGCGTTGACGCATTCACAAAGGGCCTCATGAAAAGGACACGTAACCTACGAAACATGATCTCTAAGTTATCAAACACAAACGCAGCCAAAAATTCGCAAACTATAGAATAATTGCAAAAATCTGCGATCGTCATCCAGCCATTTAATTAGAAAAGGTAGACAGAGAATGACGATGACGTCGTCAACAATGAGGTGGGCGGAAACGGAAATTACGTCACCGCTCGAAAAGTTGAAAATCTCTTAATAAAATGAAATAATTTATGTTAGGCTAAGCTATGGGCTATAAGAGTAGTAATAAGAACAATAAATTATAGGCTACCATAAAGTTTTCGGTGTGGGAGTCTGTAAAAGTAGCAATAATAAACTAAACTAAATATTAATTAAGCTGGTTACGCGCTATAAGCTTATGATTTTGTTGTGACACGATCACTGAAAAGTGGGCATATGTGGGCCTATATAGTCTATATAGGCTAATAGGCCCACATATTTTATGTGTGTATATAATCAAAGATTTTAGAGTCGTAGTCTACGACTCTAATATCTTTGATATAATTATATGCAACAATGTCGTTATTAGGGAAGGACCGATTGCCGATTAATCGGATCAGAAGCGGAATAGTCTAAAAAGCAGGCCAACTAAGTAATCGGTATTGGAAATCGGCCAAAAATGCCAATCGGCTCTTCCCTAGTCATTATGTATTGACAATACGAAATTTGATTGGAATCTTAAAAATTCAATGCTGTTGATAATAACGCAGAGGAATTACACTGTTGCATGGACGCTGCATGGACGACGTCCAGGCTGTGCTGCCTAATAAGTGGCAGGACGGCGTCCACTGTCCAGCCTTGAAAATAAGTGCCTGGACGCCGTCCATGACCGTCCATTCACACTTTAAGCCCTGATTCCAACTTCTATTTAAGCAATAATTATTTTCATCAATCCAGCTTCTGTTTAAGCAAGAATTCTTTTCATCAAACCAATAACCGTCTTGATGAATAGTCCTTTGATGAAAAGACCTTTGATGAATCGTCCATGATTAATAGTCCCTTGATGAATCGTCCTGTGATGAATGGTCCACATACCAAATGAATGACTGGCAATGAGATTGAGACAGTCTGTGTTGAGATTACCAAAGTAACTTCCTATTTCTTCAGCTTCGTTTCTGGATTAACAAAATCTAGAATCCAGTTTTTGCCGGAGTTACTATGAGCCAAATGTGCATGCTACACACCACTGTAACGGCTAATCTTTACGATTTGAGCTTTCTATTAGGGATGAACCGATTGGCATTTTTTTAACCGATTTCCGAATCCGGATAGTGGGCCTGCTATTTTCGCCGATTTCGATTCCGATCCGAATAGTTAATAAAACAGAAATGAAAAAATCTTGCAAATTCTCGCTAGATGTAATTCCAATGAGAGTTTATGCACTGAACTAATTAAAAGAAATAAACATTTGAAACTTTGAAACCGCGTGGCATAAGAAAAAAGTCTAACTGTTGGCCATTTTGTTGACACATCGAGTAACAATTTTATTATTTGTACTGACTTTCAATTAATTAAAGATTAAAGATTACCGCAGAAGCTCGCCAAAACAGGTTACTATTTCTGTATTAATGAAAAAAGAAATTGCTTTTGGTCAAAAATATTACCTTTTTGGTATTTGGATCGGTAGTCCTGGGATCGCCGATTCCGATTAATGCCGATTAGGGCAAAATCCGGCCCGATCCGATTTCCGAACGGATGATCGGCTCATCCCTACTTTCTATGATGCATTAGACTGGGGTGTCCAACTTTTTGGAGGATGAGCCACGCTACCGTTTATCTGGGACTCGGATACCAAATAAAGCTGACACATACAAATTACAATAGGCCTAATATAATAATCGTAATATTAATAATTATACACAGGTTCAGATTAAACGTTCCTCGGTAACATAAGTGAAAATGTATAAAGCGCAACTTCAACGAAGACTCGGCAGCGGCGCATCCGATGAAGCAGAAAGGCCAACGATCAGACAAAAGCGACTTGAAGCACTTAGGAACAAGGAAGGTGACAAACTGATTAGTTCACTTCTAATTTCAAAAGGAAGACAATTCCAAATTTCAGTCTTTTGAAAGTGTGCCAATATGTGTTTAAACTCAGTGCAGAGTTTTACAAGTAACTTGAATACGTATGTGGTTACCAAGTTAGTTATTTCAGCAGCCTTGGTAGAAAGTGTTGGCCCTTACAGCTGCGATGGTTCGTCCCCACTGAGCTAATAGAGCTCTGACAATCAGTTGCCACATCGATTATTATAATACAGGCTATTAATAGGCCAAAATCACGTGATTTTCTGGGAGAAATATATCTACTCAAAAATCGGCAAATGCTGATTGAACGCAACTTTTAATTTTTTTTCTCTCTCTGTACATTTTGTTGGTAACAAACCGATCTCTTCGTTTTAGTTTCAATTACATTTACTTTAGTGATTATTTATGAACTTATTTAAACTTCTGCAATAGGATAATTCCACATTTTTCGAATAAGAAGTTGACCTTGTCTATCGTCTGTTGCTTATAGCGAAGTCCTTTAACACCTAACCGTCTGTCCTGCAGTTATTATCGGAGCAGCGGAGGATCAATATATTGATGGAAATCCTTGCAATCTTGGCTGGAATTGTTACAAGCAGCCAACGTCTATCATCAGATGGCAGTGACTTAATTGGCCAACGAATAGATTCTGTCTAAGTTAGTCTCGATAGGATGGATAGAAGGATGGACGCAAATCTATTTAGGGGAGAGTGCTACAAGATGCCCAGGAGTAGGCAGCCGCCTATGTCGCCTATACCTAAAGCCGGCGCTGCTCCCATTATACGCAAGCAGATGCACTTCCCTCCCCCTCCATGTATACGTACGTATGTACTACTAAATGGATGGCCCCAATACGTTCGATAAGTTTTTACAGTTCATGCTAATGTGTAGTTTATTGATTTATTGACATTTCAATTAAACCGTGCAGCTCTACATGCATTGAACATGTAGAGAGTGAGAATCCGTTTCGCGTTAACGCGATGCGTCAGCTGTCGGTTGCAATCGTAATCGTAAGCTCCAAACTTCTAAAGCGCCACTCAAAAGCCAAGCGCAGGGCACCACCTTATTCACGAGCGCTGCGTCTATTATAGGATTTGTCCAAAAGAGTAGTCCGAAGGAGGTCCGAAACCGTTTTTCGGCGCCTATGCTTATGTTGGTCCTATCGGTATCTTAAATGATTTATATCTGTGTCTTCAAATATGTCAAGAAAACCTCTTTGTTATTGGTTCGCGCTAAGAAGGCTTGAGGTTAGTAAAAGGTCCATCCTCCTATACACGACGTGCGAATGGGCGGGGCTAACTTGCACAGGTGGAGTCCACAGAGGATCGGAGGCCTAGGCCTTCTATGTGTCATATATGCATCTACATTTATTAATCTATTGGTAGAAACAAACGTCTTGTGTGGCGGCAGGTCAAGATGGCCTCTCCTGTTCTTCTTCTGTACTTCTTAGAGATTCTTGTCTACTGTCGATTGACGATTGGTGAGGATGTCTTCGCATCATCTGCTCAGCTGCGGATGCTGGATGAAGGTGAAGTCGATCTGATCAATGCCCTGAAGTCCTACATCGACAGAGAACGGCAGAAGCTGGACGATCTCGACAGGTCTAATCAAATCTATTAATCTATTCTACATGTAATGAACTCTTTCTTTATCTTACTGCAAGGCATCAATCTACGGTCGCTTTCATGCGAAAACTCGATATTGTAGAAGCGGAGTGTCTGGACGCAGCATTTTCTGACATTTACGAGGGGCTCCTGCTCTGTGCTGGGGTTCGTGTGTTTCAAGGTTCGTCGCTTATCATTGCTACTCTTCTTCGATGCTACGTAGTCCAAGGACTTCGAACACGATGTCTACTATCAGCTCTGGATGGGAATCCATCGGTTGGGCTCTGCCCGAGGGTAACACACCCACACGGGAACCAGACTGTTCCCACAGAGGTGGTTATACGAGACCCAGAAGGGATACCCGGTTTCCGCAGGTTTTTTCCGCGGTTTCCATACGGGAACCATAATTATGGGATGGTAAATCCCGCCGAGCATCCCAGCTCTATTCCAGACGACTAAAAAGTGATTCCCAGTATGCAAACTGTACTGTAAACTGTGTTGCTAATTTAATATCTTTCGCCATCATTGGGTCCTTCCAATGGAATGCCCTTTCCTCCTCTCTACGTTTACCAGTCTTTCGGGGTCTCTTATATCGTTCTTCCTTTTCAAAACTTTTTTTCTGCTATAGGGGTTCTCGCACTATATATATATATATATATATATATATATATATATATATATATATATATATATATATATTCGTTTTATTGTAAATTCTAACTCAAGGATGACACACCGCACCCAAGCTCACAGTTACAGAAAGGTTACAAACTCAAAATATAATAAAAATGAAGTAAACAGAGTTGGCTTATGGCCTCACAGAGAAACTCGCTTATACAGGATTCTTGAAATAAAATTTTTGTCGTCTTTGCGTGGCAGTTCGAATTCATGGGAGCGCTACTGAATGGCCATTGCTGTGAGCGGCACTATATAAATTAATAAATACAATACGATACAAAAGAAGCAGCAAATAATCCACAACAACAACAATTCTGCTGTAACGCCTCGAGATCTCCTTTGGCATCAGAGGCCTTCCTCTTCTCTGGCTCCGTTCTTACCTTACTGGTCTTACTCAAATGGCAATTTTCTGGTGACTCTAGAACTCCCTAGGTCTTGATCAAATATCGTGTTCCTCAGGGCTTTGTCCTTGGTCCTCTCCTCTACCTCTTATACAAGGCCGACAGTCCAGCCATATTCTCTAAACACTCGTCAACTGCATGGTCACGTCTATGCTGACGCTGTGCAGGCGCTTGTACATGCATGATCCACCCTCTGCTCAGGTTGCTCTTACTGGCCGCATTGATGTTCTCTCGAGTGACTTGCACCTCTGGATGTCCTCAAATCGGCTCTCAATGAATCCAAATAAGATGCAGCTCATCTGGTTCGGCACTCGCCAACAGCTTCTTAAGCTAGATCTCCCTCTTCTTGCCAGCTACAGAGAGATACCCGTCCTTAACTGTCCACTCTAGTGTACGAGATCTTGACGTAGTCTTACCTTCTCTGAACTATTATTGCCAATCTTACACGTTCTTCTTACTTCCACCTGAGGCGTCTTAGAGCAATTCGACGCTCCGTCTCTTCCTCTGTCTTTACCTTTATTGTCCATGCCTTCATTCGCTCTCGGATCGAGTACTGTATTCTCTTGGTTGGGCTCCCAAAGTTTCGTCTCTCTCCTCTTCAGTCTGTTCTAAATGCTGCGGCCAGACTAATAGCCCGACTTCCTCGCTCATCCCACATCTCTGCCTTCATGTTTGACCACCTCCATTGGCTCCCTCTTACTGGTCTGGTTCAGCTCAATGTACTTTCTTCGATCTACCAGTCTTCAATCAATATTCGTTTAATTTCAAAAAATCATCCAGTTGACAAAACGCAACAGGTTACAAGTAACACAATTAGCTAAAAGTCAGGCTAACGTTAATAATTCTAGACAAATACAAGCAATTATAACTATAAGACAATTAATTAATATGTATCTTTAAACAAGATACGTGGTATGTAATTACATTTATCATTGATTGGGAGATTAAAGTTGTGAACCTAGGACGTAAGTTATATTTGATTTGCTGTGTAGGTGGGAAGATTCCTCGGAGAACATGACATGAATCCCCACAAATAGCCCGAAATAAGCCAGAATCAGCAGCTCGGGACATATCTACAACGCTAGGGGTAGCAGATAAGAGGAAACCTCTACGTTTCATCCTATTTAGCACACTTTGTAATTTGTTCCTATCAGTCTCACTGGCATAACCCCACCAGGCAGAGGAGGCATACATTAGGTGTGCCACAGTGGTTGCCATAGCAACATCGTGCAACGCGTTAAGTAGACATGCCGTGATCTCTCAAAACACGGAGAGCGTATAAAGAAGTAGAACTTGAGGTAAGGACTTTTTCAGTATGCTTTGTCAAGCGCAAGTCAGAACTTAGGGTAATCCCTAGCACTCTAATAGTGTCAACCCTTTCAGCACTTGGATGACAATAGGTGTAGATGACAATTTAAAACCCCTTTTTTAGAAAATTATTTCACTAGTCTTAGATGGATTTAACTTCAAATTATTAGTTTTTGCCCAGGATGCCATATGATCATATTCTTCGGCAACTGTTCCAATATTAGATGATCCTACTAATAAATAGGTATCGTCAGCATATTTAACAAGAATATTAAAGCTGTTTTTAGGATGAAGGTCAGATGACCCAACTACGTAGGATCCAGGTCCAACCCCCGATCCCTGAACAACACTAGCATTTATGGATGCAATTGACGAAACTTCTCCTTGAAATTTGGTGATATGCTTGCGGTCATGAAAATAGTTTCAAGGGTGGAAGACAAGGCAGTTAGGGTTATTGTTTAGGCAGAACGCAAGCGCTTGTACACTAGGGTTAGGGTTCGCATAGTGAAGAGAGGGCTGAGTTGACAGACATTTGGAAGACTGCGCATTTCTCATTGATTATTGTGCAAGTACAGCGTACACTAGCGAGTTATAATATAAGAGGCTAAGAATTAGGGTTAGAGTACTCTTTTGCGCTACAGCCAAGCACTTTATTCTTAGACATGGATTCATTTTAGCTAGGTTAAGTAGAGAAGTGATGAGAGTTTACTTAGCAGACTAGGCTACAAACACTCACAAGATTAAGATTGTAGCCACATAAATGCATGAGATACAACCTTCCATGATAAAATTGCAACTTTTAGGGTGCAGTGGTGGTTGGAATGAATGTTTGTATAGTTCACATACGAATGTTTGGGTGCAAAGGTAGAAGATTGAGGGTTTGTTTCGCAAACTTGCGCCTTTAAGGTTGCAAAGTATGTGTAGCAAAAGTGGACTTTTTAGATTGCGAGTCGAGTTTACATAACAGACTTGCAAGTTTCTAGGTTGCCCGTATGGTTCTATCGGTTTCTTAAATACTTATATCATTCCGTGTCCTCAAATATGTCAAGAAAACGTGTCCTCAAATATGTCAAGAAAACCTCCTTTATGACTGAGTTATATGGAAAACAGAGAGAGAGAGCTCAAATTTTGTAGAGTGGCGTAACGGTTGATTGTTGGTTTCTATAGGTTGGTAGCGGAAGTGGAAGAGGATAGGAGGACGACTGAAACAAAAACTCCGTTTTCTTCCAGCATCGATCATCCAGTCGATGTCTTCTTTCTGATCCATCGATTCACCACAAACTGGAATAGACACATTCTTCCGCTCCTCTACGACTCAACTGCCATCGAAGGCACTCACTCCACTTCTTCCAAATCATCCCAGTCATAACTAACGACAGCTGTATATACGATCATGTGATGACGACGACGACGACCATAATAAATACATCCATATATATATACACACATGCCTGCATACAAATATAGACTCATGCATGCATGCTCTGCATACACATATACACTCATACATTATTTTCATGCATATATAATTATATATTATACAGATTAATGCATTACATACACACAAACATGCAAAATATTATGGACCCTACTCTTCGACTTAGCGTTCAGTTTCTCATTTTGGATTTGCGCTTGCTAAACGTCAGGTGAGGGGTATAGCAACACCTTCAGTTCATGTGAAGTCGACCTGATCTATGGTTAATGTCGGCGACGGTTTTTGTATGAGCTACGTGGAAATATATATATATATATATATATATATATATATATATATATAGCGTCTATTCTGTACAGTTCATCGAAATGCGTCTGTTTAATTTAGATGAACGCATCTGCCTGTCAATAAAAAAAGAGTCGCTTTCATATATTATTCAGTCTAAGCGATATATATATATATGCAATGTATATGAGGAATGTATGTAACCTGTGTATACTAGTCTTTTTAAGGGACATAATCAATTATATCACTCACACAGTGTCATTTTTGCTCTCGGGGCATTATAAGCTTATGCTCGATCTTTGACCATCCATCAGATGTATTGACAACCATCTATGCAACCTTTATATTATTCAAAACTCTATGGACTCAACTTGGTCAAGAGACACTGAACGTCCATGCCATCTTCAGCTGTCGACGGGAATCCGTTAGTTGGTTCATCGCGTGAGCATGGGCCAGCCACTGGTGACACCTTCTGCTTACTGTGCATTGTTTTGCTTACTGATGCAATATATTCATTCGTAATGGCATTTAACATCATATAATAGGCTAGCCTAGAGGGCGCCTCTGAGTAGATATCTTGAATGGGCGTTATATAAATGTTCAATTACATTACAACGAAAATCTACAGCAATTCCTAGTAGGCTATAGGCCTACGTAAGAATAATTTCTGAACATACACCATAATGAGCCATTACAAAATATGCAAAGCTACAATAAGAAATAATAGGGCCGAAACCACGATGAACGAAAATCAGCCCTAATAAACCAATGAAAAAACTATGCAGTTATGAAAAACAATGATTAAATATTTTAAGCCACAATTAATGTATAAGCTATGATGAGCGACGATAAACAATGGAACTTTTGAAAACATTAAAGAAATCGATTTGCGACGATAGACGATGATAAGCCGTAAGATTTGTGGTTTGTAGATGCGAGAGCTACGGTCGACTCTCTCCGCGAGATACTGCCAACAGATGACGATTATGAAGGCGCTAAATCAGCCTTAGTCCGGCTTCAAAAGACCTACGAACTCAACGTCGCTGACATCATCAACGGAACGATTCTCGAGCAGACGACGCGACCGATGACTCAGCAGATGGTTGTAGATGTCGCTATGCTAGCACTCGACAAGAATTTGGTGGATGACGCCGTCGTGTGGTTCACTCTTGCTCAGAAACACCCCGTTCCACCAATTACCCCATTGCAAGATATCTACCACACGATGAGTCGCATTCATGCGCAGGTAGAAGGATGTTGCGTAGATCTAAAATCACGCGTAGGTAAGAGGAGTAATATTTAACAGGGAAACAATCAAGATTGGGCTAATTGAATTCAAGGCGCTACATTTTAACTGACTGAAAGAAGTTCTTAGTACTCGACCCTTTCTCCTGTCTTTCTGAGTCTGTTCCGTGGACAAGGGCGGCTTTTTAGGCAGAGGGACTCTTCTATTGCTGGTTCAAGACTTTGCAACTCTCTTCCGGCAAATGTCTTGTAGCAGAATTGACAGTCGGAGAAAATTCCATAGCAGATACTATCACGCCCTAGATAATGTCCACCGGACATGCTATTTATTGCTTGATCCAGATAATGTCCCCCGGGACTCAACGTTGATTCGCTGGCTGTAGGAATTACTATTGGTAGTTGACCTAGATGATGTCCACCGGGGACATCACGTAATGTTACGTGATGTCCCCTCTGCCATTACCAGACCCGACCAGATCAAACCATTTTGGTGAGATTGGAATGGAATTAGTTGTATTATATATGATTCAGCTACTGCTTTAGCTAAATGCTAAAGAGTTCTGAATTCTCTGTTGGTAATGTACGTTTGAGTTTATCACAACTAGCCTATAAGAAGATAGTTACAGTTATCGGGATGACTGGAGACTAATACATTTGCAAGAAGTGTCCTTGATGACATAAGGACCTAAAGACTGAATATGCCAGGAATATGCATGATGTATGACGATTGCAAATACTAATCGTGTAGGCAGCGAGAGACGTAAAGGAATTTAAAAGAAACGTCCACGTTGCTACAGGAGAATCAGCCAACTTGACAATTGAATCGTCTGACCTTAGTGATTTAAGCTATTCAGACTAGAACTGAATGACCAGTATACCACACCTTACAATACAGAAGCCTTAACCTTGCCTTAGCTTACTTTTGGAATTTATTTTAATGAAGTGTCTGAATTAATGTTTCAGAAAGGAGAGTTGATAGAAGCAGCTGACTTAGCCAAGAAGGCTTTCGAAATAGGTAAGAGACTTTAACCTCGCAGGACGGAGAGGGGTAAATAATTACTCTAGCGGAATTTGGATGCTGATTGTGGAGCAACTGTAGGCAGGTATAATTTGACGTTCCATGTGTTTACAAGTTCCGACCAGTGACATATTCTGACACCAAAGTTAGAAAAATGTCATGTTGTGGGAAGAAAATGTTTTAGTCGAAAACGTCATAGAGTAAAAATTTACCCCTCTTCGTGCTCGACGTCGTTATTTATTCGTTCATAGTGAATATGTATTTCTTACAGATATTAGGTCATAAGTTACCTGTAGTCAGAAATAGAGTACTGAATCTACCGTGGAATTGAATTTCAACAGTTGCAATAATTTTGGAAGCACTACTTTCCAAGATGGCGGCCAAGATGACCACCACAGCACAAAAATCTCAGCATATCTGTAGGCTACAATGACAAATAAAGTGTCCATTTTGATAACTCCAAGGTCAAGAAATCGATTGATCGTTGTGGGAATAGTGTGCGAATACTACTTTCCAAAATTCCGGCCTATACGGCCGCCAAAACAAACAAAAATATATGTATCATGTCATAGGTAAGCGAAAGTGACAAATGATATGTCGAGTTTAATATTCTCGAGGTCCAGGAATCAATTTCTCGTAGTGACAATGGTTTGCAAATTTTACTATCCAAGATGGCAGCCAATGTGTTCGCCAAAATCCAAAATATGTATATTTCTGTTTGGCGGCTACATAGGCCGCCATCTTGTATGATAAAATTTCCACACTATTGCCACTGCGAGAAATCAATTCCTTTATGTCGAAAACATAAACATCGACACTTTATTTGCCATTATGGTTCAACTATGTTTTGAGAGATACATATTTTTCTGCTTAGGAGGCCACATTCGACGCCATCTTGGATAGTAATATTCGAACGCTATTGCAAACGGGAACTCGAATCTCTGATGTCGAAAACATTAAATTCGTTTTGTAATTTTAGCACCCTGTGATCTGAGATAAGCTATTTCTGTTTGGAGGCCATATTGGCCAATATCTTGGATAGTAACATTCTCACACCTTGTCACCACGAGAAATCGACTTCGTGACCTTGAGAATATTAAATTCGACACTTCATTTGTTACTCTAGCTTACCTAAGAGCTGAGATATATATAGTTTTTTTGTTTTGGCCGCCATATTGACCGCCATATTGGAAATTAGTATTCAGAGAGTATTCCGACTACGATAAATCGATTTCTTGACCTTGGAGCTATCAAAATGGACATTTCATTTGTCATTATAGCTCACACATATGTTGAGATATATATCTTTGTGTTTTGGTGGTTATCTTGACCGCCATCTTGGAAAGTAGTACTCACACTATTTCCACTACGATAAATAGATTATTTGACTTTGGAACTATTAAAATGGGCAGTTAATTTGTCATTGTACCTTACCTATGATTTTGAGATATTAAAAAATGTCTTTGGGGTTAAAATAACCCCTATCCATTCTCCGTGCATCGTAAAATGTCTTCGTCCTGCGAAAGTTAATCTACACCCAGATAACAACCGTTTTATTTGATTTGCATTTCAACTGATGATTCATTTGGAACATCTGGCGTTAGAATTTATGGTCCTAAAAGCGTGTCACGTATGTCTTGTCCACGTTTTGCTTTTCTTCTGAACAGATCCATCGAAGTTCCATTACCTGTCCAGTATCATGCCAAACGAAACCTCACAGACGTCGCGGTCCGACGAAAGACAAGACTCTCTGTGTAGACAGCATCTTGTCCAGGTACTCGTTTTTAGAATGTAATCCATTTTGGTAGACTATTGTATTTTATTGAGTTCTTCTTCGTCGCCTGCTTTTCTATTCACTAATGCACTCTAAGAACAGGTGAAAGAGTTCTAGTACATAGGTAGTATGAGGATGACAGAGGCCAAATGCCACAGGGAAATAAAGCGAAGGACAGCAGTATGAAAAGAGACGGTAAAAACGGATAGGACTGCTATGGCGAAAAATAAACAGTTGGACGGAACATCAAACAAATGAATAATTGATGGGATGTATTGGAGAAGAAAGTGCCCTGATGCACACTATAAGAGTGAGACACAGGAAATGGATTGGATACACGCTGAGAGGAGACTTTCTCCTAAGAACGGTCGTCGAAGAAAAAATTGAGGAGAGGGGGATAAGAGGAAGACCAAGACAGATGACGTTGGATTGGATGATGACAGATGGATACGGAAAGCTCAAGGAAGAGGCTCAATGACGAGAAGCGTGGCTACGTAAGACATAAACCTGCCTAAAGAGGCAGAGAACCGGAAGAGAGGATTGTTCTCAACCATATTCTTTCTTTTTTGTTCTGCCCTGTTGTACTCTGTAAAATTCCAGCACCACGCATTGAATTCCATTAGATTCTATTTCTTTCTAGTCTTGTCTACTGTATTATAGTAGTATAGTAAAATTCAATGTCCATCCAGTCCAGTCTAATCGCTGATACATAATGACTTGTCGTTACAGAATAATTCCCCTAGCGACGGGACCTTGTCATGTTTCTACGAGAGAGGACGCATCACTCCGATGCTCCGAACAAAGGTGGAAATGCTACACCAGTCGCCAGATGTCGTTATGATCCACGATTTTGTCACAGACGACGAAGCAGCCGAAATGCGTCGAATGGCCAAGTCTAAGGTCAGCGACTTTCAAAAACGATTGCTACTTCCTATATATATACATATGCATATATATGTCAATCAGTCAATGATTTATTTCTTTAACCATCAGAAGAGAAAAACAGTAAATGAAATAATAAGGCAACGGTTTGACATGTACGGGGCTACTGGCTCCAAAGGACAACAGAAGGGATCATGGACCCCGCTAAATAGGGACATCTGTAGATGTTAAAATACCGATAGGAAAAGAGAGACAACCAATCGATACATAGATTGGAATAAGCTTTCAGCACAAAAATAAAAGCAAACAACCTTTAAAGACACATAAATAAAGAAACATTAAACCACATTAAGAAAGAGTATACAATCTTAACTAAAATTTCAATGCAGACACAGTCATTTAATTTAAGTCAATTAATTCCATTAACTAAGAGGGAGCGTAGTTTCTTTTTCAAAATCAAGAGATTAGGTGAAGAACGAATAGATTGAGGGATGTTATTATACATCAAAGTACACGTAGATTTAATTGAGAATAATCGAGTATTAGTGTGAGCATAGTCACGACTACAGGAATTCGAACCTCTCGTGTTGTAAGAATGTATGCTGGAAGTTTTATGACTCAAATCTGCTATTGGGGTCACTGCCTGTAGAATCTAAATGATTGGCTCTGAGCTTCAGCTGCAAGATCCTATAGAAACCGCAGAACAAAGAATGCCTGTTAACGATGGACGCATGTATTAAGTGAACGATTGTCATATATCATGCTACATTACCTCATGTTTTCTTACATAGGCTTATTTTGCCTCGACTTACATTATTGTACGTTATCATAACTTTATCTTACCTGAGTTTACTATACCTTAAATTTATTTTTTCCAACCTTATCGCTAAGCGAATATCTCTGAAAATGTGCGGAAATTTGCAAGAGCGTCCGAAATGGTTCAATGACTGAAAAACCTAAGAAATATTGTGAAAACTGGATAAAAACATTGATGATTAACAAATACGTCAACAATTTTGACTGAAGTATAGCTTGGCCATGATAAATTTTTTCTTCCTGCGTTTTTAAACTCCTAAATCAGCCAGTGACTCAAGAAAACACAATCAGACAATCATTGAACTGTTAAGGCCCCCTCAAAAGTCGAGTTGCAGCAAGTACGCAATAACAGATAATAAGGATAAATCACACAGGTTATAATGGTCGTAATCTTTCTAAACTTTTGATGCCAGCGATCAGTTCCTGTAGTCAGTCTGTGCTAAATCAACCGAGATATGTTAAGCCTACATTATATAATAATTATGTGCAATGTTTAGGTGCAGAGAGCAACGGTTGGAAACTCTGTGACGTTGGCTGTTACCGACAGCAGAGTGGGCAAAGTGTAAGAGGAAATTCTCTGCCAATCAGTCTATTGGTTCATCTTCTTGCATTTTTGTTCTTTGATTTGTATAACGTAGGTCATAATCATCATCATCGCCAGCTACACCTCCATCGTCGCCGTCTTTATCGTCGTCGTTATCATGATCATCACTTTTTTTCGTCATCACTGTTAGTCTTCAATCAGAACGATGCAAAACGCCTGAAGTCGAGAAATTCAGCGAAGTTAAACTTCTTCAGTTCTTATTTGTCATTTCCGAGGAGGTCACGTAAAAGTAGGTAGAAATGATGATGAAGGAAGAAATGAAAGAAACCAATGGTAAGAAGAGGAGAGGAATAGGAGCAAGAGGAGGAGTAGGGAGAGTCGTTATCATGATCATCACTTTTTTCGTCATCACTGTTAGTCTTCAGTCAGAACGATGCAAAACGCCTAAAGTCCGCAGGAGGGTCAGGAAAGAAGGAATTAAAGAAAAGGTGGCGGAGGAAGAGGAAGATAAGGCAGAGTAGGAAGAAAAGAAGACGGAGGAAGAGAAGGATCAGGAAGAGTAGGAGTAATAGAAGGCGGCTGGAAACCGAAACATTATTTCAGTATTTCTGTTGCAGTGCCTGGTTCTTCGATAATGTGGGCGATTCGTTGATTGATCGCATTTCGAAGCGCATCTCCGAAACCACTGGACTGGAAACGAAGCATCCGTTCGCTGAGGCTATCCAGGTGGAAATGCTTTCGTAAATTCATACGACACCTCGTTCACACAATCAAACTTATAAACTAATATCCAGTACAACGTCTCCTCGTAACCTTTTCTCGGCTGACATGAAGGTCACATTATTACGATATTCGACGATCACGTGAGAGAATAAACGCACGATTAACAGATTCTAAGATTAAACAACATTTAAAAATAAAAATTGGTGAACCAGTTGAATTCCAAATGCGGAAACTGTATGTAAACCATTACTTTTGTCAAAAAGAATTCTATGAAATACAGGATAGCACATTATAAGTGATAAATCTAGATCTCTTTAAAAGCTGCTCGACGTTGCGTGTTCTTTCAGCTGTCCAATTACGGTCTCGGAGGACATTACAGAATGCACTACGATCACGACACGGTAATTATGTATATATACATAATTATATACATTATGTAAAATCATATATGTTTGTACACTGTGTCCGGATAAAAAGGGACCCCTTTTGTTATCATGAAAATAAACTAGTAAATATTCATCGATTTTTAAAATTCCAAGACCATTTTAATCCTGAGATAATTTGCTAAATACTGGATAAAGTATAAAAGTTTTCGTTATTTAATAATGACGTCATAATGACGTCATTTTCATCAAAATTCAAGTGTCAAGGACGGCACAAAAATCATCTAAACTTTTCAAT
The DNA here is from genome assembly GCA_020284085.1 of Aporrectodea caliginosa. NCBI lineage: Eukaryota > Metazoa > Annelida > Clitellata > Crassiclitellata > Lumbricidae > Aporrectodea > Aporrectodea caliginosa. The sequence goes on from JACEVL010000477.1 coordinate 1,082,431, forward strand.
ATTATTTTAAACTGTCATTCATCAATTATCAATTTTAGTTTAATTTAATTTTTACATTTGAATAATATTAGACTACAAGGCGTGCTCAAAGTGTCCACCTTCTGCCTCAACACAAGCTTCAAGACGAGCGCGCCACAGGCAGCAGCGATAACCAGCTGATCAAATTCATCCCATGCATTAACAATACGCGCACGGAGTTCTTCAATGTCTCTGATCTTTGTCCTGTAAACCTTCTATTGCATTAGTCCCCAAATCTTGTAATCAACGAAATTAAAGTTCGGGCTGTTTGGCAGTCAAAGATTAGGAGGCATGAAATCCAGAGTCTTCTTTGTCTGCAGTTCAACAGTTTCACGAGCTCAGTGAGCTGGAGCGCTATCTTGTTGGAATGTGTAATAATCCGAATATACCCTGGATATCAAACAACAATTTTTCCGACAGCAAACAATCACGGGGAAAAGTTCCACTTATTTTCCCGCCTGGTTCTGTTAAATGGATTTCCGTTTTACGACGATCCGATCATCCGACGCAACAATTTTTGTCATACTTAAATTTTGATGCAAATGACGTCATTATGACGTAATTATTTGATGACAGAAAATTTTACATTTTAACCGTGTTAGCAAATTATCTCAGGATTAAAATGGTTTTGGAATTTAAAAAATCGATGAATATTTACTAGTTTATTTTCATGATAACAAAAGGGGTCCCTTTTTATCCGGACACAGTGTATATATATAATATATATCCTATGGGTTGAATTCCTTAGATTCTCTGGTGAATCATTTGTGAATCGTTTCAAGTCGTTTAGCTACATGTATATAATATAGGCCTACCTATTTACATGTAGCTTTTGTCATTATTAAGCAAATCGCTGCGTGGATTTTTGAAGCGATCTATCATCAAAAGAGCTTTTTCTAACCAGTATTACCGATACTGTAGAACTACAACGGAACAGGGAGATGGTTTAATGGTGACATGCTGGTACGAAGATCAGAAGGACTCGGGTTCGACACCCGCTAGATTGATTCATGAGGTTGACTCAGCCTTCCACTCCTTCAAGTTCAGGGTCGACTGTAGAATGATCAGTAGGACAGATAGGCGCCTTGCTGGCTGCTCTACAGTTAAATTTGACTCCTGTTAAACTTGTAGGCCTAATCATCTGTTACTACTATATCATGTAATCGTACTGCGTACTTGTGAGTTTGAATTAATAAACTATTATTATTAGTATTAATATTATTTTATGATTATTATTATTATTGTCATTATTTGTTTAAAAGAACAATAAACGACTATTTATCTCCTTAAGATCGCAATCGAGTCATAAGTAGAATTTGCAATGATTCACGTCAAGAGGATCATCCTGTTAATGATCTTGTGAATCATGTTGTTAATCATGTGGTTAATCATCTTGTGAATCGTCTGGTGAATTTATTTCCTTTTTTGACGGATTTTCAGGAACGCTATCATCGCATCGAGCTTCCCGAAGGATTGAAGGAATCAGGCGACAGAATAGCAACTTTCATGATCTACGTCAGTTCCAAGTTCTCTTCCAATGTTTGCATCTCTACTTTCAATGACGGAATCGTCGTTGCGTTTATGGTTACATAATTATGCAGATGCATCATAAATCTAAAGTGAAACCTCCGTCTGTGTGTCTCTTTCTGTCACTCGTTGTCAATGCCTTTCCTTTTACGAATTTCATTGTATAATTTATATTGGGGAAATCTGTTTTAATTGCAGCTGAATCACGTCGAGGCTGGTGGAGCGACTGTCTTTCCGTATCTAAATCTCGGAACGAGACCTGTTAAGGTAAAGGCGACATCATATTCATCGTCGTCGTTGTTATCATCGCTATCACCAACAACATTTTTGTCATCAGTCTCATCATTACGTTGTAGTCGTCATCTTAATCGTCATCATTATCATCATCATCATCATCATCATCATCATCATTATCATCATTATCATCATCATCATCATCATCATCATCATCATCATTATCAACAACAACACCAACAACATCTGTAGAACGTATAATCTCTTTGTTTCGTAGTTTTACATCTCGAGCCACCCAATAGAAGCAATCTTTAGGATGTCACTTAACTGCTTTGCAGCCAATGCTGTCCACAAAATTCAGTATTTGTGGCGTTAAGTCCAACACACATTTGTATAGAGATTTCAATGATTTTTGTATACTGTGCAGCGACCTAACGGACCTATCCTCTATCTGACAATTGCATCGTGGTCATTTCTCTTTGTTTTGCTCTTGATGTTTACAACGAAATGTTTTCATATTCTTATTTTCTATTCTACTCATTATGTCCGAAAAAGATTGCCACAATGTAAGCGGTTATAATTAAGCTCTGAAAGAAAGCTTCCCTTGTGTTTTTCTCTTTGCATTTTGTCTTGGCTGTGTATATTTGGCGTACTCTTTGTTTCGCGAAACTTTCACTTTGTTGATGTTTAGAATGCAGCGGTGTTCTGGTACAACTACAAGCGTTCTGGTTTATCGGAGAATTTGTCCCTACACGCCGGTTGTCCTGTTCTCATTGGAGAGAAATGGGGTTTGTAGTTTTGCATATAAGACTCTCGATCGCCTGAACTTGCAGACCGTCTACAAAAATTGGTCAGAAATGCCGTTGATGAAACATTTTGTCACTTTGACCTATACAGCTGAAAGTGTTTGGCACTTGATGTGCTTAAGCTTCATTCTAAATTCATTTGTCTTGGCACTTGGTATAGCTTCTTTCAAGTACATCTCTACGCTACGGTTTTATAGGAAGTTAGAGCCACTGAGAATAAAAGTCCAAAGCAAATAGTTCTTCACCTCGTTCATTAATAGGCAAACGGAGCTCAGATACATTGTAGTCAGTCGGTCAGTTAGATATTTGAGCACCGTTTGCTTACTAATGAATCGCATTGAAGCCGGGCACAACTGGCCGGTGTCAAGATATTATAATTATAGTGTCCCCGAAAGTCTCCAACTGGCTGAAATATTCGCTTTCCGGAGACTCTGTATGGGAACAAAGTCTTCCCCATTGTAAAAGAATTTCCCCATCTACGATGCAAAGTCTTCCATACTAAAATCGACCCTTTTTTGGCGGTTGTTTTTCTATATAATTTTAAACAGGCTCTAATAATTATGTGGAGCTTCTGAAATGAATGACTTTGTGTTTTCTTACCTGAATATGACTTGAAATAAATACGAAATGAGAAAATTATGAATTATATGTTTTATTGTAGCATTATGCGGCACCTAATAACACCACAAGGATCTCGGGCGCGCTATTATATATGTCATTAAAACGCAATGGAAAGATTACATACTTTGTTATAATAATATTAAGGGAATGGCTCTGACTACAGAAGTAGACATTTTACTGGTCCTAGTTAACACTGGTTTCTGAAAAGATTCTGTGATCAGTAATCTCTATCCGATTCACTAATTGATGCTGTATTCCTTATGCTAGTTATAACACTAACTAGTATCACGCTGATTCTTTAAGGGTTAGACCTAACACTGAAATTGTATTGGATATTGGTCGTACAATATTGTTAACGTCAAACGTCTGAGGCCCGCTATTAGCTATACAAGGCGTCGGAAACAATGTATGAGATTAACTATTACTGTACCGACTTCGGGATACGAGCAGTAACGAGCTTTCTTTTCTGGTATTGATTGATGAAGATTAAAATTCACAGAATTATCTCGCCTATCTCGCATTGAAATCAAGTCTCCCCGGGGAGAGTTTATTTCAACGAATGATGAACTATTCTCCCCTGTTCTCTGTTGTAGAAAACGGTCTCCGGAAGGGATGTGTTCTGATAACGCAGGGGGAGAATCTGTTAACAAATAGACTTTAAGGGGCGACTCTGTTATGGAACACCGGCCTTCAAACCTGAAGGCCGGTGTCCCTCCAATGTTGAATGCAAGCGTTGTGTAAGCAATTACCATTATATTACCTGTCTGTCATGTCTCTTGTTAACTCCCGTTTCCTGTACCAAAGTGTAAGGAGCTCCTGTTGGATGCTATATTTGCTGTTTGTTCTGTTTCTTTCAGTGGCAAACAAGTGGATTCGAGAGTTTGGCCAAGTATTCCGAAGACCCTGTGATCTCTCGATCAATATCTGATTTATTATATCGATCTGATACGACTTTCTACCTGTTGATCGCCACGGATCGATGCCTTTGTGCGTGACGGACGTTTCTGTGGCAGCAAAGACTTAGTCTGTTTCCAATTCACAATTCAAAACGATGAAGAATCACAGCATTCATCTCTAACGCGTGTCTATTCAGTTTAAGAGAAAATTAAAAAATAATTCACCTATAATGCAATGCTTGCGTCTTATGCAATAATATAGTGTGACTTAAAACTTTAGACAACACAGACTATACAATGACATAATAATCGTCATAATAATAATTTTAAACGACTTCAGATCATAACATAACAGAAGTGAACATTTATAAAGCGCAACTTCAAGAAAACACTCATCAGCATCGCTCCCGATCAAACAGAGGCCCACCCCACCATAGCATTAGCAAAGAAAAGCGACTTCATGCACCTAAGGAACACGGAAGGTGACTCAATGATTAGCTAATTTCTTATTTTAAAAGGTAGACAATTCCAGGTTCCAGTCTTTGAAAGTGTGCCAATATGCTTTTAAATTCAGTAGAGAGGTTTACAAGTAACTGTAATGCTTGGTATGGTTACTGAGCAATAATAATATATAATTATACATACATGTATGACAAAACCATGCGGTAGATACACGGCATCTCGGTTTAAAAAATGGGACTGATAATGCGAAGTAAACAGTAGTCATCTTTAGTGAGTAAGCGAGTTTAGTGTAAAGATGGGGGTCGGATCTATCTTCTCGTCGGTATTATATTCGAGTTAGTTGTTTCAGCAGCCCTGATAGAAAGTCATTGCTGACAATTAGTTGCCACATCGATTATTATAATACAGGCTAATAATAGGTCAATATAACGTGGTTTTCAGGGAGAAATTCATCTTCCTCCTTTGAGTTCGATATCACGTAACTAAAGTAATTGTACTTGTAATTGAACCTTTATACAGCGCCGCTAAAGTGCAAGACAAATCAGATGCCATCTGCTCTAGACAATATGATATGAAATGGAACATTTTTCGGTTGGCAAACATTGTTCAAGTAAATAGAAGTGACCAGTGAAGGTTCGGGCTCACACGTCGACCAAATCAACGGCATCTCATTATTGAGTTGACAGATGACAGCAAGGTCAGAGTTTCTGAAGTACATATCTAGACTGAGGAACAAGTTATACTGTACAGCTTTTCGCCTCTGCGTCACCCTCATTCACTCCTTCAACACAGCTGCTCACTCTATGTTGGCCTTCCAGCTAAGCGGCTGGGATGCCTAGTAGGGGTCTGCGGGTATACCCGTACCCGCGGGTTTACCCGTACCCGACCCGTACCCGCGGGTCGGGTACGGGTCGGGTACGCTTTTCACGGGTCGGGTCGGGTACGGGTAGTGTCTTTACGGGTACGGGTATACCCGGTTTTACCCGTACCGACGTGAAGTTTTGGGGTTACAATGTCACCGACAACATGTAATAGAGAATATAATCGCATAATGGGCCAGACCGGGTCTGCAACGTGATATTAACAGTTACTTAGTGTTCTAGGTGACAGTATATGGACCTAGGAGATAAAATGTACAATGCGATTGAGACACTTGCATGCGACAGGTTCCATAAGTTGACTGTCTATTATTATTACTACTATTACAACTGCTGTTGCTGTTGCTGCTACTACCACTGCTACTGCTACTGCTGCTTCTGTTGTTGTTGCTACTACTACTATTACTATTACTACTGCTGCTGCTGTTGTTGTTGTTGCTGCTGCTGCTGCTGCTGCTGCTACTACTACTACTACTACTACCATCATCATCATCATTATCATCATCATCATCATCAGCCTATTTATTATGCCTGGTAGGGACAGGGACTATGAGAAGGCGTGCTAATGACGCGACGGGTACTGCACGGGTACGGGTATACCCGCGGGTACGGGTCGGGTCGGGTAGTAATTTTGATTACGGGTCGGGTACGGGTACGGGTAACGGTTCTGTGTTACGGGTACGGGTCGGGTAGCAAATTGCTCTACCCGCAGACCTCTAATGCCTAGACCAGGTCTTACGCTCTCCTGCACGTCTCATCGGACGCATCACCAGATTAGGACAAATCTCTGGCTGCATGCTGGACGTGCTGCGCTGGCTCCTTTCCAGCAGAGTATCGCATACCGGATTGCTGCTTTGGTATGGCGTTGCCTGTTGGGTTTTGACCCAACCTACTTTCGCAAGTTCTCCTACCCTACTGCAGGCGACCCGTGTCGTCGATCCCTCTGCTCTACCGAGCGGGATGTCCTTCTCGTCCTTTCCGCCCGTACGTCAGCTAGGCAGAACCGCGCCTTTTCAATCGTTGGTCCCTCGCTCTGGAACGGGCTCCTCTTGGAGCTGCGTTTGCTTCCCAGGGCTTTTGCTGTCAGTTGACAGGTTTTGTTATTTGTAGTCGAATTAGACTTTTTATCATGAGAGTTTGTATTTTCCTACAAAATTTATTTTTATTTTTCAGTGTCAGATTTTATTTGTGACAACGTGCCCCATCTGCGAGACAACATACCCCGATGTCGGGGCAAATTGTCACATGTTGGGGCTCACGTTTAAACTATTTGATTAAATAGTGCTTTTTAATATCTGTTATTATTTTGCGTTTTACTATTGTCAATAGTATACCTTCCCCCCCTCAGTACATTCTTAGGATTGGTAATAACTTTATTAACGCGGTGTGCATAACCAAAAAAGTGAAAATTGAGACAACATGCCCCTTCCTACATATACCTCATAGGCCTACAATCTACGAACTCTGTCCCACGGATACAAACTGCCTCCAAAGGATGATAGAAATGTTATTCCCTGACAGCTCTAAAGAATATATATTGACACTATTGAGTAATTTGAGGAGCTCACGGACAGGTTTGACTATAGTCTAATAGACCACGCGGGCTAGCCGCCTCAGAATATGACGCATAATGCACTATTGCTTGTTTAAGTTGCCGCTGTGTCAACTTGATTTTTCTGCTAATAAACGAATGTTTGATGATGATGATGATGATGATGATGATGATGATGATGATGACGATGACGACGATGATGATGATGATGATGATGATGATGATGATGATGATGATGATGATGATGATGATGATGATGATGATGATGATGATGATGATGATGATGATGACGATACATGTACTGATGTTCTGCGCGTCGTGTGGGACCCGCCGGCCTGCTAAGCTGACCTGCTGAAACCTAATGCGACAGCTGGCCATGCATACGCGTAGACACCAGGTCTGAGTTCGTGTGCAGCTGGTGTGTACAACTCCATGAAATTGGGTTATTCATTGGCAACAGCATGGCTTATGCACGAAAAGTTCAGCTGGGAGAGGGTAAGGCTGAGCAATGAGCATGCGGCTGATGAATGATGCTGCGGACCTGACGCCGACGGTGATGGACGGATGAGGCTAAAAGCATCCTCAGCACAGTAAACTGTCGCGGGAACCCTTACGACCTAACGGAACTAACGGAATGCATTAACTTTTTAAGGTAGCATTCTAATGGTAGGCCCTTATTTGTGAATTTTTTAGTAGGCCTACGTCCGTGGACCCACTGGACCCGTGGTTAATCCAGGCCTGGATAGGTGGGCTTAGAGTTTGAGTTTGATTCGCCTCCTGATGTAGATCCCGGAATGCCATGGATCACCAAATTATTCAGTCTTCTCCAATTCTTCTAGTTGAGACTTCAGACGTGACTTTTTCGTCTTTGAGTGCGAAGATTTTCTGATGCAGAATTTCACGTGACTTAAGCAAGCGGTCATTTGTAGCCTTTTCCACCATAGTTTCCAGTCTGGATAGAAAGTTTTCAACCAGTTTGCTAAATGAAGCTTCTATGATAAGTTGATAACCCCCACACTCTATCCGTAAGCCGTGTCATTAGTGCGTCGAAAATACGATCATCATCGACTATACTATCCAGCAAGTCATCGACTTTCATAAACTTCTTTGACATGATCACTCTTTTAAATTTCGAGTTTGGAATAACTAGAGTGAAACGAAGGCGAGTGCAGATAGAAGCTTTTCGATTAATCTAAACATCAATTGAAAGTACCGGCAACAGGTCACTTGAAGAACGATACGTTGTCACGTCTCCCGCATCGAGTCAACATGACATGACTAAGCGTTTAAATTTCTAGTTAAGGACACTCAGAGTGTACAAAAATGATTGGTGTTAGTAATTTTCTAACTTATCCAAATGTCTATCGCAAGTAACGACAACAAACGACGAGAAAAAAACGGTATATGGATATATATATATATATATATATATATATATATATATATATATATATATATATAATTTTTATATATATATATATAAATGAATATATATAACACCGAGAAGCGATGCCCAAGTCCGACTTTCTAATAATCAACCAATGTAGAGGAATCTTTATCATACAGACAGACAGAAAAAAACACTAACAAGCACCCTGGCAACTCAAATCTTAAACCAGTTTACAGTAACGCGCTTACAAGTGTATGGATACTTCTCCACAGGCCCTTCTGCTGCCTCCCTATTGTAATTGCCTGATATGACAAATTGAAGGGAAGCAATGAACACATACAGACAATGTTTGAGGCGTACCACCCGTTTCCTATGCGTACGTACATTATCAGTGGACCCCCTTCCCAATACGCAAACAGATGCATTTCGGTTACCTCCCTCAACGCGTACGTACGTTCGTACGAAATATGGATGGCCTCTATCCGTTCGAGAAGTTTTTACAGTTTATGCTAATGTAGGCCCTATATTTCATTGATTTATTGACATTTCGATTAAACCGTCCAGCTCTACAAAGTCTACATGCATTGAACAGAGAGAGAGAGAGAGAGAGAGAGAGAGAGAGAGAGAGAGAGAGAGAGAGAGAGAGAGAGAGAGAGAGAGAGAGAGAGAGAGACAGACAGACAGACAGACAGACAGACAGACAGACAGACAGACAGACACAGACAGACAGACAGACAGACAGACAGACAGACAGACAGACAGAGAGAGAGAGAGAGAGAGAGAATCCGTTTCGCGTTAACGCGATGCGTCAGCTGTGAGTCGTAATCGTAATCTCCAAACTTCTAAAGCACCACTACAAAGCCATGCGCAGGGTACCAACTTATATACGAGCGCTGCGTCTAGTCAGAGGGGTTGTCCAAAAGAGTAGTCCGAAGGCGGTCCGAGTCAGGTTTCCAGAGGATCAGAGGGGGCAGAGCAGATGTTAGGGTGGGTGTCGTATAGGTCGAGATTGGGAAAGTAGAGGATCAGGTGGGTCGGGGTAAGAGTTGTTGAAAAGGAGAGACTTATAGTTTCACGTCGATAGTCTTGTTATGATGGACAGAGGAGCCTGAGGCAGATGATGGTGGATGATTGGCGATGATGAGGAACCGAAAAGGTGCTCAATTCATAAGGCAGATCGTTCTGGAGACGTGGTGCAGTGTTGGATATTGCTCAGTTGCATTGAGAACATGAGATGAGTAGTGATCGAGGGTCGAGAAAGTGTGAGCGGGCTGACTGGATGGTGAAGTGTTCGCAGAGATATCTGGGCTTTAATTATTGTAGGGAGTTGTACATGTAGGTATCCGATTGGTTGGAGAACTTGTGGCGCGTAGTGTACGACTTCAAGTCTTTACCGAGACAGCTATAATAATTAATTGTTGGGACCCTGACCAAGTCCTTCCCGTACATTTGCTCAGTACCATCGATGCTCTGTCGTGTGGTCGTGTGGGCAATTGTGAACTTGGAAAGGTTGACACAAATTCCAAATAGAGCTGCATATATATTTGTTTATATCATCCAAACCATTGCACATTAACAGTTTTTGAACAAGAGGTCTCAACCTTTATGGTCCTATCGGTTTCTCAAATGATTTATGTCTGTGTTCAAAATCATATGTCAAGAAAACCTCCTTCGTTATTGATTCGCGGTAAGAGGTCTTGAGGTTAGTAAAACGCCCATCCTCCTATCCACCACGTATGAATGGGCGGGGCTAACTTGCACAGGCGTAGTCCACCAAGGAACGGAGACCTAAGCCTTCTAGGTGTCATATGTGCATCTACATGACATCTATCATAATGGGCAGAAACAAACGTCTTTTGTGTCGGCAGGTCAAGATGGCCTCTCCTGTTCTTCTTTTGTACTGCTTAGAGATTCTTGTCTATTGTCGATTGACGATTGGTGACGATGTCTTCGCATCATCTGCTCAGCTGCGGATGCTGGATGAAGGTGAAGTCGATCTGACCAATGCCTTGAAGTCCTACATCGGCAGAGAACGGCAGAAGCTGGACGAACTCGACAGGTCTAATAAAATCTATTGATCTAATCTATTGCCATATTTCGTTATCATACTGCAAAGCATCAATCGAAGGTCGCTTTCATTTGAAACTCGGTCTTGTGGAAGCGGAGTGTCAGGACGCAGCGTCTTCCATCATCTACGAGGGGCTGCTCCACTGTTCTGGGGTTCATGCGTTTCAAGCTTCGTCGCTTATCGTTGCTCCACTACTTCAATGCGGGACCCGGAAAGGATACCCGGTTCCTCCCGGTTTTTTTCCGCGGTTTCCATACGGGAACCGTATTGGATGGGATATCCCGCTGAGCATCCCAGCTCTACCCCCAGACGACTATAAAGTGATACCCAGTATGCTGTAAACTGTGCTACACTGTTACCGAAAATCGTGGAGAGACCATGGAAAATGACATCTTTGGGTGGACTCAATTAGAGGAAAGGTGGCATGCCATTTCTGTCGTGGAGATTACCATCAAGCGTGTGATGCGCTTGTTAAACCTGACCAGGAGTGGAATATAACACGAGTTAGATCTAATGCGTGCATCAGATATTCCAAGGACTTCTAGATTAGCATGGACTATAAACGTGAAAACAGCCTGTACGTCAGTTGGCCCACTACTGCAGCAGCAGCAGCTCAGCATTACAATGCTTTAGGATGATGCTATACATTGATTTAATGAACAAATACACTAGACCAGAATGACAAATTGCTTATGTAGATAATATAGCATGCATATGTAAAGTAATGTGTGGCAATTTTCAATAGAAGATAGAATAATAAAAATGTACGATTACCTATATGAATGTGCCTGGATAGAAATTTGTCATAGATGATTATCACGTTCACTGGTGTGAAGCACTAGAAAGTTTGGCTATTTTTCTACGCTTTGCAGGCTGCTGATTACTTTGGTTAGCATCACTTGTAAGCTTCCGTACTGCATTTTTTGCAAAACAGTTAAACAGTCGCTGCACAAGGAGTGATTTAAGATCATGGCCTTTGAAGCAGTAGTTTTCACTGACAAGTGGATGTCCCAAAGAATCAATGTCAGTAACACGATCCATGATTTTCACAAACAGTGATCGCTGGCATTCTGCAGCCAGGAGTCGAGATTTCAAAGGCGGTGATGCATTGATCTCTTCAAACACTCGCCAACAATGTACTGCCAACATGAATGTATATTCGCTTGGCTTTGTGAGTCCACCACGATTTATGTCATCTAAAAATTTTGTCGCTCCATGGTTGAAAATGAAATCTTCTTCCAATTGGACAGCTTGTGAAGCATCCGGATCAACCAGTTCCTGTTTGCAGTAGCCACATCTTGTGATGTGTACCACCGATCTTGCCATCGCACCACTTACATAGAAGATGACATTAGCATCACTAGATGATGGCCATCTGAGACATTGCAGTGATTCGGCCAGTTCATCAGCTGTAGCATCTTCTGCCGAATTATTTGAATTTGATACATTGGACTTAATGGCATCATCGATCTCATTAAAAGAAAACCCAGAAAACTTCAGCAGAGACAAGGCACGGATTTTTCTGTCTCCTTCAAGCACTTGTCTCATGGATATATAGTAGTTGGCTCCAGACAGTTGACGAAACCAACCAAAACGTGACTCTATCGCATCAGACTGTAGATGGCCAAGGAGGACAAAGTTAAAGCCAAGGCGGTCAAGCAGATAAGAGGAACAGTCCACCAGAGCCATGCACGTGTGACGCAATGATAGGAATGTCTCGCGTGTCAATCCTGGCTTTTTTGAATCCTCCCAGTTTTGTAGAAAGCTGGCAAAATCTCTCAGGAAGTTCAATTTCCAGTCAAGTGAGGATCTTACTGGGTCCATTGTGGAGTCCCTTTTATGCTTGCCTTTTGTAGAGGTCTTAACATTGACTATGTTCCACAGTTTTATTATTAATGCCAAGAAATCTGCGGTGCCAGTCCATGATGACTTCCCGTCTTGAGTTCCATAAAACCTCAAAGCATCACGTGTTGACTCCGAAAAAATGGATGTTGCAAGTTTCACTGATGTTTTCTCGATGCTTTTTGGATACAAAGCCTTTGCAGTTACTCTGTGTGCTTTTTTCAGTGTCATTGCAGCCTCTAAGTCGTACAAGTCCACGATGTCACGGAAATTTGCACAACATCCATCTGGCAGATTTTGAGGCATCGGCGGGCATTCAAAGACTTTGCGGGACTGGAAGTTATTGTAGATATTCTTAAGACCATGCACAGGATCGAAGATTAAAAATATTGGCTGCCCTGTGATGTTGTCGATGACTTTTGTCTCCAGTGATCCATTACATAAAAAGTCAATAAAAAACTTTCGGTTGGTGGTAGCATTATCAACAGCTATTGCAATTACACTAAAAAACACACTTCTAAGCAATGCAGCCACTTCCAAGTAGCACTCATGCTGCTTTGCAGCAGTTAATTTTGACATTGGGTATATGGCCACGATGTCTTTATATTTGCTAACTACCGACTTCACCATGAAACAAAGCAACGTGGAAGCAACAGATCCATCTGGTGTCAGTCCCTGCATCTCCCCTCTTGTATATTCTACTCGTTTTGCGACATAAATTTCATCAATGATAAGGATGACCGTCCTTTCATACTGGTTTAGCTTGGAGATCCTCAACTTCAAATAGGAACTATTGTCGAGTCCAGTGGCAGAATTCAAACGTCGAGTGACCTTCCTCAGAGTGGTTGTTGTTGGCAAACACAAAATATTTTGATCCTGAAGAACCATGTATGCGGCTGGGCTGGCTGCATAAATCATATATGATAGTATCACAAGCTTTGCTGAATAGACTCGTCCAAATTTTTTCTTAGACAGCAACTTAAGTTGCTCAGTTAAGAAGCTAATTTTCTTGTGTTCTTCACTGTCTTCCTCCAGACTATCTGTAGTGGTTTTCAAATGCTGTATAGCCAGTTTAATGTTGAATTCTAGTGTGCGAGAAGTTGGATCTCCGATCCATGCCTTTACACGAGCCATTAAATTCACAAGTTGTGACATACTCCGGAGTGGACCCTTTACTAAATCATGATACTGGGTTGATGGAACAACTTTCTCATCCACTGTAACAGCCATGGTGAAATCACTTCTAACAATAATACTCCCCATTATCTTAGGTATGTCCTCTGTCACATTGATTAGATATACAAGGAGAGCTTGCTCAACAATACAGATCTTAAAATCCTCAGGTAAAGTCGTCTCAGCTCGCAATCGTTCCTCAAGTTGTGACACTGTAAGACCGGAAATGTTGTCATTCTCCATGAAGGACTGCTCCAGGGTGTCAAGCTTCTTCTCCTCTAGCTGAAATCGACTTGATGTTGTGGCTCTAGAAGTTGATCTGGGGACGTTACATGTTTTCGACAGATACTTTGGAGCATTAGAAAAGATAGATGGAACAGCTTCCTCTTTCAGATACCTTCTGAAGGGTTTTACAGATGATTCAGACTTCATCCTTCTCCTGGAAACATTTGTATCTTGTGGTTCGTCAATAAAATCACTGGGCTGGAAATGAAGCGAACATAGTTTCGAATGTTTTGTTGGGGTATATCCTTCCCGAGGATTAGCCCGAAGCCATTTCTGGCATAGTTCGACATTACTGACTGGGAAAGAATGGAATGTTATTTTTTCTCCATTATCTCCAATACCTGGGCAATCACGATACCCACTTCTACAGCCAAACCCTGCACATTTATATACCATTTCAAATGATAGAAAGTCCAATAGTAATCAGCTAATCCAATTGTTGTGTACAAGTCTCCTACAGATAATCCAACTGGTGTCTGTTTTTCCACAGATAATCCAAGAGAAGCGAAGTAATATCACACAAGAATCTCCTTCCACAATTTATCCAAAGAATGGAATCATGCTACATTCTAACATAAGCTTACACTAATACTTTCAGATACAGGCTTTGAATGCATTGGAAAGCCAAACATGACTGCTGCTGCATGAATGCAGGGGCCTACTCGCGTATGAGTCACTTTCAACCCCAGCCTGACCTTTTGTTCCAGTTCTCTATCTAGACTTCCTTGGATATTCCCAAGAAGCTGTGTCCATGGTATCACCCGGCCGTTAGTCTCAGACTGCGACATCTGCTCTCATTATCAGACGGAGACCCAGATAGAGCCGTTATTGCCCACCCGCCCCATGGGATAAAGTCGGTATCGACAAGGATCATTTGGTGTGGCAGAATGTCTGAAGTTTGCAGCCCCTGGGAATTCTAGGCAGACACCTCTTCAGCGCGATACCCCAAGTAGGCCCCTAATGACAAGCCAGAATCGTCCGTTAAAGCCGTCCAGAGCTTGATGCCAGCGAAGAGGGATGCCCACGTATACACAATATTATACGACATCTGGATATTGCATTCCTCTGCGCTCGAACCGTAGCATTATAGAAATAGATGTGTTAGCAATAAAGCAGTATTAAAATACCTTACTTCGTCTAATCTCCGAGTTTAGAAATAAATTTTTGAAAGCGTAATTCTTCAAGTAGTCTTGTAATTAAAATTATGACTGAGGTCTCGAACTCAAGGTGGAGCGTATGCTTATAAAGAGCCGTTATTTTCAACCATCCGAAAACCGGTGTTAAGCAGCATAAGACAACTTGGAGACATTCCTGTACG